>CM048747.1:62217500-63417500 GCA_026315105.1 Locusta migratoria
GCTGCCTTGACTTTCCATAACAGCCACATCAATTTAACACTAACACTCTAAGCTTTCGTGGACTAACTCTCGACGTAAATATCATGGCAACCTCATGCAGCCAGCAAATAGACCACACCACACTAAAACTGCTAACTGGGCGAACTTGCAGATTACAACCTCCCACACCCAAAGAAATTTCAACCGTCTCCCCCTCCCAGACTATGAATTCTGCCGTACTCTCGAATATTCCAGGTCATGTAACCTACTTCATCAGTGTTGCCTTTGCTTCCCCTCCATACATTTCCCTATTCCTATTCCCCTTGCTTGTATCTGTAATGACACCTTTTCTCACCTAACATTATGGCCTTACCGAGTCCTCCAACAGCATCTCGCCTCCTGGCTCCCCAACATCCACTCTTTCTCCATCGATACTACCAACAACTCCCCATTATTAAACGCCTAACTTTTTCTCTCGAACAACATTCGATTTTCCCAAAGCAGGACCATCATCTTTTACTGACAAAAGTAGTGCTTTAGGATAACAATTTTCTAAATCATCTTTTAAATGTTAGAGTTGTATTTGCAATGTTTTCGTTTTACAAATAGAATTGAATGAATCTTTTCAAACTTGAAAACACTTGTAAATGTATCGTATAATTTTTATTTCTTTTTGTGCTGTTTGTGTATTACATATTCTCTGCCTCAAGAGCGAATTGGTTGTACCTATGAAACTCCATTACTTGCCCTTATGGAGCGAAGGCAATGAAATAACAGTAAATAAAAAAATCGTCTTAACTGTGAAACACTGTAAAGAATCTAATGTTCAAATTTTTGTATAGTCTATGGGACTTAACTACGGGGTCATCAGTCCCTAAACTTACAAACTACTTATGAACTACTTACAAACTAGGACGGCACAAATATCCATGCCCGAGGGGGGATTCTAACCCTCAACCGTAGTGGCCGTGCGGACTGTGACTGGAGCGCCGTAGTCCCCTCGGCCACCGCGGCCGGCTAAAGAATCTACATTAGGCATCTACACATATATGGAAATACGAACATAGACACTGTAACCTAACTCCACCAGTCTCAACACCACCGCCGCCTCCTCTTTTTACAGACACACACAATTATTCTAAAATAACAAAGCAGTGCCAAACTGAAAAATCGTCAGGAAATAGAAACCTGCACAGAAAATTATTAGCCAACTTAAAAATTTAACCGACTGAAATACGCATATCTTAACTAAATCGGACAGGATGATAACGAAAAAGAGAATGAGGGCACGTGCATTCAATTACAGTTTATCAGCATTCGTTGACAATCCGTTCCTATAAAGACATACAAATCTCGCTGATGACAGTGACGAAGTTCCAGGGAGCAATAACTATATGTATTTTATCAATTCTGGACTGTGTTCATGGTAACCAGCGATAGAGGAAAAGAGGAGCGAAGCATGTTTCATTTAAGCCCAGTTTCTCTCTGATACGAGCTGTGTGTTGCAAGAACGTGTTAGTGAGGTGCAGTTGTAATTTCTATAATTCAGTATGCCTCGTACACAGTGCTGGCAATTTTTGCTAAACTTGCGGTCAGGCTACAATGAAATCACGAAACAGTCCAGTAATGCCAAATAATGCAAGACGTACAGATTGTACTTTGGCTGTGAAATTGGGGAACATAACGAGCCCTGGGTTTATCATATACGAGGGTAGTTCGAAAAGATCCGTTTGAAAAAGGACTCGAGTGCAGACAGAGAAAGAAGTTAAAGCCCTCAACATTCACAAAGTTTATGAAATCCCAGTTTTTCAGTCAGTTTTGCAGTTGGTCCTAGAGACAAAAGCTACAATATAATTGATAACGTGAAACTGGAGTGGCAAATTAGCTTTTACAAAGCATCGACACTTGATAATCACATTTCGTGTTGACTTTTTCTAAGACCATGGCTCACCCTAATCATCCCGAAGATGAGTTTTAGAGTGACCTTAATTCTGATTGTAAGTGGACCTAAATACGACCATTCGGAGTAGCAACGAGTAATAATTTAGGACTGCTTAAGGAATGAAATGCGTCATGTGGGCGTTTTGATATGAGCCTAATTTAGTAGTTACTTGTTTATTTCGATGTTCCACAAGTGATAGTCACCATTTGAGGCAATGACGTACATCTTGCCGAATGGTTTTATAATCCATTTTTTTCTTTTTCCATTTTCTTATAATATGCTTCGTAGTAGAGTGAATCTGTAGTTATTATTCCTAGTCGATTAAAGACTGGTTCGTTGCCCATACTTTTTACACAATAAATATACTGATACATGATTCTTCTGTGTATTATTTATTTATTTAATTTTATTTACTTATTTGCTTTCTTCTCCACAGGTACAATTTGTGTTTTATTTATTTATTTAATTAATTTTATTTATTTATTTCTTTGTTTTGATTTCTTTTCCGCAGGTGCAGTTATACAATTTGTGTAGGTAAGACTACAGCCATTTTCTACTATAAAGATTAATCTATTTCACACCAGTCGCGTTTAGCTTCATTTCAAAGCATCTTCAGTTTGAAGGGTTTGTTTATAAGCAAATTAACAGACAAACAGACGATAAATAAAGAGAAACGCATTCCGCCAGGCTACAGAAATGATGAGTTTATGGCAACTTTCATAAAAAAAAAGTTTAACTGAAAATAGAACGACAGAATAAGTGGCAGTGTGAATGCTGCAAAAAAGATATGAAGAGGGCAACATAAAAGGCGAGTAATATCAATAGTTGATTTTATTCAGAACAAAATAAAGCCATAGCATGAGAACTGCTCAATTTTCCTGCAGTATTTAACATGCACATGAATATGACATTAATTGATGGAGTAAGCGAACTTCTGGTTAGCAAAAATTGACGATAGCAAAATTGTCGAAGTAAATAAATGACTCCCGGATCTGGTCTAAACAGTAAGCTTTCCATTTTATCAACAGCCTAGCATTTAATGCGTTTTAATCACATTCGTTCCTGGTAGGTACGGACGCCGATAAGGTTGCCTTTGTGTGCTCCTAACCCACAAACAGCAGCAGCAGCAACAACAATGACAACAACAACAAAGCTTGTAATGCATTTGCTTGCAGTGATTTAATTTCTAACGCTCCGCGTATACTGGTTTAGGTAGCCGCAGAGAAGCTGTGATGCAATCCGAGAATCAGCCCAGTTGGAGGCACAGCATTCGTGGTTGATGACTTACCGCGGTCCGCCCTGGGTAACAGGCCTGCAACAAAAGGCATAAGGGTACTGTAGTCAGCGTGCATAATCTTGAGGGTGGCACCCCTTACTTTAAAATTAATTCACAAGTAACTAATTGTTAACATCAAAGGGCCTATTTTTGTTACTATTTAATGTACTTTCAGCTGACCTGCATACAAAAAAGTTTGTGCTTACAACTATGAATTACTACAATGACTTAGCACATTTTATGTATCAATGGTATTCTGCCCATTGCAGCCATCGGAAAGCACTCAATAACAAGACTAGATTAGGTAAAGTGAATATTGTAAGTGATCTGATGTGCGGTATTTTATTCTTGAGCAACAATGATGAATTAGTAAACATTTGTTAATTTAGAATCCGTCCAGTCCAGTACTATTTGAAAAGTGGTTGAGTGCAGTTACTCACACCTAAACACATTACTTGGGCGTGTTATGACACATCAAACAGTAAAATAACATTTGTCTCTTTTCCAAGTCAGTATGCACGTCCCACCTCTGGTCTGTTGCTCACCTGGGTCTGATGGTGGTGGGTCCTTTCTTCTCGCCGTCACCTTGCTTCTCCCTGCAACACCGACAGACATTTTCTCAGAATCCGTACTACAGAGTTCTTTGAGTTCTTTTATTATTACTACGTTACGAGCGTCAGTTCGCGGAGTTGCGCGGATGTATACATATTCCTTTATTATGTTAATCTCTCTCGTTCTTCTCTTTCTTCCATTACCTTACACACCATTCATTATCCATTTCAGTTTCGTCTTCATGCAACTCAATCTTTAAGACGTTATATCTCCTGAACTTTGTGCCCTACATCAGTATAATTTAATATGATTGTACAAAGGAATATTAGGAAACTTTTCGGAATGTGTTGCGAATGGAGCTGGTACTGAAGACGTAACGAATTACAACACCATACATGATCGCGCGAATAGTCATGGATCTCTTTGTTTTTAACATCATATCTCCTGAAATGTGTCTAACTATTATATAATTTCGTAGGTACATTCAGAAAATTTACGGCACTGTGACTGCAGAACTTAGTCTCTGGTGAAAAGTGGACGGTAGTAGGGCAGTGGAACTGTGATAAATCAGGAATCATGTACTCATGTGATGACAAACTGTGTTTTATAACAAGTACTGTAATCACGGATTAATTTGCAACTGCAGTGTTCGATGGACTTCACTAATTTACGAGTGATAATTTGGAGCTTTTACTCTCGAGTGCGTGTGATACTTATTGTGCCTCTCATGAACAATAGTTCGGGAAATGTTCAGATATTTACTGATGTATAAAGTAGGACCACCTCAGCATTTTCATGTCCAGAAAGAGTAATAAACTCAATTTAAAAAGAATTACTTCGTGAGTGAAGCACTTATTTATCTTAGAATGCATTTTGTTGGCCATTTAGAGGTTTAATTTATGTTTGTTACATATATTTTCACGTCATCATATGCAGATTAATAGATTGGCTAAACTACAGATTAATTATTGATTTGCCGGCCGCGGTGGCCGCGGGGACTGAGGCACTCCAGTCACAGTCTGCACTACGGTCGGGGGTTCGAATCCCCCCTCGGGTATGGATATTTGTGCCGTCCTAGTTCGTAAGTAGTTCATAAGTAGTTTGAAAGTTTAGGGACTGATGACCCCGTAGTTAAGTCCCATAAGCTTAACAAACATTTGAACATGAATTATTGATTTTTAGTCCCTTCCAAAAACCAACCAACCAATTATTGATATTGTTTAAACAGATTGGGTAGCTTTTTAGGGCATAGAAGCTGACATACATAACTCACCCCTATGAACAGAGACAACGAGCCGTAAACCTTTTACTACCCTGAGTTATGTATTGTCCAATTCTTATTGGTGAGTACCGACAGGAAGGTCGCAAATGCATACTTTCTGAAAAATATTTCGGGCATATAGTAGTAACGACGTAATAAATATAAAACTCATTCGTGATTTGGCGGTTTTTCGTGAATCTGTTTATGACCTCATGTCTCATGAACAATTTGCCGTACTATGATGTGAATTCAAAGCTAAATCAGCAGCAATTAGACTAATAAATTGTAATCACATGCTGAATGCCATAGTTTTTCTGCGTACGCAACTGAAAAGTAGTAGACGAAAACGTCTTTCCTTTTATTATTTTGTTGGGGTTGTCAGCTATAGAGTTTCGTAAAGGCATGCAACCGTTATTGTCGGCAAAGACCGGGCCGCGGCAACGCTATCTAGGTTAATCTAGGCGGCATTGGCTGCGGTGGATGCACCAGTTAACGCCAGATCACAGAAGTTTAGCACCGTCGGGCGTGGCCAGTACTTGTCCGAGTACGTCACGCACTGTTGAAAATTTCCCCTTTGCCTTACGGCAGAGGGGACAGGAGGGATGGTGGTGCGAAGTCCTTGATCGCCAATCTTTGCACCAAAGTCTTGGATAAAATTCCACATCTCTCCGGAATGGGACATGATGATGGTGATCCGGCTGTTGGATGGGGACGTTAAGTTCGGCGAGCCCCTTCGTGCCTTTGAAGAGGAGTAGGCTGTGTGTCGGCACCGGGTTTCATCTCCAACACCAACACTACACTGCATTTAGTGAATAAATGAAAACATTGCTTTATGACAATGAAGTAATTGTTGGTTATGTTACTGTTATATACCCACATCAACTTTAGATATCCAGCTTCAAAACCGTAGTTTACTGTAATCCGGTTTGAGGATCTTCAGTTACACATTTTACATTAATTGGCATATGTAGAAATTATTTTTTTTTAATCGAGATCAATTTTCTCATTTTTCATCAGATTTTAGATGAAATAGCCGGTGTGCGCCTCGGTTGCACAGTGGTAGAGTGCCAGACTACAAATCCAGAGGTCGCGGTTTCGATCCCCGCCAGGTGCTAGGATTTTTATCTGTCACTTTCCACTTCTTTCACCTCTGGCAGTATTTCGCATGTGAAAAATACCGAGTAGCACCGTGGTTCGGATCCCACGTTAAACTGTAGGTCCCCCTATAACTGGCTGGGTAAGTCAGTTCGAAGGTCGGAGGAAGGCAATCGCATACCACCTACAAACAGGACTATGCCTAGTAAAAAACTGTGGTGTTCAAAACAATCTTCGGACTGATGACTGTTTTACCTTTACCAGCCTGTATATAGCATGATTTCCTCTGAAAAATTATAATTACGTCATATATGGTCGATAATTCGTTTATTTATACACTTTTAGATCAGGTAGTCATATGTATACTTGAGCCCGATCTATGAGATTCACTATTTCACAAACACTACTTTCAATTTTCTATACCTAAGTGTTAACATTTGACTAATGTGTTCATTTTTACAAGTTTTACAATTATGATTTTTGAACATTAAGTGATATACATTTTACAATATTCTGACCACTTCAGTTACTGTACGGTATTGGTTTCAGGAGGATATTTATAGCAAACATTAATCAATAACCACTGACACTTTAATATTTTCATTTTACCAGTGGAACATGAATCTTTCTTTTCCACTAATTATTTATACTCGAGTCGTACCTACTTTTAACATAAAAGTTTCAATATTATGGTATTTACTTACATCTTCAGGCCCTGCATTTAAAAAGTACAAACATTTATGAGCCTTTTTTTACAGAAATACAGTAATATAGATAATGACATGTTACGATGTAATTATTGTAAAAGACTGTCTTAATAGCAAAAATCTATTTTATTCAGATATGACGCGTTTCGTCTGGTTAGGGCATCTTCAGATATCTAACGGAGAAGAAAGACGAGAACTAGTAATACGAAACAATATTTACATGACAGTATTTCAAAAAAATTTCCTTATCTACAAAACAATTGGTATTATTATTAAGAGATTTTATTAAATCTATTCAATGGTCCGTTTAGTTTAACCCAGTAACGGTCTACGCTACCGCAGCTCCAAGGATTTCATTATTATTGTCTCTGTATGATATCCTATGGCTGCAATTAAATCAAAACACCCTCCGTCACAGAGTAGCAAAAAATTATTACCCAAGATTATTACAATCCTTCAGTGCCGATTTCAGAATTGTTTTGTACCTATTTTTTTTTAATATACTGTCAATTAAATATTGTCTTTTATGTACTAGTTCTCCTCTGTCGTCTTCATTAGATATCTGAAGATGCCCTGACGAAGCGAAACGCGTCAGATCTGAGTAAAGTAGATGTTAGTTACCAAGACAGTCTTTTACAAGAATTACATTGTAATATGTCATTAGCTAATTACTGTATTTCTGTATATCCATATGGTTAATACAATTTTGTTCTTTTTAAATGTGGGTCTGAAGATGGCGGCATAGCCACCGAAACGTGTTGACATTAATATTCAAATGTTCAAATGTTTGTACAGCTTATGGGACTTAACTACGGGGTCATCAGTCCCTAAACTTACAAACTACTTACGAACTAGCTAATACTAAGGACGGCACAAATATCCATGCCCGAGAGGGGATTCGAACCCCCGACCGTAGTGGCCGTGCAGACCGTGACTGGAGCGCCTCAGTCCCCTCAGCCACCGCGGCCGGCTGACATTAATATATAAAAGATAAAAAAATAGATATTGCAGCTGTTGGTGCATTTAATTCATTCTAAACGGATGAAACAAAAGCGACGTTGACTAGTTGTACTTCACGTGGTCCTGTTGGGCTCACGCGTGAATAATAATAATAATAAATCTTAAGCCTGTACCAACCAGAATTTCAAACTGCCAAACAAAGACCCTACGAACTTACACATCAACCTTATAGATGTAGAAAGTAATGTCAAACTCAAGTATGACTTCTTGTTAATGGACCCATGGGAGTTTTGGAGTGTATACTTAGTACGTGTCTGGATAATTGAGATTGCTACTGCTGCATGTACAGCGAAGGCGGCGGCATACTCACTGCGAAAGCACGCAGGAGACAGCGGCGAGAAGGAAGACGGCAGACAGGAGCCACAGCGTCCTCTGGAACAAGACGGCGGGAACAGCTTGACACTCTGACCATCCAGTTCAAGGTGCGCACACAAAAGGCGAAGGATGCGCGCTAAGTTCAAACTGTTTAAATGTTTGTTCAGCTTATGGAACTTAACTGCGGGGTCATCAGTCCCTAAACTTACAAACTACTTATAAACTATATGGTCTTCAAGGGTTTGCCGCCGGATAACGTTGTGTAAATCCCACAATATTCCTTCTTCTCCGAAGAAATATTGTGGGATTTACACAACGTTATCCGGCTGCAAACCCGTATAGACTATATCCAACATATCCAACGAGAAAGCTTGAAGAGTCACTAAACTAACTTATACTAAAGACAACACAAACATCCATGCCCGAGGGAGAATTCGAACTCCCGACGGGAAACGGCCTCGCGCATCAGAGCATGGCGTCTCAATGCGCTCGGCCACTCCGTCGCGGCGGATGTACCTGCAAACAACCGTTTGCACAACACGATTTGTCGTATTTTGTACTTGCTGAACAAAATTAGGTGTTTTCTATTAAAATGATTTCCAATCCATGGTGTACAACAGCAATCAGAATAAATATTCCTTCGAACCGTCTTGATTGAGTTTGAGATAGCGAAGCGCGCTTACTTTGGACACCCACACCTCCTAAACGATCAGTTGGCATGCAAAGATCAAACATTCCTAGATATTATGATGTCTCTGTTCAAATAAAATTCCTCTAATTTACAAATACCAACATAAATTATAAACTTCTGTCCTGCTTAATAACCTCCCTTTCGTTAAATTTGTATTCAGAAAGCTAGATTTCACCCGTCCCGTCTTATACATCGGCTTCCTGTGTCACTCCCCACACACATTCCCTTAGTCTGTACAAGTCGGCGGAGCAGCACACCACGCCCGCCCACCGCCCGTGAGCGCAATTGTAAACATGGGCTTATCTTGTGTCATCAGAGACTACCTTAATCGAAGCGGTGATCTTAAAAATCGGTTTTATGTTTCTCACATCTTTACCGAGTATGTTCCAACTGTAATTCGTTGTTCCCCGAACATTTGTAGGGCCACAAGGAAATCCTAAAAACATTCCAGGAAAATAGAAACACCGCAATAACAACTTACGATGTCACTTCACGGAGAGCGCATTGTAAGCTTTGTTTACCATTTATACTGTCTTCTTAACACAAAATAAGCCCATGTACCATTATAACCGTTTGTAATTCCAACTTGTAATTTTGTGTAAATTCTGTCACGCAGATAATCGGAAGATGCCCTGCTAAACGGCAAAAAAGTATTGCAAAAAAGTATTTGCAATCAAGACGGTTTGAAGGAATCTGTTTTGTATTAGTCTTTACCTATAAGGTATCTATTCTAGGCTTAGTAGGTCATCAGTAGATAAAAATATCTTACTAAATTGCTTATTATAGGTATTATTTGCGTTGTTCGTCTTCTGTTCAGCAGTCCACGTCAGACTTTCTGTGCAAGCCTCTTCGACTCAGTATAATTTCTGGAGAGCTGCCGCACGGTACTACACGACCTCCCCACTATCAACGAATATAAACAGGATTAATATCGTAATACTTATATCTCTATATAACCTGGATGTTTGGTGTCTGAGCACAGAATTGCAGCATGCCTGCACATTCATTTGTTTTACACATGATTTCGAATTGTCCGCCATTTTTCAATTTGGCAAACGAGTTTCGATCAGTTATTATGTGACAAAGAATTGCTTGCTTACCTATTGATTTGGAATTTATGTCAATAAGCGACGTAATAGGCTGATATGGGAGCTGAATCGAAACGTATTTTCTTTTCGTTTTGTTGCAATACTTCGTAGCAGCCATATTTGTAATTGGGAAGGAACTGGCTCGCTCAGTTCAACATCCAGATAGTGTAGAAATCACTGTGTATTGTAGATAATAAATTTTCTATCATGATCCTCGTAAATTACAGATTACCACAACAGAATGTACAATCGATCACAGGTCTCAGCCCAAAAATTGGCGCCTTCATCGCTTACTTGCAGAAAAAAAAGGAAAAAAACTGTTAACCTATACCTCACTATCAGAGTAAAGCAACAGATCACTTTTTAACACAAAATCTTAATCTATAATCTATGTTCTGCTTGAGTTATGTCTTTAAGAATCGCGTCCTATAAATAACCCACCACTTTTACCCGTTGTCAATGAAAGCAGACTTTCCAGCAAAAGGTATGTAATCATAACAAACTGTTACACTCGTGTAGATACTGGTTCTCGAACGCAGTGGTGCCAACCTCTGAAGCTGGAAAGTCCCATAAAGTCCATTCGGAAACCCAAAATGTCCCACGGTAAACAAAAACATGCGATGCAAAAAGAGAAGAGCAGCAGCAGAATAGTGTGCTGACGTCGCAACGACCGCGGAATACTCTATGAAAGCCCAGTCAAGTAGAATGAGGGGAACAATATCTATTTTTTTATGGGACTTAACTACGGGGTCATCAGTCCCTAAACTTACAAAATACTTACAAACTACCTAATATTAAGTACGGCACACATATCCATGCCCGAGGGGGGATTCGAAACCCCGACCGTAGTGGCCATGTAGACCGTGACTGGAGCGCCTCAGTCCCCTCGGCCACCGCGGCCGGCTACAGTATCTGTGTTGACCATGAAATAATTAATGCTGTCCGTGTTCTATGACTGTCATGTACTCTGTGGTTGTCATCACCTTCACTTCTATGAAATGTTTATCTTTGCTGTACCATAACCATTACTACACAATGTTAGAGTCAGTAATTAAAGCCGGCCGCGGTGGCCGAAGTGACTGAGGCGCTCCAGTCACGGTCGGAACGGCCACTACGGTCGGGGGTTCGAATTCCCCCTCGGGCATGGTTATTTGTGCCGTCCTAGTTCGTAAGTAGTTCATAAGTAGTTTGTAAGTTTAGGGACTGATGACCCCGTAGTTAAGTCCAATAAGCTTTACAAACATTTGAACATTTCAGTAATTAAATGACCACTAATTTTCTCAATTTAAAAAAATTCCCTTTGTCCGTTCCAGAAAAATATGTCCCACAATATGGGACAAATCCCACTGGTTAGCAACTCTGTTTCGAAGCACTTTTCAGATTCAGCAGATTCACACTAATGACGTAGTAATTCTCACAATCGATATGTTATTCCGTAAGAGTTGAACTTTATATATATATATATATATATATATATATATATATATATATATATATATATATCGCTTGCAAGCATCTTTCAAATTACTTCTCCGGTTGTTATGAACAGCGCAGTGACAATGTAACAGACGAAGTGTTAAATCTGAAGTTATATCTGCTGCACCAAATAGAAATATAATTACGTAGGCTTCCGCGGCCAGAGTCAGATGACAAAAGTTTTCTGGGTGTTGTACCGCGTTATGATGTAAGGCTATTAGTAAATAACCGATGTTTCGGCCAACGTTACAGTTACGTATACCCAGATGAAGGCCACTGTAACGTAGGCCGAAACGTCGGTTATTTAGTAATAGCCTTACATCACGACGCGGTACAACACCCAGAAATATACTTATTTGTCTTTTTTTTTAGTGTAAAAAAGGTAAAGCAGTCAACAATCCGAAGATTGTAAAAAGGTAAAGCAGTCAACAATCCAAAGATTGGTTTGAACACCACAGTGCTTTACTAGGCATGGTCCTGTTTGGAGGTGGTATGCCGTTGACTTCCTCCAGCCTTCGAACTGACTTACCCAGCCAGTTATGCATGAGCAATACTGCCAGAGGTTAAAGAAGTGGAAAGTGACAAATAAAAATCCTAGGACCTGGCGCGGATCGAACCCGCGACCTTTGGATTTGTAGTCTGGCACTCTACCACTATGCAACCGTTGCGCACGTTTTAGATTCTTTTTTCCATTGGTTTTAGAATCTACCGATGTAAAAAAAAAAAAAAGAGTATGCATACCGCCGCATTCCCCCTGACAAATTGGCCTGGTGTTAACCAGTATGTGCGGTTGCGGCGTCCTCCAGCGGACTCGCGCGATTTATGTATCTCTCTCTCATACGCCAGCTGACTGCAGCAGAGCTTGGAGGCCGCAGTTGACTGAAGATGAATCAGCAGCTCTGGTCCCGCAATTAGCATGCAGGTCCCACAGACGGCGGCAGCCTTGGACCGCGGGGACTCACAGACTGGCCGAGCCAGCGGTACATTCTGAGCCGCAAACAGCATCTCCTCTGCAGTACTGCACGGCGCAGCCACCTTTAACAAAACTGTTCTCCACTAAATATTTTACATTTGAACAAAAGATTTCCAGCTTTACCTTCAACAATATTTCACGAGATGTGCCAACTGGTCGCAGCTGGGCAAAGGCCCCTTTTTGGCCTTTTTGATCCTACTTTTTAACGTCTTCTGTCTCCCCTCCGTTTTTGGAAACAATACTTCCCAAATAACCAAAGTTCTCCACCTGCTCAATCTCCTCTTCTTTTACGGGTAGCGGGTTCTTGTCCTTACCGTTCTTCGTAATCTCGTCTTCGCCGTGTTTCCTTTTAATCCAACTCTCTGAGATTCTGTTTCTAGTTCCTTAAGCTTCTCAGTCATATCCTTGGAAGTATGGGACAGAAGGCAGATGTCGTTCGCAAAGTGCAGGTCCTTCAGGCGCTCATATAGAAGCAAATGTAAAATCTCTTTTACGGGTGTGAGACGTGGAAGGTGACAGCACAAATTGAAGCAAAAATACAAACCATGAATAAATGTTTGCGGATTATACTGGGAGTACGCTGGTCAAATGTTATATCAAGAACTATGGCAACGCATCCAGCAACGAAAAGCTGAGGTAACCGTAAAACAAAAGAAATGTAGATGGATAGGACACACTCTAAGAAGAGGTCCGCAACATATTCCAAATAAGGCTTTAGAATGGAACCACAGTCTAACATATACAGTCGCGATACTGTCTGCTGTGAAAGTTGTTACCAACTGACAGTTGCAACGACACTAGTGCTCTTAGCGCTGGGCGACCCGCGGAGGGATTATAATTATTTTTCTATGTAGTTAACGATAGACTTACTATACTTATTGCGTTAAAAGCATTAGTAAAACATCAAGACACATGCATAATACGGAAATTAATGTAAAAACAGCCGAATTTAACTGACTCTAAAGAACATCTTCGTCATGAACAAATACTTACGAATATGTTTATATCTGCAGCTTATTCTGCTGAAAGTAAGTATAATAAAAATATAGGAGAAACATACATTTCTATTATGGTCTGTTCTTACAATGAGAAGCCGTTTGTTTGACGCGTATCAATTTGATGTGGAGTCTGATAATTCGCACATTTTTACACCTCACTCGTCTTTCTTATACGTGCAGATTCTTTTGAGTAATTACATTAGCTTAAAAAGACATTTTTTTTATTTTCTTGCCGTTTGTGGTTCAGTTGTATTAACAATTGTGGAATTTGGAGCTTCTTTGTCGGAAAACAGTTTCATTGCTTTTTAGGTTTTATTGCCATGTCTGACGTTTTTCGTTCAGCTACAGCTGTTATGGCTGATCTGGTACGTTAAATACTGTAAGTTACCGCATTCTATATACGTTTCCTACGTTCCACCCTCACTGATTTTACTGTAACTGTAATGAGTAAACGTTAACGTTCCTCAGTAGAAGAGCGACATTTTTCTGCCAAATGGCAGGTCTTCTTGTATTTCCTAGGCATCTTTTTATTTTTAATAAAAATGAAATTATTCAGTAAAAGCCTATAGGTTACAAGACAATTGTAAATAAACTTTCCTGTAATGTACCGTTTCGTACCTTGTTAGGGAATATGGAAAACCTAAGAAAGGCAAATGTGGAGTTATTATTACGCTATTACCTATTTTTATGGCACTACTTACGTTCCCTAACGTAAAAAGTGAGTTGAAAGTAATATAAATGATGCTATTCGTGCGCACACAATATCGTATTCAGAAATGTACCTTTCCGACCGCTTGGAACGCTGCTGTCTCAGAGCATAACAAAAATCTTGAAGCAACTCCAGGTCCCGATTGTATACCAATTAGGTTCCTTTCAGAGTATACTGATGCAGTAGCCCCATACCTAGTTATTTTATACAAGCGCTCGCTTAGCGATCGTTCCGTACCTAAAGACTGGAAAGCTGCACAGGTCGCTCCAATATTCAAGAAAGGCAATAGGAGTGATCCGCAAAATTACAAGCCTACATCATTGACGTCGGTTTGCAGCAGGTTTTTAGAAAATACACTTTCCTCAAATACTATTAACTACCTTAAATAAAGCGCTCTATTGATCCATAGTGAACACGGGTTCAGAAAGTATCGTTCTTATGAAACACAGATAGCTCTTTACTCACATTATATAATAAGTGCTACATCGACAAGGGATGTAAAATAGGTTCCGTATTTCTAGATTTCCGAATGACTTTCGAGACTGCACCTCACAAGAGTCTTCTAATCAAATTGCGTGCTTATGGAATATAGCTACAGTTGTGCGATTGGATTTGTGATTTCCTGTCAGGAAGGACACAATACGTTTTAATTGCCGGTAAGTCATCGAGTAGAACAGCAATCTGGCGTTCCACAAGGAAGTGTTTTAGGGCTCCTATTTTTATAAACGATTTAGACCGTTCGCGGATGATGTCATTTATCTGTTAGTTAAGTCACTAGAAGATCAAAGTCAACTTCAAAATGATTTAGATAAGATATGTGCATGGTGCAAAAATTGGCAATCGATCGTTAATAATGATAAGTGCGAAGTCATCCATATGACCACTAAAAGAAATCCGTCAAACTTCAGTTACACGATAAATCAGTCAAATCTACAGGCCGTCAATTCAACTGAATACCCAGGAGTAACAATTACGAACAACTTAAATTGGAAAGGACACATAGAAAATATTGTAGGGAAGGTGAACTAAAGACTACGTTTCATTAGCAGTACACTTAGAAGATGCAACAGATCTACTAAAGAAACTGCCTACACTACACTTGTGCGTCCTGTTTTGGAGTATTGCTACGCATTGTGGTTCACCTCTTACTTTAATAATAGACAACAGAAGGTAATTCTCCGTAGTGTAGAAAATGGCTATGACGTGCAATCCCAATGGGGCACAATTAAGTATGGGGTGCCCCAGGGGTCTGTTTTGGGACCATTGCTGTTTCTTATTTATATAAATGATATGCCTTCGAGTACAACAGGTGATTGTAAAATATTTTTGTTTGCTGATGATACCAGCTTGGTAGTGAAGGATGTTGCTCGTAATATTGACACAGTATCAAATAATGCAGTTCAAGAGATAAGTTCATGGCTAATAAAAACAAGTTGATGTTAAATCACAGTAAAACTCAGTTTTTACAATTTCTAACACATAATTTGACGAAATCTGACATTATGATTACACATAATGGGCATGTGATAAGTGAGACTGAACAGTTCAAATTTCTAGGTGTTCATATAGACAGTAAGCTGTCATGGAAAGCCCATGTTCAGGATCTTGTTCCAAAACTAAATTCTGCTATATTTACCATTAGAACAATATCTGAGATAAGTGATTTTTCAACACGAAAAGTAGTCTGTTTCGCTTACTTTCACTCACTTATGACGTACGGCATTGTTTTTTGGGGTAACTCGCCTGATGCAAAAAGGATATTTCTGGCTCAAAAACGGGCGGTTCGAACAATATCTGGTGTAAGTTCGCGAACGTCATGTCGACCCCTTTTCAGTAGTCTGGGAATTTTGACTCTGGCGTCACAATACGTTTTTTCTTTAATGTCGTTTGTTGTTAATAATATCAGCTTATTCCCACGAGTTAGTAGCTTTCACTCGGTGAATACTAGACAGATGTCTAATCTACATTTGCACCACACCACCTTAACACTTGTGCAGAAAGGGGTGCAGTATTCTGCGGCATCCATTTTCAATAAGCTGCAACAAGAACTTAAGAATCTTAGCACTAATCCACATGCTTTCAAATCTAAATTGAAGAGTTACCTCGTGGCTCACTCCTTTTATTCTGTCGAGGAACTCCTAGAAAAGTTAAACAATTAAGCTAATTTATTTTTTCTTTATTGATTCTTTTCACTTTGTCTTAAGATTCTCGTGTGCAAAGGACTACTTAAAATGTTTCTATTACCATTATTGTGTAACAATTAATGTATTGACTTGTTCCATGACCATGGAGTCTTACTCCTGAAGTGGGTCCTATGGAACAGAAAAAAACAAATAAATAAATAAATAAAATCCACACCAGGTGAGACTGACGGACGATTTAGAGAAAATTAAAGGAAGGACAGCTCGTTTTCATCGCGATATAGGGAAGAGAGTGTCACGGAAATGATGCATGAGTTTGGGTCCAAGTCATTAAAAGAAAGGAATTATTTGTTGGGCGAGATCTATTTACGAAATTCTTTCAGCAACTTTCTCTTCCGAATGCGAACATACCTTGTTAGCACCCACCTACATAGAAAGACATGATCATTAAAATAAAATAAGAGAAATTAGATCGAAAACGGAAAGATTTAGGGGTTCCTTTTTCCCGTGACCTATTAGAGAATGGAGCTGTAGATAAATATCATAAAAGCGGTTCGATGAACCCTATGCCATGCATTTCAATTTTACTTACGGAGTATTTATGTAGACGTAGTTACATATTCCCTTGCCTACGTTCCGCTCCCACTTACATCTTCATCTGCATGCATACTCCGCAAATCTACCGCAAAGTGCATGGCGGAGGGTAGCTTTTACCACGATCAGTCATTTTCTTTTCTGCTCTACTCTCAGTTTAAGCAAGGAAAAGAGGAATGTTTGTATGCCTCCGTACGAGATCTAATTTCTCTTACATTTGTGGTCTTTACACTAAATGTTAGTTAGTGACAGTATAAACATTTCGGCAATCAGTTTCGAATTCCCAACCTCTAAATTTTAGCAATAGTTATGAAAATTAAAAACTCATTTTTTTTCCCTACAGTATTGTTTATTATGTGAATCGTTTTTCGACTTCTTAGGCAATCATCAGACATTTGGTGACGTTTAGTCAAGGAACATGCGTTGTCAACAGACCGAAAGAGATGTTACACGTAGAGAAACAAATCATCATCATTGATGGAGCAGTTTCAATGTAAATATTTAAATGAAATTTTGAAAATTAATAGTAGTTAAAGAAGAAAACATTAACACTATACCTCGGCAAACGGTGCATACATAACAGTTTCATAGCAACAATGACTACAGTGGATAAAATTAAAATTAAATGTCTGGTAATCGCCTAAGAAGCCGAAAAAATCGATTCAAATAATAAACAATTCCATAGAACAAACACAAAAAATGGGTTTTAATTTTCATAATTAATTTATTCTACCGATAATCGACGGAAGAATCAGTTACCCTGATATCGCAATAGTGTTTCTCACCTTTCCGTCCAGTAATTCCCATGATTTCCCGAAGCACTCGCACATTGCTCAAACCTGCCTGTAAAATACCTAGCAGCCCGCCTCTGAATTACTTCTAGGTCTTCCCTTAAATCGATCTGGTGTGGATCAGAAACACTTGAGTTGTACTCAAGAAGGGGTTGCACAAGCGTTCTACACGTGGTCTCCCAAAATTTTCCCAATAAACTGAAGTCAACGATCCGCTTTCCCCACGACTGTGAGATGATCGTTCCATTTCCAATCCCTTTGCGTTGAGCCTAGATATTTAAGCGACTTGACTGTGTCAAGCAGCATACTACTAAAGCTGCAACTGAAATTCGAACATCATGGCATTGTTTTTCCTACACATTTGCCGTCGAGGACAACGTACTGGATTTTATTACTTAAGAAATCTTCGCGCCACTCACATACTTGAGTATTTCATACGCTCGCGCCTTCGTTAGCAGTCAGCAGTGCGGCACCATGTTACACGCCTTTCGGAAATCAAGGTCTGCCGGCTGACCTTCATCCGTGACTCGCAAGATATGGTTTAACAGCACTGTTATAGCTACTGTTGATTGCCGGCCGCGGTGGCCGAGGGGATTGAGGCGCTCCAGTCACGGTCTGCATGGCCACTACGGTGGGGGGGTTCTAATCCCCCCTCGGGCATGGATATTTGTGCCGTCTTTAGTCTTAGTTAATTCATTAGTAGTTTGTAAGTTTAGGGACTGATGACCCCGTAGTTATGTCCCATAGACTCTACAAACATTTGAACATCTACTGTTGATTGTACGGTATTAGGATTTTCGTATTTTATGCTTAATTGTAAAAACTAAAGTGTGGGCACAAAACCCTATAGATAGTATGCTATTATGTCAATATAGCACTATTAAACGAAACCCTATAGATAGTATGCTATTATGTCAATATAGCACTATTAAACCCACTGTTAGTTGCATGACGTTTGTTCTTTCGTGTTTTTAATTTCAGTCTAAGGAAGGATGATGCAGACTGGCGACTGAAACATTTGCTATTGAATTCCAATGCTGCTGCTGCATGAAGCGCTGGATGTATCGTCATACTCTCACAATAAGGGAAAAAATCTTAATAGATATAAAAATTGAGGCGTTTGTGCCTATATTTCACTCTACAGCCGAAACTACACATCGCAAACAAATAGTGTTTGTCTGTGGTAGAGGGTTGATAACGATAAGGGGGTGGAAGTTATGGGAGTTGACAGTTACAGAATTACAACAACAAAAATTCTATGTGCGGGATTCAATATTTTTCTCTTCAGCAGAAGCTACACAATGGAGATAAACGATCTCTCTGTGTTGTTGTACTACAAAGAATCACATTGTACACCATAGCAGTTCCTTGTCGATTGCTATAACAGGATGGAAGATATAGTGGTTGAAAGTCGTCAGCTTATATAAAATTCGGAGTGAAGACCAGCGATGACTTTTGACACTATAATAGCAAAGAGGTTATAAACAACGAAACGCGAAGGCGAAACGTATGCGCATTCTTCAGTTGTTTTTCTGCAACAAGCGTAAGAGTAAAGGAAAATAAGTGCATATTGCAGTTTGAAATGTAAAAGTATCAAGGAAGATGCTAAAGCGTAAGAAAGAAATTCCGCCGTCTCGCTCCGTTTCTAAAAGACAGAAAACAGAGCTGAAAAGTGAATCTACAGACAATAGAAACATGAAATTTGTAGACGTTGTTTATCTTACACTGAATGCATCAGCGATTTTTCGATATTCCCATCCCTAAAGGGGTGAAATAGGGGCTGAACGGTTTTTTGAATATACGTTGCTATTCAGGCAATTTTGGAGCGAGAAATACAAAACTTCGGATTTAGATTTTTATTGGAATTTTAAAAACACGTGTTTTGATATTTTTGTAAATTCAACCATTAAGCGGGTGAAATAAGGGAAAATCTTTTAAGAGTGCTACTAAGACTATTTACATGCCAGAAATGCGAAAATTGGAATTTGGAACCATGGTTATAATTTAAAAAAAAAAAAAAAAAAAAAAAAAAAAAAAAAAAAAATGTGTTTCGGGATTTGAATTCTGCCATCAATAGGGGTGGCAATTTGTATCAAAATACTAGATTAGGAAAGCATTTTAAAGTTAAATCCATGAAAATTTATATTTATAAATAGAAACAACCAATGCAGACCATCCAGCCTACACATGCGAAGCAGCAGGAATTAAGCTAGTAATAAATGAAACTATCGCATCATCGGTAACCAGCCGCAGACTGCTTCTCACTCACATGATTTCTGTATTGATAGAAAAAAAATAGCGGTCTACCCCACTTAGCTGGGACACTTCTGGAGAGACCCTTACTTATGATAAACACTCGCCTTGGAAGACAACTTGGGTAAAAGTCTCGACCGGCGGTATGGCCTAATGTACTTACGTGACCTAAGTGTTGGCAACAGTCGCTGTGGATACTGGGATGAATGCCGACACACAATCCTTACAAGATGTGAAAATGGATGTGTTAATACCACGTTTCTCTGATTTTATTTTCGAATCGCAGCATTGGAATGTAGAACATTGCACACTACGCTTCTCCACATGCAATGTCTTTCTGTTCAGATGTAGCACTTAGGCATACGCATTTCAATTTACGTAACAACTATCTCTAAAATGATTTTTTAAATGTCCAAATTTGGTAGAACGAAAGCAACAATTTAATTTGTACTCTTCGATTCCTGCCTGACCACATCCGTTACAATCACGACATGTTCGTAAAAATCATAACATTCGCTCACATCAATTGAAGCTGTACTCTTGGGTTCCTGCCTAACCACACCCTTTAATATCATGACCTATTCGTAAAAATCATAACAGTCGCAACAATTTAAACTGTACTCTTAGGTTCCTTCCTAACCACAACCTTGAAAATCGTGACATATTCGTATAGGGTTACCATATGTCCGTCTTCAAAAAAGAGGACATTTATAGATTCATAAAAGAACCTTCTTTCTCTCTCTCTCTCTCTCTCTCTCTCTCTCTCTCTCTCTCTCTCTCTCTCTCCTCCTATTGACAACTCAAGTACTGTATTATCAGAGTCTTGTTTGTGATACATCTTACGCATCTTACGAAATTTGATCATCTTCTTACAAATTAAGAAGCATGAAATGTTGAGACCCGTAGAACGAATTACAGGATTACATAGCAGTGAAGCTCTAATATTTCATCACTTCACCACTTGTAATCATCGTCTTAAGTTCTGAACATTTTTTCCATACTTATAAGATACCTTGCCTATCACCCCCGTTCTCACCAGAAATTTTTTACGATGCATCATTTACGGAAACCACAGGAGGCCCTACTGTCGACTGTAAAATCGTCACGAATAAAGTAACTAATAATTATCTAACCGTCCCTTGATATAGCTATGCTCTCATTTCGGATCAGATCGACGTGACTATATACATGATTAGCATCTAGATTCTAGTGAGTGAATGGAATATGTAAGGCCTAGGTGAAAAAAGGAATGAATAAAATATGCTTTTAATTTACCGTACAAAGGCTCCCAATTAATTATTAATAACTACTCAGTTTTTAGGACAAAAGCTTTAAATCGATGTTTTCAAAACACTTTTTATGTAGTTACGTCTCTTTGGTCCGAAACAGGCGAATGGTGACTGAAGCATCTCACCTTATTTGTATGACGTTTTGAACGAGGTTTTAACTCGTGTATAACGAACATTGCACTAGCTTTTGATCTAGAAGTCGTAAGTGTGGTTGGCAGAGAACACACAGAACCGCAGAGTCCCAGCACGAAGACTGAACGTCTTATTTTTGGGTGACACGCAACACTCCGACCAAAAAAAAAAGGGGGGGGGATAATATTATACGTACTACGTGTATTGCATTGTCTTGCATTGTTGCAGACGTGTCTCTTTAATTGGTCGCCTCGAAGCTGGTATTCCGCGACCATTGTCACGCCAATTATTTCAATTGTTGCCAAGTAGCTTGACCTCAGAGCAGCAGCGGCACAGAAACGAGAAAATTCAAAAATCACATTGTTTCAAGAAAGAATATTTACGCACCTTCAAGTTGAAGCAGTTGCACAACGGAAAAAAGAGGACATTTTCCCATTTTGTTAAAAACCCGGCCGGACCATTTTTAGGGTTCAAAAAAGAGGACATACCCGGGTAAAAGAGGACGTCTGGTAACCCTACATTCGTAAAAATAATAATATTCGTCGATGTACCCTTGTCCATTCGTTCGTTCACTCCCATCAATTTAAGCTGTACTCTTAGGTTCCTGCCTAACCACAACCTTGAAAATCATGACATTTTCGTAAAAATAATATTTTTCGATGTACTCCTATCCAGTCAGTAAAAGTAATTGGCATCGTAAAAGGGAGGTTAAAACGCATTTCATTTCTTCAAAAATAGCCAGAATCATGAAGAAACATATAGTGGATGTGATCTTTCGCCCACCAGCTAAGACCTCAGCTCTTCTGGGATCTGTCAAAGATGATTTGTCATTGCGAAAAGCGGGAGTTTATGAAATCCCTTGTGAGTGTGGAAAACGTTATATAGGTCAAACCACGCGCACTGTGCAGGAACGATGCGTTGAGCACCAACGGTATACACGCCTTCTTCAGTCCAACAAGTCTGCAGTAGCCGAACATTGTATTTCTACTCGCCATTCCATGAATTACAAAGGACTAAAAATTTTAACCACAGCTTCTACTTTCTGGGACTCAGTTGTAAAGGAAGCTGTACACATACAACTGGCGGATCACCTGCTAAATCGTGACGACGGATCGGATTTCATCTTGACAATGCATGGAAGCCACTTATATCACGCCTTCGTTCTGAAAGAATGTCTGCGTCTTCTATTCCGATTGATGTTACCACTTTTAATGATTAATTTATTCATTTGTAAGCACTGTGGATACGTAACAGCTCTGTTTATGTTTGCACTCACTGCTCACAGGTTATCTTTGAAGTATATATTTATCTATGACTAGCGCAGTTACGAATGTGATATCTTCGAGCATGAGCAGTCTAATCCTCAGTAGCTTTGCATCACGTGATTTACCGTACAAATAGGCACGCGCAGACGCTGAGAACTCAGTCTTGGACTCGCCTTGAAGATGGCTGTAAGGTTTGCAGCCGAAATATTGGACGAAGAATTGTCGCTGTCCCGGATGCACTCCCGAAAGATGATGGAATATTATGTCCGCCGGGAAAAATTCAAGAATCGAATCGCATTTCAGTACTGTTTCTTACAGACCATACGTTGCCAACCTAACGCTGCTATGGACGCACCGAGACGCTTCACGTGCCGCTGAGCGAGACTTTAGCCGACAACTTGTTGTGTTCTGTTACTCAAGAAGTCTTCGAGCCGCTCATGTAAACGTCCCTAGTCTATCTGTCTCGGGTATGTGAACAGTGTAAACACACAATGGAGGTGCAGAACAGATGAAGCAAGCGACCGCTATGCGCGGGGACGCGGTTACAGAAGCCAGAGCAAGTCTTCTTACCTGCAGTGCCATGGCGGTGAGCCAGCGAATGCTGCTGCCAGCGCGCTGCTGGCCTTTATAGGCGGCGCTGAGAACCTCTCTGCAAACAAACGACGGCGGGGCACGGCGCTTCTGGGAAGGCGACCACGTCACCTCTACAACTCCTCATACACTCCAGCGAGACGGTGCCCAATAAACAGCGGAGAGGCGTCGAGCAAATACACCTGTGGTCGCATAAATTAACTAGTCGTGCTGCAGCAGAAAAAGAAGCAGGTGCTTCTTGGTATTCGTTGTACAAAATAGCTTACGTCCACTAGCAAAACAAAACTTAAAGTACCTGAAACTAAATTGTAGTCTGTCAGTTTTCCAATTTTTAAGGCACGGAGGTAACAGGAGTAACGGGACACGTTCTAATGTCGCCTCGACATTGGCATTGGCAATTGACTCTAAATAATGAGAAGTGTGAAGTCGTCCACATGAGTACGAAAAGAAATCCGTTAAACTTAGTTTACAACATAAATCAATCAAATGTGAAGGCCGTAAACTCCACAAAATACCTAGGAATTACTATTACTTCAGACCTAAACTGGAAAGAACACGTAGATAATATCGTGGGAAAGGCGAACCAGAGACTGCGTTTTATTGGCAGAACCCTTAAAGGATGCAATAGAACTACTAAAGAAACTGCATACACTACGCTTGTCCGTCCATTTTTGGAGTATTGAAGCCCAGTGTGGGATCCTTATCAGGTGGGTTTGACGGAGGACATCGAAAGAATCCAAAGAAGGGCAGCTCGTTTCGTATTGTCACGATACAGGGGAGACAGCGTTACGGAAATGATACAGGATCTGGGATGGGAATCATTACAACAACGGCGCTTATCGCTGCGGCGTGGGCTACTTTCGAAACCCCAATCGCCAACATTCTCCTCCGAATGCGAAAATATATTGTTGACTCCCACTTACATAGGTAGAAATGATCATCAGAATAAAATACGAGAAATCAGAGCTCGAACAGAGAGATTCAGGTGTTCTTTCTTCCCGCGCGCTATTCGAGAATGGAATGGGATATAATTAGTATAAAGGTGGTTCGACAAACCCTCTGCCAGGCACTTAAATGTGATTTGCAGAGTATCCCATGTAGATGTAGATGTAGACGTAGATCTGCTTTTCCTCGGCGTAGTATAGCAACCAGTGTTGCCAACTCAGCCAATTTTCGGCTGATTCTGGCAGATTTGGGTTCTTTAAGGCCGGAAAAAATTATTGTCAGCCGACAGCCGAAAATCTGGCAGATTTCGGGTATTGCTGTCGTTTTAATTTTAAAAAATACACTCCTGGCCATTACAATTGCTACACCACGAAGATGACGTGCTACAGACGCGAAATTTAACCGACCGGAAGAAGATTCTGTGATATGCACATGATTAGCTTTTCAAAGCATTCACACAAGGTTGGTACTGGTGGCGCCACCAACAACATGCTGACATGAAGAAAGTTTCCAACCGATTTCTCATACACAAACAGTAGTTGACTGGCGTTGCATGGTGAAACAGTGTTATGATGCCTCGTGTAAGGAGGAGAAATGCGTATCAACACGTTTCCGACTTTGATAAAGGTCGGATTGTAGTCTATCGCGATTGCCGTATCGCGACATTGCTGCTTGCGTTGGTCGCGATCCAATGATGTTAGCAGAATATGGAATCGGTGGTTTCAGGAGGGCAATAAGGAACGCCGTGCTGTATCCCAACGGTTTGCATCGACGGCACTTAGAACAGTGGCCGTTACATTTCAGATGTGTGACGACCCGTGGCTCTATACCCTTGATTCGATCCCTGCGAAACCCTACATTTCAGCAGGAAAATGCACAACCGCATGTTGCAGGTCCTGTACGGGCCTTTCTGGATACGGAAAATGTTCGACTCCTGCACTGGCCAGCACATTCTCCAGATCTCTCACCAACTGAAAACGTCTGGTCAATGGTGGCCGAGTATCTGGCTTGTCACAATACGCCAGTCACTACTCCTCATGAAATGTAGTATCGTGTTGAAGCTGCATGGGCATCTGTACCTGTACACGCCATCCAAGCTCTGTTTGACTTAATGACCAGGCGTATCAAAGCCGTTATTACGGCCAGAGGAAGTTGTTCTGGGTACTCATTTCTCAGGATCTGTGCACCCAAATTGCGTGAAAATGTTATCACGTGTCAGTTCTAGTATATTTGTCCAATGAATACCCGTTTACCATCTGTGTTTCTTCTTGCTGTAGCAATTTTAATGGCCAGTAGTGTAAAAATAAAAATAAATAGTTTCTGAAAGGCTTCAACTTTTATAAACTGCAGAACTGATTAGGACCAGCTATACTTCACTTCTCTAACACGTGGAGTGAAATGCTCCGTTCAAAATTCTTTTTATTTATTTATTTATCTATTTACTCAAATCAATGTCCAATTGTGTGAAGGAAAGAAGATAGTGCAAATAAAGTAAGTGTGCAAGAGCATACTATATTTAACATTTATTTTCATTTTCCACCTTTCCATAAAAGACCTTTTTTTCTCCGATTTTGGCAGATTTTGAAAGTATATTTAGCCGATATCCATGTGATGGAGTTCGCAACCCTGGCAGCAACTAGTCGTGGCATGGACTTGGCGTTGCCAAATATCCCCTACGTCCCGGGAAATCACATATTTTCAGTTACTTTGCACGAAAAACCCAAATCCAGTATTTTTCAAGATAAATGCCGTATTTTTAAAATGCCAACGATCCTTTCTTTCGAATTACATGTCGATTGCTTTGATGCTCTTTTAGATTAGATTAGATTAGATATTCGTTCCGTAGATCCATGTTGAGAAACTAAAATTATAAGTTGAATAATAAATCTACATCTACATACATACACCGCAATTCACCATAAGGTGCGTGGCGGAGGGTACACTGTACCACTACTAGGCATTTCGTCTTTCGGAACAGACGCCACACACACACACACACACACACACACACACACACATATATATATATATATATATATATATATATATATATATATATATATATATATATATATTTCCTTTCCTATTACACTCCCAAATGGAACGAGGAAAAAAAGAATGCCTATATGCCTCCGTACGAGCCCTAATTTCTCTTATCTTGTGTTTGTGATCTTTACGCAAAATGTAAGTAGGCGGCAGCAAGATCGTACTACACTCAGCTTCAAATTCCGGCTCTCTAAATTTACTTAACAGAAATTCACGAAAAGAACGTCGTCTATCTTCCAGCGATTGCCAATTGAGTTGCCGGAGCATTTCCGTGACACTCGCGCATTGGTCGAACCTACCGGTAACAAATCTAGCTGCTCGCCTCTGAACCGCCTCTATGTCCTCCTTTAAACTGATGTGCTGCGGGTCCCAAACACACGAGCAATACTCAAGACGTGGTCGTACAAGCGTTTTATACGCGGTTTCCTTTACAGGTGAAGTACATCTTCCCAAAATTCTCCCAATAAACCGAAGTCGGCTGTCCGCCTTACTCACAACTGTCCTTACATGTTCGTTCAATTTCATATCGTTCTGCAATGTTACGCCTAGATATTTGAACGACGCGACAGCATCAAGAAGCTCACTACTAATGCTGTATTCGAACATTATAGGATTTTTTTTTTCTACTCATGCGCATCACCTTACATTTCTTTACATTGAGAGCTAGCTGCCATTCTTCGCACGAACTAGAAATTTTGTCTAAGTCATCCTGTATGCTATTAAAGTCAGTTACTGACGACACCCTCCCATACACCACAGCATCATCAGCAAACAGCCGCAAATTACAACTTACTCTGTCCATCAGATCATTTATATAGATAGAAAATAATAGCGGTCCTATCACACTCCCCTGGGGCACGCCTGACGATACACTCGTCTCTGATGAACACTCGCCGTCGAGAACAACGTACTGCGTTCTATTACTTAGGAGGTCTTCCAGCCAGTCACAAATCTGTGAACCTATTCCGTAAGCTCGTATCTTCGTTAGCAGTCTGCAGTGTGGCACCGTGTCGAACATCTTTTTGAAGTCGAGAAAAAAACAATCCGCCTGTTGCCCTTCATCCATGACTCGCGAGATGTCATGTGAGAAAAGGGCAAGCTGAGTTTCACATGAACGATGTTTCCTAAACCCGTGCTGATTCGTGGAAAGAAGCTTTTCCGTTTCAAGGAAATTTACTATATTCGAACTGAGAATATGCTCTAAAATTCTACATGAAACTGATGTCAAAGATATTGGCCTGTAATTGTGTGGGTCAGTTTTCTTTCCTTTCTTATAAACGGGCGTCACCTGCGCTTTTTTCCAATCACTAGGAACTTTGCGCTAAATTAAAGATTCGCGATAAATGCAAGCTAATTAGGGGGCCAATGCCGCAGAATAGTCTTTGTAAAACCGAACTGGTATTCCATCCGGACCAGCAGACTTTTTCGTATTTAGCTCTCTCAGCTGCTTCTCTACACCGGAAATACCTATTACTATGTCCCCCATTTCGGAATTAGTACGTTGATCAAATGGTAGTACATTTGTGCGGTCCTCCTGCGTGAAAGATTTCTTAAAGGTTACATTTAGAACTTCAGCTTTCCGTTTGCTTTCTTCTATTACTGCCCCGGAATGATCAACGAGTGACTGGACAGTGGGCTTTGACCCACTTATCGATTTTACATAGGACCAAAATTTTTTCGGGTTCTCGGAAAGATCTTTTGCTAAGGTGTGGCTGTGATCATTATGCTTCGCGCATCAATCTTTTTATAGACGCACGAATCTCTACTAACTTTTGCCTGTCATCATTTGCGTGTTCTTTTTTGAATCGAGAGTGCGACAGCCTTTGCTTTCTCAGCAGCTTTGTAACATCATTATTATACCACGGTGGATCTTTTCCATCCTTAATCGTCTTTACTGGCACATATTTCTCTAACCCTTTATTAACGATGCACTTAAATTTAGTCCACAATTGCTCTACATCCATAGTCCCGGAATTAAACGATGCCCATTAATTTTCTAAGTGCGATCGTAACATGTGCTTATCGACTCTTCCCAACAAAAACACGCTCCTAGCCTTGATTGGTTTATGAACTTTGGTCACCATCGACGCTATGACGATATCAGGATCACTAATTCCTGTCTCTACACAGACATCGTTAATAAGGTCAGGCCTGTTTGTGGCTATAATGTCTAGAATATTTCCATTACGGGTGGGTTGCCGGTTTAACTACACAAGACAGCTTGTCAAGACTGCTTGTCTGTACCGCCTGAAATGTAACTAGCGAGGTCCCAACCTATACTATTAAGATTAAAGTCTCCTCCGACAAATATTACATGGCCCGGATACCTATGCACTACCTGGTGTAGACTTTCTTATTGAATGATTCTAAAACTCCTACAGCAGCATCGGGGGACCGGTAAAAACACCCTACTATTAACTTTACTTCTTTTAGATCTGTTATACGTTTACTACTTTTAGACCTATAATACTAATAATATAAATACAGATACATAAATTTTTAAGTGTTTTTTTTTTTTTTTTTTTTTTTTTTTTTTTTTTTTTTTTTTTTTGACGCTCCCTTCTCTTTCGTTTTCCTCCCTCCTCCTAACGATGATTCAGAGGCTCGCCAGTAAGAATTCTGTTCGATGTTGCACTGGCCTGATACATCTCTATGCATGAAATCGCGTTCTAAGAGGGAAACGTGCAGACATTTAAATATTTTGTAGAGTGATTCTGTTGAATATAGTTCAGAATAAAAGTGTAAGCAGTCAGTCCTATATTCAAGGAAAGTAATAGGACTCATCCGTAAAATTACAAGCCTATATATTTGACGTCGGTTTGGCAGCGAGATTTTGTAACATGTACTTTCCCCAAACATTATGAACTACCTCGAAGAGAACGACGTATTATCCCACAGTCAACACGGATTCAGAAAGTATCGTTTTTTTTAAACACAGCTAGCTCTTTACTCACATGATGTTATGAGTGCTATCGATAAGGGATGTCAAATAGATTCCGTTTTTCTAGGTTTCCGAAAGGCTTTTGACAATGTACCTCACAAACATCTTCTAATCAAATTGCGTGCTTGTGAGACTGCATTCGTGATTTCCTGTCACAAAGGACACAGTACGTTGTAATTGACGGAAAGTCATCGAGTAGAACAGAAATGAAATCTGGCGTTCCCCAGGGAAGTGTTATAGGGCCCCTATTGACGATTTTGGAGACATCTGAGTAGCTCTCTAAAATTGTTCGCGGATGATGCTGTCATTTATCGGTTAGTTAAGTCTCCAGAAGGTCAAAAGCAACTGCAAAATGGTTTACGTAAGATATTAGCATGGTGCAAAAAATGGCAATTGTCCCTTAATAATGATAATGTAAGGTCATCTATATGACCACTAAAAGAAATCCGTAAAACTTAAGTTAGACCTACAGGCCAACAATTCTACTAAATACCTACGAGTAAAAATTATTAACAACTTAAATTGGAAAGAAAACACAAAAATATTGTAGGGAACGCGAACCAAAGACTACGTTTCATTGGTAGAACACTTAGAAGATGCAACAGTTCGACTAAAGAAACTGCCTACAATGCACTTGTGCGTCGCCGGCCGCGGTGGCCCGGGGGACTGAGGCGCTCCAGTCACGGTCTGCACGGCCACTACGGTCGGGAGTTCGAATCCCCCCTCGGGCATGGATATTTGTGCCGTCCTTAGTATAAGGTAGTAGATAAGAAGTTTGTCAGTTTAGGGACTGATGACCCCGTAGTTAAGTCCCATAAGCTTAACAAACATTTGAACATTTGCACTTGTGCGTCCTACTTTGGAGTCTTGCTGCGCATTGTGGGACCCACACCAGGTGAGACTGACGGACGATTTAGAGAAAATTCAGAAAAGGGCAGCTCGTTTTGTATTATCGCGATATAGGGGAGTGAGTGTCACGGAAATGATGCACGATTTGCGGTGGAAATCATTAAAAAAAAAAAAAAGGCGTTATTTGTTGCGGCGAGATCTATTGGCGAAATTTCTTTCACAAACTTTCTCTTCAGAATGCGAACGTAATTATATTGTTAGCATCAACTAACATAGGGAGATATTTTCAAAATAAAATAAGAGAAATCAGATCGAAAACAGAAAGATTTATGTGTTGTTTTTTCAAGCGAGCTATTAGAGAATCGAACTATAGAGAAATATCATAAAAGTGGTTAGATGCACCCTCTGCCATGCACTTCAATGTGACTTACAGAGTATCCATGCACATGAATTGCAGGCTTACAATAGTTATTTGTTTAATACGATACATTTCGGAAATGTTCAAATGTTTGTAAACCTTTTAGACGAAACGCTATGATCATCAGTCCCTTGACTTACAAACTGCTTAAACTTAAACTAAGGAAAACACGTATACCCATGCCCGAGGGAGGACTCGAACCTCCGCCGGGAACGACTGCTCAGTCCGTAACATAACGCTTTAGACCACGCGGCCTACATTTCGGAATTTACGAACACAACAATCAATAAAAATAGTAGAGGAAGAGCGAAAGAGGTTCAAACAGGCTCTAGTCAAGGCAACAGAAAAACGTGTGGAATAATATCAACAAAAGTTAGACACAAAGGAATTACATGGGGAATAGAATTGCAGAGAATTTGGGAGGAAGAAGAAGTTCTGAAAGTTTGGAAAGAATATTTGCAAAAACTATATCAAGGACAGGATGAAACAAATACACTTTGCAGTATAGAAGAAGATTAAATAAATAACACCATCACAGAACAAACAGAAATAGTAGAGCTGTAGATGTTGGCTGTAGAAAAAGCAATATTAGAAATGAAAATTGGGAAATGGTAGATGACCTCACAGTGGAAATGATCAAAGCCGCTGATGCTATTGGAATTCAGAGGCCGTACAGAATAATGTGGGTGCTGTGGACTAGTGGAAAGATTCCAGAAGATTGGAAAAAGGCTATCATTGTACCTGTCTTCAAGAGCGGTAATAAAAAAAATGTTCAAATGTTTGTAAATCTATGGACTTAACTACTGACGTTACCAGTACCTGTGCTTACAAACTACTTAAACTATCTTAAACGAACCTAAGGGCAACACACACACCCATCCCAGGGGGGAGGGGGAACTGCTACTGCATGAAGATTTATGAAAAGATAATTTTAGAGAAAGTCAAGAATAAGACAGAACCACAATTAACAGAGGGACAGCAAGGATTGCGACCTGGAAGATCAACAATAGATGCCATCCAGCGAGACAGGTTATAGAAAAGAAATGTAACTGTGGAAAAGACATGGTAGTTGCATTCATGGATATAAAAAAAGGCTTATGACACTGTTAGAAGGAAAGGGATATGACAAGATCTAAAACTGTCAACAGAAATACAACTGAGAATCAGAAACATGCACAAAAAGTGCCTTACCTGTGTTATAATAGATGACAAAAATCTGAATAGTTTGTAACGTAGAGAGGGGTTCGGCAAGGAAGTCTGCTGTCGTCAGTACTTTTTAATATAACCATGGAGAACACCATAAGGAAAGTTCGCCAAAGAACAAATGAACATTATATGAAAATCATAGCATACGTAGATGATGTGATGATTTGGGAAGAAAATGAGCACAAAATGGAAGAACAACTGAACACCTGGAGCAATCAAAGAAGCAGGTATGGAAATAAACTTAAGAAAAAGTGAAATAATGAAATCTGCCAAAAAGGAAAAAATGAATGATGTAATTTGCAATGGAGAAGTTATTAAAGAAGTGGATACCTTCAAATATCTAGGTAATATAATAAGCAAGAAAGGATACATCAATGAGGAAAATTTAGAATAAATAGAAAATTGTTCAAAATTTAATTATTGTGAATCGAGAAATAATTAGAAACTGGAACATACCCGCTGAAGCTAAAATCTACATCTACATCTACATCTACATAGATACTCTGCAAATCACATTTAAGTTCCTGGCAGAGGGTTCATTAACCACCTTCATAACTTTTCTCTACCGTTCCATTCTCTAATAGCGCGCGGGAAGAAAGAACACCTAAATCGTTCCGTTTTCGATCTGATTTCTCTTATTTTATTGGGATGGTCATGTCTCCCTAAGTAGGTGGGTGCTAGCAAAATATTTTCACATTCAGAACTAAAAGTCGGTGATTGAAACTTCGCAAACAGATCACGCCGCAATGAATAACGTCTTTCTTTTAATGATTTCCACCCCAATTCGCGCAACATTTCCGTGACGCTTTCCCCCCCGTAACGTGATAAAACCAAACGAGCTGCCCTTCTCTGAACCTTCTCAATATCTTCCGTCAGTCCCACCTGGTGAGGGTCCCACAAGGGGCAACAGTACTCCAAGAGAGGACGCACAAGTGTGATGTAGGCAGTCTCTTTGGTGGAGCTGGTGCATTGTCTAAGCGTTCTGCCAATGAAACGTAACCTTTGGTTCGCCTTCCCCACAATATTTTCTATGTGTTCTCTCCAGTCATGATGTACAGGTCATATAATTTACCAAATGTAACCTAAAGATCAAAATGTTGGACTTGGACAAAGAAAGATCTGAGCAAGATACAAACAACAGAAATGCGGCTTCTTCGGCGGATCCTTGCAAGACGAAAAGGGATAAGAAATCAAATATAATATAATCTGCCAAATGTAACCTAAAGATCAAAATTTTGGACTTGGACAAAGAAAGATATGAGCAAGATATAAGCAACAGAAATGCGGTTTCTTCGAGGAATCCTTGCAAGACGAAAAGGGATAAGAAATCAAATAATACGAAACACGTTAGAGATCTAATCTCCAAAAGAAATTATGGAAAGTAATAGATTGAGATGGTTTGGGCACATTAAAAGAATGGACCAGAAATACTTCCTAGAAGAGCCCTAGAATGGACAGAATCTGGACGGAGGCCAATTGGAAGGCCACGAGCAAGATGGAGAGACCAAGTGGAAGATGTAACCCGAAGACGTCTGCAATGGGAAGAAATACTGAACTATGTGGGAGAAAAGAAAAGCTTGGGAGAGGCTCTGTCAACGACCTGCATCAGCAGAAACTTTGCAAGAAGAAGAAAAGAATGCTTAAGTTGAAAAGTCAGAGATTAAACAGCATTCTGAAAGAGTAATTATTGTTTCATGTTTCGAATTATATTCTTCTGATGAGTCAATATTTTGATCCGCTCGCTACTAGTTAGGCTAAGCTGAAGAAATCCTAAAAATTTCTTCAAAATCGCTCCCGCCGTTTTGGAGTCCATAGAGCGCAAACATGATTCGTTAGTTTTATGTCTTGGTAGATCACAGGGATAGGGAAGTCAGACAGGCATATGTACAAGATATCTAAGTTCTCCGGTCGCACACACAAATGAAGAATGCAGTACAACTGCACAAGTGCCTCTAACGTAACCTCAGTTATAGTAGCAGGGATTGCGACTTGAAACTAAATGAAGGAAGTGTTCAGATTCGCGTATTTAAAAAATGAAATTTGTGTTGGCAATTGACTTCTAAATGTTTTTATATATAGCAAAAATACCAATACTATTTTTTATAGTTTTTATAGGTTAGGTTACCGACTTCTGCAACTGTAAATTAGTGTACTTTAGACCAGTAAAGGTTTTTAAAGTAAAGGTTATGTTAATGATGTAAAACGTCATAGCTCAAAGTAATGAAGTTCGAAATAACATAATTCGGGAAATTAAAAATGAAATTGGAGCTCAGAAAAATAATGGGATTAAGGGTAAAATCCAAACTCAAAACGCTATTATCAATAGTAGGTTGGAAGGGTTTGAAATACATGTTAAGGATACAGAACGAAAGTTGGCTGATCGAGTTACTGAGAATTAGTGTGATTTAGGGGGAAGGATGAATTCTGTGCAGTCAGAATGCAATAAAAAGATGAAGAAGACAGTATCAATGTTGGAGTCGGTAACAAAGCGTGAAAATAGTGTAGTACTGTTCCAGGCTCAACAGCTAGAATCAGTAAGCAATAAGGTAAGAGATAAACGCAAAGAAATGGAAAGCATAAAAAACTCTTTTGACAATATGGTAACAAATTAGAGACAGCACACATCAATGCAAGCCTTAATATTAAGAATTTTAATTGGGGTTGAAATTACCATATTGTACATCTCTTTGCGACGTACAAAAATTGTTTTGTGCTAGGCATGTCTGACGAAATTATAATAGTGATTGCCTACAGCCTGTCTTAAAAATTTGGACAGTTGATTTATCCACCTTGTATCATGCACAAACATTGATCTGCAATGTTTTGTACCCTACAAATGGTGGAACAGTATTAGACACCAAATAGCAGTGTATGTTTCAATCCTAGACAGGTAAGAGGCCCTCAGGATGAACCAAACAACTACTCCTGTAAGTATACAAATAAATAATAACTTCTAAGGGGCCTCACTGGGTACAGGGATGTGTTACTGAGCCATGTCTCAGTAAAATAATGTGCTTTTCTACTGTGAGGTAAATCTTAATTTATTATATGTAAAATTGAAAAACCGAAATCAAACTAAGAATGACTATAATAATGAAATGCAATAATAATGAAAAGAGAGGATAAGATTCAATCATTAATAGTATCGCTTTGATACTCGAAACCACATACAAAAATTAAACAGTTTACTAGAAAAAAACTGTGTAGCAGAGGTTGACTGAGTTCTCACTTACATTTGACTTTACAACTGAAAAATGAACTAATAGAGGCTATGAGGTTGTTGCGGTAAATTGAGTATAATGCCGTTCTGATGTCGGTGTTGTTGCGTGAAATTGATGGAAGAACCGTTCTCGTAGCAAAGTGAGTTGTATATATGTTTCGGCCTTCTTCGCCCATCTGTGGGCTCGCACTGCTGCTCTGAACAGGAGATTAGGAATGCTGTAACAAACACTGGTAGTCTCTCCACACGTGCTCCTCCAACGTGAGCTAAATTCACAAGCCAGTAAGACTATTCTGCGGCGTTGGCCCCCTACTTAGCTTGCATTTATCGCGAATCTTTAATTCAGCGCAAAGTTCCTAGTGACTGGAAAAAAGCGCAGGTGACTCCCGTGTATAAGAAAGGAAAGAGAACTGACCCATACAATTACAGGCCAATATCGTTGACAATAGTTTCATGTAGAATTTTGGAGCATATTCTCAGTTCGAATATAGTAAATTTCCTTGAAACGGAAAAGCTTCTCTCCATGAATCAGTACGGGTTTAGGAAACATCGTTCATGTGAAACTCAGCTTGCCCTTTTCTCACACGACATCTTGCGAGCCATGGACGAAGGGCAACAGGCGGATTGTTTTTTTCTCGACTTCAAAAAGGCGTTCGACGCGGTGCCACACTGCAGACTGCTAACTGGAATAGGTTCACAGATTTGTAACTGGCTGGAAGACTTCCTAAGTAATAGAACGCATTACGTTGTTCTCGACGGCGAGTGTTCATCAGAGACGAGTGTATCGTCAGGCTTGCCCCAGGGGAGTGTGATAGGACCGCTATTATTTTCTATCTATATAAATGATCTGATGGACAGAGTAAGTTGTAATTTGCGGCTGTTTGCTGATGATGCTGTGGTGTATGGGAGGGTGTCGTCTGAAACTGACTGTTATAGCATACAGGATGACTTAGACAAAATTTCTAGTTGGTGCGAAGATTGGCAGCTAGCTCTCAATGTAGAAAAATGTAAGGTGATGCGCATGAGTAGAAAAACCAATCCCATAATGTTCGAATACAGCATTAGTAGTTAGCTTCTTGATGCTGTCGCGTCGTTCAAATATCTAGGCGTAACATTGTAGAGCGATATGAAATGGAACGAGCGTGTAAGGACAGTTGTGAGTAAGGCGAACAGCCGACTTCGGTTTATTGGGAGAATTTTGGGAAGATGTACTTCACCTGTAATGGAGACCGCGTATAAAACGCTTGTACGACCACGTCTTGAGTATTGCTCAAGTGTTTAGGACCCGCAGCAGATCAGTTTAAAGGAAGTCATAGAGGCGGTTCAGAGACGAGCGGCTAGATTTGTTACCAGTAGGTTCTACCAATGCGCGAGTGTCACGGCAATGCTCCGGCAACTCAATTGGGGATCGCTGGAAGAAAGACGACGTTCTTTTCGTGAATTTCTGTTAAGTAAATTTAGAGAGCCGGAATTTGAAGCTGAGTGTAGTACGATCTTGCTGCCGCCTACTTACATTGTGCGTAAAGATCACAAAGACAAGATAAGAGAAGTTAGGGCTCGTATGGAGGCATATAGGCATTCTTTTTTTCCTCGTTCAATTTGGAGTGGAATAGGAAAGGAAATGCCTAGTTGTGGTACAGTGTACTCTCCGCCACGCACCTTAAGGTGAATTGCGGAGTATGTATGTAGATATAGGTGTAGATGAAGGTGTGTTGAATGTCACCTGTCTGTGTTTATTTGCTACGGGAGTGAGTTACTGGGCTTGCGCCTGTGGCCACCCACACCGTTTTCTTTGCTCATAGTTTAAATACCTTCTAACTGGGCCACCACACTGCGAGGGTCCTGGGCATCGCCATCAGGGGTTTTTCCAGAGCGACTTGCTCTCTTCCTCGAAAAACAAACATAAGGCGGTTCCCGCACCATGCCACGCAGAACAAATGTCTGTCCATCGGCAGTGTTCTCAGATTCAATGACTTTTGGAAGTACAGTACTTACTGTCCCTAATTACCAGTAAAATACCATTTGTGGGGTATGAAGCTAATCAGGAAAGCGACGCAGTTCTGTTTGTGCACATAAAAATGGCATGTAAGGAGGTCAGCATTTCTTGACTCCTCACATATCTATTTCTTTCTGCGTAAATTTTTGCTGGAGTTTGTTAATGGTGTAGAATCATTAACAAATTCAGCCAAAAATTTCCTATTGATATCCGTTCCTTGGTGGGCCTGTGCATTAAAATTTTACCTTAAAAATTTCTGTTATGTTTTACTTTCAAACAGACATTGCTTTTACAAATATGTTGCCACTATGTGTCTCTGTTTTGAAGTTAGATTGCAAATGCTTGTGTTTGCAGTATAGAGTCTAGTGTATATATACACAGGGTGTCCCACTCAACTCTTTTACCCCAGACATCTCTGAAACTACAAGAGAAATTGAAAAACGACTTTCACGATCATGAAAGTACGGTAGAGGCTTATGAAAGTAGGTACTATGAGATAGTCTAAAGAAGTATTATTTACAATGCAAACCTATGTTGTTGTTGTTTTTTTTTTTTTTTTAATGGATAACCCATATTTTTTCTTAAGCAATCAATAGAATGGAAAATCACAAAAATAATGGCGTTGGTTACATCGCGGTGCATCAATTACATTTGGAGAAACTGCGAAGCGAAGTTGACGTTTCAAATACAAGAAGCGCGCTACTAGCGCATGTCCGAGACTCAACCGTGAGTCTCCCTTGAGTCTCGGACACGCGCTAGCACCGCACCTCATGTCTTTCAAACGTTAACTTCGCTACGCAATTTCTCCGGATGTAACTGATGCATCGTGATGTAACCAACGCCATTCCTTTTGTGATTCTGCATTCTGTTGATTGCTTAAGAAATAATACGGGGCATCCATTTAAAAAAAAAAAAAAAAAAAAAAAAAAAAAAAAAAAAAAAAACCATAAGTTTTCGTTGAAAATAACACTTCTTTGCGTTTTAGACTGTGTCATAGTCATTTCATAAGGCCCTACTGTATGTTCATGACCATGAAAGTCGTTTTTCAATATCTTGTACTTTCAGACATATCTGAGGTGAAAGAGTTGAGTGGGACACTGCGAGAGAGAGAGAGAGAGAGAAGAAAAATAGTCATAATGGTTGACGAATCTCACAAGAATGAAACAAAAAATATGTTCCAGAAATAATGTTTAGAAAACTGTTCATAAGGATGCGTCTCATCATACAGCCGAGTTGAATTGGACATGCCCAACAAGCATGTCTTCTCTCATTAAATAACTTGGGTGTTAGACAGGATATGTGAGACAGGTAGTAGTGAATCGTTGTGGATCGTGTTCATCCAAATGTCAGATGACAATTCTCTTCTGTCGTCTTTGCTGACTTGACAGAATGCATATTATAGGTGCATGGAAGTCGTCGTTCTTGCTAAAGCTGTTGCCACCACTTTACAAGCGATTGTTGGTAACATGGTGTATGTACTGGATTTCTCTTGTAAACTGTTATTACGTAATTTTTGCCAGTGTACTTCATCACTAGATTAGCACTGAGGAGCGTGAATTCCAGCCTAATGACTACGTTTAGAAATCAGAGTTTATGAGTCATATATTTCCACAGGAATGGGCAAATGAATAGTTTGATTTTGCTAGAAAGATGCACAAAGTCAGCCTGAGTTTTGCGATGTAGTTAGAGAAATATTTAATAATGATTTGTAGTTTGACCCACCAAAGGAGGTTATGATAGATACTTTGTGTGTTGATAGCTTTGAAGAAATCGAAGATTATTTATTGACTGAGACTGAGCATAGGAAACAGCCAGTAAAAAGACTGCAACCAATAATTAAAGTAACAATTAATGGTACAGCTGTTGAATGCCCTGTAGATTCTGAGAGCAATGTATTTTGCGATTCCTTATCTTACTTTAAGCATGTCGTGAACGAGGGCACTGTTGTATTCATTGTCAATAGTGTAAAAATTAAGACGGCTACTGAAGGTAGCAGTAAACTGGTCAAAAACGAAGAAGTTTGTGAAACAGATATTGATGTCGTAATATAGGTTTACAGCTTTCTCATTGTAGGTAACTTGTGTACAAATATCCTAATAAGTCCGAATTCCTGACGAAGTTAGAAGGAAATCTGAATTACAAGGATAAGCACTTGCAGTTAAATGCTGGCAGAAACAGAAATCGTATTACATTTAAAGGGTCGCTTGCTGAGGAAAAAATGGTCACAAGTTTGTTCATAGTCAGCAATTGGGATTTTTGTGGGTTATTTATGTCTCTTATTTTGTTTATTGTAGGGAGCGTTTTATGCTGTCAATTATTAGTCAGATCGATTAATTCTTGATGCATGGAGTTGTTTACAGAATTAATTCGCAGAGGTAGCGCACCATTTAAAAATTACTTACGAGTTGTTTGTTTGCGCCACATATATTTGTGTAAATTGTGGGTATTAAATATGACAATTTCTCAGTTACTATTAAATGGGTTAAGTTTATTAGGCGAATGTACGGTTTTGCAACGTGTGCTGTGTTGTAATTGAGGTCATTGATCAGTGATGTCACTAAGAAATGTATGAAATGCGAAAAACGGCAATCGCGTATCTTGCTTGCTCAGAGCGCGGCAGCTGCACACGTCGTTGTTTCCGCCGGAAAGCACTAGGTATTAGTATATTGTCTATTTGGGTGTAATTTTTGTAGGTTCACCTGTGGGAGAAAGTTTAGTTACGGGGTGAAGTTGCTCATTGCCAAAATCGTTTCATTGCGATAACTGGTCTGGCTGGCAAGCTGCAGGAAGCAACGCAGCCGTGCTCTTTCACCGAAGGGTTATAAATGCATTAACAGCTGACTATGAAACAGCACGTAAAAGTGCAAAGTGAAATAAATAAACAAATTTCAGAACAAAGCGGATTACGCATTTCATAGTGACTACAGAATCTGTCGGATTAGAGAAAAATATTCAAATCGTCGTGTAACATTTGCTTCGCAATAAAACAAAGATTAAAAATGTGGTATGCATTTGTGTGTAATTCGCATAATACCCTAGAACAGAATAATAGGTTAATTTTCAGCGTTAGGAGACGACCGTTCCGACAAAACTTTTTTCCCTGGAAACCGTAAGGCGAATTAACGTCACATCCGGTGACAGACACTGTGAATGTCACAATTGTATAGCACTGTGGATTGTTTTAACGGAACGTTTTTTCGTGAGGTGATAGTGTGAATTGTTACACCAAATTTTGCTATATGTTGCTTGCATGGGATTGTGCCATTGTATTGTCTGGTATTGAAAGTAGAAGTTACGGCCTGATGGTTCCTCTCACAAAGAGGAGTATGTTTCCGCTGGTGGACTTTGCACTTCGACAACTTTACAGCGACATGATGAAGACAAATTATGACAGTACACTAGTTTTAAGGCAATAGAACATTGCATATTTGACGCAAACGCTTCGCTTTGGTTAATTAAATGTCAATTAAAAGCGAATATCAATTAATGATGCAATAACGATGAAACGCCTAAGCAAATTTATATCAACTATGAATGTAATATATGTAATGGGAAATTGGATTGAATTGAGTGGAGAGTAAGCAATGGAAGTTTAAGGTTCGAATCCTGTTAAAGCTAAAATTTTCTTTCGTCCTTTTACGTCTGTAACAGATTCGAGGACGAAAACAATAATGTATTGAAATTCTGTTTTACAGGATTCAGTAGATTTTTCTGTATACATCATGATATACGAGAGTGAAAGTGCGTAGGAACCAAGGAACCTAACAGCGCAGTTTAAATTGCTGTGACTGAAACAAATAGCCCTACGAGTGATATTTATCAAATGTTCAAATGTTTCTTAAGCGTAAGGGACTTAACTACGGGGTCATCAGTCCCTAAACTTACAAACTACTTATGAACTACCTACAACTAAGGACGGCACAAATATCCATGCCCGAGGGGGGATTCGAACCCCCGACCGTAGTGGCCGTGCAGACCGTGACTGAACCGCCTCAGTCCCCTCGGCCACCGCGGCCGGCAGTGATATTTATAATCTTCCTTTTTACGTAGCAGTAGTTGTAGTTGGCTGTCCATTTCGAATATGCGTCGATTTCCTAGTGTGTAGCTGGGTAGCTGGTAAGAAGAAAGCTTAAATTACTACGACTTAAACGAGTATCGTGTAAGACATTTATATTCTGCCTTTTCACAAATAACTGACTGCTTAAAGATGAACAGGTTCCAATTTGCAATTGTCTAATTAGGCCGGAAGCTAAGAAAACACCTTGATGTACTATAATTGAAACGAGTATCATCGACATTTATTTCTTCCTTGTATCTGTTATCTGTGGTACTTACCCCTATAAAATTGATGAAATCTCTCCAGTAATGATTGGCGAATGACTTAGCTTTGGTAATAAATGGTAAATTGTGGGGTTTACAGTCGTATGGAGTTCTTTTGGAGGGCATTGGACAGTGATAAAGATGCATAAAAATTCCAGTGCAAATATTGACAGTTTTATACCAAATAAATTAATAAAAGAAGGTGGTGATCCCCCTTGGTACACAAAACAGGTCAAGACACTGTTGCAAAAATAATGAAAAAGGCATGCAAAATTTAAAAGAACACAAAATCCCCAGGATTGGCGATCCTATACAGAAGCTCGAAATATAGCGAGGACTTCAATGAGAGATGCTTACAATACTTTCCACAACGAAACTCTTTCTCGAAATTTGACTGAGAACCCAAAGAGATTTTGGTCATACGTCAAATATATTAGATGCAAAACACAAACAGAACGCTTAAAAGATGCAACAGAACTACTAAAGGGACTGCATACACTATGCTTGTCCGTCCTCATTTGGAGTATTGCTGCCCAATGTGGGATCCGTATCAAGTGGATTTGACGGAAGGCATCGAAAGAGTCCAAATAAGAGCAGCTCGCTTTGTATTGTCACGATACAGGGGATACAGCGTCACGGAAATGGTACAGGATTTGTGATGGGAATAATTAAACAACGGCGTTTATAGCTGCGGTGTGCTCTACTTACGAAACTCCATACACCAACATTCTCCTCCGAATGCGAAAATATAGTTGACTCTAACATACATAGGTAGAAATGATCATCAGAATAAAATACGAGAAATCAGAGTTCCAAGTGAGAGATTCAGATGTTCTTCCTACCCGCGCGCTATTCGTGAGTGGGATGGTTAGTAAAAAGGCGGTTCGATGAACCCTCTGCCAGGCACTTAAACGTGATTTGCAGAGTATCCCATGTAGATGTAGATGTTGTGGTGGATTATTCATAAATAATTCTTTGTCACAGCTGTATACTGTCTAAGAATACTGCCGATTGTGGGCAAATTAACTTATGACTACGTTTATATATATATATGAAGATTGGTTTCATTCAAAGACACAAAATACCTTCGATTCTTACTGATTTTTGAATTATTTGATACATTGCATGAATTCCTGCTTCCTCCCGTTTTCAAAAATGTTCAAATGTTTGTATAGCTTATGGGACTTAACTACGGGGTCATCAGTCCATAAACTTACAAACTACTTATCAACTAGCTTATCCTTAGGACGGCACAAATATCCATGCCCGAGGGGGGATTCGAACCCCCGACCGTAGTGGCCGTGCAGACCGTGACTGGAGCGCCTCAGTCCCCTCGGCCACCGCGGCCGGCCCTCCCATTTTACGGAGTATGTTTGAATGTTATACATTTCAAAATTGTGTTTGGATCTGGCAATGGGTATAGAAACAATAACAATTAATCATTAACAATGTGTTGTAGGTATTAACAGGGTAAATCATGATAGATGCTGCATTTAGCTTACATTCAATCAAAAAGGTGTAAAAAGTGGTCTAGATGCAATAATACACTACTCAAGTAGTGGTTTGAACTGCTTTCTAGGGCTGTTCTTAAATTAAGAGCATCTAATTTAGCATTTAATAAACTGTCATTAATTCTTAACAAGTGTGTTTAAATCTAAATGTACATTCACAGATTGAAGGGTTGCATATAATTCAAGAGTTTCATTTCACCGCTAATGAAGTTAAACTGTGTAACGAACTATTTTACAATATGTTCAATGAAAACTGTGTGGTTAGTTATGGTCCTTTGCATATTCTATAACACAGTTATTTCATTTATTATATTGATGTCGTATCTGATCTTTCAGACATGTCCAAACGAACAGACACCACACCTGCCTCATGACCATATTGCATTTGCAAATTATGCATAAAGGAGGGGAGGGAAAAAGAAGCAGGAGAGCTGGGTTCGGTTCCTGGTCCAGCTCACATTTTCACTTGTCGCCATTGTTTAATTTCAATGCCCTAATGCAGCCACTGTCAGTCCTTTCCTTTCCGATTCTGCCTTCGCCCCCTTACTCAATAATTTACAATTATTTCATTAGAGAGGATAAATGAATTTTTATTAGACTGTTGTTAAAGAGCCAATGTTTTATCTTTAATGTCTAAGAGATCTCGGCTGGTTAAGGTACCAAATACAGTATGAATACACTTGATCTGATTTTAACAGGGAAGCCAAAACAGTGTTGGTTCAATCCGCCACTGCCCACATGGAAACTGAGTTTATTGTGCAATTTCACTCCCTGTATATCTAGTAAAGCCAATCAGTGTCATTAAACAGTACTAGGAGTATCTTTACTCGTTCTTTATTAGACACCATTTATTTTGGTCTGCTTGCCCCGAAGGTTTTGTGCCTCTTGCTCTCCAATGCAATGCATTCGAAGATTAGGTGTGATGCAGTTTCCTCACCATCATCACAGATCCTACTTTTAGGGTCCTCTTTCGTTATGCCCATTGTATGTAGGTTTTTTTTTTTTTTTTTTTTTTTTTTTTTTTTTTTTTTTTTTTTTTTGAAGTTTCCATGATCTGTCATTAATCCAACCATGAGTTTAATCTCTTTCTTGTTCAAGCCCAGGATTACAGTGCTCCTTTTAAAACATTGTCGTCCTCACCTTATCATGTTTTTGTTTATAGAACTTGGTCCAATATTCTACATGCTGTCTTCTGAGCCGGTTACATAGTTCCAGTTTGATAATTGCCTTGGTGACTGACAGGACAGGTTCCAGTGCAATAAATGGAGTCACTGCCCCTATCCTGGCCAATCTGTCGGCTTGTTTAATTGCCATTGATCTCCGAGTGGCCAGGGACTCTCAATAATTTTGCCCTATTGCTTTCCCCTAGCTCCAGCAGAACCTTGTGACATTCTGCAGCAATCTTAGATCTTGTTTCAGGAGCTGCCAGTGATTCAGGATTACCTGGCTGTTTCAATAAATGTAGATGCTATGGTCCTTGTAGCGCCTATGCAAATTCTCCTCCACACACGCCCTGGTGGCAGTAATTTAGGCCTGAAATACTGAGCTCAGTTTCCCTAGAAAGACAACACCCTCCAGTCTTGGCGGCATCCCGTATACCCCAGCCCCAAAGCCTTGGTTTGATTTCAACCTGTCAGTGAACCAAACAGCGTCTCCCATATGATGTCGAACTGCTTTCTCCCACTGCTCCCTGATTGAGTTGTTATATTGAAAGGCTTATTGAACCAGTATGGGATGGTGGAAATATTGGAATAGAAAAAAAGCAATTAAACCGATTTAACAGTTACTGCACTGATCGTTATTAGCCGTAATGGCGTCCAGTTCCTTCACACTTCAAGTTCACGCCACTCGAGTGAAAAAGGGCAGTTAAATAAAAGATGACTGCCATTTAAAATTTTATATTAATGTATTTCGAGTTAAAAATCATAATTTACAGGAGCGGCACTCTACTTACACAAAACTGAGTATGACCAGGGGAAAGCTGCATCGAATACGTCTTATCTCCATCAAGGCGATACGAACACAAGAAAACGTTAATCGCTGTTCCTTCTCTCCCGCAGTAAAACAAGGGAAGGTGGATCACAGATAATTTAATGGGAGAGAAAGAAGAATGATCTTTGCCTATTCGAAACTTCTCTGATTCATGACATTAATTTCTTTTATTTATTTATTTATTTATCTACGATTTATATTGTGTCGTTTCACTCCGACAGCGAGCAACCGCGTGCTCCGCAGCGAGGCGCCTTCATCTGCAAAGGAGACCGCGTATAAAACGCTTGTACGACCACGTCTTGGGTATTGCTCAAGTGTTTGGGACCCGCAGCATATCAGTTTAAATGAAGACGTAGAAGCAGAAGAATAGGAAAGGAAATGCCTAGTAGTGGTACAGTGTACCCTCCGCCACACACCTTACGGTGGATTGCGGAGTATGTATGTAGATGTAGACCGCTCGGCTACTCCACCGCGGCCATCTGCGCATCCTTGGCAAAAGTACTGTCTATAGTTTACATCTCCAATGAGTTCGTTCACCACTAGATTCCAGAATAAAGGGGACAGAAACTCCTCTTTGCGGGCAACCTCTAGTGGTGTTGAATACCATCTTTTCATACATCATAGTGGCTTCTACATTCCTTCCACCGAGCATAGCCCTAGTCCATCTACAGATAGTGGTCCCTAGGTCATGCACCACTGCTGCCCTAACCATCGTAGGTCTTGTTGCTAAAAGCCCCCTCAATGTCCAGGAAGATACAGAAGGCTATTTCCTCAAAATGTAGTGCTTTTTCCACTTCCTCAACGAGTTGGTGGAGAGCTGTCTGACTGATATGCATGATGATTTGAATATGCATTAACCAGTTTTTCCAATGCTTTAAGAAGGCTGATTGGTCTCACATCCTTGGCTTTGGTACGATCAATACGAAGAACAATTCCTGCTAAATCAAACCAGGCACACTTCTGGCTATTCAAGCTTGGGTGTGGCAAAAAGTTTAAGAAACAATTAATCTCTTGTTCATAACTAGCAAATGTACACTCTTCTTGTATTTTGGCTATAATCCAGTTATAATATCAAGATGTTCCAGGTTCCAAAACTGTATCATTATCCTTAACAGAAGGAATTAGATCGATTTGTTTTTCTACATCTACATACATACACCGTACAATTCACCGTAAGGTGCATGGCGGAGGGTACACTGTACCACTACTAAGCATTTCCTTTCCTATTCCACTCCCAAATTGAACGAAAAAAAAAGAATGTCTATATGCCTCCGTACGAGCCCTAATTTCTCTTATCTTGTGTTTGTGATCTTTACGCGAAATGTAAGTAGGCGGCAGCAAGATCGTGCTACACTCAGCTTCAAATTCCGACCCTCTAAATTTCCGCAACAGAATTTCACGAAAAGAACGTTGTCTTTCTTCCAGCGATCCCCAATTGAGTTGCCGGAGCATTTCCGTGACACTCGCGCATTGGTCGAACCTACCAGTAACAAATGTAGCTGCTCGTCTCTGAACCGCCTCTATGTCTTCCTTTAAACTGATCTGCTGCGGGTCCTAAACACTTGAGCAATACTCAAGACGTGGTCGTACAAGCGTTTTATACGCGGTCTCCTTTACAGGTGAAGTACATCTTCCCAAAATTCTCCCAATAAACCGAAGTCGGCTGTCCGCCTTACCGACAACTGTCCTTACATGCTCGTTCCATTTCATATCGCTCTGCAATGTTACGCCTAGATATTTGAACGACGCGACAGCATCAAGAAGCTCACTACTAATGCTGTATTCGAACCTTGCATTTTTCTACATTTAGAGCTAGCTGCCAATCTTCGCACCAACTAGAAATTTTGTGTAAGTCATCCTTTATGCTATTACAGTCAGTTACAGACGACACCCTCCCATACACCACAGCATCATCAGCAAACAGCCGCAAATTACAACTTACTCTGTCCATCAGATCATTTATATGGATAGAAAATAATAGCGGAATGGAATTGTTGGTGAATCTCTGACAGATTTTATTTAAGAACAAGTTTAGCATTACTTGTTGAAACTAGAATGTCTGATCGTGGTTCAAACAATACTCCTGTGTTCTGTGGCATTATTCGGACAGCATTAAGAGAACACACCAACATAGCAAAAGCTGGAACTACAGTAAACTTGGTTAATTAGTTCTAAACAATTAATATAATACAAATACATCTGACGTTGTAACCCGTGGAAAAATATTTTTACACTTGCGCACTTTGCATAATAGCTGTAAGTTTATGGTTGCACAGCACATTCTCTTATGCACTATGCTCAATCACAACACACACTTTACACTCACTCGCACTACACTCGTCTATGGAGATTGAAGGTGAGTCTGAGGTTGGGTCGCTCGGTTGGTGGTAAAGCCTCGGCATTGAAGTCGAGACTGAGACATTAGAGTTGGCTACTGAGTTGGTGTTTCGACTCAGTGAATCGAACTGTTCCACTGAGTCGAACCTTGAATCGGCACTGTTTCGAAACAACGAATCTTGTGATTCATGTATCGGACGCTAGGTACCGTTAACATGCGTTTTGCTGTCCGTCTGCCTGGGTGAGTTCCACAGAGCGCCCAGGCGTGCAACGGGTTTGAAGTTGTTCCCCTAACGTGCAACGTGAGATTTTGAATTATGCTGCCTGTACCCTTCAACTGAGGTTTGAAAACTGCGATACCACTGAGAAAAGTTGTGAAGTCCTTCGGTGTGTTGAGGTAGTTTCACGTGAACTAAGCGTTGTTATGCATTGTTGCTACATCTGTGCCAGGTGAATGCATCTTATCGAAGCGGGGGAAAAATTTCAGTGAGACGAAATCGCATTCTCAGTTAGATGTCAAAAATAACGTTTTTTAATTTCAGTTTAAAGAAACTGTAACTGATTCCCTTTTACTTGATTGACTGAAGATGAATCTGATTATTAGAATATCTATCTGGACATGAAAATTTTTAGTTCAGTTTTGTGGTTTCGTCACGTAAATTGTGAAATGTGTTTCCTTGCGTTAATACTCGTAGTATTATCTGTTGATTGCATTAAATATGTCTTAGGAACAAATCTTAAATATTTTGTTTATATTGACTGGTTTGAATTGTTCAAATGTTTGTTAAGCTTATGGGACTTAACTACGGGGTCATCAGTCCCTAAACTTACAAACTACTTATTTACTACCTTATACTAAGGACGGCACAAATATCCATGCCCGAGGGGGGATTCGAACCCCCGACCGTAGTGGCCGTGCAGACCGTGACTGGAGCGCCTCAGTCCCCTCGGCCACCGCGGCCGGCGACTGGTTTGAAAAGTTATTCATTTCTGGATGCGTGTACACATTTGAACCATGATCTTTCTTGTTTTATTTAAACTTAATTATGGAATTTTGAAGGTTGGATAAATTTTCATGACTTTGGAATTTGAACATTACTATTTTGTGCTTCCTTTGTTTCAATATTTGTTCGTATGAAAATACGAGTAACTTAGGAAACTTTTACGCTTTAACACGATTGTAAAATAGTAGCAAACAAATCCTGTGCCGTTCAATTAAGTCTAGTGGACGACGTATTAAAACCATGTTGATTTTCCACAAATGTTTCCTATTTGCTGTACCGCTCTATTGCAGCTTTCTCGGCTCACGTGAATCAGCGGAGGTAGCAGGACGCAGGGCTGCGGCACGTCAAGTGTTTTGAGTGCCGAAGCAGTGAGTCGACTCACTACGGCGCCTTGCAGCTGTCGCGGTTCACGTGAATCAGTGAAGGTAGCGCGGCGCACGACTCTCCAGCACGCCAGATGTTTCGTGTGCCGAAACAGTGAGTCGACTCACTTACTCAGATGATCCGTATGTTTCGAAACAGTGAAATGATCCGAACTGCCCATCACTATGCGACATCACGGTGCTCGGTCAGTCCTCATTGTTGTCTTGGGCTGCTACAGGAAATCTACCCAAGAATGGCTTTATATGATTGACATGGACGACAATCGAACGAAAAGGCAGTTGAAGCTTGATAGTGACCAGTAATAACACCTCCAGTATGGGACACAGTCCGTTTGAAATCTTATTAAACTACTAGACCCGAGTCTTGTTTAGAACTTAAGTTGCTCGGGTAGACAAAGTCTCCAACTCGGTACTGCAGCGCAACTGCTTCGTGGTTGTGTTGCTTTGTTTGCTGACTAAAGAACTGATGATTCTGCTGTTTCACTACCTTCCATGCCTCCTTCAGTTTGCAAGCTAACTGCCTTATGTGTTCATTTATTATCCCAGCAGTCGATTGTGCAAAGTCCAAGGATGAACACTTGTTATATGATTTCATATGGACTAGGGCCGGTTGAAGCGCACATTTTAGCGTTATAGGCGCTTATAGTGAATGGCATACAGGTGTCCCAATTATGATGCCTACTGCTTGAATAGTGGCTAAGCATTTTAATGATTGTTATGTGCACTCTCTCTATGCGACCATTACCTTCAGGGTGTGCTGGTGTAGTCCTCAGCTGCGTTATTTACATTAGTTTACAAGTTTGTTTAAGCAAATCACTCATGAAACTCGATCCTTGGTGATTGATAATTCTTAATGGCAATCCAAACTTTAGGACCCATTCTTTTACAACACTTTAGCTATAGTTTCAACACTCTGATCAGGGATTGATATCTGGAGAAATGATGTATATTTTCAGTATGTATTGATTTCCATCCTTAGCCTTTGGTAGGGCTCCTACAATGCCCAGGAAGGAAGGAAGTTTAGGGTTTAACGTCCCGTCGATAGCTTGGTCATTAGAGACGGAGCTAACGCTCGGAGTTTTGGGTAAGGATGGGGAAGGAAATCGGCTGTGCCTCTTTAAAGGAAACATTCCGGGATTTGAAGGGTCCGCGGGAAAAAAGGGGTAAGTCAGTTCTTCTCAATTTTTCCGGAGAGAAGATTTTAACACCAAACCTTCTGTACGAAATGCAGTTTTTAGCCAATTCTCTTGAAATTTATGTATAGTGTAGCCTTACATATAGTCGTTATATACCTCTACAACGTTTTCCTGTAAATGTATTGTAACAACCTAAAGAAAATGTTATATCGAATGACGTTAATTTTTTGTAGGGAAAAAGTGGGTAAGTCATTATGAAACGGGGAAAGTCAGTAAATCTCGCTAATTCGTTAACTTTGTTAAACCTAGTACAATTAGAACTAACTACCAGTATTTTTAAGAAGTAATTAAAAATGTAACAAATGAATGTGCAAAAATTTATTAGTTACAAAAAAACCAGAAAAATCATAAATTATAGGCTAGACTTAATTCTTTATAAATAAAACAGAACTTTGTAGGTCGAAACAATATCTTTGTAAACTATGTACATTCATTGCTTATTCTTCTTAGATCTTGCACTTATTAAATTAGATCTTGATGACACAGTTTCTTGTTGCGATTTTGTCCTTTTTCCAGTTTTGGAAGCTGCGAAAAAAACTGCCAAGCTTCTTCTCCGCAATACATCTTTAAATGTTGTATGTCTGCATACTTGTCATAAGTGATAGGTTCTGCACCTAAAACAATAACACCTTCTTGTAGGTTTTCTTTTAAAGTAAAAGTATGTGTAGTTGTTTACAAAATTAGAATAAAAACTGTTTTAAGTAAATAATACGATAAAAATGCTGATAATAATATGGATGAAACAATAATACTCACCCTTATATGCATAGTCAGGTAGAAAGAACTCTCCTTCAGGCTGAGGTTGTTCTGTTGGAACTGTACCTGGCTTGTTGATAACATGGCGATCCCAATGGTCATGGAATGTACATCTGTGTTCCAAGAATCGGGGATGCTCTTTTGCAGCCACTAATTCTTTTATTGGTCTAGAAGGAAATGGGCATTTCTTGAAATATAACTGATCCAAGTGTGTAGACCAATCTCTTACAAACTCCCTGTCTACTTTTTTTTTTTTTTTTTTTATACTGGCTATGTTACGATGCCATTCGAGATACGAGTGCCCACAGATCGGAAAAGTCATTTTCACGTGCTCAAGTCTCTTGAGGTGATGAACAATGTAATGCAGCAGGCGGAAAATAGTCCAATTCTTGTTCTGTCCCCTGCAAGAATCTGAAAATACATCTAATTTTCTAACAGAGGGATCAAGAATTGACATCACAAAATAAAACAAAAAGGAAGCGACCTCGTTAGACCCTTTGTAGGTTACTGTTTCATCATACACGAAGAAATATGATTCATCGGTTGACAATATATGAATATTAAACATCAACAACGTTAACTGTCTCTTGTAGTACATGTCGTTAGTTGTGATGTTAGGGATAGGTAAGTTCTTCTGGAAATCCATAGTAATGGCTTTCACATTCTTTTGATGCCCTGCTGTTTGCTTTAGAATGTCTTTTACGAATATTAAACATATCAGATTGTAATAAGTGAAATTTTTTCTCCGTTGACAGTTGCTTGATTTTTTTTCTGCTGTCGCCCTTTCTGATCTATTTTCCGGGTACGATTTCAAAGCATGTTCAACAGCTCGAATTTTGGCAGCATGCCTATCACAGTAACTACAAGTATCCATTCTAGGGCATCCGAAACCGATTCTGTGTTGAAAACAAGTCTGTATTTTTCATACGACACAGATTGTGTAGGGTATGATTTTTTTAAATAACTCCTACATCTTACTTATGTTCAGATCTGGTGGTAGATACACTTTCTTAGAAGTTTTCAAGCTGTAATGGCTTCATTCACCTGTAAATGAACTAATCTGTTGGAGAAGTGCCTCAACTGCCTCTGATGTCAAATTCTCCCTCTTCACTCTTACACGATATGAATAACTGTTGTTACGAAATTTAGCTTCATTTTCCGGTCGCCTAGGTCTCCTTTGCGATATAATATTTACATTAATTAGGTCTGCCAATTAAGCATTTTGCTCATTCACAGACATTTTGTTATAATTAGATATAATATACCCACATTCTACGTCAGTAATCCTATGGAAACATTTCAATCTGGAACATTTACAATCTGGCCCTAATTCATGGATGGATGATAAAAGTTTATTTCTCACGTCGGAAAGTCGACCTGTTCTCTTCCTTTTCTTCGTTGAATGTGACAGTTGACTGAAGGTGATACTTTCATCATTTTCATTTTTCATGTTCACTTCCACAGTTCAGTTAAAACGTAAAATAAACTAAAGAAATTCACACAACTCACAAAGCACCAACTTAACCTCGCCAACAGCAGATGCTCAACGGAATGTAAACGACAGGTGCGATCAGTGCTACCAACTGACTAACCTCCTTTTTTTCTAATTCCACGTTGACTTACCTCCTTTTCCCCGTGGACGCTATATTTTTAAACCGCTGTAACTTTGAGACCATCCCCCTTCTTTCCATGAAACAAAAACCAATAAAAGCAGCTTGTTGAAAGCTTTCTGGAGCTGTAATAATCTAAAATTTCATTTTTTTACTTACCCCCTTTTTCCTGTGGACCCTTCATTTGCCTGGAATGATTTTAGGGAAATCATGGAAAACCTAGATCAGGATGCCGAAGGTGGATTTGAACCACCATCCTCCCGATTGCGAGTCCAGTGCGTTACCACTGCGCAACCTCGCTCTGTCCTACGATGCCTAAACCTACTCTTTCGAAGGGTTCACTAGTTTCTGGTAGTTCTTGTAATGGTGCCCAGGTTTGTCCCAAACCGTTGCGTCTGTTGCAGAAATCAGATTGCGAGACAAACTCAAAAACACCGGTCTTACGAGTTGGCCATCAAGACTTCTCAGCTATCTTGTTATTTGTTGCTATTTTACCGCAGTGTCCAGACTGTAAACAACGACACTGTTCTGTCATGATTTGCTCTCTCGTGCCTTCCGGAATAACTAAACAATTTACGTTACTATAGATTTTGACAGCAATCCGTTTCAACAAACCGTTGATCAGTTATCCGTGATTTGCATCGTGGATCGTCTTCCTCGGCTGTTTTTAATTCTTCCTTCGTGACTTATGGTAATGCAGACATGAACTTGACGGTTCATTGCATCAGCGTTTATGTGTTGTCTAAGGCACCTCGCTGCGGAGCGCGTGGTTGCTCCCCGTCGGAGGTTCGAGTCCTCCCTGGGGCATGGGTGTGTGTGTGTGTGTGTGTGTGTGTGTGTGTGTGTGTGTGTTGTCCTTAGGTTAGTTTACCTTAGTTTAAGTAGTTTGTAAGCTACGGACTTATGACCACGCAGTTTGGTCCGATAGATTTACAAACATTTGAACAATTTTGTGTTGTCTTCCAAAGTGGTGAATAATCTTACGTTGGAATGCACTTAGTTCTGATGCCCAGTTTGTTAATGTCTAAGTTGGGTCATTTAATCTTAACAACCATTTTAAGTGCGGCATGATCTATAATTATTGTGAACTCTCTTTCTGTCAAGATACATCTGTTATGTTTGATACCAAAGACCAGAGCACAAAGTTCCTTTTCTGTGGAGGTATAATTACACCTTTGTTTAACTGCTGAGAATCAAACGATATTTTTCGTGAGCGTCAATATCTTGAGACATAATAGCACCAACAGCAAAATTTGAAGCACCTGTGGAGAGAATGTAGGGTCTGCTAAAACCTGGATAGGTTAAAACTGGAGCGATGGTTAGAGCAGTTTTAAGTTCTTTCATGGTTTTTTTTTTTTTTTTTTTTTGCGTTCTGTCGACCATTTAAATGTGCTTCTTTTCTCAATAGCTGAATCATCAGCTGTGTTATATCTGCATAAAGGGCTATGAAACGCCTACAGAAATTCGGTAATCCCAGACATGATTGTAGTTCTTTCACAGTTTGGGTTCAAGGAATGTCCTGACAGCTGCAATTAATTTTTGATCATGGCAGACGTCTTCAATGATTATAATATGTCTGAGGCAATTCACTTGGTTTTGCGCAAAAGACACGTATCTATTGATAAAGACAAATTTGTACTTCTTACTTGCTCGAAAACTGCTCGCTGTCTCTCAGGGTGTTGCTTCATGTTATCGCCGAAAAGTTTTACGTCATCGAAGAATACAATGCCTTGTGAAAATTCATCGTAAAGATGGGTCAGGATCAGCAACTGGATATGTAATGAAAACCATTTATTTTTATTTTTCGTCACAGTTGCACTATTTAGAAGTTGGTAATTAGTTTCGGACTTGTAGTTTAGGTCAATATTTCCTTCAGCTCCTTGTTTAAATGTTCCAGTATCATTACAAGAATGTTTTTTCACGACAGCAACACCTGATATTTCGTACAGAAGGGTTATAATATCATTTTCACTGAATCTCGACACTTCAGCAACGTTCGAACCTCGTGGTAATACAACGTTGGCATTGCTCATGTTCGTTATTGTTATAGGGACTCTTACTACATTCGGTTTCACCTTTGTAGCCACACCTACACTTCTGTTGATGTAACAACACATTGTGTCCTATAATTCACAATTCTCTGATCGTTCAGTCATCAAATGACATCCTTCTCTGATCTGTGGTGGCGTCACTTCAATATGGATTGTTTATTGTCATCCCTGAGGAATTTGCTGAGGCTGAGTAATTTGTACATCTACTCGGAGGATTTGAACTGATGGATTGGTTATGTGGTCCAGTTTCATCTCACAATGTCAGTATTGTGGCTCCTTTGATTACGATATGACGAGTGATTTCCCAGGTTGTAATTGTTACGACTTAAACTGATCTTTCTGCGACAAGTATCTATGCCTCGTCAGTGGACAACAAATCAAATCCCAGCACACCATGTGTGCTGTTACCAGGAATGGAGTGTTGGGGTATCAGAACAGTAAGAGGCGAATTTCTATTTTAATTTCATTTAATTTAATTTTCTATTATTATTAAAAAAAGGAGAGAGAAAATTATTATTAATAATAACAATAACTGACAATTATTAATTAATGTTGTGAAAAACAAATCATCTGTGGAACTAAAAGAAAAAAATGGAAGAGCAGTATCTTTGCTTTTTAATTAGCAGTGTCTTGTTTTGACTTCTCGAGCAGTTAGAAGTGATGAGCTGTCTCATTTTTTTCTACTGTGTAAATTTTCAGTTGAGATGTAAATGTTTTTTAGAAAAATACAAATCCTTTTCAAGAGTGAAAAGTTTCGTCTTAGTTCATTACTTCGGCCTTAAAGTGAACCACTTAATGACCCTGAGATGTGATGAAGCAATCAACAATAAGAAGACATTTTGAAAACTGTCAGTATTTTTTTTACATGAGTTTATTCTACGGTTTCTCTGAGGTTTATTAATATTGACTGCAGTTCTTCTTTGCTAAGTTTCATTAACAACATTTAAAATATACATTTAATGATATTTCATAACAATATAAAGATGTTCCACATGGTAAGCGTGTTTCATTATTTGAAAACTCTACCACCGTTGCGTGTATTTCTCCTTACCTAGGCACAATTCTACGTCAGATTCTCCATAGTTACATAGTTTTCCACTGTTCGACACCTGCACTTTAAATAATGGCATTAGTTCTGTGCTTCTATGTCAATAAGAAATTTAATGCTTTCCTCATGTGATAAACGCCTATCACAAAGTTATTATTGTAATGATTTTCAATCCAGCTAACAAAGATCACTGCTCCAGACAGTGGGTGGACACTGTGGTGGCATGTACGTCCTTGTACTCGCTTAAGGATCTGCCAAGTTGTCTGTTGCTCACATCTGCTTTTTCCATTTCCGCAGTCTCTCACTATGTGACATTGTATCCACAGTTGTGGCAGGTTCTTTTCTCCTTATAGTCTCTATGCCCATAACCAGGCCTGTTGCACTGATAACATTCCACATTCATGTTAAATATGTTATGTTCTTTCCTTCGTGTTTCTATCACATTTCTTAATGATTCAACGAAACCAACAGCTGCTTCAACAGCCTCTTGCACTGCATAAGTATGGATGCTTTGTACATTTCATCACCGTGTTGGAGTAGCCGAGCGTTCTAAGGCGTCTTGCTGTGGAGTGTGTACTTGCTCGCCATCGGAGTTTAGAGTCCTCCCTCGGGCATGGGTGTGTATGTGTGTGTGTTTGAGTATATCCTTAGGTTAGTTTAACTTAATTTGAGCCGTGGTGTAGTAGCCGAGCGGTCTAAAGCGTCTCGCTGCGGAGTGCGCGGTTGCTCGCCGTGGAGGTTCTAGTCCTCCCTGGGGCATGGGTGTGTGTGTTTGTCCTTAGGTTAGTTTACCTAGGTTTAAGTAGTTTGTAAGCTATGGACCGATGACCACGCAGTTTGGTCCGATAGATTTACAAACATTTGAACATTTGAACTTAATTTGATTAGTTTGTAAATGTAGGGACTAATAACCAGAGTAGTTATGTCCCATAGATTAACAAACATTTGAACATTTTATACGCTTCAACCCCTAACAACACATGTATGACTGTGTCAAATGCTCTTTGATCAGCTTCGAAGAGCTGAATGTGGTTTCATCTTCTACAAGCTCATAAGTCTGGGCATTTGTCTTTCGAATTCTGTCTGCAAACTGTTTGATAGACCCGTCTCACCGCATCCTCAAACTATGGAGTGCTCTCTGCTGAAATGTCCCACTACTATAGTTTTGAGAGACACTTCAACTGCCAATAATTTTTGGTGATAAAAACTATGTCATGAAAAAATCATAATTAATAAAAATATTTGCGTAACTATGTAGATTTTATGTTTGGTTGGTGTCACAAATAACACTCAAATGCAATGATACTTCTTTCTTTATTGCTGAAGGCTAATAATGCGAGGTTATCAAAACAAGACTAACTCAGTTAGTGTGATGCGCCTCCATTTATAAGTTTATGACACTAAATCTCATCATTGATTCATAGTCATTACTTTGATACAATTATAACTTATGAACAGCTAGAATATGTTTCCTACAATATGATTATTGAACAGTTTGATAAGTTTCGACATTACAGATGTTAATATCTCATTACAAATTTAATTGCATATATTGGAAGTTATAGAAATATGTTCTCATTGAGTGCTAATGATGACCTTCATAATTATTGTATTTTTATGTAAATATATCAGATCGGATAAAATTGACAGTTCTAGCAAATTGGAAAATATGTTTTAATTGCTAAAAAACAAAATTCAGTAGATTCATTGATATATATGATCACTTACAGATAATTAAGCAAATTACAACAATGCCTAATAAATTCTAGGAATTCTAGGATGTTCCAGCATGACAGATTCTATTTCTGATTAATTGACACTGTTTTTCTGCAGTATAAGGGTCCTGAAAGATGTGTTACAGTATGATGTATGAAAAATAATTAAACAAGCATAGTAAACATATGCTAGGTCATCCTATTAATATATTGCTGTAAGAAAAAGGATAGTAAAAGAGATAAACAGTATCAAATGACTGAATAAAGATGTAGTATTTGGTTATAGAATATAGCATGGGAACAGATACCACAATAGTTTCCTGCTCTAACTGTTACATTACACTGTATACTTCAGTGTTCATGCAAGTCTGCTACACACTAATAAAATCTTGTGCAGTAACTTCAATTCTTAATTTAGCAACTGCTAACGTATCTGAATCAGTCAATCAATGCACCAAAGCAGCACCTTCAAGTTTCCAAGAAAATATTTTGATGTCTTCCTCAGGTTTACCACTGAACAGAAGTACGGATGGTAGCAATAAGAAATTATTTATTGGGGCGGAAATACATAAGCCATCATGTAACACATGTCTCTTTGCAGCTCATGTGTAACAGTTTGACTGCTGTAAATTAATCACTCAATACAGAAGAATTTATTATACATCACTGCCTTTCATATTAAGTCCAATCTGAGTAGATTAACCTGAATTCTAGTGTTGGAGTCACTGTATTATTGGATGATGTCCATGGCTGCCACTGCTTGCCATGTAGAACTCTGATGTTATCCGTAGTTCACACATCACTGCATTTTTCAGAACTGGAAGTTTTTCTACATTTATCCCAGTTTATGAGACCACTTCTATAAGGTGTGGGGAGGGGTGTATTGTTTCTGTCCCCTTGATAATTGTCAGGATATGTAGGCGTGTGGGTCCAAATAGTGCAGAAATATGTAAACATCGAGAAGTGAGTTTTATCAGTTTTATTTAACAAAGTTACTTATAAAACATACCGTGCATGCCGAGTAAACCAGTCACAACTGTGTCTGATGTCCATAGTAAAACGATTCGCCATCCATGAAGGCTGGAGTGAGAAATTATACTGCATGCTACTGTTAATGGCGCGTTACTCAGAGCATGTTCTAAGACAGACTCTAGAAGCAAAATCCAGTGGCTTTTAGGAATGTGGTGACCAAGGAAGCGAAAACTTGGGTAGTGCTCTATCAGCATTTTTCAATAAGCGATAGCCAGACACCTCTAGACTCCATTCGTTTGTGGCTGCAAGTGCACCTCTTACACAATTACGATTTCGGTCATAACAGCCACTTTCAAGTGCCACTAAAAAAATTAAAATTGTTTGACATCAAATAATCATACAAGTAGTTCTATAAAACTGGTTGCCAAGTTCCACAAATCAATAATATACTGTGTCAGTGCACAGAAACCAAACATAGGAGAATAATAAAATTTATTTTATTCTCAACACAGTGATATGAGCATGTTTTTCTTTCATTCACTCATTAAGTTACATTACCATTTACAACAACAAAAGCCAAAGTAACATTTGTCAATTAAAAATAACTGTTGAGAGCCAAATGACTATCATTCCCTTCAAAAATATAGTTAACTGTTTATTTTTTAATATGAAGTGATTTCCGCATTATTGATTAAACAAGTGCCTTAGAGAACAACTGCAAGTGAAAAGAGTTGCATCGAAAATCATACTCATATCCCTCACAAATAGATGTCTGTCTGTTTACAAATATATTGTTGTCAAGGTAGCGCTAGTCACGGCATAAAGGAGTGCTACATCAAAAATCATTTGCAGAAACATAGACCTCTGTGCAAGAGAAATGCATCAGTCCCTAACTTCTACTGGCATTGTGCATACCAAGTCCCCACAATGCCATAAAGACTGTGTTTACAGTGGCTCCAATCTGGTGGTGTAGCAGCCCTGATCGGAGACTAATACCGGTTATTAGGTGGTTAAGTTTATATCAGTGGCCCTCTCTGGTACTAATCTCTGAACTAAAATGTTCAAATGTTTGTTAAGCTTATGGGACTTAACTACGGGGTCATCAGTACCTAAACTTACAAACTACTTATGAACTAGCTTAGACTAAGGATGGCACAAATATCCATGCCCGAGGGGGGATTCGAACCCCCGATCGTAGTGGCCGTGCAGACCGTGACTGAAGCATGTCAGTCCCCTCGGCCACCGCGGCCGGCTTCTCTGAACTACTCAAATATCTCTGTTCCACTGAAACAATCGAGAGAAAATGTTCCTACTCACTAATGCCGGATGACCTCACTATCCCTACCCCTTGTTATATTGGGCAAAATTTTACTTATCACCTGGTTTAATTGAAGACGTTGTCAGCCCTGTGTCACCACTCCCGATATTGTATATCGTCAGTGATCACAGAGATATAAATTACTACAACGCCCCAAATAAAAAAACAACAACGCAGCTGACATTAAAGAAAATCAATGGTTCAGAAGAACTCAGTTCGAAGGATTTCAGTCATAGTGTGTGTCCAAAAAAAAATCATGACTAATCACTCGAACATAGTTCATTAAGTCGTTATCTTCAAAGAGTAACATATACTAATTAAGTAGAAAAATTCTGCAATTCGACACACTTTATTGTTGCTGCGGTCGACCAGTAATACTGCTCAGTCGCAGTAACAAATAATAATAAATTTTAATATAGACAAGAAATATTTCTTTTATAATTATGCTCGCTAATGATACTCCCAGCTAACATGAGCGATCGTAGGTCAACTATTTGTAATTACTACAATAAGTACACCGCAAGTTTACTTTAAATTCGACCACGGGAATCGATTTATTGAAATGAAAAGTCTTATATTTTTCAATACAAATCCTGGCCAGACTCTAAATTTGCAAACACCTATCCTTACTGTTTATGCTATCTTTTTACAACAAAAACAGAAAATAACCTACAGTGCCACCACCACTTTCCGGACATCTCTCATGATTAAAATTACAAACTAAAGGTGAGGACCGTTTTTCAGGTGTGGGCGAAATTAATCGTTCAAAACGTCTGGTTTCCCACAACCCATAAGAGCCTGACTGTTGATGTTTAATAACAGCGTGGGAAATAAAAATGAATGTAGTCGTCAATAGATAAGGTTTGACTTTAGCCACTACCCAAATGGAATACAGTAATCACTTCAAATAAAATAATTATTAAATTGTTATTTTGTTCAGTAGACTTTATGGGGCATCTAATAAACACAAACAACTTTTCACTTTAATAAGAAAAGCTTTGTATCAGTCATGAAAGTAACTTTATATTTAATTACTCTTCCTGCTCTTAGCCGGTGAATCATACTATTTCCACGCCTTCTTTTCAAATATGGAACATAAGCAGTATAGATCCAACTTCTCAATAATAAATATGAGTGGCACTGCGTCACACTCACGATACTTCGGACAACACGCAGCCTCTGACAGTATCTACCATCCACACTGACTCCCAACTTAAAAAAATCAGACTATCTGCTACGTCCAAAAAATTTTAATAAAAATCAATTTACCACTGTATTATACAGGGTAACTATTAAATTCCATTACGAATATATCGTAATTATACACCTGGCTAAGAGAAGTTACTCTGTGGACCATCAAACAGGTAACAAAAAGAAATTCAACCATATGCTTGAAATATAACTTTCATGACCTGATACTTCCTCGATTTACGAGTAAATTCTCGTAAATAAGACGAAGGATTACGGTCCATTACTGATTAATTACTCGTGGAATAAAACCACATAAGATACCGCATAAACTACCAACTGGCGCACCCCAGTATGCAATAAGAACTCCATAAACATTAAATTACGGCACTTTACCCTTGATACATCATCGTGAGGTGGCTGCCTTTTCCGTTAATTCCACGTTCGGCTCTTCAGAATGCATCATTTCATCATGTAAATCTTATTAGATGGCTGATTTACTTTTTCTTTATAATAATCGACATTACTTTGGTAGCAAACCTTGACCTATGGACACATTCATTTTTTTTTAACATCGAGTTTCTTTTTAGTAACGCGCTTCTATGCTCTGCAGGAGACCCATTTATTCTCTGCTTCCGCAATGTTAGTATGTCCAGGGAAGCGTACGCCATCTTACTGTGGTAAACTCCCGCTGCTGCAGTGCGTTCACGTGAAAACATGCAACAATAAAAAATTCACTAGGTATAAATATACCATTCACATAAACAAAACAATTTTGTCAACCTAAGTTGTATGCGATATACTCTCGTTTTCCTATCGTCCAGAAGTCATGACGCACTCCAAAAAAATTCTGTTCCGCTACAGTGGGTTTTGCGGACGACCAGCATTGGCGAAAGCCAGCCGATTGTTTCAAATCAGTACGCCACTGTGAGTATGGTCACAGTGTAGCCAATCTCATCACCCAAAAGGAAAGACTTCCTATGACAATAGGTGAAATTCAAATCAGTTTGTTTTCTTCGATCAAATGAACTGTTCTCGCCGGCCGCGGTGGCCGAGGGGACAGAGGTGCTTCAGTCACAGTCTGCACGGCCACTATGGTCAGGGGTTCGAATCCCCCCTTGGGCATGGATATTTGTGCCATCCTTAGTTGTAGCTAGTTCATAAGTAGTTCATAAGTTTAGGGACTGATGACCCCGTAGTTACGTCCCATAGACTCTATAAACATTTGAACATTTTTTTGAACTGTTCTCACACAATAGACAAGGACTGTGAGAAACTGAAGTGTTTAGTGAAGAAAGAAAGTTGTTGTGGCACTCAGAAGATGATAAATACCACAATCAGCATATAAATTTGAATCTATGTGCTGAAACCGCTGTTTATTAGAAACTACAATTTGGTTAAACCTTTTATCAGAAACTTTAGATACAAATTATAAACTCAAAAATATCTTCAATTCGGAACTCTGGCATATCTTATATTTATTGTAGTCGCTCTCTTACGTCATTTTGCTTTGTGATAAATGGTTAATTGCTCTCCACAAATTATTTTTACTGCTTTTGGCATTTTCAACAAGGTGCTGATTATGCTCTATGAAGTGAGCTGCACATGTGGTGTATGTGTGTCTCCACTTTTCAATAGTTTCTGTGTTCAAAATTATCTTATTCTAAAATTCACACTTGTTATTCACACATTTATACTGAATGACATTTGTTGAAGATCATTGCGCCTTCATATTGATTGATTCCACTACTGGTTCTTGGTGAAATATTTTCAATTAAATAAAGTGACCTACAACTGTAGTTTTGTTTCTCAAACTTTATTTTATTTTCACGACCAATTTTCTAGTGACTTTGCAATCAGTAAGTCACTAGAAAATGACCTCTTTCTCTCTCTATCTTTTTTGTGTGTGCCATTTTCATGTGTGATTTTATGCAGCTCTAGCACAGAGGGAAATCGTACATAATAATTCTTGGTAAGGTAAAAAAGGTAAAGCTTTTTTACCTTACCTATAATTATTATGTACGATTTCCCTCTGTGCAAGAGCTGCATAAAATCACACATGGTATGTTTTTTATATAATAAATAATTTTTCTATGTGTAGAAAATCCAGAGAGCAGTTATTAGAGTAGTAGGCTCATAGTGTTTGAGAAGGGACTAATGTTGCTCAGTCTGTACATTGAGCAAGCTGTGAAGGAATGTATGGAGATACTTGGAATTAAAGTCCAGGAAGAGGGAATAAAAACCTTGCCGTTTGCTGATGAGATAGTAATTCTGTCAGAGACAGCAAAGGACCTAGAAGAGCAATTAAACGGTAAAAGTCGATCACTGTACGAAACAAGAGCCTTGTTTTATCACTAAAATTAGTAAATGAGGTCCGTGTGAACTACTGGTTACTGCCTACTATAAAGCCTTGTTCCCTCGCCCAAACTGAGAACTGACTCGTTTCAAATTACTTCAATAACAGGAAGTTAATACTACAGTGGTCAATATACATAGCAGCTTACACGTTATTACACACAGACATTAACAAGCAAGCCACCACAATTAAAGTTATCTTAGAAAGGTGGCTGAGAAAACATTTTTGGTGCAACGGAATTTGGACATAAAAATTGCATCTGAGCTAGTTCTCAGCACTTGAGAAGAACAATATCAAATAAAAGAGGGAAGGTGCTCTAAAACTACAATTTATAGGCAACATACGGATTATGCTGAACTTAAACTTGTTTATTCAGATAGAAAACAAGCAAAACAAGGAACCAATTTTGTTAATACAATAAAATGCATCTCCTACATGGATTAATGCGGACAGTGCCAAGCCTAAATTATACATGATTTAACGCTACTGGGGGGAAGGATTCACAAACAACACTCATTCTCTCACACACACCCAAAGCCACAGCGAAACTCACCAAAATCAGTGTGCTGACATTAGGCGGAAGCAGGCGCCGCTATCATAGTCGAAATTCAGCAAGTTGGAGGTGGCACAAAACACAATATACAAAAACACTTTGCAGCTTGCTCTGGCCTGTCGTTCCTGTTTTGAGATGGTGCATGTGTATAGCCAGGTTAAATTACGTCTGAATTGAATTGTGAGCAAACACACTAATGGTGACACACGGCTACATTACATGAATGCACTCCACTGAAGGTGAAGTGGTAGAAAATCGGATTCATTATACAAAATCACAGTGGATTCTTAAGTTTCAGTCTGTTAGCAATCCATCTAGGTACTGGTTTTATATGAGGAAGTGGCGTGAACTTAGGCGACTAGCTGCAAACCCCGGAAGTCGGAACTCGGACCCACGTGATTTCGAAAACCGATAAAATTGAATAACTTCAGATTCCGAAAAATAAAGAAAATTAACTACAGCATGCAACCTATAGATATGCTTAGAATTATATAAGGAAGCGAATGAAATACAGCTACATGTGATAGGGGGCGATTACAGAGACGAATGTGGTCCTGTCTCAGGAAAAACACAATAATGAAATAATTACAAAGTTGGAAAAATAAAAATAAGACTTACGGCATGCAACCCATAGAAATGTTCAGAATTACATGAAGAAGTGAAAGAAATGTAGCTACATGAGATAGGGAGTGATTACAGAGACGGATGAAATCCAGTCTCAACAACTTCGTAAAAGTGAAATAATTACAAAGTGGAAAACTAAAATTAACAACTACAGCATGTAACCCATAGAAATGGTTACAATTACATAAGGAAGCTATTGAAGGAGGTTGTACAAGGCTCAGAGAGAATTACTGACAAAGACAGAGTGTGTACTACCAGTCGGAGAAGAGACAGCAAAATTAAAATAGGCAGGGAGAGAAGATCACGAAATATTTGGGGAAATCAGAAGGATACCCTCTTAGTTACTTGCCTGATGGGCATGGAACAAACAAGATTGACAGCTGAAGGCTTTGTTCTATGAACCAACCATGTGGAACACATATAACTCATGGTAGGAAAGGATGAGAAGATTTTTACATGCACTGTACAAAAATGAACATATCACCTCTTAGAAATCGGGCCCACAAAGCTAGAAAGTATTTACACAGAGTTCATACACCGCCACACGATCACAAAAGGTTTTAACATATCAGGCCGTTATCAAACTGCACCTAGAATCACACACACCGTGTTTATCTATTGGAAATCACTGAATTGAAAAACGAGAACACATTTCCGCACGTGATCGGACAAAATATTCCAAAAAATGATTCTAAGTTCACGAGTCTAAGTTACATCTACATCTACATCTACATACATACTCCGCAATTCACCGTAAGGTGCGTGGCGGAGGGTACACCGTACCACTACTAGGCATTTCCTTTCCTATTCCACTCCCAAATTGAACGAGGAAAAAAAGAATGCCTATATGCCTCCGTACGAGCCCTAATTTCTCTTATCTTGTCTTTGTGATCTTTACGCGAAATGTAAGTAGGCGGCAGCAAGATCGTACTACACTCAGCTTCAAATTCCGGCCCTCTAAATTTACTTAACAGAAATTCACGATAAGAACGTCGTCTTTCTTCCAGCGATCCCCAATTGAGTTGCCGGAGCATTTCCGAGACACTCGCGCATTGGTCGAACCTACCGGTAACAAATCTAGCTGCTCGCCTCTGAACCGCCTCTATGTCTTCCTTCAAACCGATCTGCTGCGGGTCCCAAATACTTGAGCAATACTCAAGACGTGGTCGTACAAGCGTTTTATACGCGGTTTCCTTTACAGGTGAAGTACATCTTCCCAAAATTCTCCCAATAAACCGAAGTCGGCTGTCTGCCTTACTCACAACTGTCCTTACATGCTCGTTCCATTTCATATCGCTCTGCAATGTTACGCCTAGATATTTGAACGACGCGACCGCATCAAGAAGCTCACTACTGATGCTGTATTCGAACATTATAGGATTGTTTTTTCTACTCATGCGCATCACCTTACATTTTTCTACATTGAGAGCTAGCTGCCATTCTTCGCACCAACTAGAAATTTTGTCTAAGTCAACCTGTATGCTATTACAGTCAGTTACAGACGACACCCCTCCCATACACCACAGCATCATCAGCAAACAGCCGCAAATTACAACTTACTCTGTCCATCAGATCATTTATATAGATAGAAAATAATAGCGGTCCTATCACACTCCCCTGGGGCACGCCTGACGATACACTCGTCTCTGATGAACACTCGCCGTCGAGAACAACGTACTGCGTTCTATTACTTAGGAAGTCTTCCAGCCAGTCACAAATCTGTGAACCTATTCCATAAGCTCGTATCTTCGTTAGCAGTCTGCAGTGTGGCACCGTGTCGAACGCCTTTTTGAAGTCGAGAAAAACACAATCCGCCTGTTGCCCTTCGTCCATGACTCGCAAGATGTCATGTGAGAAAAGGGCAAGCTGAGTTTCGCATGAACGATGTTTCCTAAACCCGTGCTGATTCATGGAAAGAAGCTTTTCCGTTTCAAGGAAATTTACTATATTCGAACTGAGAATATGCTCCAAAATTCTACATGAAACCGATGTCAACGATATTGGCCTGTAATTGTATGGGTCAGTTCTCTTTCCTTTCTTATACACTGGAGTCACCTGCGCTTTTTTCCAATCACTAGGAACTTTGCGCTGAATTAAAGATTCGCTATAAATGCAAGCTAAGTAGGGGGCCAATGCCACAGAATAGTCTTTGTAAAACCGAACTGGTATTCCATCCGGACCAGCAGACTTTTTCGTATTTAGCTCTCTCAGCTGCTTCTCTACACCGGAAATACTTATTGCTATGTCCCCCATTTCGGAATTAGTACGTTGATCAAATGATGGTATATTTGTGCGGTCCTCCTGCGTGGAAGATTTCTTAAAGGTTAAATTTAGAACTTCAGCTTTCCGTTTGCTTTCTTCTATTACTGCCCCGGAATGATCAACTAGTGACTGGACAGTGGGCTTTGACCCGCTTATCGATTTTACATAGGACCAGAATTTTTTCGGGTTCTCGGAAAGATCTTTTGCTAAGGTATGGCTGTGATAATTATTGTATGCTTCACGCATCGATCTTTTTATAGACGCACGAATCTCTACTAACTTTTGCCTGTCATCATTTGCGTGTTCTTTTTTGAATCGAGAGTGCAACAGCCTTTGCTTTCTCAGCAGCTTTCTAACATTATTATTATACCACGGTGGATCTTTTCCATCCTTAATCGTCTTTACTGGCACATATTTCTCTAACCCTTCATTAACAATGCATTTAAATTTAGTCCACAATTCCTCTACATCCATAGTCCCAGAATTAAACGATGCCCATTCATTTTCTAAGTGCGATCGTAACATTAGCTTGTCGGCTTTTCCCAACAAAAACACGCTCCTAGCCTTCTTGACTGGTTTATGAACTTTGGTCACCATGGTTAAACATGGTTGTCAATGAAACGCTATCACCTCCAAAAACAAGAGCAGAACCAACCTTACCTCACCAGACAGCCAGCCCAGAATGAATCTGATCGAGCGGCCACCGGATGCGGGAAGCCACTGGAAACCGGAAAATCCAAGAAACAGCGATGGTGGGGACAGAGAGCGAGTACACTCAAGCCAACTTGACTGTAACCAAAGGGTGTAGAAACCTCTTTGGTAACCTCAGCAGCTATCGACTCTGAGCCAGAGAGAATGATGCAAAGCGAGCTATCACTCCCCACATTCAAACAGCCATGGCTTCTTGCACATCCACTTAAAAGTAAAACAACTGAACATTCTCACAGGGACAGTGGCGTAGCGGAGAAGCCACATTAATTAATACAAAAATAAATTATTAACATAAGAAATAAGAAAAACCTAGCAATATTAACTAATATTTTAACACATTAAATAAAAATGCTATTCCTCAAGCCTTGAAAAGAGTGGGGTTCAAGTTTTAACAAAAATACAATCTAGCGACATTAAATAAATTATAACTTTACATAAATATACAAAAAAATATATGGAAGGCGACAGACGGTCGTCTTTCAATGGAATGGGCAGTGTATTGTAAAAAATGAACATTAACAAGAGTAAAACAAGGGTAATGGAATGCAGAGTCAGAAATTCAGGTGATGCTGAAGGAATTAGATAAGTTATGAGACAGTAAAAGTAGTAGATGAGTTTTGTTATTTGGGTAGCAATATAACTTCTGATAGCTGAAGTCAAGACAATATAAAATGCAGAATGCTTATGGGAAGAAAAGCGTTTCTGAAGAAGTGAAATTTTTGACATCCAATATTGCTTTAAATGTTAAGAAATCCTTTCTGAAAGCATTTGTTTGGAGTGTAGCATTCTGTGGGAGTGAAATGTGGTCGATTAGAAGTTCAAACAGAAAGATGATAGAAGCTTTCGAAGTGTGGTGCAACAGACGAATGATTTAGATTAGATGGGTAGATCACATTACTAATGAGGAGGTGCTCAACAGAATTGGGGAGAAAAGGAGTTTCTGGCATATCCTGCCTAAGATAATGGGTAGGTCAGTGGGATACATTCTGAGACATCAAGGAATCGTCAAATTAGCATCAGAACAAAATGTGTGGTGTAAAAATCGCTGAGGGAGACTGAGGGATGAATACAGTAAGCAGATTCAAAAGAATGTAGGTTGCCATACGTATTCTGAGATGAAGCGGCTTTCACGGGGCAGGATACTGTGGAGAGCTGCATCAAACCAGTCTGCGGACTGAAGACAACATCAATAACAATAATTTACAAGTATTGCGTCTGCTCTACTACAGTGGGTATCACAACATAAATATCGACACTTGCACTGGCGGTTTTTGTGTAAAGGTAGGCCTAAGTCATCATCATTGTGTCTGATTTACTGTGTGATGGTGGAGGCACAATACCTCAAAGCAAACAGAGAGAAATACTACTAATAGGCCAAAATACACACTTCAAGATTTATTCTGCCTGGTTTTCCGAACTTCAGTAACCTAAAAAAGACAACTGCTGTGTAATCGTTGCAGAAAATCACACAATGAAACGTCAAAAAAGTATTGTATTTATGTAAACAAATGCATTAGAAAATACGAATAAATTTTTGAAATGCATTATAATAAGCAATAAACTTATCTACATCTTAAGGCCTGAAGGTTAAGTTATTTGTGGCTGCTGAACTCCAAATAAATTCAGCAAACCTACAATATAGCTTGTCAATGACACCACCAAATATGATGAGTATGTAATAAATATTTCTCCTTCTACTGGTACCTTAGGTTGTCTGGTAGTAGCAATAACTGAGGACAGTACACACATTCCTCACACCGTTTCGTTTTTAGAGACAGATGTAGCTCATTCATATGCATTTGATGTATTTATTAATAGCAACAGTCGCATTGTAGCACACAATTCGAAGAATAAGAGTGTCATGGAATTCATTGCAGCCCATGAAATTGAAATCGAATCTACTTCACACACGGAATAGATTCTAACCTAACAACATAGCCTAACCTCCTCCTTAAGCTCACCAAGTGACAAACTATATCGTATGAAGTGTGTCCACACTATTGGCCAATCTTTTCAGTCAACCTTGGGCGACAGTGTCTGATACAGTTTATCACTGCCACTGTGAATGCAACCTAAGGAGCGGATTGCAAACACCAGGCAAATTGAAGTGCTATTGTGGTAGCAAGCTTCTGAGTGAACTTCAAATGTACTTAAGACTCTTTCGATTACAATGTGTACTCATTTGAGTTAGGCCACAAATATTCAACTATGTATAACTAAAGAATAACTTCAGGCTCTTTTTATGTACATCGACTATATATTGTATGCAAATTTATTTCACATACAGTGTCGAAAACTTCCAACAACGTTTCTTCTGCCTAATTAATCAGAATTATAACAATCAGTTTTTTAATGTTCTAGGCGCGGACATGAACGAAATTTATCTTCAGACACGATTTATGGCTTTTTCCTCAGTACATTACATAATGGTGAAACTTTTGTAGAAACATTAATTTGGAAATAGTTTCACATCTACTATGCCTATGTTCATTCACTACTTTAGTATGGGATCCTACTCTCGGACAATTCAACACTGTGTAAAAAAGTATTCATTGCACAAAAGCATGTAATCAGAACAATTGCTAGAGCCCATCCAAGATTATCTTGCAAATATTTATTTAAGGATCTAGTGGTCTTCACAGTAGCTTCACAATACATGTGTTCACTTATGACAATCTGACCTAATTCAAAAGTAATAGCAGTGTGCCTAGTTACAACTCTAGGAGAAAGGGCCAGCTTCACTAATCGAGATTAAATTTAACTTTGGCACAGAAAGGTTTGATGCTGACCCAAAAGTCTTTGGTCACTTAGCAAGTTTCATCAAAAGTCTGACTGGTAGGCAACTAGTATTTAAAAAGAAATTATTATAAATTCTGAATGGCAACTCCTTTTACACAATAGATCAATTTTTAGATAAAACTTAGTAATTTTGATAAAAAATAATAATAAAATAAAATAAAAATCCTTAAAATATTGATTGTCAAGTCTAGACATCTTTTAATAAAGTGACATGTTCCACATCATTGCAAAATGTCGTATTTATGATGTATGTAAGAAGTAATAATCCAGTCTAACCTAACCTAATAAACACTTGAGATCTTTGGTTGATTGCCTGCTGTATACTCCAATATGAAACATTTAGAGTCACATATCGATCAGCAGTGCCTAAAACAGCTAATGTTAAAAAAATCGACTGTGAAAATGAAATATCCCATCAGATACATAATTGTAAAAGAGCTTCTTACTATTTGAATACAGAAGCCATCAATGTCATTTCATTTTATGGACACAAAGTATGCTACAATATTTTCTTAAGTAAGTGCCTTTAATGTTAACATTGTGGTACCTATCTGGAATATCCATATTTTATATTGCAGTTACCCAAATACCTTGTAGTAGTGTGAGCTGCTCAAAAGGCAGCAGCTACCAACACTGGGTTCAACATCACAACGTTTATTTTTTATTAAAAACCTTTTAGTACGTTTTTTTACAATTGGTCTTGTCAATACATAATAATACAATACAATATGTTAGTTTAAAGAAACTTATATGTTATCACCTAATTCTAATGTTTACATTGTTTCCTTCACCAGATATCCTCTTTTACATTCTAAACATCTAATATTAATACATAAATTCTAAAGAGTGGTTGTAACTATTTTAGATATTATTAGTATAATGCAATAATTTAGTATTGTCATTATGTCAAGTTCAGATCTTGTGTATCACTTTCCATAAACTCTTCAGTGGAGTAGAGATTTTATATTTAACCGCTTTCAGGCCCTGCATGCACAATCGTGTAGGTCTGGTTTTGCTTGGTTTATTTCTCTGTGCTTCACACTAGACAGTTCAGGCCTGCATCAAACAGCCGTGGGTGAACTGTGGTGATGTGCGCAATGTGTTTTAGGTCTATGTTTCTACAATGGATGGTACCAGCAATCGACGAACTTCCAGTACACTTACAATGGTGTCAAGAAAGGGCTCGTTCGAAGGTTTGTCTATATTGTCGTTATATCCATTGGTTTCGTTCATTTTAATGATGTAGATCTACTGTAGATGGATCATTTTACATAAATATCTCTTAAATTTTTGGGGTTGAAAACAAACAATCTGTTTTTGTTCTACTAAATATGGAATTATTCTACCAAGAAGTGATGGGAGAATCCATTTATAATAATCTCTTAAATTATTCCTGTACTTTTTTTTAAATATCAGAGGTATAATCTGGAACATTAGCACATCCACAATTGTGCGTGTTTGGTCTAAGTCAGATTTTTATGATAAAGAGTTGTTGACAATATGTTGATATCCTTGTTTGTTTTGACATGTGAAGCTATCATATCTGACAGCCAGTTGATTTTTATGATTCTGTGATGTTATTATGTCATTTCTTTCAAAATATGAACCGAAATATGAAAATTACTGATGCAATTTCAGCACCTCTGAGTGATTCTGCAAGCGCTACTTTACTCAATTCGTCAGATGTAGGGAATTTAAGCGGTGATGATGTTACCTTTTGATTCAACTTGGCTCCCAACTGCAAAGAAGAATGCTGAAAACTTGTTGGAAATTTCATCTGGATTGTCCTCTGCTGGTGAAGATTTTGGAGAAACATCTGCTTCAAAATGCAATGACTATGATGAATATGGCATGCTTCAGTACAGGTATGACAATGAAGTGTGACGAAAAGACATACATGATCTTCTTGAATTCCTGAATAGCTGGTCTCGCCACCAAATGAAAAGCCATCAATTGATGAAGAGCATGTTGAAGATGAAGACGTAAATACAGCTCGAAAGAACAGGGTCACCTTGCACTGACAAGCAACTGGACAAATTTGGTCATTGATATGTTATTGATGACTTAAAATCTGCAAGATGTTGTTGTGAAAGTGGTTGCAGCTGGCATACAAGAACAAGATGTGAAAAATGTGATGTGTACTTGTGTTTGTCAAAAGATTTAAATTGTTTTTGCTTGTATCATGTGAAGAAATTAGTAGGGAGGCATTTTACTGTAAGATTGTGTAGGTAATAAAAATTGTAGTGAAGGCTCAAAGCACACAATCATGTGGGTACAGAATTGCTGGAATCTTTTGAAAATAAATTTATTTTCTTTTTTGTAATGAATTACTGTATGTATTTTGTATCTTAAACACCCCTCTCCATATTAATGTCACATCACCTACAACATTGGGTATGAAAGGGTTATCCAAATATGTAGGGTTGTCTTGAACTTGGGTAAGGGAATGAAGCTGGTTGTGTTTGGTAATTTTTTAAATAGTTTCACCTTTATGTTTCTGTAACTCCTTTGTCTATGTGAAACTCTTGAGTGTGGCAGATCTATCGTGTAGTTTTACCTTGTTATATGTGTGTGAACATTATTTCTCAATTTAAATATTTGTAGATTTTCTTTGGCATAAATTAAGCAATTATAAATATATAGCTTGGGGACTGTCATGATGTTTACTGCTCGGAAACGAGTTCTGTAAGTTTTTTTTGGTGAAAGACTTGTTAAACATCTAACAGTTTTTTTTTTTTTTTTTTTTTTTTTTTTTTTTTTTTTTTTTTTTTTTTTTTTTTTGTCTTCTAAGATGCATGCTGACTCAGATGCAATGCCTCACAGTAGTATTCCATACCGCAACTGTAATTGGAAGAATGCATAGTATGATTGTAACAGCAGGCTCTAGCTAACATTTTTGTTAATTTGTACAGCAGAAAGATGACAGATGCAAGTTTGCTAGCTGGGTAATTAATATGTGCATCCCAAGACAGTCTTTTATCAACCTTGATTCCAAATAATTTTACACTCCTATTTTCTGCCTTTGTGGCCCTCAGATTTTTTTTTATTTTTTTTATTTTTTTAAAGATGTGTTTCGTTTTTGAATGGTTTATGGACAGATCATTGGCCTGGCACTAAACTTTTGTGGTCTCTATAATTTATTTACTGTAGTATTGCATGGTTTGTTCATCACAGTCTGTTGTTACCAGTGTTATGCCATCAATATGTAATACCTTCTCACATGGTATATGGCTTTTAATATCATTTAGGTAGACAATGAAAAGGAATGGTCAAAGGACCGAACTCTGTGGAATTCCTCTTTTAATTTTCAGCTGTAGTTATGAATTTTCATTGTTGCCTGTCCATAACACAGGTCCTGAATTGATTTAATGACTCACATTCTTTTCCACATTGTGCTAATTTTCTAAGCATAATCTCATGTCAGATTGAGTCCAATGCTTTGCTCAAGTCTCTGACCATAGCACATACCGTTAATTTCCCTTCAACACCATTACATACTTTTTCTAGCAGATTACCTATTGCATTTAATGTTGATAAGTTTCGTCTAAATCCAAACTGGCTATCAAAATATTTATTTGCTTGTATATACAAGCTTATTACTTTAGCCATTATCAAAATTATTGAGATTGGCCTACAGCTACTCAGGAGGGGTCTACCTCCTTTCTTATAAACAAGGGGTGTTACAGTTATTTTCAATGCTTGAGGGAAATTACACTCTGTCATGATTCTGTTCGCTAGATATAGCAATGGCATTTTCATTTCTTCTGCTATGCTCTTATGATAAAGTTACATAATCCATAATAGTCATCAGTTTTAGAGTTGCTCAGTTTTTTAATTGCTTTGCTAATATCACGTGTAGTAATTTTTTACCATTTCAATCTAGGTCCTGTTTTTGCATGTGGAAATAGTGTCTCAGCGGGTAAACTGTTTTTACCGCTTCAGTCCTGAGAGCCAGTAAAATTTACAAAGTAGTCATTTAGTGTGTTGGGGTCTATAAGAATGTTGTAGTCTTTCTTGGACAGATTTAATTCACTTTTAATTACAGTCCATGCTGGTTTTCATCTGTTTTTGGACTTCAAAATGTAATTATCGTTTGCTTCACACTTAGCTATATTAATTTCAGTTTTGTGCACTTTTCCAGATTTTTCTTTGGCTATGAGGAGCAGTATTCCTAATTTATTCAGTCTCTCCATATACCACATGTGAGTATTTTGTGGTCTTCTACGAAGGTTGCTAATTTTTTTCGTGGTTGTGCTGGGATATTTGTTGATTAGTATGGGTGTAATAGACTCTAAAAGGAGAGAAGTGCAATATTGTATGTTTTTATCAAGGACAAATTTACATGACCAGTCTAGTAATTATACTTCACTTCTCATGCTCTCAATGTTATTCATATTTAATAATCTGTACCTGGTACTCTTTTCTTTAAGTTCATTCCTAAGGATATTCCATCGTGTTCTGATGTTCCTAATACCATTACACTACATTTTAGACTGTCTCTTTTCACATTAGTAATTATGTTTATGTTTATTTATTAGCCTTTCAGCATGTTTACCATACAATTGGCTTCATCATTTTGGTTATACATATAAATTCTATATTTTCAGATATTTACAAATTTATAATGTAACTTAATTTGCATTAAGAATAAACATATTCTTAGTTTCTTTTACATAACTGTTAAAATTATCTGTCATTATAGGCCTTAATAACTAGTAACAGTGATTTTTTAATCTTTATGCATGTCCTCCAAGTTACTTTCGAAGTATTCATCCATTGAATACTGCCGCAAGAGACCATGAGTACCGACTGCCGGTGTGGCGCAGGGGATAGCGTCACGGACTGTGGTGTAGAAGGTCGCCGATTCAATCCTGCCCACCGGCAAAAATTTATTTCTTATTAAAATTCCAGAAGGTTCTACATCTTTCTTATGTTCACTTGTAAATTCTACTTGTTTCTTATGTTAACTGTTCTTCTAATTTCTGGTAAATTCTGTCTGTGTGCAGAGCACTCTGCCTGATAGGCAGTCAGTGCTGCGTGTATGTTGAGTTCGTAATAAACGTGCTTTCAGTATAAGTGCTGTGTTTACTTGCCTTCGAAGTCAAGCTTGCTCCCATTTCAATGCGACATTGTTTGGTGGAGGCGCCGGGTACACTGTGCAACAGCTGCATCACCGTGGCTCCGATTAGGCAATGTAAAAGCCGTCGTTTACACGGACTGGAACTGAAATACAAGGGATACACTGAGTACATCCTTCCAAAAGTCCATATTATCAGAAGAACAATGCAGACGAAATCAGCAATAAGCTAGCTGCATATCAGACACCCGTTGGTGTTCTCTGGAGATGCTGGACAGGACCCCAACAAATGGCTAAAAGGGTTCGACCGAGTCGCCAAGTACAACAGGTGGGATCATACGATGTGCTTGGCCAACGTTTATTTCTACCTGAACGGAACAGCCCAGCAATGGTTCGAAAACAAAAAGACAAGTTGAATGACTGGGAAACATTCCAGGAGGAACTTAAGAAGACGTTTGGAGACCGCCAGCGACAAATCCGCTCGGCGGAAGAACAACTGAAGAACCGAGCCCAACGACATGGTGAGCCGACACAATCGTACATACAGAATGTTTTGGCCCTGTGTAACATAGTCAATCCGAACATGACTGAGTCGGACAAAATCATGCACCTGATGAAGGGAATTGTAGAAGATATGTACCAAGCTCTTCTGATAAAAGACGGTGCTATGACAGAAGAGTTCATCAAGTGGTGCCAACGTATTGAAGAGATGCAACAAAGGAGGGTTGGACGCAAGAAGTATGACAGACTCCCCAATGTAGTCCCTATGGCCGTTGTGGAATACCAGCATGACTTCGCTTCTCTCATACGACAAATCGGGAGTGAAGAGTTACAACAGTGCATGGCAGCCGGGACTATTAGACCGAGCGAGCATCAGATTATGGCCATGGATGTGAGCCCTGTAAATCACGAAGGAGCCGACGCCGCTGAGGACGAGGTATTTCAAACATTAGCTCCTGTCTGCCCCATCAATCGCACCCGACGTGAAGAATGACGTCGCCCTGCTATGACTTACGCTGCAGCCACCAAACGGCAGCCCATGAACCGGCCGTGCGACCACAGCCAACTCCTCCAGTAACTATGACGCCCCGCAGAAGAACAGACGTCTGGAGGACAGAAGACAACACTCCACTGTGTTTCCACTGTGGGCGCCCTGGACATGTCGTACGCTACTGCAGAGAGAGGAGGCGAGTATTCGATGATTATTTTGCTGAAAGACGTCAGCCGTCGGAGCAGTTCTATTCCAGGCAGTCACCTACTGATGAGTTCAGTCGACCTATGGGAAGAAGCCCATCGCCATGCCCTAGATGAGGTCGTTCCCCGACGCGTCGCAGCCGTTCACCGTCGCCGTACAGAGGTACCAGCCGTTCCCCTAGCCGCCGCGCCCAGGAAAACTAAGCGAGGCGACCATCTACGGAGGTGAAGCCGCCGCAGATGAAAATCCTCCATGACGACAGTCGCTAAGATGTCGGGAAATCTCATCGACGTCATAATCGACGGACAACCTGTCCGGGCACTTGTTGATTCTGGAGCCTCTTTTTCTGTATTATCGGATAATTACCGCCCACACTAAAGAAGACAATGTTCTGTGATGGGCAACTGTGCTGAAGGTCGCGAATGGAAAGTACGTCCATCCAGCAGGAACTTGTGTCGCAAGAATCACCATCAACAACAGGACGCAGCCGTTTGAATTTGTCGTGTTAACAGAATGTAGTCACAATGTCATCCTTGGATAGGACTTCCTTCAGGCATCCCAAGCTATCATTGACTGTGGACGATCTGAGCTGCGAATTGAAGAAGTTGTTTCACCGGATACACGTAATACAGAATTTTCTGGGAAGTTATTAGTCGTTGACAATGTGACGATACCGCTGTTGACAATGAGAAGAGTTGCAGTCACAAACACAGGTGACTGGTTAAACTGTGAAGTTCTTGTTGATAGTAAAACGTTTATCAGGCTCACAAAAGAAATTTACATACCAGGCGCTATCATAAGCATTACCGGTGGTCAAGGAGAGATTTGGATCACAAATTGTCATGAGCAGTCACAACTTATCCCCAAGGGAATGTGTATCGGGGCAGCTGAACCAATCCAGGATGGTGAGATCAACGTCATCAATGAAGACCCATGCCCTGCTGTTAGTACAGACAAAACGCTGGAGGAAACAAACGTGGAAGTGCCAATAGGGCCTGGACTGACCAAGGAACAACGCCAGCGGGTTTTAGGTATACTACACCAATTTTCGGATGCATTCACACCTCAGCAGGGGAAAAATCAGACGAAACGTCCCACGATAAAGCACCGTATCAATACTGGGGATCATCCGCCAATTAGCCAGCGTTCGTATAGAGTGTCGCCAGCTGAAAGACGGATAAATCGGGAGAAAGTGGAAAAGATGTTGCGAGATGACATTATTCAACCTTCTGAGAGTCCTTGGTCGTCTCCGGTGGTCCTCGTAAAGAAGAAGGATGGCACGTGGCGATTCTGTGTCGACTATCGGCGGCTGAACAGAATCACAAAGAAAGATGTCTACCCATTGCCGCGTATTGACGACACCTTAGACTGCTTGAAAGGAGCTACATACTTCTCAAGTATGGACAGGACAGGTTACTGGCAAATCGGGGTTGACGAAGCTGACAGGGAGAAGACGGCTTTTATTACACCTGACGGCCTCTATGAATTTAAAGTAATGCCATTTGGATTATGTAACGCTCCAGCCACATTCGAACGCATGATGGACAACTTGCTTCGACACCTTAAGTGGACGATGTGTCTCTGCTATTTAGATGACATTGTCGTTTTCTCGAAAACATTTGAAAAACATCTGAGTCGCCTGTCAACTGTGTTGAAGTGTGTTCAGGCTGCAGGTCTCCGCCTCAATCCAAAGAAGGGCCTCTTCGTCGCCAAAGAGATAAAAATCCTGGGGCACCTAGTCAACGGAGATGGTGTCCGTCCTGATCCAGATAAAGTAAGGGCAGTCACAGAATTTCCAACTCCTCAGCACATTCGTGATGTGAGAAGTTTTCTCGGGTTGTGCTCATACTACCGACGTTTCGTAAAAGGATTTTGTAACAAGGCTCGTCCATTACAATAACTTCTGCACGGAGACGCCAAATTCTACTGGGATGAGACAAAAGAAAGAGCTTTCCGGGCACTTAAGGAGGCTCTAACTTCCGCACCAGTGCTAGCCTTGTACGACGAGAACGCAGAAACGGAACTTCACACAGACGCCAGTGGTTATGGGATTGGTGCAGTGCTTGTACAAGTTCAGGAAGGTGCTGAAAGTGATAGACTTTGCGTCAAGACTACTCTCAAAGTCCGAGATAAACTACTCTACAACTGAAAAAGAATGTCTCGCGGTTATCTGGGCTATCAACAAGTTCCGGGCGTATTTATTCGGCAAACCATTCACCGTCGTGACAGACCACCATTCTTTGTGTTGGCTGACTAGCTTGAAGGATCCATCATGTCGACTAGCAAGATGGGCACTAAGATTCCAATAGTACGATGTCACAGTGGTATTCAAGAACGGGCGCAAACACAAGGATGCCGTCTGCCTTTCGAGGAATCCATTAGTGGAACACAGCAGCAGTAATGAAATTTCAGCTCTCACTGAATTAGATGACGTTACAGCTGAAAAGAGGGAAGTTCCAGCACTATTAAAAACGATAGAGGCCTTGGAGAAAGGAGAACCGACCAATGGATAGTTCCAACTTATAAACGGAACATTGTATAAGAGCAACTACGATCCACTGGGCCCCAAATGGCTAATTGTTGTTCCAGCTCATCTCCAGCCAGTTATTCTCAAATATTTCGACGATGCTCCAGTATCCGGTCATCTGGGATTCGTGAAGACCCTAGACAGAATCAGACACAGGTATTGATTTGATTTTTCCAGGGAAGCCAAAACAGTCTTGGTCTAACCCGCCACTGCCCACATGGAAACTAAGTTTATTGTGCGGTATCGCTCCCTGTTTATCTAGTAAAGCCAACCAATGCCCTTGAGCAGAGCAAGAAGTCCCTTTACCAGTTCTTTATTAGATACAATTTCTTCGGGTCTAGTTGTCCCAAATGTTCTGTGCCTTTTACTCTCCAATGCAATGCATTCGAAGATTAGATGTGATGCAGTATCATCACCATCCTCACAGATCCTACATTTAGGGTCCTCTTCTGTTATTCCCATTGTATGTAGGTGTTTTTTGAAATTCCCATGGCGTGTCAGCAATCCAACCATGAGTCTAACCTCTCTCCTGTTCAGGCCCAGGATTGCAGAGCTTCTTTTAAAACATGGCTTTGGCATCATTACCTTGCCATGTTTTTGTTGGTAGACTTTGGTCCAATATTCTACGTGCTGTCTTCTGAGCCAGTTACGTAGCTCCAATTTGATCATTGCTTTGGTGATTGTCAGGACAGGTTCCGGTCCAATAAATGGAGTCTCTGCCCCCATCCTGGCTAATCTGTCGGCATGTTCGTTGCCACTGATCCCCGAGTGGCCAGGGACCCACAATAGGTTTACTCTATTTCTTTCCCCTAGCTCCACCAGAACCCTGTGTGACATTCTGCAACAATTTTAGGCCTTGTTACAGGAGCTGCCAGTGATCTCAGGGCTGCCTGGCTGTCTGAATAGATATAGATGCTACAATCTTTGTAGCACCTACGCAAATTCTCCTCCACACACGCCCTGATGGCAGTGATTTCGGCCTGGAATACTGAGGCCAGTTTTCCTAGAGAGATGACGCCATCCAGTCTTGGCTGCACCCCATGTACCCCGGCCCCAACACCTTGGTCGGATTTTGACCCGTCAGTGAACCAGACAATATCCCTCGTGTGGTGTCGAACTATTTTCTCCCATTGCTCCCTACTTCCAATTGTTATATTGAAAGGCTTGTTGAAGCAGTATGGGGTTATAATATAGTCGGCTGGCATTTTCACAACCTTTCCTATATTTACCTCACTCACTATTTTAGTGTGTGATTCTGGATATCCCAAAGAGTTCTAGTTGTTGCCAGATTTGAGTCTGTATGCACCAGCCGCTGCCTCCATCTTGACCCAAAGGTGTAATGGGGGCATACCCAGCATGGTTTCCATCCCAGCAGTTGGTGTGCTGCTAATTCTGCCTGTTATGGCTAAGCAGGCTAATATCTGCACCTTACCAAGCTCCTTAGCAGCAACCTGCTGTTCTACCTTCTTCCACCACTCGACCGCCCCATAGGTGATCCTGGGTCTAATCACTGTGGTGTATATCCAGTGCATACCCTTGGGGTTCAGGCCCCAATTTTTGCCACAAGCTCTCCTGGTACTCACAAGAGTACCTTTTGCCTTGGAGCAAATATTCCTGATGTGAGGGGTCCTTGTCAGTTTCTCATCTAGGGTAACCCCTAGATATTTCACTGTCCCCTTCACAGGTAGTGCTTCACTGAAAAGCTTTAGATTCCAACTTGAATGTTGTATATGCTTCTTTGTGAATGGTACAACAACAGTCTTCTTAGGACTAACCCCCAGATCCTGGTTTCTGCACCATTCTTGCACAATGTCCAAAGCACCTTGTGCCATATTCTTTACCGTGTCAGCAAATTTGCCAAGTATTACTATGACAAGATATCTGCATATCCTTGGCAAAAGTACTGCCTAGAGTTTAATTCGCCAATGAGATCATTCACCACTAGATTCCACAATAAAGGGGAAAGAACTCCTCTTTGCGGGCAACCTCTAGTGGTGTTGATTACCATTTTTTCATTCATCATGGTAGCTTCTACCTTTCTTCCACTGAGCATGGCCCTAGTCCACCTACATATAGTGCTCCCTAGGTCATGCACCTCTGCTGCCCTAACCATGGAATCGAAGGTCGTGTTGCTAAAAGCCCCCTCGATATCCAGGAAGATACAGAGGGCTATTTCCTGAAAGTGTAAGGCTTTCTCCACCTTCCCAACGAGTTGGTGGAGAGCTGTCTCACATGATTTACCTGGCTGATATGCATGTTGGTTTGAATGTAGAGGAGCCCTACTTAACCTCCTTTCTCCAACATGCACATTAACCAGCTTTTCCAATGTCTTAAGAATGAAGGAGGACAGGCTGATTGGTCTCATATCCTTGGCCTTGGTATGATCAATTCTCCCTGGTTTAGGAATGAAGACAACCTTCACTGCCCTCCAGGCATTGGGAATGATTCCTGCTGCTAGGCTAACCCTGAATAACCTGCATAGGAATCTAATAAGATTTTCTCCCGCTTGTTGCAGGAGAGCTGGAAAGATTCCATCGGGGCCAAGTGACTTGAACGGTTGAAATGTTCCCACCCCCATCGGACCTTACTGAAATCGACACACTCCTTGCCCAGATCCCAGTCCTCTTTGCGAATACCTGAGAACCGTTGTCTCTCAGGAATCGCATTCTGGTCTGAGTTATCCCCCAGAGTATATTGAGGAAAGTGAGTCTTGAGGAGCAGTTCCAGCGTTTCATGTGCTGTCTTTGTATACTCCCCATCCTCCTTCCTCAATGTGCCTCCTGGATTAGTTGGTACCCTAGTGAGGATTTTATGAAGTCTCGCTTGAGCAGGCGTGCCCTCCACTTCCTTACAGAATACCTTCCAGGATGCCTCCTTTGCCCGTCTGATAGCAAAGTTGTAATTGACAAGGGCCTCACGGTACTTTGCCCATTGTCCCTTGCGCCTTGCAAGGTTAAACAGTGTTCGTACCTGTTTCCTTTGCATTTCCAGGTTATTATTCCACCAAGGCACACTCCTATTTGTGCACTTCTTGGTGATTGAGCAGTTGTCCTGGTATGAGGTCACTATAGCAGAGGTTACAGCCTCTGCCACTTCCTCAAAATCTGCTGGATTCCTTATCGAAGTTTTAATTTCCGATAGGCTGAAGTCAAGGTCTCTCCTATATGTCTCCAAGTCCGTTTTCCTGAAGTTCCTATAGGCCATGGTCTGTCTAGTTCCCATTTCAACCTTGAATTTAATATACATGTGATCTGATGAGGATGGCTCCAGGATCACATGCCACTGTTTGACGTAACTTCCCATCATCATGGAACCAAAAGTCATGTCAACTTCCTCTTCCCTTCTACTATTCCTGAATGTGGGTTCATCGCCCCTATTCAGGATCTCCAAGTTGTTAGATAGGAGAAAATCAAGAAGGTGCTCACCTCTACAGTTGGTGTCCTTGCTGCCCCACGATAGATTGTGGGCATTTGCATCACATCCCACCAACAGTTTGTCACCTTGCCGATGGCAGGCTTCCGTCAGTCTCCTCACTTCCAAAGGAGGAGGAGAGCTGTCTTCGTAAGGAAGGTATGCTGAGGCCAAAACAATTTCCCTTATGATACCTTCCTCTCGTTGCTGCATCCTGATGGTCACCAAGTCCCTGGAACAAAAATCCATCATTGGTATGAAAGGTATTCCATTTCTAACATAAATACGTGTTCTGGAGTTTTTTAGATTTCTAGCATAAATCAGCTTACCTCCAGTACCACCGAGTCCCGATACACCCCCTTTGTATAAATAGGGTTCTTGTATCAGGGCCACGTCCACCTCCTGTCTCCCCAGGCGACAGCTCAGGGCAGCAGTGGCCCCTTTACTGTGCTGCAGGTTTATCTGCAGCACTTCCAGTCCCCATCTTGCTGCCATTATTGCCTTTAAGGTCTTTGATTACCCTGACGGCGACCTGCGAGAACCATAAAAACAGTTTCAGGCCTTGCTCTCGCATTGCCTTCAGGGGCTTCTCTCCGACCTCCACCACCAGGGTTCGTCCTTCCGGAACGACCTTTTGGTTAATTACCCTCCAATCCTCTGTCGAGACGTTTGGGTTCTGGACCCTTATTTTCTCGAACAGAGTCTTTGGAGGGACTTCCTTAAGGATCTTTGGTACCCATATTGATACCTTTGTGGTCTTCAAGAGTTCGGTTGCTGTCTTGACCAGCAGCTTCGCATCCTCCCATGGGGATATCATGGGCACCTTGTCCTTAAGCCATTCTGCTGAGTGCTCTCCTTTGCAGACAAAAATGAGGGCACCGCGATCTAGATAGATCCTCCTGAATTTGGGTCCTGGACCAGCGTCCCCCCCAATCTCTTCAAAGAGGGCCATCTGCACGAGCTCCTCCTGTTGCGAGGTGATGCTCACCGGTGGGTATCCTTCTTGGACAACCGCCATTCTAAAGATCGAGACTGCAGTACTATAGGTCTGTTTCCCTATTTCCTGCCTCAGCCTTTTAGGGTCACGCTTGTCCAGAGAGGAGGGAGTCTTAGATTCCTCCCTAACCATCTTGCCACCTGTCTTTGACGTCAGGGGGGTCTGTGTATCCCCTTTGACCTGAGGCAGTTTCTTTTTGGGGGTCTTGGGCTCAAGCCCTTTTGATTCCCTCCACTTATGTTTAGGAAGCCATTCTTTTCCTTCCTTTTGCTTCTGTTCCTTGAGAAGTTTCCTCCTCTGAGCCCCAGACAAGGCCTTAATCCTAATCTGGTCCAACTTCTCTGTTACAGTTCCCACTTCTTGCTCAGGTCTAGAACCTGACTGAGAAGTAGGAGTGCACTCCATCGGTCCTGAGCCCAATGTCTGAGTATCTGAGGTCTCAGATTGCCCCTCGGATTCTTTTAAAATATTTTTTTTCTCCGTGTTCATCTTAGTCCCACGAGATTTGGGGATTTATATGGTCCACACCACAATAACCCCGCACCCATGTGCCATGCACACCTCAGCACGGATTGCATCACACCTTGGGTTGGAAAAGGAATTGGGAAAGGACTGGGAGAGGATAAGGAAGACGGGACGTTGTGTGACACGCTTGGTCTGATCCATAAGCTGAGGCCTTTCCGGCAGTAGGTTCTCTACCTTCGGTATAGCCCTCTGCTTCACGCGGATATGCAAGCCTCTCCACCTGCACGGACAGTGCTTCGTCAAGGTGGTGTCCCCCGGAGAGGGACGCAGGTATTACTGGAAAGGTCTCCACCCATCTGTCAGGCACTATGTGAGTCACTGTAAAGAGTGCCAGAGATGGAAGCATGTGCCGCAAATACCTCCAGGACATCTCGTACCGATTCCGCCGGCAGCAGCTCCATTCCACCGAGTTGGGATCGATCTTTTAGGGTGGTTCCCGAAGTCGACAGCCGGTAACTGATGGATAATAGTCTGCACTGACTACCTTAGAAGCTACGCTGTCGCCAAACCTGTGCCGACTGCAGAAGCTCCAGAGATCGCAAAATTCCTTGTAGAAGACATTATTTTGAAGCATGGAGCACCACATGTCATGATATCTGATCGTGGAAAAGTATTCCAGTCAAAACTAGTATCAGAGGTAATGTCACGGTACAACATTGTCCACAGAATGACAACTGCATACCATCCTCAGACAAATGGTCTTACAGAACGTTTTAACAAGACGTTAGCCGATATGCTGTCGATGTACGTCGATGTTGAGCAGAAGGATTGGGATACAATTTTGCCAATCGTGACATTTGCAAGACAAGACACCACATGCTTCACTCCGTTTTCCCTGCTCCATGGCCGTGAAGCTAAGACGACGATGGATACGCTGTTCCCGTTCCAACCGGACGACACTCAGGATGACTATGTTAAACAGTTCATCACCAGAGTCGAAGAAGCAACACAGCTGTCTCGCATACGGACACTGGACGCCCAGGAGAAGGACCGTGAGCGGTATAACGACAAGCACCGACCTGTTGTGTACAGCCCAGGAGATCTGGTATGGATTTTTACCCCTGTAAGGAAGGTTGGACTGTCAGAGAAATTATTGAAGTGATACCTTGGTCCGTATCGTGTCATACGCCGCCTGTCTGACGTCACATACGAAGTTGAGGATTATGAGCCGTCGTCGAAACGTCAAAAACGAAGAGACATTGTTCACGTCCTGCGCATGAAGCCTTACTACGATCCTAAAGAGCAGGTAGACGGCAATGGCTTCTTGTTCAAGAACTCTAAGGACGGTAATGTTCCTGATGAAGCCACGACAGTAACGTCTGTCGTCGATAATCGCAGAGAAGGTAAGGATTCTCTTGAACTGTCATACAGAGGACCCACGACACGGTCAAGATCTAGGACATTGCAGCTGGCTCCACAGGGATCATAACAGGGGTCGCTGTTTTTCCAGGAGAGGGAGCAATGCCGCGAGAGACCACGAGTACTGACTGCCGGCGTGGCGCAGGGGATAGCGTCACGGGCTGCGGTGCAGAAGGTCGCCGGTTTAATCCCGCCCACCAGCAAAAATTTATTTCTTTGTAATTATCAATTGCAGAAGGTTCTACATCTTTCTTATGTTCACTTGTAAATTCTACTTGTTTTTATGTTAACTGTTCTTCTAATTTCTGGTAAATTCTGTCTGTGTATAAATAGCAGAGCACTCTGCCTGCTAGGCAGTCAGTGCTGCATGTATGTTGAGTTCGTAATAAATGTGCTTTCAGTATAAGTGCTGTGTTTAGTTGCCTTCGAAGTCAAGCCTGCTCCCATTTCAATGCGACAATAGTACAATGTCTTTTTGAACCATACCTCTAGTACGGGTTTAAATTTACTTAAAGTAAGGGTATTTACTTACTGTGGTAGCTCAATTATACAATTTAAGTACTATGTGTTTATGACTGTTATGTATCAGTGACAGTCTTAAGTGTGGTATATCTAACATACTGTTGTTTCTGTTACTATGTATGTATATGTTTGCTCTCTGAGTAAATTTCTGTATATTTTCTTTTATGTAGATTATACAATCGTACATATACAGGCTTGGGACTGTTATTAGATTGAGTTTACTGAAATGGTACCTACAGGATTCTCTAGGCTCCAGACCTTGTATACATCTAATTGCTTTCTCCTGCAATTTGAAGACAAGGTTTGAAGCTGGGATGTTTCATATTTCATATGTTACTCCCAAGATAATCTTTTGAGGCCCAGCAGTTTAATACTTCGATTTTCTTTTTTCTGTACCTTTAGGTTAAAATATATTTGCTCGGTTTTTCAAAATTCAAATGTTTGTAAAGATATGAGACCTAACTTCAGTGGTCATCGATACCTAAACTATTTAAACTAAACTTATCCTAAGAGCAACACAAACACTCATGCCTGAGGGAGCACTCAAGCCTCCGTAGGTGGATGACCACATGTAACACAGCAATGCACCTTAGCACACACTGCTATTCCACTGCGTTTCCTCAGTTTTTGTTGTTATTTATACACAACTGGTTAGCTTTACACTACTGACTGATTTTTCAAATAGTTCCTTATTTTTCTCTCTCATTACCAGTATAATCTCTCTGAATAGAATCATTGTCGTAATAACTGCATATAATACAGTTTTTGCAGGATATATACTTCGGGACATCATTAATGTTGACAATAAAAAGGAATGGTCCAAGAACAGAGCCTTTCGGTTTTCCTCTCCTAATTTCAATTAATTTTGACCACTCCTTGTCAACATAAACTAGTTGTTGGCCACTGCATAAATATGATTTAAATAAATTTAATTCTTTATCTCTAACACCATAATATTATGGTTTTTTTACAATAATCTTGTGTGAGACAGAGTCAAAAGATTTACTTAGGTCTATAAGTGATGCACAAGTGGTCTGTTTCCTGTGGAAACCATCATGAATGATAGTTATCAGTCTTTCAATAGCTTTTATGGTTGATGGGTTTGACCTAAAGCATTATTGACTGACATTGAGTAATTTATTATTGAATAATTATTATGATGTAGGTTTTTCATTTAGCAATAGAAATTTAGTGAATTCACTGTATTTATGAAGTCAATACAGTCTTTTTTGTATTAGGTCTATGCGGATGCCTTCTACAATAAATAATTTATGGTGGTTATATTAATCAAACTAGTGTACTGAGCTTGTCTATGAAATATTTTTCTTCAGCACCTGCTGCTGCTTGAAATATTCCTTCAACACATAGACTCTTGATATCTATGACTGAGTATTTTATATTACAATTTTCTCTGATATAAATTGCTACCCCACCATGAGCTAGTCTTTTTCTGCAATAGGTTGTTACCAATGTGTATCAGATTGGAACACACAATTCACGGGAATCATTTTTGACTGTGTGTCATTCATATATGCAACTATACATAGTTCTGAAAAACCACTCAGCTGTTATAACTATATGTACAATAGAGGACCTTTAAATTCTGTATTATAAAATGCTAATATAAATTTGATAAACAGAAATTCTCTAACTGCAGTGAGGCAACAGATCTTGTGGCTCCAATAGTTATATTACACAAGCAGATAACGATACTTTCTTAAACCGACTTGTGCAGTTAAACGCTGCACAACTGTTAACCAACATGGCTCATGTGTACTGGAGTAGCAAAATAGTAGGGATGTAACTACCAGCTGGGTATATATAAACTATATAATAGTCGATTTATGGCCTAACAACAATCGTATTTATTTGATGTTTACTAATATAATGGCTGCCAGCCCAAGGTTCATATTATCCCTGCAATAGTAGCGGCATCAGCGAGTCTGGTCAACGCCTACCATGCCGTAGTGGTGAAGCGAGGCAAATGCCACCAAGTTGAAGCAACAATCCTCCGCTACTGGCAGGGACATAGTGGCATACTGGCCAAGTAACTTGAAGGATATGAGAAATGCTAATAGAATTGTAAATCAAATGAAAAGCATATAGCCTTCACAACTTCTACTGACTAATAAATTCTCACGAAAACTTCGTAAATGAATACAGTTCTTGCACTGTATTCACATCGAAAGACAGACTGAAGTTTCTTGTATCAAGAATATGTAGCTTTTTTGACAACTGGGAGCAAAAATGCGAGAAGTTTCAATCCATAACAGTTGCAGTAAACCTCTGAAGTAACGGAATGCGATATTTTACATGCACAAAGTTTTTCTTTTGAAGTTATTGTTTAAATTTTCAGGAAGCCATTACATTTGGTTATGTGATTCTGACAAATAGGAGCGAAAATGCCGCAAGTTTCGATTCAACAAAACAGTCGTATTAAACATATTAAGTAGCGGAAAATGATTTTTGTGTTCACAGAGTTTTTCTTTCGCAATTCTTGTTTAAATTTTCGTGAAATCATTATGTCTGGCTGCGCGATTATTGCCTTTGCAATATATATCTCTCTTGCCTTCAAATTTCAATAATATTTTTATTCTCCTATGCAGAAACACTACTAGTTAAAAAGTACACTGTATACGTCTTCCAGTGGTCATTGACTGCTACTGCAAACACACAACCAAAATTTTCAAAACCCACAAAATCGTTCCTATCCCACTCAGCACATTTTTTCGTGGATATCTCGTCAAACATTAAGGTGCAACATATATCATGGGTTGATTTAGCTATTCTTGTTTTCATAACTTCGAAATTTTCTGCAGTAAAATATGGCAAACCATGAAAACAATTGTACCATCTGCAAAATGTGGCAATGATACAGCAGAGCGAGCAACCTGTACGCAGCTGGAGAGTAGAAGTTAGAGACTAGAGTAGAAGTTATGGCAAAAAGTTTTAGCTGTAGTTAATACTGTGTTCTGGTTTTGGTGTGGTCCAGTATTTCAAGGAACATGTCACTATGTGTGGCGTTAATGACCGAAGTTGCTCTACAGTTAACAAAATATGTCATTTTCATTTATTATAAAATACTAGCTAACTGACATATTTTCTGCGTTTGCCTTTTGCGATTTTCACTCACAATCTTCAGCTTTTTCTTATAGTATACATTTTTGTCAGTCTTCCTTCCCACAATCTTATCATATTTTTCTTCCAATAGTCTCAGATTTCGCGAAAATGAATAATAATGGTCTTCTATGTAGCTCGAAACTGGTCTTGCATGGAGGCACATGGTCTCAACAGCCTCAATCCTCTCTCTTTCTTTTGATAATTTTCTGTTGTAGTAAACTAGTATAGATACAAGTAGCTACATAGTAACGAACTGTAATTACATTAGTTTCACAATCGAATATGCAAAGCCACATATATTATACGACTTTCATGATGCTGTACGTGTACCTTGTTTAAATGAGAGGGAAAGACGTCGGTACAGCATGCTCGTTCAGTTCTTATCTGTTCACGTAATTTTTGTGATAGCAACATTCCTCGAAATTTGCAGAGCGTAGTAAATGATAAGTTGTTGGTTTAAAGTCCTTTTGCGAGTTGTAGCTATCCACATCTGGTTAAACGAATAAAGGCCAATTCACACTGTCCGTCACGTCACGGCACCGTCACGTCAAGTTGTATTCACACTGTCCGTCAGTGTCCGTCACGTCAATTCGCCGATCTCAATACGCGGTGTTGAAAGTGAGGTTATGAGTAGCAATCTGTTATGTAGAAAGTCATAGTTTAATACTAGAATTGAATGAACAACAACGCTAAATGTTATTGACAGCCAAATAAAACTTTACAGTGTATATTTTTGGCCAACTTACTGGGAACGGAAACAACATTTCAAAACATCGACATCTATTTTCAAGCGAAAAAATAAACATATGAATACATCAAACAACACTTATAAGAGCATAAATAGCGCCTGTTTACTTTATCCATTACAATTTGCCCGTTGACATTGTTAATACCGTCGTAAACAATTGAATTTTTGTCTTTCGTTAGAACTGACTTTTTCATTTAAAATGTTATTTAATGAGAAATGCGTAATCAAATTACAATCTAATTTTAATAAACAGTTTGCTTCAGTCTTTTCTGTTACAATGTTAAGTAACTTTAACCATTGTTTGGTTTCAGATATCAGACCTCGATTTTAGGGGGACACTCAATTGACAAAAACATTTAAGTCGTCATGAAACATCTGAGATTTAGCCCTAAAATGAAGTATAACAACAAAATAAAGGCGAATAAGACTTATTTGCATATAAACAGTGCAATCGTCGACTGCAACATTTAATTCGCGTGACGAAAATAGGTTAACTTCCGTGTTAGCAGACGACCGTTCCGTCAAAACATTCTTCGCGAGAAAGCTTGACGTGACGTTGACGTGACGTGACGGTCCGTGACGGACAGTGTGAACGCCGCCATTAGATATACATTGCGGAATGTTCTGACGGACGGTGACGTGACGTGACGTGATGGACAGTGTGAATTGGCCTTAAACAGAAAGAGGGTACCTAAATTAACACAAACATTCATGTCGTATCAGCTGAATGAGATACATTTAACAGTTGTTTTGAGAAAATATCAGGCAAAATTAATCTTAGAAAGAAATAAATGACCATGAATGACTCTTGTGTGGAATGTAACATCATTACCATCGCTATTTTTGTCTTCATTATTATTACTACAATTGAAAGTAGCACACGATCAACCGATATTTACATGCATTTTCCCTGTAAATTGCGGCTCCGTCGTTATTTGGGAGCTCTACACTAGCGCCAGTGCGCAGTCTAAGCTCATTGATGAGTCTAGTTCTTATTTATAAGTTCTTTGGTGCGTCCCAGCCAGAGATTACACACATACATATATACTGTAGTATATCTCTGATGTTATGTGATTGTAATTTGTAAACATGGCTTCGCCTGTAGGAATTGATGGATTCGATACACCTCAAAATCCCGATACACATGGTGCCCCTCATGGAAGGCATGATCCCCAGTTTTCACCTCAACTGGCAAGCTACTTGTCATCTCAAATACACGATAGTGACATTTCGATCTGTCCATATATCTAGAGTTGTACTATATTGTTATTTTTTTTGCTTTATTTTAGCCTTACCGGCTTACAATGGAAGAAGTAAGGGTATTAAGACAATGTAACCGCGATAGTTTCTATCAGAGATCGTTACCTTTAGCAACAATTTTGGGTGGCTCGACCTATTTGGCCGTGAAGTCAGGTGAGTGTGATTGTTTACAAGTGTATTCGGTTGTAATAAACATAATGTCGTCGCGTCATATGTTGGAGATAATTGTGGCAGCGAAGACGAATAAGAATTTTTTTATCAATTTGAAACGTTCAGATATATCACTGTGAGTGTACTTCTTAATTCTAAAGGTAAAAAAAGTCTTCAATCGGAAAATCTCAGTTGGAAGTGGTATTTCGTCTCCTTTGCCTCAAATACTTCATGAAATCGTAATTCATGTTGTTCGGACAGGGAAAACTCCATGTTATTGAATATGAAGTCAGTTTTTTAACAATAAAATGCATCAATCTTGGTGCTCAATGTTGTGCTTTCATGTTTGACATGCAATCAGTTGCTCTAGATAAGTTAAAGGTAAATGTATCATAGATCTCCATTGTTGTACACATCAAGGACACCAGGTGGTGATGCCCTTGGCCATAAATATACTGTTGTGCCACTTAACAGAAATTCATTGTTTTCGGAAAACTGTCCCCCCATGCTCATTTGCTTGCCTTTATTTCCGACCACTAGATGACTCATCTTCCCTTCCCCATCTTCCCATAAGGAGTGTGATGTTAAACTTAAGATATGTTTGCACATGGGCTAAACTGAATGTTGCAAGTAGGGATTGCTGTTAATCCTGTCATAACCATCACTCAAGAGTTTCTGATGTAATCTTTTGTGTTGTATACATTAGTTACACAGAATGTTTTAGCTGTCTATTCAGATGTAGGCCTAAGTTTTTTGGTTATAGTTTTCATTATGTAGTCAAGTTATCTACAATTTTACCACAGTAAAAATGCCTGTTTTGTTTTCTACATTTTATTTCTGTGATTTTATTTAAATTGGTAAATGTAAGTTCAACCTGGTTCTTGTTTTAAAATCATTTAGAGATCTACTTGTGAAATACTTATTAATGTTTTCACAACAGATTGGCATTTGTGTAACTTGTGCTCCCTTGTTCCATTAAGGGCACCCATCTGTTTACAATGAGACTATTAATTTATACTTGTAGGGTTTTTAATAGTCATTTTCTGATCACAGAAAAGAATCCCTTACGGTACGTAATAATTAAACACTAAGAGCAGAACTTACTTATTTTGCAGTGTCATAGTGAGGAATTCCTTGCCAAAGTGTAACATGACAAAAAATAAAATATAATTTAATCTTTTACATCACCAACATGTTAACTAATCACATAAAATACTGTACATAAATAAAACCTATCAGGTCTGGAAGTTGATGGTATAGATCTACTTAGATACTGTACTATTCTATCCAAAACCCAAATTACTTTGTTGCCATTCGTTAATTTGTCATGTATTTTCCAATAAGCTAACTATGTTTCATGCATGACAGAGTCACTAGTCATATGTTTCGTAGCTGAGTATTGAGTTTCAGGCTCTGCTTAAATTGTGTGGAATAGATGTTTTACATTCATAGGGCCTATGCAAACATCGCTGCTTGTTGGCTATTTAAAATAGTCTTTTTAAAGTCATAAGTGTGTAATTTCTATTAAAGGCCATTTACGCGATATAAAAATTGAAATTCTTCTATAAACTACCTATGTCTTTATATTTCTGAGTTTTTTTCTATGTATGTTAAGTGAAAATCGGCCTATTTGTTTATATTGTGATACATAAAAAATGTATTTGCTAAATGGAGCAAAAAGCATATTTCACAAGATGATAGATCACCTTAAGCGGGGTATCTAAAGTCTGTAATTTTCACAAATCGTGAATTAATGTGTAATTTTTTAATACACGGTAGGCTTAGCTTGTGAACCATTCCATTGTCTTTTCCTTTGGAACAGAAGCATCATCATAACTATGCCTATAGGCTACAGTTTACTTGTTGTGGTGTAGTGTGGCATGTGACGATGTTGTCAGCAGCTGCTGCATATGACGTTAGCCAGTCAGGTTGTAGTATACAACAATGTTTGTAGTAACAATTTTTTTTTCCTTACAAAATATTTGTTATGATTACAGTTAATTTATTGAACAGACAATGGTACATACAAGAACCTGTCAACTGTAGACTGGCAACAGAATTATTTACTTCATGGTCAGTGAAAAAAGTAAAACCCTCTTCCATATGCATCATAGTAACAAAAATGGAGTAAAATATAGATCTGTCCAGATCCCTTGATATTAAAAAGAAAGAAGAAGGAAGAAAAAGAAATGAAAATAATAATGTTTACTGTAGAGACGAAACATGTTATAGGCTGTTTTGTGATTGGTCATTTGCCTGTGTGCCACAATGATAACAATAAGGTTTCATTCACACTGTCTCATAATTAGAAAATAGCTTCCTCAGCTACCACTACAAAAACAAGACGTGGTTTTTTTAGAACTTGGTGGATAAGTGCACTGCACATTGTCCTAGTAAAATATAGTACAGCAAACAGAAATAGCAATACTCAGCTAGGTTGATGAGTATTTTCTGGGCAGGCGGGGAAAGGAAGTGTCAATGGCTAATCACACTAGATCACAGCAGTACCCTTAGCACTGGTGCAAACAGTGTAAGTTTTTATGATTGAAAATACACATGACAACAAATCAAATATGTTTAGGGTGTGGCTAAGCCATGTCTCCACCATATCCTTTCTTCCAAGAGTGCTAGTCTTGCATGGTTCGCAGGAGAGCTTCTGTGAAGTTTGCAAAGTAGGAGGCGAGGTACTGGCGGAAGTAAAGTTGTGAGGCGGCATCGTGAGTCGTGTCGGGATAGCACAGTCAGTAGTGTGCTTGCCCGTGAAAGGCAAAGGTCCCAGGTTCAAGTCCCGGTTCCGGCACACAATTTTAATCTGCCAGGAAGTTTCAAATATGTTCTGCTTATAACTTACTGGTGGAAAGTACACTGACAACACACCACATGTGTTCTGTCTGTACTGGTACTTTAGCTCTGCAATCAGGAGGGTAGTGAGCTGGCACAATATCATGTTGTAACCAAGCAGAGTCATCTGGTTTCCAGAAAGTGCAGACATACCTTGTGCAAAAATGACTCATCCTTTGAAGTAGTCACCAATAATTCCTTCACACACCAAACAGTTAGTAAATGTTCACTTCTGTCACTGAGACTTTCAGTAAGCCTTAGATGGGTGTTGTGAAGGTTGACTGTACCATATGTGGTAAAGATAATTTCTTCTGTGGTTAGGGTGCATGGCAGAAATCCTAGCACTATGATGGTTCATGCAATGAGCCGGTGACAACAGTTACCACATTAACAGATCTGTAAATAATAAGGCATGCATTTGTTGCAATACTGGTACTTCTTTTTGTTGTGAAGAATCTTTCGCATGGCTGTCTGTCGTACATTGAGCTGGTGGGTCACACGTTTGATGTTGATACTAGGCTCATTATCAAGGATCGTTTATCTCCACTTTCAAGTGGGTATAATTCCCTTGGAACACATTTCTAGCTGTATGTCCCTGTCCCTGTTACTGTTTCAATTTCTGCTTTTTGTTCCCTTGAGTACGTTTCCTGCAGTTTGTCTCCATTTTGCCAAATCACCCTATATGTATACACGACTTAATATGCATGGTGATCTAGAAATGTCTTAAATGCTTGTAAGAATGTGCTGAAACATAAATATTAAGAAAAAAGATGTGTTTTGCAATTTTTGAGATATTTTGCACTGAAGTACAGAGGTCTACTCATTCCAATTTTAACCCACCCATGCTTGCCTGGGACCTAGGTGTGCAAGACACCGTATGTTGTGAACGGAATGGCTGGACTGTGGGAAACTTGCTTGCCTGGCCATCTCACTCCTGTGCTACACTACATAGCAGTTTACTCTGTGTGTATCATTGTCATGCTATGGAATTCGAGGAATAGTTATTTTCTTACCCAAGTATCAAAAGTTGTTGTGGTCTTCAGTCCACAGACTGGTTTGAGGCAGCTCTCCACGCTATCCTGTTCTGTGCAAGTCTCTTCATCTGACAATATGTTTGGCAACCTACATCCTTTTGAATCTGCTTGATATATTCATCCCTTGGTCTCCCTCTACGATTTTTACCCCACACACTTTGTTCTAATGCTAAGTTGACAATTCCTTGATGTCTCAGAATGTGTCCAACCAATCTATCCCTTCTCTTAGTCAGGATATGCCAGAAACTCCTTTTCTCCCCAATTCGGTTAAGCACCTCCTCATTAGTTACTCATTAGTTAGTGATCTACCCATCTAATTTTCATCATTCATCTGTAGCACCACATTTCAAAAGCTTCTATCATCTTTTTATCTTAACTCCTTATCGTCCATGTTTCACTCCCATACAACGCTACACTCCAGACAAATGCTTTCAGAAAGGACTTCCTAACATTTAAATTAATATTGGATGTTAACAAGTTTCGCTTCTTTAGAAACGCTCTTCTTCCCATACCCATTCTGCATTATATATCTTCTTTACTTCGGCCATCAGAAGTTATCTTGCTACCCAAATAACAAAACTCATCTACTACTTTTATTGTCTCATTACCTAATCTAATTCCTTCAGCATCGCCTGATTTTCTGACATTGTATTCCATTATCTTTGTTTTACTTGTGTTAATGTTCATCTTATATCTTTCTTTCAAGACACTGTCCATCCCATTCAATTGCTCTTCCAGATCTTTTGTGGTCTCTGACAGAATTACTATGTTATATGCAAATTGCAATGATTTTATTTCTTCTCCCTGAACTTTAATGCCCTCTCCAAATTTCTCCTTCCATTCCTTCTCTGCCTGCTCATTGTACAGATTGAACAACATTGCGGAAAGACTACAACCCTGTCTTACTCCCTTCCCAACCTTTACATTCCTTTCTTGCCCTTCAACTCTAATAACCACTGTCTGATTTTTGTATAGGTTGAATATAACTCTTCGCTCCCCGTATTTCAACCCTAATACCTTCAGAATTTGGAAGAGTGTATCCCAGTCGACATTGTCGAAAGCTTTCTCCAAATCGACAAACGCTAAATACGTAGGTTTTCCTTTCCTTAATCTATCTTCTAAGATAAGTCGTAATGTGAGTATTGCCTCCCGTGTTTCTACATTTCTCCTAAATCCAAACTGATCTTCCCCCGAGGTTAGATTTCACAAGTTTTTCCATTTGTCTGTAAATAATTCGTATTAGTATTTTGCACCCATGACTTATTAAACTGATAGTTCTGTAATTTTCACACTTGTCTGCACTTGCTTTCTTTGGAATTGGAATTACAATTTTCTTCTTGAAGTCGGAGGGTATTTCCCCTGTCTCATACATTTTGCATACGAGGTGATACAATTTTTTCACGACTAGCTCTCCTAACGACATCAGCAGTTCAGACAGAATATCATCAACTCCAGGGGCCTTGTTTCGATTCAAGTCCTTTGGCGCTCTGTCAAATTCTTGTCACAGTATCATGTCTCCTATCTCATCTTCCTCCACTTTGTCTTCCATTTCTAGAATACTGCCTTCAAGTTTACTTCTTTTGTATAGGCCCTCTACATATTCCTTCCACAGTTCAGCTTTCTCCTCTTTACTTAGTACTGGTTTTCCATCTTGAGTTCTTGATATTCATACAGCTGTTTTTCTTGTCTCCAAATATCTCTTTTATTTTCCTGTAGGTGGTATCTATCTTTCCCCTAGTTGTGCATTCTTCCACGATTCTGCATTTGTCCTCTAGCCAGTCTGCACTTCCTGTCAATCTCATTTTTCAGACGTTTATATTCCCTTTTTCCTCTTTCACTTGCTGAATTTTTATATTTTCTCCTCTCATCAATTAATTTCAGTATATCCTGTGTTATCCAGGGATTTCTATTAGACCTTGTCCTTCTGCCTATATGGTCCTCTGCAGCCTTCACTATCCTATCTGTCAAAGCTACCCATTCTTCTTCTACTGTATTACTTTCCCCAGTTTCAGCCAATACTTGCCTAATGCTCCCTCTGAAACTCTCAACCACCTCTGGTTCCTTCAATTTGTCCAGGTTCCATCTCATAACCTTCCTACCTTTCTGCAGTCTCTTGAGTTTTAATCTGCAGTTCATAACCAATAAGTTATGGTCAGAGTCTATATCTGCCCCTGGATACGTCTTACAGTTTAGAACCTGGCTTCTAAATCTATTCCTTACCATTATAAAGTCAATCTGGTCTCTTCCACATATACAGCATTCATTCATTATTATTAAACCAATTGTTGGTGATCAATAAATTGTGCTCTGCACAAAATTCTACCAAGCGATCTCCTCTTTCATTCCTTTTTCCCAGTCCATATTCACCTACTACATTTCCTTCTCTTCCCTTTCCTACTGAGTACCAGTCCCCCATCACAATCAAGTTTTCGTCTCCCTTAACTTTCTGAATGATTTCTATTATCTCCTCATAAATTTTTTCCATATCCTCATCATCGGCTGTGCTAGTTGGCATATAAACTTGTCAGTGTTGGCTTAGTGTCTATCTTTCCTACGATAATGCGTTCACTATGCTGTTCGTAGTAACTTACCCACATTCCTATTTTCTTATTCATTATCAGACCTACTCCTGCGTTACCACCAACTGATTTTGTATTGAAAACCCTATACTCACCTGATCAGAAATCTTGTTCATCCTGCCACTGAACTTCACTAATCCCTACCATATCTAACTTTAACCTATCCATTTCTCTCTTCAAATTTTCTAGCTTACCTAAGCGATTAAGAGTTAGAACATTCTACGCTCTGACCCGTAGAATGCCTGTTTTGTTTTTCTTGACGATGACATCTTCCTGAGTAGTCCCCGCCCAGAGATCCAAATGGGGGACTATTTTACCTCCGGAATATTTTACCCAAGTACACCCCATCATCGTATAGTCATACAGTAGAGCTGCATGTCCTCGGGAGAAGTAACGACTGTAGTTTCCTCTTGCTTTCAGCCGTTCGAAGTAACTGCATGGCAAAGCCATGTTAGCTGATGTTACAAGGCCGGCTCAGTCAATCATCCAGACTGTTGCCCCTGTAACTACTGAAAAGGCTGCTGCCCCTCTTCAGGAACCACACGTTTGTCTGGCCTCTCCACAGATACCCCTCCACTGTGGTTGCACGTATGGTACGGCTATCTGCATCGTTGAGACACGCAAGACGAATCCCAATATAATGTACATGTATATCCATTTTATGTAAACAATAATAATAGTGTTTTTTATTTGTCCTATTTGGCATGTTTTTCTAATTTATTAATAGTTTATTCATTTTTTTAGGTATGAAAGGATCTCTCTGCAGCTTCACTATCTTTGAAATAGTACTGGCTATTCACAATTCAAACTGTTGCTGGATCACATTTAACCCCGCAGTAGTCGTGCCACATTTTTCACTGCCAGTAGTTGCACTAGGACTGACAGTACGCATGGCATTAAATAAGTATAGTCGCAAAATTTGACACATTAATTGATAATGTGCAAGTTACTGTGTTTGACTTGCGGCTTTTTATGTCGGTACCTCTCACAAAGCTATAAGTCATGTCCAATTTCAATGAAATACAAAGTTTCATAATACGCTACACTTGTTGCACTTCTAGAAACAAGCACTGCATATTTGTATCATAAACGGGATGAAATTGACATACTGGTTACAGCAGTTTTGTGGTTTGTACAATAGTGTCACAGTCTTCCATTTTTAAACTTTCAGTACAAACAACACTTTGAAGCTCAAAATAAAGGAATAATTTCCTTCATTTGCCAAAACTGTCTTTGTATGTTAGGCCACAGTAACCACCTTTCTTGTTATTTCTCGATCTGGATGAAAAACTACAAACAAGTGTCTTGCATATGGCAGAATTCTTCTGCAGACTTTTTCATTTAAATTCATTTCACAGTCGGGGAAATAATGTAAATAATCTAAACATCTAAGATGAACCAAAAAATGCTATTTAACTAATGGAAAACAACTCTGCAATAATGGGAAACATCTTGAGAATAAACTCTAATATGGGAGTAATGGCTTACCAACAACACTATATTTAACGCCGAAAGTCATGTGGGATTGTCAGTAAGCAACTGTTTAGAATTCCACCATCGCTGCTCTAATCTGCGTGAAACTAGGAAGTAACATACTACTTCTTATTTTTTATGTGCACATTGATAAAAAGAACAGCAAAAAATACATTTATGAGGACTGTTAGTCTGATTGCGACTATTGCAGGGTTAATATAGATTTTGTGTAGTAAGCAGAACAATCATTGTAAACTAGAGGAGTCATGCGAATACTTCTCACTATTAGTGAAATGACAAAAAAAGTTGGGAAAAATGGAAGTAAAGTTGAATGTTCACACTTGGCTTCCTTCAGAATCAATTAATACAAGTGTTTGAAAGCACAAGTGAAAGAGATTGATCCACTGAGTGTTGGTAGGTTCAAAAGAATTGCATACCCAATTAGTACCAAAGGTATCATAAAACAAACTGATTAAAATATTCAATGCAAGGACAGAAGGATACTGCGTTTGAAGGATGGAGACACTTAAATTAATTCTGATACTTGATGATAAATCTGCAAAAGAATACCTTTCATTAAAAGCAAAATTGAAGGAAATCGGTCCAATAGAATGGCCTGCCCGACTCACTTCTGTTTACAGCAAGGACATCCCCATAAGAAATATACAGAAGGAAGTCCCGTTTAAGTATAGAAAAAGGAAGGCAAGAGTTATGTAAATTCTGATACCTGTTGACAAATCTGTGGATGATTACATTTTGTTTAAAACAAAAATGAAGGAAGTCGGCCAAGTAGTTTGGTCTGGCCGACTGACTTTAGTTTAAGTAGATTCTTTTAAGATATAACATTGAGATCCTTTGCGTTTAAGAAGCTAAAACTGAATAGTACACTGCAACACTAACCAAATTATGGCTTTGCAAGTCTTGTTTCTTTAACTTTAGTGTGTTTCAGCCAAGTACGACACAAGTTATACAACTTTTTAATGGATTTCTTCAGGATTTATTTTGCTGGTTCATTGAATTTATTCAACGTTCCTAACTACTCCATTCTTAATGTAAGAAATATACAGTAGAACCTCGTTTTTACACTTTTCAAGGGACTTCGTTGAAATGGTATAAAATGCAGGAAATAATGTTTTAAATGATAAAATATACTTACTGGATCAGTCTTGTATTTTTGTAGTTTATTTGCAATATATGTACATAATAGGCATCTAAATACTCACATGAAAGTTTATTATATAACAAATATTATCCAAATTTTTATTATTTTAAGCACCAGGAAGAACTGGTAATTTTATGGGAAGTAGAAATTTTTGACGTAATTTCATTCATTATAATCGAGGACGCCACTGCTGGGCTATGTAACACATCTTCCAAAATTACCTGAAATGCTTTGATAGATATCGTTTGGACGCCGCTGCCAGGTTATGTAACACATCTTCAAAATTACTGCCTTTTACCAGCATTAATTATTTATGTAGTAAAACTGATAAAGTTCCGTTCCTTTTGTATTTTTTGATGTTTCACATGACGGCGTTAGAGAATTTATTTGTGTTCTCGAGTGCAAATATATGCATAAGTATTTTTGTGACATTTGCATAGGACCGGCATCTCACGCTATTATCGATTTTTTGAGGTTCTGGTTATTATGATACCCAACTTTAACAGATAACATTCTTTATTAATCAGAAATATGTATCACAAAAACAATGCAACTTTCTATTCTCATGTCAACAAAGCAACTGGTTCAGATTGTTTGAGTACATGCCAGCCGCTCCGGCAAAGAAACTGGCAGAAAGTGGAACTACACCACCACAAATTGGCATTATTCTTACTTCAACAGACCGTTCTGTTTGTCAGAGTACATGCCAGGTGCTCTGGCAAAGAAGCTAGTGGAAAGAGGAACTACTCCACCACAAATTGGTGTGTCGTAAGTCAACTAGTCATGTACTGCTAACAACAAAACGCAAAAGACACGTTTGAATAAATGCAAAGTGTCAAGAAACTTGACTGCGAATAATTTTTAAGCGCTATACTTTAAGGCGAAAGCCATGCCAGCATCAGTTTATATATATTACATCATTTTTTTCTTCATGAACATGCTTTCGAAAAGTGTAAAACGCGGGAAAAGTGTAAATATGTTAACGCAAAAACGGGGGTGAATTAACATTGTGAACATAGGAAATTTGACGGGACCGACAAAAAATGGTGTAAATGGCAGGAAAACGTAAAAACCGGGAACGTAAAAGTGAGGTTTTATTGTATTAGTGAAAGAACAGACATCACCATGTGATGCTGCAGTTGTTACAGGTATATATTATAACTAGTGGCTTTTTTGTCTCATCTGCTAGCAGGTGTTGTGTACATACAACATGGACATATGAAAATTTGTGTTGGGGCTGAGAGTTTAACACAGAATCTCCTTCTTACTAAGAAGTTGGGCTAAGCCTCTATGCCACTCGGGGGCCCTTGGGCATCTCACACCTGTTTTTTGTAATATATGTGGCACTGGACAACAATATTGGCTAATTTTGAACATGTGTTACATAGTACAGTGGCCTCCACACAATATATATCAGAATGATAGGTATTGAACAAGTGAATGTTATGATTTTTTACGAATATGTCATGATTTTAAAATATGTGGTTAGGCAGAAACCTAAGAGTATAGCTCATTGTTGCAAGTGTACTCTTCTTAGGTTCCTGCCTAATCACATCCTTTAAAATCAATACATTCGTAAAAATTATAACATACACTTGTTTGATAAACATAGTTTCAATAAGAACTGCTATGATATTTATCATTTGGAGGCTGCCGCCAATCTATATAACACATCTTTAAAATTATCCAAAATTGTTCATTTGAAGCCCTACATCAGTTTACATTGTGACACACTTACCAATTTATTTGAAGCTGCCTCATAAACATACAAAAAATTTTCTCTTGCGGCTCTTTGTGCTCTGTTTCGTGAATAGTTTATAATCACCAGTTCTTAATTTTTGTTCTCTCTCTCACGTAAGTTTGACCTATTCTTTTTGTTACTACCACCATTTTGATAACTGGAATGAAGTGTTACTATTTGGCTATTCTAGTCATTGGCTTCACAGCACAAAATGATGATAGGTGCAGTAAGCTGAATGATTCCCATGAAGCTCACCGGGCTTGCAGCAAACCCAGTTGCCTGAGCTAGTGGGAACCCAATCGGCCACTTCGCCCTTCTTGTTTTTAAGCTACAGTAGGCAGAGATGTTTTAAGGACTGCGCCAGAGATAGGGGCAGGCAAGCCAGAAAGGGAATTTGTACACTTCTGCTGAAGTCAGCCTCTTAGGTCACCATGTACACTGTTTTGGGCAGCCTGCGAGAGGCCATACTGGGTCGCATGTTCTGCAGTTGGTTTTCTTAAATCATATTTGCATGCACAATGACCTGATTAGCTGACTGAAAGTGCTAAATATCTCACAAATTATCACTTGGTTCATAAAACCAATTTTTTGTGGACAGTGACCATATGTTGGCATGCATAAAAAATTTTTAAAACGTCTTGGTCACGTTTTGATACATCATCAGATAACTTTTTTTAAAAACAATGGTAATTAAAATACATCTTTTTGGAGATGACTAACTAAATATAAACCACCATTGTGGATGGTGACTAGATGTATTTTAATTAACATCGTTCTTAAAAAAAGTTATCTGATGATGATGTATCGAAGCGCGTAATGATAAAATAAAAACAGTGCGACCAAGACATTTCAAAAAAAAATTTATGTATCTCACAAATGGCTCAATTTATCAAATCTCTTTCTTTTATGTCTCGGTACAACCTGCCCTGCAACATCCATACAAATGTTTCAGACATTTTCTAACCACCTGGTAAATCTGCTATAGATTGAAACCAGGACTTTCCACTAATATAAATTAAACATTCCCAATATTGGACTTTGGCTTGGCTTTTCTCTATCATAAGTAAAAATTCCTATAGTAACTGTTGGTTTCTGAAGCTATAATATAGTGACAAGTACATTTTTTATTTGTAAATACAGTTCATTAAGTTGTAAGTTAAGTTTTTACTGTAACAAAACATGCTAGTAACTGTATGAGCTATTTTCCTTGTTTTCAGGTTACTTTAAGCCTCATTCTCGTTTTGGTGCCACACCAAAGGTCATAATGGCAGGCCTGTTGGGTTACTTTGTAGGAAAAATATCATATCAAAGCAAATGTGCTGAAAAACTGATGCAGCTTCCTAACAGTCGTATTGGAGAAGCTCTAAGGCAAAGGAAGCGACAAGGAAATCAAGAAATGTGAGAACAAATTCCAATTTTAACAATATAATGTGATTCTCAATTTCTCTTGTGCTCTATATAAGTTTGCCATAAAATCAACAACTAGTTTTAATAAGTTCATCACTTGTTTTATCTTTTGTATACTATGGCATTCTTTTTAATTAAAAGTAGAAACTTTAATTATAGCTACTAACTGGTTATTTTAAGTCTCGGCTTCTTGTAGGTGTAATCATACAACATGGACATAAGGATCAGTCCCTATGAAGTGCTCCAGTGAGGGTTGTTTGACCATTTTTATATGTGATATACTGCAATTGAGAAGTTCAAAACAGTTTGTTTATTTATTTGTTGCTGAATGGCGGCCATTTCTATTTGTATTCAGTTTTCGGACGGCAATAATTTGCATATCTCTGCTGTGGGTTAAGTTACAACACTGCTGCTGACATGATTGTTTTTTGAAAAGTCTCCACTACAATATTGATTACTCTGCAAAATACCCTAAATTCAAAAATAACCAGTCAAAATTACCTCTAAAGTTTGGTATCAAAAATTTCCAAAATTTACATTTTAGGCCCAAAAATGACAACCAAGGAGTAACTTATGAGAGTCCATTTGTTCCCTCTAGTTAGATATCGTAAACTACTAGCCTCATATAGAGCAAGAATATTTCCAAATATTTCCATAATTTTTTATGAATTTTTCAAATTTCAAAATTTTCCTTTTTTCTTGAGTTTTGGGTTGGTTATCTCTGATGGGACTAAAATAAAAATCATATTTTTGCATAGTGAAGTTTTGAAAATGAGGAAATAATTCACATTACACTAAAACTAATGTTATGGCTGTTGCCTAAATCACATGAGATGTTGTCTGGAAGTAATCAATTATTATTGAAATTAAGGCACTGAATTATATAAAAAATTGGAAACATTACTGAAATAAACATTTATGTTAATAATAATATGTAGATAGGGAACATCTCACCGTAAAGACAAACATTGAGTTGTCGACAGACACAAATAAAATTTTCAGCCATGGCCTTCCTCAGAAAGAGAACACTCATTCACACAATCAGGCATGCTCATCCACACACATCAGTCATCTCTGGCCGTCCAACACTGTCTGATTACACAGCAAGCGGAAGGGATGGAAGGGGTAAGGAGCAAAAGAGGGGGGGGGGGGCGGGAAGTGGAGAGGAAAGATACGGGTGGAATACAACAAATAGAGGTAATGCCAGGTGGAAAATGAGATGCAGTAAGAAAAGGGGGTATATATGTATATGTATAAAAATATATATATGAAATAGACAAAGATTACTCACCAGGCGAAGGAGCACAGGTGTGACAGCAGCACAAATAAACAGAACACACTCACATACACACAAACGCTAGCTTTCGCAGCCTAGCTGCTTCATCAGGCAGAAGGGAAGGAGAGGGAAAAGGAAATGATGAGGGTTTTAAGGAAGGGGGTTAAGGAGCCATTCCAATCCCGGGAGAGGAAAGTCTTACCTTGGGAGAAGAAAAGGAAGGTAAACAAATACACACACACCCATACATTTACACGGGAGTCACCTGCGCTTTTTTCCAATCACTAGGAACTTTGCGCTGAATTAAAGATTCGCTATAAATGCAAGCTAAGTAGGGGGCAAAGCCGCAGAATAGTCTTTGTAAAACCAAACTGGTATTCCATCCGGACCAGCAGACTTTTTCATATTTAGCTCTCTCAGCTGCTTCTCTACAACGGAAATACCTATTGCTATGTCCCCCATTTCGGAATTAGTACGTTGATCAAATGATGGTATATTTTTGCGGTCCTCCTGCGTGAAAGATTTCTAGGCAGACACACTATAGAAACCAAAGAAGTTAAGAGATCGTATGTATATGTGTAAAAAAATAGAGATTGTTTAACTTACCCAAGGCACAGACTCATAGAGAGATACACAAATAACAACACATACAAACACAAAAATTCATGCTTTTGCCATTGTTTGTTGCTTCATTAGAAAAAGAAAAAAGGTAAGTCCTTCCACTCCCGGGATTGGAATGACTCATCCACTCCCTTAAAACCCACATCCTTTCCTTTCCCCCTCTTTCATTTCTCTTTTCCTGATGAAGCAACCAGAGGTTGCAAAATCTTGAATTTTTGTAGAAAAGACATTTTTATATATGCACCGAAGCTGTTTTTATTTGAAATGCTGACTAGTTTGGGGGTTGCCCATTTTCTTAAGCAGTATCCAAATATAAAAATATATATGAATGTGGCTTAAGAAAATGGGCAAAGCCCAAAACTAGTCAGCATTTCAAATAATAGTAGCTTTGGTGCACATATAAAAATCTTTCCTACAATATTTAAGTGCTGCAAAATGCGACATATCAAAAGCATTTGAATTTTTGTGTTTGTGTGTGTGTGTTTTTATTTGTGTATTTGTTACGAGCCTGTGCTTTGGGTCAGTTAATATTCTTCCCCCCACCCATCCCTTCCACTTGCCATGTAGTCAGACTGTATTGGGCGGCCAGAGACAGCTTATGTGAGTGGATGAGTGTTCTCTTTCTGAGGAAGGCCGTCGCTGAAAATTTAGAATTGTTTGTGTGTCCTTTATTTGTGTCCGTCGGCGACTCAACATTCGTCTTTACGGTGACTTGTTCCCTATCTACATATTATTATTAACATTCTTTACTGGACCTTCCATTGTTGTTAAACATTTATATTATTTTGACAAATTTGAAATAAATATTTTCAACTAACATCCTTTCAAGTTGTGGCATAAGTTAAGTAGGTATAAGTTAAGAACTAAAAGATCCATCTGTTTTTTGAATATGGTTGCAACAGCAGATTATGTCCAGGTTGCAATTATCTAAATGAGTTTTTACAAATTAAAATAACAAAGCAGAAATGACTCCTGCTTTCAGATTTAAATTAACTTCATGTAACTTTCAAAATTGCTCATCCTGAACACAAAATTGGAAGGTCTAAATTTTGTGACATTCACTCTAAATGATGTATTTTGTCCGGTTCCTCAGGAACACACACTGTTTGCGTTTGTTTGGATTATATCATCAAACTGTCAAACTGATGATTATGGGTGTAAAATTCAATGATCTTAACTACAAAGTGTTATGACTGCATGAGGGATTTGAGTGATAATTGCCCAGGTAAGGATACTATTGTTAAATTGTTCAACCAATATGAGGAGGAAATGCTCAACAATGTTACCATCAAACAGTGGGCACGGCTGACAGGACAGAATTGATAACAATGGTTAACTCTCAGGATGAGTACTTTGAATCTTTAATTGATAAATCACAAAATCTGCGAAGTCACCACTATGTTTCAAAAGTGCAAAGCAATTTTTTAAAGAAAATAAAGCACAACTTCATGAAAATGAGTGATAATCCTAGCAGATTTTGCAGAAAATTTTAAATTTTCAGTTCAGGGTGAGATACAAAGGTGCCACCATGTCAATGATGAGGCAACAGTGAATCCATTTGACTCGTACTTCACAAATTAGAAAGATGAAGTTTTCAGTTCTTCAGTTTGCATTCTAAGTGACTACTTGGAGCAAAATGCTTTGGCTGTTCATGTGTTTCAAAAGCATGTAGTAAATAACTTGAAAGCAAAGTTGCCCTAGGATGAGAAGCTCATATACTCTTCAGATGGAAATGGTAGTCAATACCAGAACAAAAAGAATTTTTCAAATCTTTGTCATCACAAAGTAGATTTTGAGTTGGATGTCGAATGGCACACTTTTTTGCTTCTTGTCTTTGTAAAAATGTATCCAGTGGAGTATGATTTACATCAAATCATGAAGTGAATGAAGCCAGCCTACTAAGAACAAATAGTGCAAATTCTTACAATAAAGGACTTGTATATATTTTGCAAGGATAGTGTTAAAGGCATCAACTATTACCTTATCAAGAAAGAAGAGGTTATTCTTGATATCAAAACAACACTTCAAACGATATTTGAAAACTGTGTAGCAATAAAAGGACAAGGAAATTCCACAAATTCCTTGGCATTGCTGAAATTTCAGTTTGATGCTATGAAACATCAGAAACCAAAATTTACGAGGATCACTGTGTGACTAAAATTACTTCTGTCTTAGCACTGAATGTTATAGTGGCATGTGTGTAGGATAGACAGTGGTGGCTTCCAGAGTTACAAAGAATAAGTTTAGAAACCAATTATGTCTTTGTGCATTTTCACCTCCCTGCTAGACCAAGAAAGTCATTTACAAGAAATCTACTAGTGACAAAGTGTCAGGCAATGAGTAACAGAGCACATGGTGCTAACCAAAATGTATTTATGATTATTAAATGGAAAGACGGTTCATTCGAAAAGGTTTCATCATTCTACATACAAAAGGGTCTTGCGGGCATAGCAGGGGAACTGAAATCTGTGAAAAGGTCGTGTAACGGAACTTTGTTGGGTGAGACAGCTACCTCCCAAAAGGCCGTTAATATACAAAACGCCAAGCAACTTTGGGAATATGCAATCGAAACTGAACTCCACAATACATTGAACTGCTGCAGTAAGGGCGTGGTTACATGCCACGACCTTGTTGAAATTCCTCTTGAGGAACTGAAAGTTGAATGGGCCTCTGAAGGTATTGTGGATGTTCAGAATATTATTAGGGTGAATGGCATATTGGTCAAGTCGGAGTGCTTCATTGTGACCTTCAACACTCCTAAGCTACCAGCCCACGTTAAAGCAGGTTTTCTTCGATTAACTGTACAGCCTTATTTTCCCAACCCAATGCGCTGCTTCAAATGCCAGCACTTTGGGCACACCACCTTGGGGTGTAATGGACAGCAGACCTGCAAAAAGTGTGGTGAGGTCGCTCACGAAGGAGACAACTGCTCGCCACCATTTAAATGCATCAACTGTTCTGGGGACCACCCCGTATGGAGTACATCCTATGCTGTGTACCTTGAAGAACGTAAGATACAGGAGATAAAGACATCAAAGTGCATCTCGTATGGTGAGGCGAAAGAGATATACAAGGCCATGCAACTGCCGTCATTCACCACCTCTTTCGCGGCAATTCTTCAAACACAAGCTCCGAAAACTGATGCGTTAGTGTCGGTACTAACACCTGCTCCTGCCAGTGCACTTGCAATGCGTCAGATGTTTCAAAATTGTGGACCAAGGTACGGCTACTGACATCAGCGAGCCCTTGCCATCGTCACAGCCAGAACCAACTCAACAGATAACTGTCGCTACCATTACAGATGTGGAAGCGCCCAAGAAGTAAGTAAAGATCAAGAAGGACAAGGAAAAGACTGAGATTAAGATTGAAAGCAAAGAAATAGACCAGGTCGACATCATTATGCTTGACATGCCAACCAAATCTGCTCCAGAAACCATGGAGTTTGATGTTCCTCTGGGGCAGTCCACTCGCCCCAAGACTGACTTCCCACAGGGGCAACCATCTCGCCCCAAGGGTGATCCTCCACCCGCAACGGGCTCCCAGTCCCGTCAGAAAGAGAGGGTGAAAATTAAACCACTTTGATAGATGGCTCCCATATTACAATGGTACTTGCCTCTATCTCTCTCCTCATAGTACTCGCCATTGAATAAAAAGTAGGTGGAAGTCAAAACATGTCGAAATAAATTAGTTAAATCAGTACCAAACTTCGTCTCAATTAGTTGCAATGAATCAGATAGAGGAACGCGAGTGAAAACAACCACATCAAAACTAACTATAATATCAGAGTCACCCGAGTGCAATCCCTTCAATCGACATAGGAAATCCACAAAGTTCTTTATGTGGTGTTCACATATGTTAAACACAGGACAGCCCACATACTTCTGTGCTGCAAGGGGGTCGTTTTCAGCCATAGATCTCTCAATTTGCTCTCCAGCCTCACTAAACAATGGGAAATGGTCGATGACCTGCATGGCATTCCCATCTGGATTCACCTGCCAGACAGAGTAGATTCCAAATGCAGACCCTCTCAATGGTTGATTAGTAAAGCTGACTGGACAGTGTTCTGCCAACTCGTGTCAATGTTCAGGAATGGGTGGATTGTATCAGGCAAACAATGCACAGTGCTGCTGAAGCATCTTTGCCACTGTCATTAAGACAAACAAAACGGCAGCCTGTCCCTTGGTGGACTGCAGAATGTTGTTCTGCAATTAGGGCCAGGTGTGCAGCCAGCCAACTGCAGACAACCTTCCAGCGTTTCAGATGGCGAGGGCACAATTGTAAGAGAGAGTAAAGAGATCTTGGCAATAATTCTTGAGTACGGTTACCCGATCCAATAAATGTTCCACAGTATAGGAGACCATCAGGAGGATTTTTGGGAAAGGATGGAGGTGTCCAGTGGCTGCTGTACTGGGATGGCACTCTCCAAACCAGCCCACGAGATACTGCACAGACTATGGCTATCTATTTTTCCAGTGTTACAGCCATTGCCAGTCATGATCCAGCATTCCAGTACCACAAAGTGGTTGCCGAGAGAGGCAATTTGGACTTACGGCCTACCGGTCAACAGGACTATAACTGCCCTTTCACAACGTGGGAGTTGAATTCTGCATTGTCTGTGGCTCGTGACACATCCCCTGGTAATGACAGAATCCACTACAGTATGCTGCAGCACCTAACACAGTGAAATAAAGAAATCCTCCTCAACCTTTTTAATGCCATTTTGTCATCAGTCACTTTCCTGACTAATGGAGAGAGGCAATCTTAATCCCCCCTTTAAAACCTGTGAAAAATCACACATGTTCAAGCAGTTATCGCAGTGTTGCCGTCACTAGTTGCATGCGAAAGACCTTAGAGCAGATGGTCAACTGGTGCCTTCTCTGGATATTGGAATTCAGGCAGCTCCTTGGTCTCTTCCAGTGTGGGTTCAGGAGATATTGTTCCACTTCCGATAACCTGGCCTTTCTGGAGGCGGCTATACGACAGGCTTTCCTGCGCTGTCATCAAACTCTGGGTGTATTTTTTTTATATTGAGAAGGCCTATGATACTACTTGGAGGCATCTTATACTTAGGCAGCTTCACGAATAGGGATTTCGTGGTTGTCTTCCCACTTTTATTCTCTCTTTCCTTCCTCCATGTTATTTTAGGTATTGAGTTGGTAGCATTCTCTCTGACCACTGTGACCAGTAAAACGGTGTCCTTCAGGGTAGTGCTTTTAAGTGTGACTTTGTTTGGCATAGTCATTAACAGTATTGCTTCTCTCATGAAAAGTCCTGTCCATTGTTTATTATTTGTTGATGACTTCTTAGTATTTTGTTCTTCTTCTAGCCTTGCAACGATAACTTGTCAGTTACAGATAACTTTCTGACAGTTGGACAAATGGGCACAGAAGACCAGTTTTAAATTCTAAACCGAGAATTCTGTGTGTGTTCTTTTTAACTAGGCTGTTTTGAACTTATCTGACTGCCGATAAGGGACTCTGTTCCGAAATTTAAAGACACTGTGCATTTTCTGGGTCTCTAAACTTACCTGGTTGCCACACTTTAAAGACTTGAAGAGACGGTTCCTCAAAGCAATAAGTATTTTAAAGTGTCTTTAGTCACATTTAATTAGGAGCTGACAGAACTCGCTTGCTCCAGTTTTATAGAGCCTTTATGTGATCCCGGCTTAATTATGGCGGCACGGTGTATGTGTCTGAAAACCTTCATATCTAAAAATGTTGGACATGGTGCAACTTGAAGGGATTTGGTGGTTGGCTATTGGGACATTTTGGACCGGCCCTATACCAAGACTTTGCACCATTTCATGAAGGTGGTGTTTCAGGAGTCACTCCTGAAACACCTTCTTCATGACCTAGGTCGTGAACTACCTTTCCCTTCTGTTTCCATCCTTTCTTCTTCCCTTCTCTCCCACCTGACGAAGGAACTGTGGTCCGAAAGCTTGTCCTTGTCCTCTTTGTCCCCTTTTTTCTGATTCTTCATTTGTGTGACTATCGGCGGTACAGCACAATGGGAATTAATTAGGTAATGAGACAATAAAAGTTGTAGATTAGTTTTGTTATTTGGGTAGCAAGATAACTTCTGATTGCCGAAGTAAAGAAGATATAAAATGCAGAATGGCTATGGGAAGAAAAGCCTTTCTTAAGAAGCAAAAATTGTTGACATGCAATATTATTTTAAATATTAGGTAGTCTTCTCTGAAAGTATTTGTCTGGACTGTAGCATTGTATAAGAGTGAAACATAGACAATAAGAAAATTTTATTGTCGTTAGGCCATTACGGCAATGGACAAAATAGTATAAACATTACAATATTTTCACATTACATTAATAAATACAACAGTGCTGCATTCAGTTGTTCACTTATATTTCCATGTCACACTCACAGTTAAAAAATTCTTTTAATTTGTAAAAGGGGTTTTCAGTAAGCCATTTATTTAATGCTTTCCTAAATGCCTCCTCTGGTAGGTCTTGTACCATCTGCAGGAGCTCATTAAATAATTCCTGACCCACTAGCTCATAACTGTTGATGGTCTTTGTTAGTCTATTGTATGATGTGTGTAGTGAATTTAATTATTTTTCCTTGTATTGTGGCTGCTGGTACATATTTCATGAGACACCGTAATAAATAAATTACTCTTGACAGTTTAGTACAAATATATTTTGTGTGTTGTGCCCAGGACAATTTGTCATCAATGTATACCCCCAAGAACGTTACATAGCTGGGCTCATTAAGAGGGCTTTTGTCCCTGAGACTAAATACCATTTTTTGAGTTTTGTCCTCATTCAGAAGAAACCCATTTGACCTAAACCAATATGATGCTTGAGCAAGTGTATTTTCCGCAGAATCTTTTAACTTGTTCAGAGTGTTATTACAATTTAAGAAGGTAGTGTCATCTGCAAATAGTGCAAATAGACCCCTGTGGTACTCCCACATTAATCTTTTTCTCGGTAGACTTTTCACTGCCAATTGACACAACTTGCCTACATTTTTGAGATAGGATGCTAATAGTTTTATTCTTTTATCCCTGATGCTGTAAAAGTGGAGTTTCTTTAGAAGTATGCCATGTTTTACACAGTGGTCTGTGCAAAGCCTTTTTCTTCATACACTTTAAGGACATATCTCATTGATACATCAATTGCATCAATTGTTGATGATTTTTTTCTGAAGCCAAATTGTGCTGCATTAAATATTTCAAGATTTTGGCCAGTGTTGGAACCATTGATATTGGTCAGAAACTTGCTGCATTGTCTTTATCACCCTTTTTATACACAGGGACCACCCTAGATAATTTTAGCTCCTCAGGAAAGTATCCCTCTGCCATTTATTTATTTATGCAGTGAGTTAGTGGATAGATGATGGAATCAATGATTTTCTTCAGTAAGTTGCAAGACATACCATAGATATCAACACTATGAGATGACTTTAAAGTTCATTACTATTCTCAATATTGTGCTAGGTGAAATCTCCGAGAAAGTGAGAAAGTTGTTATAGGTTGTTCCGTGGTAATTTTTTCTAAGAGTTCTATTGGACTAGTATCAGGCTTACAGATACTATTGCTTACCGTATATTTCCGCAGATAAGACGAGGTACAAATGTTCGTAAAAATTTTATAGTTTTATATCTGGCCTATAAGACGACCCCCAAGTTACCGTATTTACCCGAATACATGTCCCCCTGTATTTCCATTTTTCGGGATCAAAAAATACACCTGCAAATTCAACTTGGAGGCAAAGCTTCAGGAAGTTCTGAAAAATGCCGTTAGAAGCCACTGTAAGTAGTTTTCGTGATTGGTACACTTGGATTTCACCCTTTGTTGCAGTGTTTGCGGCCTGCTTTTGAACTTTAATTTTTTTTTACACCACGAAGTTTTTTAAGTAACTTCTTTTGCCGAGACGACAGACGACATTTCATTGCGCCAATGCACATATTATGCGGGTGAAAACACACGATATTGCCCGAGAACAAAAGATAAAGGATTTCGAAGGAAGCCGCTATTGTTGCGTATAGCTCAGAAATATTTTAACTCTTTCACTGCTCCGTACGTAAATATGCTCTAATCATTTCAGTGCAACTCTGGATATATTAAGAAATTATTTTTGACAAGCGACATTGTAAAATCAAGTTGCATTGTAAATAATTAATTCTATTCCTGCTTTATGCCATATAAATTATGGTATGTACCATTGTCCTCTCAGTAAATAATATAGCCCGAAAAGCGAAATATTTTTTTATTGCGCAAAACTTTGTTTTAGTAAATCTTTTCTCCATGATGTAAATTTCATCAGGGTAATATCGCGAATGTGCTGCATAGCGAGGCTTCGACCTCCAAATGATATAAATCGAATCAATACGTTTCAAAACGATATGTATGGTATAAGCGAATGTTTCTGTACCGGAGATACATGCCCTGGTATACTAAGAAGAAAATTTTCTTGTTTGTCCTTTACCTAACCTAACGTTCACTTTTTAAAAAAGTTACCTGTAGCATATCCTTAAGAATATTGGGTATAGGTTAAACAAGTTTTTTTAGTACATTAGAAACACTAAATCGATTCACAGTTGTACGTTTGATATCTATCATTTCAGGCCAAGTTACTTCGAGTGTAAGCTTTCTTGTAAATTACCCAGAAAGTTGTTAATTTCTGCCTAACTACATCCTTTAAAATCACAACATATTCATAAAAATCATAACATTCGCCTGTTCGATATATATCGTTTTGGTACTTAACCGATTCAAAATATATCGTTTGGAGGTCTAAGCAGCGCTATGCAGCACATCTACAAAATTACCAAATTCAGACTAAATTCCTATCTCATTTTTCTGGTACCGTTGTATAAGATGACCTCGGATTTTAGGGGCCTTTTTTATGATTTAGCCATCTTCTTATCTGCGGAAATATATGGTATTTCATCTATGGATTCAATAAAATAACCATTAAAATCATGGAGAGATATTGATTTGGACTTTGTGTGAATCTTTGACAAAACTGTTTATGAGATTCCAAGCTGCTCTCCTTTATTGTTAGAGTTCTCTATGAGCTGGGCATTGTGTGACTTTCTTCCCTAGATTACTGCTATTTTATAATCATTTCTCCATCTTACATATAAGGATTTCACATTTTCAGATTTAGTAGTTTGTATGTCTGTAAAAGCATCAATACATGGTCTTTCATACAAGAGAGTGTTTTAGTATATCAAGAGTTTTTCTTTTTTGACACCTTCTTTTTACTAGTACCTCTGTCTGTTGCTTTACAACATTTAATGGGAATATTATCATTGAATATTTGCAGGAAAGAGTTAAAGAAACATTTAAAGTTTACCTCAGCTGTATCATTATTTGGTAGATAATGACTGCCATCATTTCTCTGGCAAAACCAATCTCTATTAGCAAGGGATTTCTTGAACTTGTCAATTTTTGCATCACTCATTGGCCTAGTGACCACCATTTTTGAGTTGGTACCACTATGGTTGACCGAGGAGGTCATATTAACATACATTAGGTGTACTGATTCATGGTCAGAAAAGGGGAAAACTTACATCACATTGTTCCTGGGCACATTGAAAATTAACAAATATATTGTCTAGGCCTGCTAGTTCCCTAGTGGGTTTATAGTTTACACACTGTATAATTGAACTGTCGTAATAGGTTTTTCAACTCACTAACACTGTGCTTATCAGTTGATATGTCAGACTCAGAATTAACATCAGCTCCTATGACAATGTCATAGTTGTTAAATTTGTTCTCTGTTAGTGCACATAAAAGGATGTCCAATTTTTCTTGTAATATGCTAATACTTCCACTGGGAGACCTGTATAATGATACTACTATTAGCTTCATATTGATAATTATTATACTAGTGGCTTCAAAGTTCATTTCATCACACAGATGATCTAAATCTAAGTTAGCAAGTGAGGAATTGATTGATTTGCCTTCATAGATTTCTACACCACCTCTCTTGTTGACTCTTCCGCATAAAGAAGTTATACAAAAAGATGTTACAAGCTTTCGAAATGTGGTGCTACAGAAGAATGATGAAGATTAGATAGGTTGATCATGTAACTAATGAGGAGGGCCTCAACAGAATTGGGGAGAAAATGAGTTTCTGGCATATTCTGACTAAGATAAGGGATAGTTTGGTGGTACATATCCTGAGACTTCAAGGAATCATCAACTTTGCATTAGAAAGAAGTGTCTGGGGTAAAAACCACACGGTAACCAAAATTAACTAATCTATGTAAACAAACTATTATAAATTCTGATTCTTGTTGTTTGTCGCCAAATTGATCAATATTTTCTAATTGACACTGAAATTTGCTTCACAAGCTCAGAGGTTTGTAGATCTTATGATGGCAGATGCTGATATGACATAACAAATAAAGACCTTTTTAATGAACTATAAAGTTTTATTCATATTGACAGGCTTTTTTTTCCCCCACTATGAGTTTTGCATCTTTCCCTGTCTGCTCCTTACTTCTACTAGCTCAAGCAACTACTTTCAACAATAGAGTATAATATAGCAGTACTGCTGTGGCCACAAGAGTATGCATTTTGGTGTGTCTGCGGTTATACGAGGGTTGGAACTTAAATACTGGCAACTATTTATTCATAACTGATACAAAAGCATTACATGTTTTCATTTGTTATTGTTCTTCAAAGTAGTCACCAGTGTTGTGTATAATCCATTGCTAGCGATGTGGAAGGCAGAGTATACTATTAGCAGAGCCTCTTCTGTTGATGGTGTGAATGGAGCGGGTCTACTGCCTGTCAAATCTCTGAAACAATTCTTAAGTGAATGCCATGAAGTGGTTGCTTCATCTTCGGAATCAAACCAAAGTCACAAGAACTTAAGTCCGGGGAGTATGGTGTATGGTACAGTATTTCCCAGTCCCATCGACCTAACACAGTAGACACAGCTTGTGCTGTATGCGCCTGCACATTGTCATGAAAATGATGGCTGGGTTGCACAGAAACTGTTGCCGCTTCTTTTGAAAAGCTGGTCAAAGGTGATGCTCCACATCCATTCTTGAGCAAACTCCATTGTTTCTGTTTTGAAACATAGTGATACTGCAAAGTTAGACCACTCATTCACAAGTAACAGTTTTTTTTTTTTTTTTTCCTTGATTGTGTGCATACCAGTGACATGGGTCAGGTGAGTCCTTTTGCTCGGAGGTAAGGTAGAAATGTCAACAATGTGTGCTATCAGCGACAGCAGTAGATTCCATTGCATAATATGTCCACAACAGTGTTGCCACTATTCTAGTTCCAAACCTCGTGTATGTGAATGTGTATACTTCTGCTAGGAAAGGAGCTAATATTTGAGTCACTGTAAGTTGATCCCTGACTGTTGTTGTAAGTCAGTTACAGCACCTGCATGCACTTATTGTCACCAGATGTGTTATGAAAATTTGTATTTGTCTCCCTGTCCAATGCCACAGTATAGTTTTCACCTAAAGCCATTCATTCTTCTCTGTTGAAACCATGCAACAGCAACAAAAGTTGTCAAGGATTGACTTACACTGATGTAGGTATAGTGTAAATGATGTTTCCTGTTAGATCTTTCTGTGATCTACTATTGGTGAGAGGTTGCCTTTTCTTCATTAGTTTACGTAAACCATTTGAAAGATGAAAAAGGTTCTTTTTTTCATTTTGCAGACTAACAATGGACCCAAGTTTTGGTGCTGGAGTTTCATTACCAACATTTGGAAGTTTGGATACATTCTCAGATGTAGGTCCACAACATGACTTAGATTCGGGACATCCAATAAGTGAAGGGTTAGATGATACATATAGACCAACTCTTGATTGTAAGTAGTTTTCGCAGTTCCAAGCATGGAATAAATATCTAATCTTACTTTATTGATTTTTCAATTTTTAGCGGTGTGAAGCAATTCATGAACTGTACCATAAACATCTCGATTTCACCTCTCATACAGCAAATGATTTGGTTATAAAGGCAAAGTCGTCAGGCTAAAATTGGCATTTAATGCCAATGTCACCTTAATGTTTTCAGGATTTGCCCTTACAACCACATTATTTCAAACATTTAAAGTTTCCTACTATGTGTCAATAGAGTGTTGATTCAAAATATTGGTGATATTTGATTACACAGATAAGGAAAAGTAAGAGAAAGCATTCAAGACATGAAGCTTTTGCAGTAAAGTGCTGTGGTTAACTTGTTTCCAAAATTGATTTGAAGTGGGGGTGGGGAGAGTTGTGTTCATATGTAATAAGAATAGAGCCAGTTTAAGTATGACATTTCTTCAGTAATGAGTACTATGAAAAGATGGTGCAGTACCAGGTGTAGAAATATGTATGAAACCCGAATCTGGTTGCAATAATAACAAGTCTGTTTTTTGAAACTGATAAACAATATATTATTCAAAATAGTCTGTATTGCTATTTATGAATTTCTCTCTCCTCTCCGGCAAGCTATGAATGTCACACCAAAGAAAAACAGTTCTTCTTTTGAAGTGAACCAGTCAGCAAGCCATTTTTGCAAAATTTCATACTAATTGAAGCATTTTTCAGCCCGAGCTTATTTCGTTGAAACAAACAGGTGATAATTAAATGGAACAAAGTCTGGAGAATAAGCTGCATACCTTAATATTTCCCAGCCGAATGCCTCATCATATCCCTGACCCGTTTTACTGCTTGTGATGGGGCAATATTAAGCAATATGACTCCATGTTGCCTTTATCCATATTCCAGTAATTTTTCACATGATGATTGATTTAAATCACTCATTTGCTGTTGGTAGTGATCAGTCTTAAATTTCACCAGTTTTCAGCAGCTCGCAACAGAAGAAACACTTCTGATCCCATTCAGAGAGTATTTTCTTCTCTCGAAAGCAATTTGGTCTTGCAGGGTATGTCAGTAATTAACCTGGATTCACCCATAATTTATGACATTTGGAGTTTGAAAGTGTATCCATTTTTCATCACCTGCCACTATTCAATGGAGAAATGACTTACCTTTGTTGCTGGTAAGCAGCATTTTACAGGTGGCCTTTCAAATTGATTGCTGTCTTTCACTCAGTTTATGCAGAACTCATTGTCCCACACCATGCACCTTTTCCACAGGTTTCAACAGAACAGAAACAGCTTTCTGTGTCACATTCTGTTGTTTTGTGAGTTCTTGTTGAGTTTGAATACCATCTTCATCCAATAAGGCCTGCAGTTTCATCTTTTTCAACTTTTTTGGTGGTTTCACACACTCTTCACTTCTCACTACTTTTGGATTATTTGAATGACTCTAAACACTGTGTTTTCCCAAGATGATGATTGTCGAAAGTTTCATCAAGCATCCTGTACAATTCTGCAGGAGTTTTCGTTGAATGATAGCAGAAAACCGATGCTGTCTGCAAATAATAGTTCATAGGTGTAAAAACTGACATGTTTATGGTTTTGAAACAGATACTGATGTATGGTACTAGGGTCACTGTGTGTTGACATTCTACGTCGGCCATTACAGGAAGCTGGTGGCACTGCGGACGCGGTTTCATGGGCCCTACACTAACAGCCATCTGTAGGCAAATTCTGGTTTCATACTTCTACACCAGGTATAATGTAAAATTACTTGCACAAGTGTTCTTACATTTAAGAATTATACATCAGCACAGGTTCACTTAAATGATGTCCAAGACTATTAAGGACAGTGTGTTAAATGTACCATATATTTCTGCAGATAAGACGATGACTGAGTCAGAAAAAGATCCCAAAATCTGAGGTCGTCTTATATGATGGTACAAAAAAAGATTCAAATTTAGTCTGAAAATGGTAAATTCGCAGTTGTGCTGCATAGTGCGGCTTCGACCTGCAAATGATATACTGTATATCGAAGTGGTTAAGTATCAAAACAATACATATTGAACAGGCGAATGTTATGATCTTTATTAATATGTCAAGATTTTAAAGGCTGTGGTAAGGCAGGAACCCGAAACATTCACTTATTCCATACATATCGTTTCGAAAAGTATCGATTCGATATATATTGTTTGGAGGTCGTAGCCTCACTATAGCCACTCTATGCAGTACATCTGCAATATTACCCTTATGAAATTTACTTCTTGCAGGAAAGATTTATGAAAACAAAGTTTTGTACATTTGTGTTTTTTTTTTTTTTTTTTTTTTTTTTTTTTTTTAATATTCGGTTTTTGATCTTTATTAATTTACTGATTGGACAAGGGAACATATGATAACCTATATGCCAAAAAGCAGGAATAGAAGTAATTATTTACTATGCAGCTTGTTTTTACAATGTCGCTTGTCAAAAATAATTTCTCAATATATCCTGAATCGCACTGAAACAATTAGAGTATATTTATGTTCGGAGTAGTGAATATTTAGAATATTTCGGTATCTTCTGTTCTGGAGCAATTTCGTTTGTTTTCACTCGCATAATATGTGCGTTGGCATGATTAAATGTCGTCTCGGCTAAGAAATTACTTTTTTTTTTTTTTAAACTTCACGGTATAAAAAAATACATGCTTCTTCACGATCGGATACAACATAGCACTACATGCACAGAAGTTCAAATGCAGACCACAAACACTGCAACAAAGGGTGAAATCCAGGTGTACCAATCACGAAAACTACTTACAGTGGCTTCTAAGGGCATTTTTCGGAACTTCCTGAAGCTTTGCTTCCGAATTATAAGTCGTAAGCATATTTTTAGATCCCGAAAACTGGAAGAAAAGTGCGGCATGCATTTGGGTGAATTGGGTAACTTGGGGGTCGTCTTATAGGCCAGACATATGCTTAAACTATAAAAATTATTTTTCAAACGAGATAGATTGGCTGGTCAGTACTTACCTTTGTGCTGTACTGCCAATAGTTACAACACAAATGAAGAAACAGAAAAAAGGGGACGAAAAAGGACAAGCTTTCGGAACACAGTTCCTTCCTCAGGTGGGAGAGAAGGGAAGAAGAAACGATGGGAAAGGAAGGGAAAGGTAATTCATGACCTAGGTCATGAAGGTGGTGTTTCAGGAGTGTGGATGTCAGAGATACTGCATGTTCGTACTGAGCCAACCTAGAGAGGATAATAGAACCAAAGAGGAAAGATCAAGTAGTAAAGAGAAGAGAAAATGAGTGAACTGAATGATGCTGAGAGGTGTAGGAGGGGTGGGGGGGGGGTTGTCTAAAATGTTTTTCATTAACAGGGAAAGATGGGGATGCACACACACACACACACACACACACACACACACACACACACACACACACACACACACGGGTGGGGGGGGGGGGGAGAGAGAGGGGGGGGGTAAGGAAGGGATAATGAATAAGTGAGCTGAGGATGGAGGAAGGGGAGGGGTTAGCGTAGATTTAGGCCAGGGGAGTGGCGGGAGTAGAGGATATGTTAGAGGGCAAGTTCCCATCTCCGTAGCTCTGAGGGACTGGTGTTTGTTGGTAGTATCCAAATGGCATGTGTGGTGTAACACATGCCCAGGTCCCTGGAGTTATGCTGGAGGGCATGTTCTGCCACAGGATATTGGGTGTCTCCCAGGCGAACAGTTCGTCTGTGACCATTCATCCGCTCAGCCAATTTGTTAGTAGTCATACCAACATAAAAGGCTGAACAGTGGACACATGTCAGTTGACATATGACGAGTGTTCTCTCGCATGTGGCCCTGCCTTGAATTGGATAGGTTTTTCCTGTGGTGGGGCTGGAGTATGTGGTAGTGGGAGGATGCATTGGACAGGTTTTGCAGCGGGATCGGTTGCAGGGATAGGAACCATTAGGTAGGGAGGTTGGGCGAGGATGTTGCGGAAGTTGGGAGGACGGCAGAAAGCTGGTGGTGTGGGAAGAACAGTTTGGAGTGATGATCTCATGTCAGGGCATGACTTGAGAAAGTCATAGCCCTGTTTGAGGAATTTGTTGAGGCATTCCAGGCCAGGATGGTACTGGGTGACTAAGGGGTGCTTCTGGGTGGTCTGGAAGAAACATTGCTGTTGGAAGGAGAGGAATGAAGAGCTCGGGAGATCTGTTTGTGGACTATAAAATTTTGATGAAAATTTGTACCTTGTTTATCTTAAGGTTGTCTTATCTGCGGAAATATACGGTAGTTACATGTACATGAGCCCTCTGTAATTTATACTTAGTTCATTGCTGATGGTTCATCAAACCACTTTTTGTATATCTCTACGGTTCCACTCTGTGCAAGGAATGTATATTATATTGATGATAATTCCTCTTAATTTAAGTGGCCAGCAGGAAAATGTTTTTCATTTTGGACATATATTGGTGATTGTAATTTCCTAATAATGAAGGAATACAAGGAGAAATTTGGAGAGGGAATTAAAGTTCAGAGAGAGGAAATAAAATCTTTGGGGTTTGCCGATGACATAGTAATTCTATCAGAGACTGCAAAGGATCTGGAAGAGCAATTGAATGAAATGGACAGTGTCATGAAAATAGGGTATAAGATGAACATCAACACAAGTAAAACAAGGATAATGGAATGTAGCATCAGAAAGTCAGACATGTCGAAGGAATTAGATTAGGTAATGAGACAATAAAAGTCGTAGATGAATTTTGTTATTTGGGTAGCAAAATAACTTCTGATGGCCAAAGTAGAGAAGATATTAAATGCAGAATAGCTATGGGTAGAAAAGCATTTCTAAAGAAGCGAAATTTGTTATCATCCAATATTAATTTAAATTTAGGAAGTCCTTTCTGGAAGCATTTGTCTGGACTGTAGCACTGTATGGGAGTGAAACATGGATGATAAGGCGTTCAGACAAAAAGATGATAGAAGCTTTTGAAATGTGGTGCTACAGACAAATGATGAAAATTAGATGGGTAGATCACATAACTAATGAGGAAGTGCTTAACTGAGTTGGGGAGAAAAGGAGTTTGTGGCATATCCTGACTAAGAGAAGGGATAGATTGGTGGGAGGACACATTCTGAGACATCAAGGAATTGTCAGTGTGTGGGGTAAAATTCGCACAGGGAGACTGAGGGACGAATACAGTAAGCAGATTCAAAAGGATGTAGGCTGCCAAACATATTATCAGATGAAGAGGCTTGCACAGGACAGGGTAGCATGGAGAGCTGCATCAAACCAGTATACGGACTGAAGACCACAACAACATTTTGGAACAATACATTGGTGCAATTAAAAACACTTTTGTTCTTAAACATTTTTAAAAAGTACTTAATATTTATACTGTACTTCAAATCTTCTTATTGGTGTTTATTTTGTCTTTTTAAATTACGGCCATACAAGTCCTGATTTCCTCTTGGAAAATATATCCAGCTTAAATATTGATTAACTTGTCGAAGTTGTGGAAAGATGAAACAAAGACTGCATGCATGAGTCAAAGGCTGAGGCAGTTTTGAGGGACACTCAGTTGTGTGTTGTGTAGGGTGAGTAAGGTAGGGCTATATCCAGCTGATAAAATTTGAGGTTGCTCAATATCTATTGCATGCAGGAAGAAGTCCTGTGAAAAGAAAGATGAGAGGGGGGGGGGGAATTGATGAACTTAAAAATATGTTACAATTTTCTGTGTATTATGTTTGATGACTCTTTCAGTTAATTAATTTTTTTAGTGCTGATAACTTTTTTTATGTTGACATTTCATCTTCAGTTTCATTAAAATTCACACATCTGGACTTATTTCTTTACATTATTGTATGGTAAAAAGTATAGAGAAGATGTGCATTCATACATGCGGCAATTCATTTTTATTCGGGCGCTGATAACCTCGCTGTTGAGCGCCCTAAAACGCCAATCATCATCATCATCATTTTTATTGATATAGATTTGCATAGCTTGCTTCATCATCGGTATAATGTCAAAGTGGATTATTTTCATAAAAGCATTAAATTAGTCAATTGTGTCTATGGCATTTATCTCTGGATATGATTCAGTTTCCATGTTTTTTTCTCTAGTTTTCTGAAAATTTACTTTTATACCATCTCATAGCTTTGAGTTTTCTAGGAAAGGACTCCTGCACATTTGATTTGCGTTATAGATCCTCTCCATCAGGTTCCAGTTCAGATTCACTTTCATGGTCCTAATATTCGATGTTCTCACACTCCGCCAGGTTTGAAAAGTCTGGTAATTTCCTAAACTGATAAGTTCTTTCAACTAACATAATATATTTAAAAAATATTAATGAATTCACTTACTAGTCTCACAAAAGTAATATTTAGTGTTGCAGATATTCAAAATAAAAAAACAACCAAATATTGTTTAATTTTTATAACACTTAACACCACATATTGACTTAGATAAGAACTCGCAACTATCACAGCAGCAGACAGGCGTTGTACTTCTTACAACAGTCAGCACCTCATATCTTAAGATTTATAAAACTGAGAAAGGTAAAAAACCTGGAACCAACTTAATATTGATGAAAAAGTATAAATAATTGAAAACACTGCTGTAGTGGTGCAACAGCAAGAGCTTAAAGCATAGATAAAGAATAAAAATCGCTACTGATGTACTTTTTGTAACAGCATGCATGTCGGATGGTTAAAGTGAATTAAAAGTATCATTTCTTTGTGTGGACATATCCAATTACTTACCCTCTCTCTCCAATATGAGGTTAAACCATGTCTTTAGTTGTCTCAATGTTTAATGAGACATTAAACTGGAATTTTCCTTCCTCTTCCTGGTTTTACAATGGAGGAGAATAGAAAGTACTGATACAAATTCAAATGATGTAAACTTATTTTTACTGTTTAATCTTCCACTTATATTTTAACTGTGTTACTGATTGTTCGTCATGTTGTAATTAAATGTGAAAAAATTTAAGCAACCTGTCTATATAGATATTTTTTCTACTTGCGTGTTTTTAGCACCAGTATTTGAAGAAGAGATGCCAATGCCTGAGGCCCAACAGCGTTCTACAACCTATGAAGAGCTGCGGAGGAAGAACAGAGAAGAATATGAGCAAAAGAAAACAAAACCATACAGGTAGTGTTTGGAATGCTCAAAGAGTTTCTTTTAGGGAGAGGTCCCTTAAAATGTGTATTACATTAAAATATTACATGCACATATCAGATCCAACCTCATGAATCACAGACATTGCCGTGGTGGGGTGGCTTGCATACCTCAACGATACAGACAGCTGTACCATAGGTGCAACCACAGTGGAGGCTTATCTGTGGAGAGGCCGACATATTTGTGGTTTCTGAAGAGGGGCAGCAGCCTTTTCAGTAGTTACAGGGGCAACAGTCTGGATGATTGACTGGGCTGGCCTTGTAAGATCAGTTAATGTGGCTTTGCCATACAGTTACTGCGAACGGCTGAAAGCAGGTAGAAACTACAGCCGTTACTTTTCGTGGGGACATGCAGCTCTACTGTATGAAAATATGATGGCATCCTCTCAGATAAAACATTCTGGAGGTAAAATAGTCCCCCATTTGGATTTCCGGGTGGGAATTACTCAGGAGGGTGTTGTCATCAGGAATGACAATACTGACATTCTACGGATCGGAGTGTGGAATGTTAGATGTCTTAATCAGGTAGGTAAATTGGAAAATTTAAAAAGGGGAAATGGATAGGTTGAAGTTAGATATAGTGGGGATTAGTGAAGTTTAGTAGCAGGATGTTCAGGATTTCTGGTCAGGTGAATACAGGTTTATAAATACAAAATCAGTTTGGGGTATCACAGGAGTAGGACTGATAATGAATAAGAAAATAGGAATGCGGGTAAACTACTAGGAGTAGCACAGTGATCGCATTATCATTGTCAAGATAGATACAAAGTTAACACCGACAACAGTAATACAGGTTTATGTGCCTATTAACTCTGCCGATGATGAGGAGATTGAAGAAATGTATGAGGAGTTAAAGGAAATTATTCAGACAATTAAGGGAGAGGAAAACTTAATTGTGATAGGAGACTGGAATTCGGTAGTAGGAAAAGAAAGAGAAGGAAAAGTAGTAGGTGAATATGGACTAGGCAGAAGGAATGAAAGAGGAAGTCGCATGGTAGGATTTTGCACGGAACATGATTTAATGATAACATACACCTGGTTTAAGAATCACGAAAGAAGGTTGTATACGTGGAAGAGACCAGGAGACACTGGAAGGTATCAGATAGATTTTATAATGGTAAAACATAGATTCCGGAACCAGGGTTTAAAATGTAAGAATACCCAGGGGCAGATATAGACTCTGACCATAACTTGTTGGTCATTAACTGTAGGCTGAAACTGGTAAAGCTGCAGAAAGGTACGAAAATTAGGAGATTGGACTGGGATAAATTGAGGGAACCTGAAGTTCTTAAGAATTTCAGAGGGAGCTATAGGCAATGATTGACAGAAACGGGGGGAAATAAAACAGTAGAAGAGGAATGGGTAGCATTGAGAGAGAAAATAGGTAAGGCAGCAGAGGACAAAATAGGTATAAAGGCAAGATCTACAAAAAATCCTTGCATATTACAGGAAATACTAAATTGAATTGACGAAAGGAGAAAATATAAAAATGCAGTAAATGAAACAGGCAAAATGGAGTACAGACAACTAAGAAATGAGATTGACAGGAAGTGCAGGAGTGACTAGAAACCAAATGCAAATCTGTAGAAGAATGTATAACAAGGGAAAAAAGTAGATATTGCCTACAGTAAAATAAAAGAAACATTTGGATACAAGAAAAACAGCACTACGAATATCAAGAAAACAGATGGAAAACTAGTTCTCGGCAAAGAAGGGGAAGCTGAAAGGTGGAAAGAGTACATAGAGGAGCTCTACAAAGGAAATGAACTTACAGACAATGTTGTAGGAAGGGAAGATGAAGATAAAATAGAAGATACTATACTGAGGGATAAATTTGACAGAGCCCTGAAAGACCTAGATCGGAACAAGGCCGCAGGATTAGATGACATTCCCTCAGTGCTGCAAAGTGTTTGGGAGAGCCAGCTATGACTAAACTATTTCACCTGGTGTGTAAGATGTATGCGACATGGTAAATATCCCCAAGACTTTTAAGAAAAATGTAATAATCCTCATTCCAAAGAAATCAGGCACAGACAAGTGTGAAAATTACAGAACCATCAGTTTGATAAGTCATGGTTGCAAAATTGTAACACAAATTATCCACAGGAGAATGGAGAAGCTGGTACAAGCTGACCTTGGGGAAGATCAGTTAGGATTCAGGAGGAACGTAGGAATGCGGGAGGAAGACAGCAGGGGTAAAATACAGGAAAAGGAGAGTTATTTACAACTTGTACAAAAGCCAGACCACATTTACAACTTGTACAAAAGCCAGACCACATTTACAACTTGTACAAAAGCCAGACCACAGTTATTAGACTCAAAGGGCATGAAAGGGAAGCATTAGTTGGGAAGGGAATAAGACAGGGTTGTAGCCTTTCTCCGATGTTATTCAATTTCTACATCGAGCAGTTGGTGAAGGAAAGCAAGAAAAAAATTTGGAATAGGGATTAAAGTTCAGGGTGAAAAATAAAAACATTGTGTTTTGCAGATGACATTATAATTATATCAGAGACAGCAAAGGACCTGGAAGAGCAGTTGAATGGTATGAACAGTGGGTTGAATAGAGCATATAAAATGTACAGTAACAAGAGAAAAACAAAGATAATGGAATGCAGTCTTAGAAAATCAGATGATGCTTGAGGAATTACATTAGGTAATGAAACAATGAAGGTGGTAGATGAGTTTTGTTACTTGGGTAGTAAAATAACAAATGATGGCCACAGTACAGAGGATATAAAGTGCAGAATAGCAATAAGAAAAAAAGCGTTTTGGAAAAAGAGAAATTTGTTAACATCGAATATTAATGTAAGTGTAAGGAAGTCTTTTTTGAAGGCATTTGTGTGGAGTGTTGCCTTGTACAGGAGTGAAACATGGACGATAATCAGTGGGGACAGGAAGAGAATAGAGGCTTTTGAAATGTGTTGCTACAGAAGAATGCTGAAGATTAGGGTGGGTAGATCGCATAACTAATGAAGAGAACTGAACAGAATTTGTGAGAAAAGGAGTTTTTCGCATACCTTGACTAAAAGAAGAGATCACTTGGTAGGACACATTCTTAGACATTGAGGAATTGTAAATTTAGCATTGGAGGGAAGTGTATGGGGTAAAAATCACAGAGGGAGACCAAGAAACGCATATAGTTAGCAGATTGAAATGGATGTGGGTTGCTGTTCTTATGAGGAGATGAAAAGGCTTGCTCAAGATAGAGTGGAGAGCTGCATCAAATCAGTCTCTGGACTGAAGACGATAACAACAACATATCAAATGGTTAAGAATCAACATTTTATTCCGATATTTAATATAGATTAGCTTTAAATTTTGTTGTTGTTCATCAGTATAGCTAAAAATTTAAGGTAACAAAACTTTCGATTATTTCCAAAAACAAATTTACTCTTTCAGTTGCCACTTTCCTACAATTTATATCTCATAATCGAGAATTGTTTTTGCAAGACTGCATAAAATGTGAAATATTGCAGTTTTTTGCAAAACTTAACAAATATTGAAAGAGAAATTTTCCAAAACATAACCTCTATATCACATTTAACTACACTTTCATGTTTAACATAATTTCATATGGTTTTTAACCATGGAAAATCTGATTGGAATGTCAGTAATGGAGGATAGATAACAACTCATCGTAAATACATTTGCTGAGTCACTGACAAGCATGTAAAATAGAAACTCACATTTACAAAACTTAAATTTTTGGCCATGCCTTCATCAGAAAAAGAAACACATACAATCACACAATCACTTGGACAACTCTACACACAAGCACCTTCTCTGATTGCTCTAGCACTACAAGCATCTTAACAGTGGGTGAGAAGGGAAAGGGGAAAGGATGCTGGCTAAGGGTGGAGATGAAAAGCTCTGCGTTGCATGATGATTGATTGATGATAGGTGGGAATATGAGATTCATGGTAACATGTGAAAATTTGGTGCTAGACATGGACTCGAATACAAATTTACCACTTTTGTGAGTCATACAGCTGATGCTGATTCATGTTTGCAGTTGCAAATACGTTTTTTGAATTACATAAACGGCTGTAGTTGCACAGTGTCCATTCCTTCAGACAATTTCTGAAGGACATTTGCTTCATTCTATCTATAAATATGGACACTGCACATTTTTAAAATGTTAGTCACTGTGACTATGTTCATTCAGTATTGGGAAGCATCAAAACTTTTCCAAAAGTCCTGCTGAATAATAACCTTCTATGCACAGCTAACAAGTATTGTTGTAAGTTGTGTTGTGAGTAATGCTTTTAACTGGCCACCTCTCAGCTCTTGCTTCACGATAGTTTCCACACCTATTGGTTCAATTGGTCTGAAATAGAAAATTGAGGTTTGGGCAGTGGTGATATATATAAGCAAAAATTCAGCAAAATTTCATAGAATTATGGTAGAAAGGTCAAATTCTTTAGAGTTTGCAATTATGAGGCATTGTATATCTGCACTTTCAAGTCTAAGCAGTTGTAAGCCACATGAGAAAAAATCTCTGCATTTTCTAAAAATTCAACTGGATCATTTCTAGAGTGCAAAAAAGAGGCGGTCTTGTAAACCCTGGTAGATATTTAATATCTAGTGTATAAGATGACCAAGATGTACAATTTTTGATTCTTGTACTATCATCTTATCTGCCAAAATATACAGTAGTTAACCGGTCTACTCCTCTAATCTTCCACATTCATGTCTAGTATCAAATTTCAAAAGCATCTGATCTATTCTCTTATCTTTTATCGGTATTTTAGTTCAATCTTTGCAAATGCATAATTGTGCCACTAAAATTGAAATAAAATATCACTCCTGTGTAATGAAAGGTATTCATAAATTGGATTGCTTGTGGATATGTAGAAACAGTTCTTTGCTGCTTATGATCCATGTTACACTTCCTTATTATGCTACAATCCAGACCAATATTATTACAAAATATGTTGGAAATCTTAAACTACTGTTGTCATCGTCTTCAATTAAAAGACGGTTTGATGCAGCTCTCCACTCAGTCCTATCCTGCAAAAGCCTCTTCTTCTCTGAATACAGTAAGAATAGTAACCTACATCCTTTTGCACCTGTTTACTGAATTCCCAAAAATAGGTGAAATAAGAATGTACAGGCAACATTGTAACATCTTTGAAACTCGTCTTATGTAACGTTTGAAGAAGGGCGATCTTTGCTGTGTTTATTTCACATGCCACTACAAAAGAATCAGGTACTTAGTTGGTGCTTAGTGTATGATAGAGTGGTACTTGAATGTTCTACAAATTGCATTTGGCATTAATATGTTAAAGATGCAGTGGAACATGGTACTTTTACTTATTGATAACCCACATATATAAACTTTGTTGAAACAAGGTAGAATGGCTGGCCAGTACTTACTATTGTGCTGTACCACCGATAGTAACACAAAATGAAAAAACAGGAAAAAAGGGGACAAAGGGACAAGCTTTCAGAACAGAGTTCCTTCGTCAGGTGGGAGAGAAGGGAAGAAGAAAGGATGGGAACAGAAGGGAAAGATGGTTCACGACCTAGGTCATGAAGGTGGTGTTTCGGGAGTGTGGACGTCAGAGATACTGCATGTATGTACTGAGCCAAGCCAGAGAGGTTAAATATAACCAAAGAGGAAAGATCTGGCTTGGCTCAGTACATACATGCAGTATCTCTGACGTCCACACTCCCGAAACACCACCTTCATGACCTAGGTCGTGAACCACCTTTACCTTCTGTTCCCATCCTTTCTTCTTCCCTTCTCTCCCACCTGACGAAGGAACTCTGTTCCGAAAGCTTGTCCCTTTGTACCCTTTTTTTCTGTTTTTTCATTTTGTGTTACTATCGGCGGTACAGCACAATGGTAAGTACTGGCCAGCCATTCTATCTCGTTTCAACAATATTTATCATCTCTGAGGAGAATTTTCATCACCACATATATAAACTGTTACTCTCAAGAATGACGATTTGGTTTCCTACATGTACTAATCAATTGTCATGATGTAAGTAAATAATATTGTATCTAATTTCACACTTTCCTGTACCATTAGTCACAATGTATTAATTTTCTTGTAAATTTTACAGTGTACACTTGAAAATGGCTATACAGCCGAAATCTGGATTGTGATGAAACATAATAAAATAATACAATCAAATGGTGGTTAAATCATTTAACAAATATTGCATGATTGTGGCTCATGAACACATCAAAATAATTCATGTAACACCATCTCTTCTGAGCTCGAAACAGGATGGTGGTCAAAGCAAAGCTAGTTCCAAATAACTATCAATTTTTTTAGCTGTAAGTCATTTGGATTCTCTTCTATTGCCGTACGTTACTGATGTGTTTGGTTACATAATGACATGTTATGATGAATTTATGTTCACTGTGGCAGAAAAAACTTTATCCTAAAGCATTACATGGGTGTTGTTAAGTGCAGGATACAGGCACAAATTTGTATTTTGACAGAAGATACACTACTGGACATTAAAATTGCTACACCAAGACGAAATGCAGATGATAAACAGGTATTCATTGTACAAATATATTATACTAGAACTGACATATAATTACATTTTCACTCAATTTGGGTGCATAGATCTTGAGAAATCAGTACCCAGAACAATCACCACTGGCCGCAATAATGGCCTTGATATGCCTGGGCATTTAGTGAAACAGAGCTTGGATGGCGGGTACAGGTACATATGAGAGATCTGGAGAATGTGCTGGCCAGGGCAGCAGTCGAACATTTTCTGTATCCAGAAAGGCCCATACAGGACCTGCAACATGCGGTTGTGCATTATGCTGCTGAAATGTAGGGTTTTGCCTAATGAAGGGTAGAGCCACGGGTTGTAACACATCTGAAATGTAATGGCCACTGTTCAAAGTGCCGTTGAAGCGAACAAGAGGTGACTGAGACGTGTAACCAATGGCACCCCATACCATCACGCCAGGTGATATGCCAGTATGGCAATGACGAATACACGCTTCCAATATGCGTTCACCGTAATGTAGCCGAACACGGATGTGATCATCATGATGCTGTAAACAGAACTTGGATTCATCCGAAAAAATGACGTTTCGCCATTTGTGCTACTATGTTCGGCGTTGCGTACATCAGTGCAGGCGCTCCTGTCTGTGATGCAGTGTCAAGGGTAACCGCAGCCATGGTCTCAGAGTTGATAGTCCATGCTGCTGCAAACATTGGCGAACTGTTCGTGCAGATGGTTGTTGTCTTGCAAACATTTCCACCTGTTGACTTGGGGATCAAGACGTGGCTGCACGATCTGTTACAGCCATGTGGATAAGATGCCTGTCATCTTGACTGCTAGTGATACGAGGCCGTTGGGATCCAGCACGGCATTCCGTATTGCCCTCCCGAACCCACCGATTACATATTCTGCTAACAATCACTGGATCGCAGCAATGTCGTGATACGATAAACCGCAATCATGATAGGCTACAATCCAACCTTTATCAAAGTCAGAAACGTGATGGCACGTGTTTCTCCTCCTTACATGAGGCATCACAACGTTTCACCAGGCAACACCGGTCAACTGTTGTTTCTGTATGAGAAATCGGTTGGAAACTTTCCTCATGTCAGCATGTTGTAGGTGTCGCTACTGGCGCCAACCTCTTGTGAATGCTCTAAAAAGCTAATCATTTGCATATCACAGCATCTTGTTCTGCTGGTTAAATTTCGTGTCTGTAGCACGTCATATTCATGGTGTAGCAATTTTAATGGTCATGAGTGTAAGTTAAATTATTGAAGAAATAGGAGTTCTTGAACTCTGTCATTTCCTATAGGATTTCAGTATCCTTGTTATTCATATGAATGAAATCTTCCGTTTCTTCCAAGATGTCCTTTTTGCAGCTCTTTTCCAAAGAATGCAATACTGAAGTTAAATATTGAAAGCTGTGCTCCATTTCATATAAATATTTTGCTATGGCTGGTTTGTTGCTTTTGCCAAGCCTGAAACAGTCAATGTGTTCTTTGAAATGTGTTTTGAAATTTTTGCCTGTTCGACCAACGTAGTGTGTGTTGCACTTGCTGCAAGCGACTTTATGAATTCCTGATCTGTTCATTCTTTCTGTTGGTTGTGTGATGTCATGTAACAGTCTCTGTCTTAAATTTTTGTTGGTGGTGAAAGTGATCTGTAGGAAAAAAGATAGTTTGGCTATTTGCTCAGAAATAAATCCTTTGTATGGTATGGTTAAGTATCTGGGTTTTTATACTGTTTGGGTGATGGCTTTATCAGTGTGTTTGTTTCTTATTTGTTGTGTCTATTTCCTGTTCTTTATAGCCATTGTGGTGTGCTAAGTGTTTGTTTGTATTTCTTTATTTCTCATATTTATCAGCACTGAGTGAGAATTTCTCTACTCTATTCAAGAATGCTCTGAATGTGGCTGGTTTATATAAGTTGGTGTCTGTGGAAGTTTTGTGAATAACCGTGTCTGTGTCTGTTGGTTTTCTGTGCACATTTATGTTCAGAGTCTGATCTGTGTTACCATATATTTCTGCAGATAAGACAATGGCTGAATCATAAAAAAAGGCCCCAAAATCCAAGGTCGTCTTATATGATGGTACAAAAAATATTCCCTTTTCGAGCTTTATTAATTTATTGAGTGGACAAGGGTACATACGATAACCTATAGGCCATAAAGCAGGAACTGAATTAATTATTTAGAATGCAGCTTGATTTTTACAATGTCACATGTCAAAAATAATTGCTCAGTATATCCAGAGTTGCACTGGAATGATTAGCATATATTTACTTAAGGAGCAGTGAAAGGGTTAAAATATTTCGGAGCTACACACAATTGCAGTTTCCTTTGAAATCGTTTATCTTCTGTTCTTGGGCAATTTTGTGTTTTTTTTCTTTCACCCACATAATATGTGCATTGGCGTGATTAAATGTCATCTTGGTGAAAGAAATTACTTTTGTCTTAAACTTCGTGGTGGGGGGGGGGGGAGGGGGACATGTGCCTTCACAATCAGATACAATGTAGCACTACACCCAAGAAAGTTCAAAAGCAGACCCCAAACACTGCAACAAAGGGTGAAATCCAAATGTACCAATCACGAAAACTACTTATGGCAGCTACCAGCAGTACTTTTCGGAAATTCCAGTAGCTTTGCCTCCGAATCTAAGCCGCAGGCTTATTTTTAGATCCCAAAAACTGAAGAAAGTGTGGTTTCCATTTGGGTAAATATGGTAACTTGGGTGTCGTTTTATAGGCCAGATATATGCTTAAACTACAAAATATTGATGAAAATTTGTACCTTGTCTTATCTGTAGATAATTTCCAGAGTTATTTTGTCATTACTTCTTGAGAATTTATTTTCTAGATGGTTGGTGAAAATTACAGTGATTATTCCACTATTGCAGATATGTAGGTGACACATTCATGATATCTGATGGAACCGAAGAGGAAATTGATACTTACTAAGCTGATTGCAGATTCAATAACTTACACAAAAACATTACTTACTATAGAACACCCAAAAGACAACAATTTAAATTTTTTGGGCAAGACGATAACTCAAATCAGATTCTGAATATCAATGTGCACAGAAAATAAACACCGACACGGTCATTTAAAAAACTTGCACACACCAACTCTCATAAACATGCCACATCCATAACATTTTTCAAGAGAGCATAGAAATTCCCATTCAGTGCTGATGACTATGAGAAAGTAACAAATACAAACAAACACATAGCACACAACAGTGGCTATAATGATCAGGAAATAGATGGTCTCTCAAAACAAATAAAAATAAAAAACTAACACACTGATAAAGCCATCACCCACACAGTACAAAAACCCAGATACATAACTATACCATACATAGAATTTATTTCTGACCAAATAGCCAAGCTAAAAAAAAGACACACGGTTCACTTCTGCCACCAACAACAATTCAAGTCATAAATTCATTCATGACACCAAACAACCAAAAGAAATAATGAACAGATCAGGAATTTATGAAGTTACTTGCAGCAAATGCAATAAATACTACATTGGCCAAACAGGCAGAAATTTCAAAGAACACATTGATTGTGTCAGACTTGACAAAAGCAAAAAACAGCCGTAGGAAAACATATATATTTGATGACCTTCAAGTATTGCATACTTTGGACAAGAGCTGGAATTCGGACATTTTAGAGGAAATGACAGAGTTCAAGAATTCCTATTTCTTCAATAATTTTAATTTTCTTCTGTCAAACTCGACATGTAAAAAGTAAGTTGATAAAATAAACATTACAAACAGACAGATAGCCAAGAGAGAAACCACCTCACATAAGTTATGTTTTTGTTTTCAGAGGTTCATTGCTACAGGCAGCAAGCTTTTGCTAATGTAAAAACACTGTAAAATATTCTTGTAATTTATGTAATGCCAAAATAGCATGAAGGTGAGGCGCAGCCTTGAAATATGTAGCTAAATAAACAATTTGTGATGGGTTGTGGTATTGTAAGTAACCTGTTAATGTGTCACTTCTGAAAAAAGTACTGTTTAAGCTGTGACTGCCACTATTACAAAATAATCTGTATTGTGTATGTATTTGTTTCAGAGGTGTAACTGGTACTGATGAGGTGCCTACTGTAATTCGCCAACAAGCTCCAATGGAAGAACCTAAAAGACCTACACCGCCATCTTCTTGGAACAAACCAAAAAACAAATATGGTGATGTGTGGGAAGAATAATACATAGGTTATTGATTTTACAAAGGATGCTTCTATGCGTGATAGCTGAGCTGTTCTGCACAAAACCACTTTACAATGTAAGTATTTGTAGAAAAGTGTGTTAACTGTCCCCATGTACTCCATATTGTATTAAGTTGGATCTAAATTTTAATTCTACACACATGCAAACACTTGTCTGTCTCTCACCAACAAATTTGTTTTTCAAAGGAAAATCTTATGTGCTAGTATGGACCTTGCTTTTTTTGCAACACCTGTCTGATGCTTTGTTGCTTTGCTATAATCTTCAGGATTGCTGTAAACCATCAGTGTAATGTGACAGTTTACCCTTTCCTAGCAGATTTTTTGATATATTGCACAAATTTTTGGGACTATCAGGGAATGATAATCTGTTAATATCACATTGTGTTTAATGATTTATGTGGACACTACTTTCATCAAGTGAAAAGTTGAGGTTTCACTCATAAAATCTTTGAGTATTTTAGTGTGTGTGTGTTTTGCAGAAAGTTGTGGGCATTTTAAAGGGTGAATGTATCACAGTTAATTACTTTAATAGTATTATATTGTTATTCATCAACTGTTAAATTCTATATTGATATTCCTTACATCTGGTGAAGTACTCACTTTCAAAGATCCATCTTGGATTAATACTGTGTAACCCATTCTGCACAGGTGCTGCTGTTCCATTCAGAGGTGACGTGAGCAAATAGTACTCTTTCCAAGTTCCAAATGATCAAGCACTTGTTCAGTCCAAGTGACCTGACAAATTCAACAGCTTATGTATTGATCACTGCCTCTGATGTTAACATAGAAGTGTTTTGGGGGAGGGAATATGACCATGCTGTTTGGAGATCATGAAAAAACTGATGGTGCTGCTACTAAAGATGGTTGCTCAGCTTCATTTGACATTTCAGATAATCTGGTCACTGCATTTTCACATTTAGTGTGTAAATGTTGTTCCTATTTGGTGTTTGATCTCATGTAAGCATATGGATGTTGCATGAAATCAGTTGCTAAAAATAGGAATTTCAAAGTCCTGGATTGTCTTGTGAACTGGGTTGGAAGGAAGTGTTACTGTAAAACAGCAGCTACTATTCAGCAGTGCACTCTTTGTTTTGTTTGAGAAATGTGAACTGATCCTTAGAAGTTTATAAAGGTCAATTAATTTCTGGCTAGCACCTGTGGAACTGAGAATAATTTGCAATTTATTTATGTATGTTTGGTGTCAAATTGTAGTACCTGCCAAATACACATGTATAATATTTAAAAGTTTTACTCCATTGAATCTCATTTTGCATCTGTAGCTAAGGAAATAGTCAAGTAGCTAGATAAATATTTAGTACCTATTTGGGCAAATGAGCATTTATATTTTGGAGATGACTGCAAGCGTATAAGGAATGAAAAGAATTTTAATTATATCTCTTATTTAAGTGTATTGCAATTAATATTTGTAATTGTTTTGATAACTACTATTGTTCATTTATTGTCTTTGAATAAAGAAAGGAAACTGGTATTTTACAACACACAAAGTATTGTAATGAGGTAAAATCTGTTCATAACCATAATTATTTGATTGTGCCCATGATGGACTCGTATAAGATGTATCAATTACATAACTCATTGTTCAAATGACAGACGTTCATCTAATAATAAATTTCATTTTATTTTAGCTGCATTTTGACAAGTCTTGTTATGACACTTAGTTAACCTTTGGAATTTTATGCCTTGTTAACACATAATTCAAAAAACAAATCCACTATTGTTTCTAGTACCACTATGAGTCACCCGCAGATAAAAATCCAATGATGATTATTTGCTGACATTTAATATTTTCTTCAAAGGAGCACAATCCCCCCAAGGGGCCCACAGCTCTTCTGTGGGTACATGTGCAGCGCACACGGGACCCCGAGCCAAAGCAGCCTTCCTTCCCGCCCAGGCTGCTTCATTTTCCCTTCCGGTTCATGCCTTAGCTCAGAGACGGGCGTCCATTGCAAGTTAAGGTGTTTTCCTGTCATAGTTTTTCTCTTACTTTGGTTTCTTCCTTCCCTAACCCTTGCTTCTCTCTTTCACTCCTTGCTGTACTCTTCTAGCCTTCCTCTCCTCCTCATTTAGTCTCCACTTAGGCATTTGAGACACTCTCTTCTGTCTTTCTCTTCACTTCCTCTATTCTTCTTCTTTCTTCCCTGTGCGTGTCTGAAGGCTGGTCCACACGTTATCATGCGTTGCAAGCGACAGTGTAATGTGTAATTCCTCGCCCTGGTTAGACAAGTAGGGCACGTACGTACCCCCTGGTAAAGGCCAGGCCCAGGGAGGGGTGATTACCCGAGCTGGTACCTTCCAAACATGCCAATTGGTCCCTCCATCCGTTCTCGGGAGGTGTGACCTGAGGTGTGAACAATCACCTAAGGCGGGTAAGCCCTCAGTGAGGGCCCCCACTAGGAAGGAGCGCACCATCGGAGACGCCGCTAATCATGGGGGACATTTCTGGAATGACTTCCTTCTCTTCTACTCTGACTTTGACCCAAAAAAGATAGATAGATTCATCCCAGTGTAAGAAAATGTTGCCTTATCTTTGCAAATTTCTGGTTGTTTCTCGAACTGACGGTCAAGATTTCTCTTCTGTTAGTCCTTTCGTAATTCAGAAGGATGTTGATGCGATTGCTGGTGCTGTTAAGACCTGTTCTCAGCAGCGCAATGGAACATTGTTGCTGGAAGCAGACAGTGCTTTCCAGGCACAAAAACTGATAAGGACTACGCTACTACACACATTTCCTGTCTAAGTAGAAGCCCATCACACACTCAACTCATCATGGAGGGTAGTTTTCACAAGATCCCTTGACGGGTTATCAGACGAAGAGGTCCAAAACTACATGTCTGATCAGGGTGTAACAGCTGTGCATAGAGAGTTGAAAAAGATCGATAACCAGCTAACAACAACTCTTACTGTGGTTTTGATGTTCGACAGAGTTGAACTCCCGTCCAAGGTTAAAGCAGGATATGAAATTATCTCCGTTCGCCCTTTTGTACCAAACCCTACGTGCTGTTTCCAATGCCATAGATTCATCCACAACTCTCAATCTTGCCTCAATGCAGCAAAATGTGTCACTTGTGGTAGGGATGCCCATGAGGGCCCACTTCTGTCCCGTCATTGCATTAATTGCAATGGTGATCACGCTGCTTCCTCTAGGGACTTCCCCGTTTATAAAGATGAGAAGGTCATTCAGCAAATTCGGGTCACGGAAAAGGTCTCAACATCTGCTGCTCGAAAGTTATTAGTGAGTCGGAAGCCCACTGTCCTTCCAGCGGGCACATACAGTAAGGTCCTCACCTCCACCCGACCTACTAAGGATGCAGGTACGCAGACCTGTGATTTCACTTAAGCTGACACAGTTATGCGATTGGCCAGCCCAAAGATTGCCCATTCCACATCCCCTCTCCCTCCTGCTCTTTCTAAAGTTGAGTCTTCGTCAACCTCTCATAAACCGCGGCACCTAAAGAAGATGCCCAGACTTCGAAAAAGGAACTTGTCCGTGAAGATTTTCTCCAGACTCAATCTTCTCAACCATCAACTACCTCATCTTCTCACCGTCACTCTTCTAAAAGAGCTAACAAAAAAACAAAAAGAGTGCCTCTCCTTCCCTGCCGAGGTGCGATTCATCCGTCAAACCGCCCAACGGTAGCCTGCCCTGGTCATCCTCAGTCTCGCCGGGATGCACTACTGAAGCTGGCAACCAGCTTTTTACCGGTGGAGGATGCTGCCCCTACCGATCAACTTGGGAAGGCAGCAGAAATTCCAGTTGCACTGATGGAACAAGATTTTCCACCAATGGATGCGATAGCAGGGCACCCTTGAAGTCAGACTCTCAGCGGCCATTGAGGTGACCCCCTTTTGCCTCTTGGCAGACCTAGGTATACTTGCATCTGTGTAAATGTGTGGGTGTGGGTGTATTTGTTTACCCTCCTTTTTCTCCCCCAAGGTAAGTCTTTCCTGTCCCGGGATTGGAATGACTCCTTACCCACTCCCTAAAACCCTCATCATTTTCTTTTCCCTCTCCTTCCCTTCTACCTGACGAAGCAGCTAGGCTGCGAAAGCTAGCGTTTGTGTGTGTGTGTGTTTATTTGGTACTATCACTGCCTGTGCTCCTTCGCCTGACTTGATAGTATGTTTTACTTTGCTTAGTTGTGAAGGATTTTGCACCGAAGCCTGGCGGGGTCAGTATCTAAAGGTAGCACTGGGTGCAGGATACCCATCAAAAACCTATGTAAGCATAAAATTTCAAGATAACTTAGTGTGATCGTGACAGTAAGAACTTTAAAGAATTACTAATTGACTGGCATTTGCTACATTAAAAATTTGAAAATGTTAAAAATTTGGTCATGATTGGATTTTAGTTTCCAAACTATTCAAGTTTTACTCCTTAAAAGCAGACTTACAATAATTTCACTGGAACTGATGAAAATTACATTAAAAGAAGGAATTCCCTAAAAGGGGGCTGGTTGATGGGGGATTTTACTGTATAATTTATGACTAGCTTATTTCATACATTTCTTTTTTTTATTTTCAGATTTGCTTCATTGTGGTCTTCATGTGCAGATTTTTTAAGGTTATCTATTAAACAGGTATTCCACAGTAAATTGATAGCATCATATTTAGTACATAATATTTTTGTAGGATTTTCTCGACTATTTGCAGTTGACTAACACATCTACCAGTTTTACAAATGTTACCTCAAATATAATGATATAGTTTTATGAGCATTGAATCCAATATTACCAGGCGTCAGAAAAGAATGGTTGCAGCAACAAGGCAAACAAAAGTTCTGTGTTTTGATATGTCTATAGAAGCATTAAAATTTCATTTCCAACTTGAATTATTATTACTATCAAAATAAATATGAACACCAATCAAATATGTTTCCAAATTCTTTTACTTGTATGCATGCCAAATGTTTCCTATGTACATGTTAAATATAATAAAGTTTTTAGAAACATAACGCATCAATGTTTTACTCTTTTCTTTTTGGTTTGATAAAGCACACAGCTGTAGTTGCTTAATATTGTCCCCTGCAAAGCAAACTAACATCACATTAGAAACAAATCATTATTGCCCAATGAAACAAGCCATAGGGACCTTGATGGTGATGCAAAATATTGTAACTGATAGAATTGTGCTATTGTAACCAACATGAACATAAAAAGAAATGCATACTTCCTGCACTCTGTACTGAGGTCCTACATGTTACTATTTTACAACACTTATAAATCTGTCAGGAATTTGGAGTTTTCAATGATCAGTCAATGTGTCCAGACCATTAATGAAGTTACAGGTCTGTGTTGTAGAAACAAAGGGTTCGGAGTATAAGAAAGTGTGTAATGAAACATTATTGCAAGTGGAAACAACTGTGATTGATACAAATTTAGATGAGGATGTATATTTCATTTTGATGGCAGTTATTTAACTGCTGAATATTACTTTAGATACCACAGATATCAATGGTGAAGTGGACACATTGGATGATAGAAGCTATCCAACTGTGGGGAAGAAGCAAGCAATGACACTACTCAGATTATTATATAACAATTTAGTAACATAGAAGTACAGAGGGTTTGATATGGTCCAGTTAGTACATCAATAATTTTTTGTAAAGATGAAGAAGAGGACAGAGGTGCTTTGTAAAATAGTGTCAATAATTTAACTAAGATAGAATTCAGTGATAAGAGAGAAGATAAAAATGGAGTTATACAAACAGCATTACAACCTAATTATGAAGAAATACAAGGGCATCTAGTCTCCACTGCAACAAACTTGCAAAAATGTGGATGTGCACGAGATAATGATAGACAAGGCATTTTCAGTGGTGGAGTTAGTTTATTCTTCTGGGTGAGAGAAAAGGGTTCAGTTTTGTTGGAGTACTAGATGTTAAATTGAATCATAGTCCCATGTTACCAGCATCCTTGCTGCAAAGAAAGAAGGGAAAAAAATGGGCTAAGGAAAATAGGCAAAACCAAATGCTTGGTAGGGCAGAAGATGTCAAAGTTATCTTATCATTTAGTGATGATGAGCTAAAATTGTTGTTTGATGAGGACTGTACATTTTAACCTTATTAATTAATGTCAATTGGCATTTTAACTCCACAACTGAGAGAAAATTTGGAAGATAACAAACAAAAACTGCTAGATCTTGGAGAAGGAATACAGTATTAATAATAATTTGTAGGTAGGGAACAACTCACCGTAAAGATGAACGTTGAGCCACTGACAGACACAAATAAAAGACACATGTACAATTCTAAATTTTCGGCCATGGCCTTCCTCAGAAAGGGAACACTCATTCACACAGTCACTCGGGCACACTCATCCACACATTTCAGTCATCTCTGGCCACCCTACATAGTCTAGAGATGGGCTAAACCGTGATTTTCCGCTAACAGTGATTTCCGTGATTTCTACTTTTAAATCACCGTGATTAATCACGGTTTAGAATCACTGTTTGAGGTTTTCACGACATGTATCCCTCCGCAATTTCTACTCCTCTCGCTATTCCGTGATTTCAGCTCAGCTCTTTTCGCTCTTCCGTGATTTCTGCTCTTTTCGCTATTTCCGTGAGTGAATCGCCGCGATTCCTGTGACTTGTATGATTTACCATGGAACTGACAAAAATTGAGTTAGATACTTTTGTTATAATGTTTTATCCACCAGTAACTAATTTATCGTCTCTTTCTTGTTATGAAAGTTATGTTGTCAACCGAGAAGAGTAAATCTCAGTTTATCTCAGTTTAAAATAACTGTACAATAAACTTTCTAACCACATCAAGACAATGAAAGAATAGTAAATATTCTTAGTAAGTGTAAAAATTATTTGGAAGGTAGGTGTTATTTCATTGTCAATGAATATATGCCCTCAATTTTAATAACTTGTTTCTTTAATGTAATTGATACTGCAGTTATTAGAGAGTGCTGTTATTTAAATACACTGGCCTATAATAGTTATCGCATTACTTTACACGCTTCAGTTACTAATATAGTATCAGTTTTACTGTTAGGTGCAATATGTTTTTAAGATGTATCATGCACAGCTAACTGGATGCTTAAATAAATAAAATGTTACTGCAGTTTCATTTCCAGTGCCATACACTTTTAACTCAAAATTTATGCATACATATGAAATAAGAAGCTGAGATCTTTACTATAATTGAAGCAATTAATGTGATATCAGTATTCCAGCGCAAGTCCCATGGGTAATGATTTTATGCACATGTTTTTTCAAGTTGCTCTTGCGTTGGTAACGGCTGCGGAGAGCGCACAACTCGGACTCAGATTGGCTACCATGTGGTATTGCCAACATCACATTTCAAATGTTCGTAGAGCTTACTTGTTGCTCTGTACACTGCAACTGCGTTCTTTATTGCTAGAACAATACTCAGTGCTGAAGGAGTCTACCTTTCCACACCGATAAAGTATTAAAACATCATACTGTCTACTATTATTACAACAGTTATGAAAATAGAGTACATACAAAAGTTAATTACTTATAAAACAATGTGATTGCAACATACATTGCTCTGGCACCACAGGTTTGATGGCTCTTGAAGAAGTCGTCGCATATTTCGGTTACATGCACCTAATCACGGTGCTTCTTCAAGTTGGAGATATAAGTTTTATGCGACAACTGTATGCCGCACAAATTACATTTCGCATAGTCACTATTAAGAGGGGTGAAATGACATCTCGCTCGTCCTCGATCGCTTCAACTCGGCAGAAACAAGATATACACTTTTAGACGACGAACGACGAAATGGACGAGATGTTTTTCAGTTTTGAACCTCTCCCTGCCGGGTCCTGGCGATTTTCTAGGAAAAACGAGCAAGTGTGTGCAAACTGGTCACTGTCCATAATCGGCTTTTAGCCGGTACACCCGCTTTTCGCTAGTCGGTGATTCGCTGCTATACCCGTTCTTCGCTTATCGGTGATTCGCTGCTAAACCTGCTATTTGCTGCATTGATATTAGTACAGATTTCAACCCACAGATGGCTCTTTTAGCCTTTGCTGCTTCTCTTCCCTCACCTCCTCTTCGCTATTCGCTGCTACACCTGCTATTCGCTGCTGCATTTAGTACTCATTTCGGTCACCAGATAGCTCTTTGTAGTTTGTACTGCTGTTCGCTACTATTCCTCATCGTTGCTTCCCAACCATGACCGTGACTGAAATCACGGTCAGATTCCAGATCGCCGTGACCATGAAAACAATGAATTTTCAATCACCGTGATTTTTCACGAGTACGCGATTTCTTGCCCATCTCTAACACAGTCTGCGTTGGGTGGCCAGAGATGGCTGACGTGTGTGGATGAGTGTGCCTGAGTGATTGTGTGGATGGGTGTTCTCTTTCTGAGGAGGCCGCGGCTGAAAATTTAGAATTGTGTGTCTTTTATTTGTGTCTGTCGGCGGCTCAACGTTCGTCTTTACAGTGAGTTGTTCTGTATCTGCTTATTATTATTAACATTCCTTACTGGACCTTCCATTGTTGTTGGAAGGAGTACAATAGTTTGTAAAATTATGGGGCCATGCATGTGACAGAAAAAAGGGGGTGTCAGTTGTTTCTATTGACAATTATTAACATTGTCCAGATTACTTTAAGGCATGCTATTTAAAGTACTAAGAATACCTATAAAGTAAAATTAGATATTTGGGGTAGGACAACATCAAGAAACAATACCACAGAGACACTAACTGAAGAAGTAAAATCATTTATTGATAGCATCCCTGTGGTAGAATATTGCTGTCTAATCTTGAGAGTTGTCATGCTGATAACAACAAAAACATTCAATCAGACAAAGAAGATAGTTTTCTTAGTACAATTTTACCTTTGCATGTTTGAAAAGAAAAATAGATAAATTCAGCCTTTGTGAGAGGATAAATCAATTTGGAACTGAATATTTGCAAGATGATTTTAAATGAAATGATAGTATGCCTAGGCAAGAAGTTGAAGAATGTCAGAACAATCTTTAACAAACAAATGAAAATTTTTCTCTTTGCATCCTTTGACTCTCGTAAAGTGTTGAATACACACAGTGTGGCAACATAATCATGCTTTACTTTTTGTAAGAGATTTCTATGTATCTTTACTGTAGATGAAAGCAGGACAAAGGTTGAATTTTTTATGTCTCTTTCATTTTATTTTGCAGAGGAAACGAGGGTAAATAGGGTTAAAGAAGCTCTTTGGCCTTCATTATGTATTTAAATGATGTTGAACATGGTATATTAAAAAGTAATACCATTGACAATATTGTGACAACATCAGTTACAACAATAAGAAACAAGTCCTTGTGAAGTTATGTGCATTTCTAAAAACATATAAAAACATTAATCTAAATTATCACATTGTTGGGCATCAATAGATACCTGGTAATTCTATTCACTCTAAAATTGATTACTAATTGATCACCTCAAGAAGATAACTTATCCAACATTTTATAACATGTCTGGCTGGTGCATGGTATATTACGACACAGTCCCTATTCACTCAATTAGTTTAATGACATTTATTTCAGTCTGATGCTTAAAGGACTGGTTAATAATTTTTGTAACAACAATTCTTATTGGCATATTACCTACAGTACAGTTTATTACTCTGATTATTAATTACTGTAAAAATTTTTATATAACGTTCTTCATACCACACACCATTGATGGTTTCACACTGAAACTCAAACATAAATAAATACATTGTTGATCAACCCCATGAACCATAGACATTGTGGAGGTGTGGTGGCTTGTATGCCTCAACGATATAGATAGTCGTACTGTAGGTGCAACTACAGTGGAGGGGAATATGTAGAGACATCTGACAAATGTATGATTCCTGAAGAGGGGCAGCAATCTTTCTAGTGGTTACTGGGGTAATAGTCTGGATGGCTGACTGAGCTGGCCTTGTAACATCAGTTAGCGTGGCTTTGTCATGCTGTTACTGCGAGCGACTGAAAGCAAGGGGGAAAGTATAGTTGTTTCTCTTCCCAAGGAAATGCAGCTCTACTGTATAAATATACAATGATGGCATAAAATATTCCAGAGATAAAAGAGTCACCCGTTAGGATCTCCAGGGAGCGACTACTCAGGAGAATGTCGTTATCAAGAAAAACAAAACATGCTTTCTACAGATCAGAGTATGGAATGTTCTAACCCTTAATCAGGTGGCCAAGTTGGAAAATATGAAAACAGAAAGTTAGATGTGGAGGGGATGGCCTAATAGAAATTCATGGATTACACAGGAGCTACTGAACTTAATTGATGAGAGGGGAAAATATAAAAAAGCAGCAAGTAAAGCAGGCAAAAGGGAGTACACATGTCTGAAAATGAGTGTGACAGGAAGTGCAGACTGGCTAAGCAGGGTTGGCTAGAGGACAAATGCAAGACCATAGAAGAAAGTACAGGAAAATAAAAGAAACATTTGGATACAAGAAAAGCAGTTGCATGAATATCATGAGCTCAGATGGAAAACCAAGACTAAGCAAAGAAAGGAAAGGTGGAAGGAATATGTAGAGACCCTATACAAAGTGAATAAATGTGAAGGCAGTATTATAGAAATGGAAGAGAAAGTAGAGGAAGATGAGATACGATACTGTGAGAAGACTATGACAGAGCACTGAAAGATTTGAGTCGAAACAAGGCCCCTGGATTAGATGATATTCCATCTGAACTGCTGACATCATTAGGAGAGCCAGTCATGAAGAAATTGTTCCGCCTGGTATGCAATATGTATGAGACAAGAATAATACTACAAGAATAATATAATAATTCCAATTGCAAAGAATGCAAGTGCAGACAGACTTGCAAGTTACAGAACTATGAATTTAATAAGTCCGCGGAAACAAACGACGTCTGTGTAGCGGTCACTACAGGACAAATGTAGGAATATGGTAGGCAATATGGAAGTTAGAACTTACCTTAGAAGATAAGTTAAAGAAAGGCAAACCTACGCTTTTAGAATTTGTAGATCTGGAGAAAGCTTTTGACAATGATGACTGGAATACACACTTACTCTATCAATGGTAAAATATATGGAGTGAACAGTTATACTCAACTTGTACAAAAATCATAAAGCCATTATTAGAATCGAAGGACATGTAAGGGACACAATAGTTGGGAAGGCAGTAAGACAGGGTTGTAGCCTTTCTCCAGTGTTGTTCAGTTAGTACATTGAGCAAACTGTGAAGGAAAGCAAGGAGAAATTAGAGAAGCAATTAAAGTACATGGAGAAGAAATAAAGACTTTTTGGGTTGCCAATGACAGTAATTCTTTTGGAGACAGCATAGGACGTGGAAGAGTAGTTGAACAGAATGGACAATGTGTTGAAAGGACCATACAAAATGAAAATAAACAAAAGCAAAACAATCAGTGGCAGCTCGTACTCAGTTTCGATGGTAGGGCCCAGACAAAAAGTTTGCACCCAGTAAAGTGTTCATTATATAACTTCCATTTATATAACATAATTTAAACACATTCAAAAGACATTAAATATACTAATTAGGCAGTAATTAATATAATACATGAAACAATGTAGCTGTGATGACATAATTTATTGAAGAACTTTGGAGTTTTTGAGGTCTTTCGATTCAGAGGTCACCAGCTCTTCTCATGCTGAAGTTTGTACTTATTGTAGTTGTGCTTCTGTGTACTGATTGTGATGTCAAAATCAAAAGGAACTGTGGGAGGACGTATGTGACTTCTCCATTGGAAATGCACAAGAGAGACAACAGGAACCCTCCTGACTTTTACATTATGACCAAGAGAAAAACTATGGGAAAAACCTTGGTAAGGAGCACTTTCACGTGTATTTTACCTAACTAGCACGTTAACTAATGAGGTCTGTATTCTGATAGGTTAATTATACACTAAATGTGCTTGTCTGTTCTTATGATTGGCAAACTTGTCAATTACTCTGTTGGTGAAGTTTGGAATATCACTGATTTCCTCCTTGTGAATGAAACAAACAGCCTGTGAGTTCAGCCCTTCCTAACTAATACTGTTCCTGAGGAAGGTTTTGGGTCTTTTTAAGGTGCTGAAACTGCATTCTGCTTCTGCTGTTGAAATTGGTGTAGTTAGCGCAATTTGTGAGGTTTTGTACTCTACAGTGAACAATTCTTCAAGGCATGTTCCACAAAGAAAGTAAACAGCTCACAAGCCGATGCAATGTCTCTAAATGTAGCAATGCGATAAATCACTGCCAGTTCATTATTCAATTTATGTGCCAAATAAACAGATTGTAATTTAATGAAAAAGTATTGACCAAAGTGGCTGGGAAATGTTATTTAAAAGAAGCAATCTTTTTTTTGGATCAATGATTTCAAATTTGCTAAATACTGTACATGAGACTTTCAGTTGGTTGATCATAATGTCACACACTTCTTTGGTATCTTCTGTCAGATTAAGTTTACTGCCGCATTTTGAACGTTTCCTTGGAGGAGCAATACAATCATCATCAGGAACTCAAAACCGTTGAATGTTCTCCTGCATTTCAGATACAGTACACTCAAAATGATGTAATGCATTGGATATGGTAATGGCATTTGCACTCTGCATCTGAACTAGGTTATAGAAAATATCAATGTGTTTCATGATGATATAGAAAAAATTTAGGAGGAACAAAAAGTGTGGACTGTAAATTTCTTAAGGCAAATGCTTCTCTTATTGTAACATCATCCCAGGAATATTATATGCCATGCCATGCCATGATACGAATATTATAGATGAAAAATTCCTAGCAGGAAAAATTATATATAAAAAAAGACGAAGATTACTCACCAGGCGAAGGAGCACAGGTGTGACAGCAGCACAAATAAATAGAACACACACACTCACACACACAAGCGCTAGCTTTCGCAGCCTAGCTGCTTCATCAGGCAGAAGGAAAAGGAAATGATGAGGGTTTAAAGGAGCGGGTAGGGAGTCATTCCAATCCCGGGAAAGGAAAGGAAAGACTTTCCCGGGATTGGAATGACTCCCTACCCACTCGTTTAAACCCTCATCATTTTCTTTTCCTTATCCTTTCCTTCTGCCTGATGCAGCAGCAGCTAGGCTGCGAAAGCTAGCGTTTGTGTGTGTTCTTGTGTGTGTGTGTGTGTGTGTGTGTGTGTGTGTAAAATAAAGATTTTTGACTTACCTAAAGTACAGGCTCGTCGACAGAAACATAAAACACACACAAACATTCAAGCTTTCGCCACCACTGGCAGCTTCTTCAGGAAAAAGAGGAAGGAAGGAGAGGAGAAAGGGAAGGATACGGGTTTTAAGGAAGTGGAAAAGGAGTCATTCCAATCGCAGGAGTGGAAGGACTTACCTTATTCCTTAAAACTCGTATCTTTCCATTTCTCCTCTCCTTCCTTCCTCTTTTTCCTGAAGAAGCTGCCAGTGGTGGCGAAAGCTTGAATGTTTTTGTGTGTGTTTTATGTTCCTGTCGGCGAGCCTGTACTTTAGGTAAGTCAAAAATCTTTATTTTACACACACACACACACACACACACACACACACACACACAAACGCAAGCTTTCACAGCCTAGCTGCTTCGTCAGGCAGAAGGGAAGGAGAGGGAAAAGGAAATGATGAGGGTTTTAAGGGAGTGGGTAAGGAATCATTCCAATCCCGGGACAGGAAAGACTTACCTTGGGGGGAAAAAGGAGGGTAAACAAATACACCCCTCAGGGGCTCAGCATTGATTTGCTGAGTACGGGCTTGGCAAACCCGGGGTCCTGAGCTGTGGGCTGTGTCGCGCCAACAGTCCGCTACACCGTAAGCTCTGTGCGTGCTTCAACGACCATTGTTCGGCGCGACGGTGGAACATTGTACGTTTCAGAGCCCGGGGATCTTGGCTTAATCGCCCGGGTCGCGAGGACGGTACAAACCTCTATAAAAAAAAACCTCAATCTCAAGGTGTGCTACGTGCCGAGGAGATGCATGGCTGTTGAGGTTGAACAGCCGCTAGCGAGCAACCTCTGAGGAACCTGCCGCACCTCAGTTGTACAAGGCTTACCCAGGCAAGCGGGGCTCTGCCTGGGTGGACCTCTTTTCCCTAGCTGCTCGTGGGACCGAGATGAAACGAGCTAATAAAAGCGTGGCCGGTCGCGAAAACGGCGTCTCAAAGCGAGGAAAGATTGACTTCAATGCTGAGAAATATGACCCTCAGTCGTTCCCTGCCTTGGCAACGCCATGGGAGGAACGTAGGGCAAGAAATCGAGGTGAGGCATATGCCCCCCGATACTTAGTATGTTCCCGGACTGACGGTGAGTCGTTTACCAACACAAAGCCCCTGTTTTTTGTTGAAAACGTAGAGGATAAATTCAGCGAGGTGGAGGGCATGTCAAAGATGCGATCCGGCTCTGTCCTTATTACGACGTCATCCCCAGCACAGTCACGAGCACTGCTTGCCTGTGACAAGCTGGGTGATGTTCCCGTAACGATCACTCCTCATAAGAGCCTCAACATGATACAGGGTATTATATTCCATAAAGATCTTCTGTTGCAGACCGATGATGAGCTACGTAAGAACTTGGAGCGGAGAGGAGTTCATTTTATACGGCGAGTGCATAGGGGTCCGAAGGAAAACAGGGTCGCAACCGGTGCATTCATCTTGGCCTTCGAGGGCGACACGTTACCTGAGAAGGTCAAGGTGATGATTTACCGGATTGACGTGAAGCCCTATGTTCCTCCCCCTATGCGCTGTTTTAAGTGCTGGAGGTTTGGGCACATGTCCTCCAGGTGCACTGCCAACTCCACCTATCGAGAGTGTGGACGTGCGGAACACCCTAACGTCCCTTGTGCACCTCCTCCACTCTGTGCGAACTGTGGACAACACCACTCCCCTTGCTCGCCCACCTGCTCTGTTCTGCAGAAAGAGAGATAGATCATGGAATATAAAACTCTGGATAGGCTGTCTTACTCGGAGGCAAAGAGGAAGTACGAGAAAATGCATCCTATCAGCATGAAGACATCCTTTGCTGCAGCCGCATCTAAAGAGTTACCACGTGTACAGTCGGTCCTAGTGGGCTCCCAGGCCCAACCATCCACCTCTGCCCCCCTAACTACTGGGGGCACCTCAAATTCCACCGCCCCCAAAGACCCTGCTTTGGGAGCGGTAATCACCACACCAAAGGGGACATTGGTCCCCACCCCAGAGCCAGAGTCACAACAGCCTGCTCCGGCTCCTCGCGCTAGGGAGGGGTCGCTTGGATCCCTTCCCTCTAAGGCTTCTCCCGCTGAATCAGCGGATGCCAGTGGCTGGCAGAAAGTGCCGCCAGCTGGTCGTAGGGCTGCACGCCGCTCCTCCGTCCTGGGGACTGAGCTGGCAGCGCCCTCCCAGCATGAGAAGCCTAAAGAGAAGCGCGAAACCAAGAAGAAGAAGGACAAGAAACCACCCAAGGAGAAGGATACCCCAGTGGCCACCTTGCCGCCACCCCCTCCACCTCTTCTTCTGAGGACGAGATTGAGATCCTCGCGTCTTCCAAAGACTTGGCAATTGCCGAGTCTTCGGAAGCCATGGACGTTGAGGCTCTGCCTCCGAAATCGGCGACGGCAGAAGATACTGGGACTCCTACTGCGCCGCCAAATTCAGCATGTCCCAGCGACAAGGAGGCTCTCTGATCCTCCAGTGGAACTGTGGCGGCTTTTTCCGCCATCTGCCAGAGTTACAGCACTTGTTGTGCCGCTTCCCAGCGTTTTGTATAGCCCTGCAGGAAACCTGGTTTCCTGCTAATAGGACCCCAGCCCTTCGTGGGTATCGGGGCTATTACAAAAATCGTCTCCTATACGACAGGGTCTCTGGAGGTGTGTGTATCTATGTCCTTGCCACTGTCCCCAGTGCCGCTGTGCCTCTACACACGACTCTTGAGGCGGTGGCTGTTCGAATCCGGGCTATGCAGGAACTGACGATCTGTTCACTTTACCTTCCTCCAGATGAGACGATTTCAATTACTGACCTTGCTACCCTGTATAACAACTTCCCCCACCATTTCTGATTCTGGGGGACTTCAATGCTCACCATCCCTTGTGGGGTGGAGCGCAGACAACAGGCCGCGGTAGGGACATAGAGACGCTCTTATCGCAGCAAGACGTCTGCCTGTTAAACACTGGTGCACCCACGCATTTTTGCGTGGCACGAGGCACCTACTCAGCTATAGATCTCTCCGTTTCTACCCCGAGCCTGCTCCCGCATTTCCAGTGTAGGGTCCATGATGACCTTTGCAACAGCGACCATTTTCCCATCCTCATGTCGCTCCTGGATTTTCAACCTCCGGGCTGCCCATCTCGATGGTCTCGCCGTCGAGCTGATTGGCAACGCTACACCTCAGTTGCTACGGTTCCTGTTCCACTGCCAGCTGACATGGACATGGCGATTCACCAGGTAACCAGCACGATAGTTTCAGCCGCTGAGTCAACCATTCCCACCACTTCTGGCTCCCCACGGCGTAAGTCTGTGCCCTGGTGGACGCCAGAAATCGCCATTCGGGATCGTCGTCGGGCGCTCCAGCGGCATCGTCGACACCCCACCTTAGAAAACCTAATAGCTTTTAAACGGCTCCGGGCCCGGGCTTGACAGCTTATCCGGCAGGGTAAACGGGACTGTTGGGAGATGTATGTCGCCAGCATTGGCCGTCGCGCCTCTGCATCTCGGGTATGGTCCCAGGTCAGGCGCCTCTTTGGGTATCGTCCATCGACACCGATTCCCAGCCTACGCATCCAGGGTACCCTATGCACCGAAACCAACTTCGTTTGCAGAACACATGGCTGAGCATTATGCTCGCACCTCTGCAACTTCCGAATACAGTGTCGACTTCCGTGCGCTGAAGGAGCGAGTTGAACAGCGACGGCTGTCCTTTCACACGTGTGGAGACGAATTGTACAACTCTGCTTTCAGTGATTGGGAATTCGACACTGCCCTTGCCGCATGTCCCGATACCTCTCCAGGACCGGACAGCATCCACAGCCAGTTCATCCGGCACCTTTCCGTGGAGTTTAAACACCAGCTTCTCGCCCTGTTTAACCGTTTATGGGCGGAGGGGGCTTTCCCGTCACAATGGCGAGAAAGCATCGTTATTCCGGTGATCAAACTTGGTGCTGATCCACAGGTGGCTGATAGTTACCGCCCAATCAGGCTCACCAACGTTATGTGCAAGCTATTTGAACGTATGGTGAGCCGGTGGCTTATGTGAACATCGGGGTCTGTTGTCCCCACGTCAAGGGGGTTTCCGGCAAGGCCGCTCCACCATTGACAACTTAGTGGCCCTGGAGTCTGCCATTCGTACAGCATTTAGCAGGCGTGAGCATCTAGTTGCTGTCTTTTTCGACCTCAGAAAGGCGTACGACACCACTTGGCGCCACCACATTCTGGCTACACTGCACCCTTGGGGCTTGAGAGGTCCGCTCCCACTTTTTATTCAAAACTTTCTTTCTTTCCGATCTTTTCGGGTACGGGTTGGTACTTCCCTCAGCTCCTCTCACGTCCAGGAGAACGGTGTCCCACAGGGCTCCGTACTTAGTGTACCCCTATTTTTAATTGCCATCAATGGACTTGCTGAGGCAGTGGGGTCATCGGTTTCTTCCTCCTTGTTCGCCGATGACTTCTGCTTATACTACAGCTCAGTTAGCATTGGGGTAGCTGAAAGGCGTCTACAGGGAGCGATTCGAAAGGCGCAGTCGTGGGTTCCAGTTTTCTCCGGCGAAAACCCGGGTTATGCACTTCTGCCGCCGTCGAGCTGTCCATTTGGACCCAGAGCTATATTTATATGATGAACTTATTCGTGTCAAAGAGACTCACCGATTTCTAGGCATGCTCTTCGACAGCCGGCTCACTTGGGTGCCCCATCTTCGCCAGCTCAAGCAGAAGTGCGTCAGGTACCTCAATATCCTACGCTGCCTCAGCCACACTAGTTGGGGAGCCGCCCGTACGAGTCTTTTGCAGCTCTACAGGGCGCTGATTCAATCTCGATTGGACTACAGGAGCTTTGTATATGGTTCGGCAGCCCCATCTGCATTGCAGGCCTTGGACCCGGTACTCCACAGTGGCGTCCGTTTAGCGACAGGTGCCTTTCGGACAAGTCCAGTGGCCAGCCTCCTTTCTGAAGCTGGAGTCCTTCCCCTGCGATTTAGGCGGCAGCAGCTGTTATCCTCCTATGCTGCCCATGTCCATGCAATACCACACCATCCGAATCGCAGGCTTCTTTTTCCAGCTGCTACACTCCCGTCTCCACGACAACGACCGAGGTCCGGTCTTCCGATCGCGGTCCGCGTTCGTTCCGTCCTGTCATCCCTTGAGTCCCTTTCTATGCCTCCTGCTTTTCACTGGCCTTACCACATCGCTCCTTGGTCACTTTCACGTCCACAGATTCGGCTGGACTTGGCGCATGTATCAAAAGCCTCTGTAGCGCCACTGAGTCTCCGTCGCCAGTTTCAGGCAGTTTTAGAGTCGTTCTGTGGCGCGGAAGTCGTATACACGGATGGTTCTGTGGTCGACGGCCGTACTGGCTATGCATACGTCCATGGTGAGCATACTGAACAGCATTCACTGCCCTGTGGAAGTAGCGTGTTCACAGCGGAACTAGTTGCCATCTATCGGGCACTTGAACATCTCAGAGGGTGCCCTGGGGAGTCTCTGGTCATCTGTTCTGACTCCCTTAGTGGTTTGCAAGCCCTCGCCAACTGTTTCCCGAAACACCCTTTGGTGCAATCCGTACAGGAGTCTCTTTCCAGGCTTGTTCGGTCTGGTCGTTCGGTGGTTTTTGTTTGGACCCCAGGCCACAGCGGCATTCCTGGAAACGAACGTGTGGATCAGCTGGCTAAGCAGGCTACTTCCTCCAGGCCATTGGCTATTGGTCTTCCAGAGAGCGATCTCCGACTGGAGTTCCATCGGAAGATCCGTAGCCTGTGGGATTACGAGTGGGCTAACTCTGCTCACCCCAACAAGCTTCGTGCAGTGAAGCTCTGTACGGTCGCATGGAAGTCCTCACTGCGGTCGTCTCGTAGGGAATCGGTTGTTCTCTGTCGCCTACGAATCGGCCACACATGGCTGACGCATGGCCACCTTCTTCGGCGGGAGGACGCACCACAGTGTGACTGTGGCGCCCCCTTGACAGTGGTCCACATTCTGGTGGACTGTCCACTTTTAATTGCCTTGCGCCAATCTCTTAATCTACCAGATGCGCTTTCTTTTATGTTAGGAGACGATTCTGCTATGGTCGAACGTGTTTTAGATTTTATTCGCTCTGCTGCTTTTTATCATGTGATTTAATAGTGGATCCCTAAACCTGATATTTCAGGTACCTGCCATTTCACCTGTTTTAATCTGTTTTTACTTTCATCCTGTCAGTCCCATGGATGACTGGCATTTTAGTGTGTGCAGAATGGCTGGCTCATCCTATATTATCTCTGTGATCGGCCAGCCACATACTTCTGCTTTGCTCTTTTAGTGTTATTGTCTCTTTGGTCCATTGCTTTCCTGATTTTTTACCTTTAAATGTTGTCTTCGCATGTATTCTCACCTTGAACGTCTCATGCATTAGACGTGGCATATTCTTACGTGCTCTCTTAGCTAGGAACAGGGGACTGATGACCTAGCTGTTTAGTCCCCTTCAAACAATCAATAACAACAACAACAAACAAATACACACACACCCACACATTTACACAGACACAAGTACACTTAGGCAGACATACTGTAGAACAGTTCTACAGTAGGTCTGCCTAAGTGTACTTGCTTCTGTGTAAATGTGTGGGTTCTCCAGTATGTCTGCCTAAGTGTACTTGCGTCTGTGTAAATGTGTGGGTGTGTGTGTATTTGTTTACCCTCCTTTTTCCCCCCCAAGGTAAGTCTTTCCTGTCCCGGGATTAGAATGACTCCTTACCCACTCCCTTAAAACCCTCATCAGTGGTGGGGGTGAGGAGGAGGCAAGGAGAGGGAAGCAGGAGGGGTGGGGGAATACGCCAGTGCTGTCTGACGGACAGTGAGGAAGGAAGGGAAGGGAATGTGTGGCGGGATGGGAGATGAATGTAAGGATAGAGTGTGGCAGGGAGAGGAAGGGAAGGGTGGTACAGCCATGGGCACCCGATGGCACCCTCATATGCCAGCCTGTTCATGGGCCATCTAGAGGAATCCTTCCTGACTACCCGGAATCCCAAACCACTCATCTGGTTCAGATTCATTGATGTTATCTTCATAATGAAGGTGAAGATACACTATCCACATTCCTTCAACACCTTCTCCTCCATTCACTTCACCTGGTCCTACTCAACTTAACAAGCCACCTACCTCGTCGTTGACCTGTTCCTCAAAAATGCCTTATCAGTACCTCCATCCACATCAAACCTACCTACCATCAACAATATCTCCACCGAGTGAGGTGGCGCAATGGTAACACCCTGGACTCGTATTCGGGAGAGCGGTGGTTCAAATCCACCCCTGGCCATCCAGATTTAGGTTTTCCGTAAACCACTCAAGGCAAATGCCGGGATGGTTCCTTTCAAAGGGCACGGCCGATTTCCTTCCCCGTCCTTACCCAAAACTCTGAGCGTTAGCTCTGTCTCTAATGACCAAGTTGTCGATGGGACGTTAAACCCTAAGCTTCCTTCCTTCTTCCTTCAACAATACAATCCTCCTTGTTACAATCTTTTCTGTTTCCATGCTTGAAAATTGGTGTTATTACTGCTTTTGTCCAATCAGACAGTACATGTCCTGACTCCCACGCCGTTTCAATTATCCTGTGTAACCATTTGAGACCTGACATTCCACTGTATTTGATGAGTTCTGACTTAATTTCATCTACCCCATCCGCCTTATTTGCACTGTAATCTATTGACCATTCTCTCCTCAAATGTGATCCTGTTTCTATAATCATTCCTGTCCCATTCTACCTCAAAACTTGAAACATCATTGAATGTTTCACCTCCATTGAGCAGTTCTTCAAAATATTCCCTCCATGTGCCCAAGGCATCCATAGGATTCCTAGCAGCTTTCCTGACCTGTTTAAAACACTTGGTAATTCTTTCTTCCCTCCTTTTCGGCAACTGCTAATTATGCTCCAGAATGGGTTTCCCATGACCTGACCCATAGCTTTTTAAATGTTTTTAAAGTCTTTGTATGATTTTTCGCTTGGATTCTGTAATTATCCGTTTGGCTGTTTTCATTCTTCAACATAACTTTCTCTGTCTGCCTTATTTCTTGTATGGAGTCATTTTTGAAATGCCTTCTTTTTCTTTTTACGGGCTTCCTTTACTGTGTGATTCCATCGCACTCTCTGCTTCTTCTTGCCTTTACACACTACTGTTCCATGACATTCTCTAGCCACTTCTAGTACTGTGTCCCTGTACATGTCCATACCTCTTCCAGTGACTGAAAACGACTACATTCAATTAACTGGTACCTTTCTAAGATCATTGTTATGTGTTTGTGCCTAATTTCCTTGTCCTGAAGCTTCTCCACTCTTATCCTTTTACATATGGACCTGACGTTCTGTACTTTTGGCTTCACACAACGGATTTCACATGCATATTTAATAATGATCAGTGTAATTGAAGAACTCCCTGAACCCACGCAGGCCCTTGACTGCTGTCCTGAGTTCCTGATCTGTTATTATATAGTCAATGACAGATCTGGTTTCCCTGCCTTCCGAAATATACCACTGAATATTTTTATGCTTAAAAAGGAAGTTTGTGATAACTACGCCCACTACTGGCACATAAATCCAAGAGCTGTTTACCGTTCCTGTTGGCTGTCCTCCATATCCTCTCCAAACTTACCCATAACCTTCTCATACCCTTTTGTTCGATTTCGTATCCTGGCGCTGAAGTCACTCATAAGCAAAGCACTATCCGTTACTGTAACACCTACATCACTAAGTGCACCGTAAAATCCGTCCACCTCATTTTGATCTATCCCTTCACGGACAAGTACACAGACACAATAGTGCTAATTTTCTTACTGGAGATGGCCAAATCCATTTCAGTCGTTCATTTACATGCCTTATTGCAATTATGATGGGTTCTATTGGTTTCCAGATGTAAATCCCTACTCCCCACTGTCCTCGTCCTGCTTTGACTCCCACTTCATCCTTTTTTCTCTTCCCTTGCCTTCATGTCACTAACAGCTAAAACATCTAACGCCACCTTACTTGCAGCCTCTGCCAGCACCACGTTCTTCCTAGTGTAGTCCCAATTGGTGTTAGTAGCTTCCCATCTCATTCCTGATTGTTTGCCAAGTTGTATCTGAGGAGTCCCTGGTCTGTCAATTTGAAGTGGGTGTGGAGGTGGGACTCCGTCACCTCCAAAGGTCCGAGGAATTTGCTCTGATTGTTGCCAGCATCATATCAACATAACCGGAAAGCTGGTTGCCCAGAGTCCCATTGAGTTTTACCCATAGCGGTTGAGGCCATTGTGCAGGCTGACAGACTTGGGGAATTCCAGAAGGTGATGTGACAGCCCACACGACGAGAACTGTTACGTAGTGGTTCCAGGAACACTTATCTGAGTTAAAACACCGCTGACCACCAAAGTTTCTACATATGAACTTTAGTGATCATATCTGGGATGCGTTGCAGCGTGCCGATCAGACAAATTTGAACCCCTCATGCCCTAAGGGATTTTTGGACAGGTCTGCGGATGCTTGGTGTCATTCCCTCCAGCGCTACTTGAGACATTAGTCGAGTCCATGCCACGTCATGTTGCGATACTCCTGAGAGCTTGCGGGGGCCCTATGCAATATCAGGCAGATGTGCTTTCTTTGGCTCTTCAGTGTAGATGTCCAGTGAGTATGAAGTTACTATCTCTATTCTTTCAAAGTTTTCTTCTTCTTCTGAATATGAGTGTACAGACATACTGCAATCACTACATTCCACTAATAAATTGTATAATATGAAATTCACAAAAATGCTAACTTATTAGGATGTAGGCTGTGGGGGAACGTTGGATGTGAGGAAATGAGATCATCACGACACGTTTTATGGTACCAGATTTTTATTTGTAGAAAGAGCAGACGTGGTTATCACAGGTTGTACTTGATGAGGGCGGCGAGGAGTCCCTGGAAGGGTGCGTTGTAGTCGAGGGCGACCTCGTTCTTCTGCGCGTCCTGGCGGGTGTCGACGTAGTCGTCGTCGGCGCCGGGACCGCCAACCAACGCGCCGTTGAGCACGTGTGCGTTAGCCTGGTCGCCGTTGAAAGTGTTCCAGTCGCACGTGGCCGGCGGGTCGGGGCATGAGCTGCAGACACGATGGAAATAATCATTAGCCCTTCCCTCTTGTGGTTGCAACGTAGTAGCGCCAGTCTGTTCCCATTTTATCCCGTTAAAAACTATTACGTGTACTTTGAAATGTCAAAAAATACCTAAAGATAACTTCTTGTTTGATATCATACACAGGCGATGACAAATAAACTTTATTCAACATCAATTAACACAAGTATCATTTTTCTGAATACTCAGTTGGTTACAAGGGAAAACATGTGAGTCGCGGCGGAGTGGTCGAGCGCATTGAGGCGCTATGCATAGATGCGCGATACTGTTCCCCTCATGTTGCCCCAAATTTAGCTCAAGTCACCTGCGAAAACCGCACGAAAATTCGTCTAGTACTCTTGAAGATTGAAGTATTGAGAGAGACTGACGACATATACATTTACAGTTTATTTTATTAGTGTAGATGTAGATAAAAGTCCCTGCTGACGGCGTGTACCGACAAAGTGAAACCAACTCCCGGGTCTGCAGCCTGAGTGACCAGTTCGAACATCTCTTGGGGAGGAGGGGGAGGGGGAGGGGGCAGCTGCTCTCTGCCCTGTCTCTCGCTTGGTACGACCATGCGATGGATGTTTATGGCTGTAGGCTTATACCAAGGTCTTCCATTCTCTTGATCTTGAAACCTCATACTGAAAGAGAGTAGTGGAGGCAATGCGATATACACTATTATCTGACTGGGCACTGGAGGAGAAAACTGGGCGGCCATTTTCAATTTATGCAGTTGTCATTTCTTCTAGACCTTCATATCTGTGTAAGTTCAACGACCATGGCAAGGAGTACTCCCTCGTACATTCGAGACCTTCATATCTGTGTAAGTTCAACGTCCATGGCAAGGGTACTCCCTGGTACATTCTAAGTGTTGTTCGCCTTTTTATCTCTCTCTTCGTAGACTGGTGGAGCACTCGTCCACGATTTGCAGTTATTCCTGTGCACGCTTCCTGTATGTTACTGTCATTTTAACTCGGGTCTTGGTCCAAAGTGGACCTGAATTCTTCTGGAGAGGATCTAGAATTTGAGGGGGTCGAGTACAATGTAGATCAATGGCACAATTTTAATTTGCTATCAATAGGGAGAACGCAGTGGCTCCGAAATTGAGAGGTTGATGATTTGAATCTGGAATAGGCCTGTCATGCAGTATTCCCAGCTGACTTAGAAGGGGTGCAGTGGTCGAGATTTTCCCGAGGGGTGCAAATGACATGGAGTCATGTTAATCCATTGATAGGGAACATATATTTTTGCAAGCTTTTCATGTCCACACAGCTGCATATAGTTAATTAAATCTGATTACAATTATGTAAGGGAAATTATACGACAGCGTTCATATTTGCCACTTAGTAAACACTCCGCGCCTCTGGAATATGAAACCAGTTCTGGAACATGATTCAAGATTTATAATTAAACAGTAGACACTGTTCGTTTCCCATGTAAAAACTATTGGAACAGAAAATAACATCAGTGTGAGAAATTGAGACTATTTACAGTGAATGTTATTTATTTTGTGCTCCATACGGTTGGCTTTTTGAGGAAATTTTTTGAATACCTGCAGTCATCAGCATTTGAAACAGATTATCTGCTTATTCCGACAAAAAAACAATGCAATATTGAGGACATACGTAAGCACAATTATCTACTACTCTTCGATTACACGATATCTATTCACCCAGTAAAATAAACACAACCATCTTTAACCTAGGGGTAATGATTTAAGGTGCAATGACCACATAAATCTATATATGGGGATCGTAGATGCTGAAATGTTATCCTAAAGCAGTGTTTTTCAGCCCGTGGTTAAATACCCCTGGGGAGTCACCGTCACAGGAGCAAGTACTTGCACCGTAAATCAACCAGAGGTTCAGTAATCCAAAAACGTATGTCTAAGTGAAATTTATTTAATGTTAAAACTATGTGTAACATAGATCATAGATTGTTTTATAATACAGTGTGTTAAAGGTGAATAAGCGCAGAGACTGAAAACTGTTTCCAGGAACCTATCGACAGATAAAAGAAGCCGCGGTGGAGTAGCCGAGCGGTCTAAAGCGTCTCTCTGCGGAGCGCGCGGTTGCTCGCCGTGCAGGTTCGAGTCCTCCCTGGGGCATGGGTGTGTGTGTTTGTCCTTAGGTTAGTTTACCTAGGTTTAAGTAGTTTGTAAGCTACGGACTGATGACCACGCAGTTTGGTCCGATAGATTTACAAACATTTGAACATTTTTTTTTTTTTTTTTTTTTTTTTTTTTTTTTTTTTTTTTTTTTTTTTTTTTTAGATAAAAGAACACGATACCATAAGTAATTCAAAAAATTGGGAAAAAACAACTTATTTATTGTCTACACAGTGGGACCTTTCTTAATGAGGTAATTCGCTTCTGAGTCTTTCCTGAAATGCGAAACACTCATTAAACAAAATATATCGAAATCATGGAAAAATAGGGTAATGTGTTCCATTCCGAATAATACACAAAAAAACCTACGTCCAACAACAATAAAAAAATAAAATAAAAAATAAAAAACCTGAAGCAAAAGAAAGAAGATTAAATTTGTTTCCTTTGAGATAAATTAGTTTTGTTAAGGTCCATGAGGGGGGAGGGTCACCAGAATATTTTTATTTGTAAAGGGGTAGCCAGAATATTTTTACTTTGAAGGGAGTCATATATTCGATAACGTTGAAAAACACTGTCCTAAAGTAAGTATGATTCACTTTTGAAACTCTCGCATAGATAATTTTTGTGTAATTTTTTCTGATGTTGGGCCTACATCAAGACAAATTAAAGAAAGAGCTGTAGGAATCGATCTGGATTTGTGCAACTGATGTATAAGTTTTACAGAAATAGTCAATGATAGTAGAGGGGTGACACGTAAGTCATCAGAAAACGACACAGTGACATTTGGGAACTAATTCTTCTACAGGCATCCACCTAGCTACCATTTTGACTTCACTCGCCCTGTGTCCCATCTGCCGGTGGCACATAAAGGAAGTAAACAGCAGCGACAGGATGTGCCCCCTCATCCACACAGCTGACGACTCAGGCCGCGCGGCAGAAGCCGAGCGGTCTGGAGCGCCACGTTACGGATCGTGCGGCTTCCCACGTCGGAGGTATGAATCCTCCCTCGGGCATGGATGTGTGTGTTGTTCTTAGGTTAGTTTACCTTAGTTTAAGTAGTTCGTAAGTCTAGGGGCTGATGACCAACGTAGTTTGGTCCCATAGAATTACAAATATTTGAACGTTTGAACAGACGGCTCACCTCGCGCGGTGGTGCGGGCTGAGCGGGTAGCTGCTGCCGACGCCGACCACATAGCTGAAGCCTGTGTCTCCGAGGGCGTACCCCATCTGCTCCTTCACCATGCTGCGGTATGCTGACGGGTTGATTCCACGGTCGGACGCCTGAAGCACAGTCATGGCTCTCAGAAAGTTATCAATGCGCCACTGTACAGTGCTCTCACCAAAACAAGAAAAAACGACACACAGTAAAATGGCCAAGAATCTTCAGTTTTTCGTGTTATTAATGGAATTTTGCAATCTATGTTAAGCATCGATACAAATTCATGATAAACATTTGGAATATCGTCCTCTAAACTCAAATGCATTCATCAAATAATGGACTCTCGCACACTTTCAAATTTTTCTGATGGTTTGAAATGATTTTTCATACTTTGTTATACTTCAATAAAGAGTTTCTTTGTTCAAGGGTTCTCTTGGATACGATAGTTGTTTAAGTTGCTCCCAGAAATAATATTACAAAGGACTGCGTCTGGGGGAACATATTGGGCAAGGTATTGGCCCGCTCTGCCTATGGCTAATACCAGATTTTGCATCGAGAACACTGAGACTGAAGTGTGCTGGAGCCCAATCACGCATAAATCGAATATTTATTTTTATGAGCGGGTTTACAGCTAGTAGGTATTGCAGGGTGATCCGAACAAAATACTTGCAGACAGCATGTATCCGACGTAGTGGTTGAATATACACAGCCCTGCCCAAAAATTTAACTGATGTCTACTAGCTAGTATTATAGCTCGAGGATTGCAATCGTTCCATATGTGTTGTTTGTGGAAGCTTGTTAATCCATCTCTTCCAAACGTTGTCTCATCTACATTCAAATTTGTAGCGAGAAAGAGCAGTTTGGCAGTTGTGTAGCGAACCATTGCAAAAGTTATCTCTTCATTAATGGGAGGTAATGCCTTACACAGAAGGAAGATAACATACTTATAGGTTATTATTAGTTGCTCGTGAAGTATCTTACAAGCCTAGATTTTGAGATGCAACAAATTATAGGACGACTTGTCTTGCACTGATGACAGCGCACAGAAAGTGCAAGCAGCATGTGATACTACATATCCTGCATCGGCAATGCGATGGAACACTGCACCCGAGGCCGGATGACTCAGCGTCTCAGGTCTGGGAGTGTCATCTGATACCGGCGTGCAGTCTCCAGTCCATTACTGTTACCTGGAAATACATAAAATTCATGTCCACCTGCTCACGAAATGAATGACGTGCCATGTTTCAAACGAACACTTCCACTTAACTCAGACCCGCACTACAGATACAGTAAGAACACGTTGAAGGCAGACGAATGACGAACGTAAACAAGTCTCGCTGGCGTATGATACAATGAGTCATACGGGTCAAAGATAAGTAAAGTAGTGCTGTTTCCCTGGAATGCCATTGATCTGCAAGTTTAATAATAACTAGAAAGTAAAGAGATAAGACTTACATTTATGTGAAGCTTTTTCCCTTGTTTTCAATGAAGGAATCTATGCTAAATATCAGTAAAAGTATTTTGAACTGGAATGAGAACCTCAGGAACAGAGGAGGTGGTCAGCGTTTGAGACCCTATTCCTTCGAGTATCTTCTGGAACGAGAATGCAACAAGGTATTGGACGCCCACACTTCAGAAGCTCGTGGCTTGAAAAACAAGATATATGGCTATCAGTGAAAGATCTGGATACTGAATACAATCCTGGTGCAGGCAAGAATGTTGTAGAGCACGTCGATCAGTGTGAGATGAATACTCAACTTCAGGGCAGACAAACCATTTATTTTCCCATGCTGTTCCAATGGCATTGTAATTGGGACTACTGTGTCCAGAGATCTTTCGATATATTGGTGTTACGTGGCACATGATGCTGGCGTCGATGAATGGTCAAGTGGAGTGACTGCTTGCAGCTGTACCATAGGCCACTCAGAAAAGTACGTTTACTGGCAGTGTTAATCCACGTCTGCGATAAATAAACATGTCAAAAGTTTTTTTCTCTGAGGGCAATCTTGACTGGTCAAGTTCTCCTATGTTTTCGTTTCTTATACTGTGAAATTTCTTGGCTTAAGACGTAAAAATTACTGCAGAATGTGTGCTATGCTCTCTACCTGCATTCTTCAAACTGATCATGCGGTTTTTCAAACAAGGAACTCGTGGTCATTCTTGTCCACCAAATTTTCCAGTTGCAGTGGCCGAAAATGCTAACACTAGAGAGTTTAGTACTTGGAACATATCATAAGGACTGACTAGTCATTGTTCTACTTTGGTGATGGTGACACAAAACGTTAAGTTCCTCGATTACCTCAGGAAGCCTTGTGCCAGACTATGCACCAAGAGAGAGAGTGTGTGGTGCAGGAATCATAGAGAAATCTTTTTGTTGATATAATGGGCCTTTTGGCTGAAGTTGCAGATGGCATTAATCGTAATGTTACGACATACGACTCACAATTTGAAGTTCTAGGTTCACAGGTTCTTACCATCATGCAGACGAACATAGCGCCAGCCATGTTCCTGAGGGATCCCCATTCTCCCAGGAAGATGAGACCCTTGGGCGTCCTCTGCTGGCTGTTCATCAGATTATCGCAGTAGCTCTGCATAGTCTGCTTGTAAGTCTGGTCACTCGAGAATCGTGCAAGCATAACCTGTATGGAAAGTAGATCTCGTTAAAAAAAATCTTATACACAAACTTCATTCGTGACATTACTTTTTTTAAAACTTTTTTTCCTTATTGAAAAGTGCGTATATCAGTCTATTAAAATGTTTTATATAGCTGTTTCTCGCTCCTATTTATAAATGTGTATATGTAGACTGACTTATTTATCTCCTGTGTGAGCTATTGCAGTGATTAAGACGGCTGCAACTGGAGCATGTTGACAGCAGCGTTTGCATAAGTCCTTACCGTTGTGCCGCTGGACTTCTCGTCCCAGCCGAAGCCACTCCTGTACTGGTTGCCGCCTTCATTATACAGCTCGATGGCCCGGTTAAGATACTTCTCGTCGGCCGTAGCGCGGTACAGCCACACGGCTCCCCAAGGCAGCTCGTCGGCGTATCCGTTGGAGCTGGGAAAAGAGCAGTGGTCTAGCATATTATCATCAGTGTGTTGATGAGAAACAAGTATATGGGATCACATGAAGAGGTGAATCAGCTGCCTCACGAGCTTCAAGGCACCCTCTATGATGAAGAAATGCCACTTAAGATTATTAGTTGGAAGTAATGTTGTCTAGCTTTTCGAAGATATAATCCTGCTCTTATTTTACACCGATAACAAGATGAACAAGACAGAACGCGTGTTATGAGGAAATCTGTGACCCCTCATAAACTGCATCCACAATATTATTAAAACCTGTTGGCGTTACTAAATGGGCACTGAATGGTATGTGGCATTACAGTGTTGCGTGATGAGAGTTCGTTGCAGCCTTTCATCTTCCACTAAGCAGACCGATAATCTTGATGCTTTGGATTCAATAAATACACTTCTGGAAATAAAATTAGTACAGTTGGAAAGCCGACGCCTATTTTGATCACATGACGACATATGACATCTTGGGGGATAGTAGATGTACTGATTTGAGATTAGATCACATTAGTTGTTTGTTCCATAGATCTATATTGAGGAGATCTTCGTGGATGTGGAACATGTTAATATGGAATTTCAAGTATTTTCTTACATACATTTAGTTCTATTCAAAAATTCATCAGTGGAGTAGAAAAAGTTGGCCACTAGTGAGTCTTTCAAGCTCCTCTCAAAGTGATCTTTATTTGTAGCTAAATTTGTTACGGTTATTGGTAAATTATTGAAAATGTGTTCCTGAGTAGTGGACCCCTTTTTGAACTGCAGTAAGTGCTTCGTGAAACTGTGCTGATGGTTGGAAAGAAAATTCAGTCAAGGAAATTTATTACATTCGAAATGGTTATATGTTAAAAAGCTTTGCAGCAAATGGATGTTTAGGATATTGTTTTGTTATTTTGTGGGTCTATTCTTTTATTCTTCCTACCTACAGGAGTTATCTATGCTTCTTTCAGTCGCTTGAGACTTTGCACTGGGCAAGAGATTTGGTTAAATCCAAGCTAAGTTAATGGCTGATCGAACACGTACGATTTATAAAACAGGACCGAAGCTCCATCCGGACATAATGAGTTATTTCTTTTCAAACTCTAGGTATTTCGAGTTGATTTTGTAATATATATTCTCATGGGTGAAAGAATATATATATGGATAAGGCATTAAGGTGAATATGGCCAGTGATACTTTTTTCATTGCGGATTGCCAATTCAGTGAAATGCCGCGAGTAATAAGTGGAAATCAGTAAGGCGCAACGTCAGTGCGTGGATACGTTGAAAATTTGGGTCTGGAGGGAGACGAGCTAGAATAGTCCGTTTAGCCGTGGAGATCACTGGCGTAGCGATCAGCACGCATGCCTAGTAAACAGAAAAACCATGTTCGAATTCTAGCTTGGCAGAAATTTTCAAGATTCTCCCGTCATGTATCGTAAATTCCTTTTGTTGTCTTACCGGTAGAAGCTGGCGGCGGCGGGCACGCTATCTGAGTAGACGCCGCGGTAGGAGTCTGCGAAGTTGAAGAGCGACTTGGCGTGCGACAGCAGAGTGCTGGAGTAGGAGTCGTCCACCCCCCTGAAGACCAGCGAGGCAGCGGCGAAGGCGGCGGCGGTCTCGGCGGCCACGTCGGAACCTGTGGGGGAGCCGAGCGTCACAGCCAAGAGGATACTGTGTGTGGACGGCCTGGGCCAGTCTGTCCTGCTTTATGGGGGAACGGCACGTCGCACTGAGGACTGAGGAGAGAGGTACTCCAGGGTAAATCTGAGCTGTTGTATAGAGTCACTGTCCCGAGTTGGTTGGCCTAGTGGGCCGAAGGCATGGGTTAGAATCACAGTTTTGGTACATATTTTCATGTGATGCCTCAGTCTCTATATTCACATCTAAGTTATAAAAATTACATTAATAAACCATTTTGAAGGACGAAATAGGAAGTTCATATTCACAGGACGTGTTCTGAAGAAAAGATTTGCTTGTCAGTCATCTCAATTCAGCGTGTGTTGCCTACTAGGCTTAGGGTACACCATGGGCTCTGATAAGGTGTTCCATGTGTGATGGCATCAACACGTATAAGGCGCGAATGGCGTCCTGTGATATAGCCATCCGTGCTGCATTTTGCTGGTTCCGAACTTCGTCTGTGGTGGTTCACTTTGGATCACGTCACTGCACCTGTCACTTAACCATATCCAAACTATTTTCGATTGGTAACAAGTCCGATGATCCGGTTGACCAGAACAAAAGGCTATCGTGCTGTGACATCATAATGGCACGCGTTCTTGCAACATGTGGTCGTGCATTGTCTTGATGAAAAGTATCGTCTGCAGTGTCATATATCACAGAATGCCACTCACGTGGGTCAAACTGGTCACACACCAACTCTGATTTGCTTTGTACCTGGCAGTACCCCTCCCGGCGAGGTGGCGAAGTGGTACATACTACAATCGAGTTCGGGGCGACAGCGGGTCAAACTTCCCATTGCCCATCCTGATTTAGGTTTTCTTTGACTGCCCTAAATTACTCCAGGATGTCTATGCAACTGATTTAATAAAATATTTTATTGCCATATGCATTTCGCCTTTATTTGGAAGGCATCATCAGTGGCCTGTAATATATACATGATTATGTTTTACAATATTTGATATTTACATTTCTCCGTATTTTTAGGTTATGAACAGTTCTGATGCGTTATTTAGGTATAGTATTGATATCTGGATGTTGTACTTACAATATTTCATGGATATAGCTTTACATCTGGTGCTCATTGGTTGCTTCCAGCTGGTCTGCTTCAGTTCTGTGCATTTTGCTGTGTTTGTTGTTCCAGCACACTTCACAGTTAGCACCACTAGGCACATGCCATTTTTGTTTGTGTTATGTTTTTCTTTTTGCTGAATATCCAAGGGTTTTTGTAGGCCTTGACTCTCTACCTATTTGGTCCTCTGCTGCCTTGACTATTTCATCTCTCAAAGCTACCCATTACTCTTGTATTGTTTTATTAACCCCCGTTTCTGCCAATTGTAGCCGGAAGTTCCCTCTGAAATTCTAAATAACTTCAGGTTCCTTCAATTTATCCAGGTCCCATCTCCTTGTATTCTTACCTTTCTGCAGTTTCTTCAGTTTCAGTCTACAGTTCATAACCAATAAGATAAGAGTCTATATCTGCTCCTGGTTCCGTAATCTACTCCTTACCATTATAAAATCTATGTGGTACTGAAATTCTTCATTAAAAAACGTAGATTTCTAGAGCTTCTTAAATAAACTGCCCTGCAATGTATCGTTTCATTCCTTCCAATGTTTCTTAGGAAACTTAAAGACAAATGTGGAGTTGTAGTATATTGTTATATGGCGCTACATACCTTCCGTGTTGTAAAAAGTTAGTTAAAATCAGTTTAAACGAAACTATCCACGCTCATCTGATATCGCATTCAGAAATGAGCCTTACCGGCCGTTTGGAGCGGTGTTATGTCCTGAACAAACGCTGAGAGGTTCTAACGCTAAAAAGAATAGCACACAGGCTGGGAAAAAAAAAAAAAAAAAAAAAAAAAAAAAAAAAAAAAAAAAAAAAAAAAAAAAAAGGAGGCGAAGCACAGCTGCAGCTGTTGGTCGATGGCTTAGAGTAGACAGTAGGGGTATATACGCACCTGGCGCACCGGTGGTGATCTTGTAGGACGGCCTGGACATAGTCATGTCTTCGGGGCGGCCCCAGTAGGCGTGGTCTACGTCGCCGTCGCCCACCTGGACGTAGAGCTCGTTGTCGGAGACGTGCGCCTTGATGAGGTAGTCCATGCCCCAGCGGATGCAGTTCTGCGCCTCACCCAAGACGCCAGCGCTGGTGTAGCCGTCGCCCCAGTCCAGGATGCCCCAAGACAGAACCGTCATGGCGAACGCCATTGGGAATCCGAACTTTACGTGGTCGCCAGCTGCGAAAAGCAGACAGCGTCGTTGTTTATCGCGTCAGAGAGCAGTTCTAGAGTCTCAGGTACATGGTACCGGGAACTAGAGTAGCAAGTGATAGTTCTTATCACTAGTAACTGTGGCCTGTTACACGGTATACGTGTACGTGCAGTAATATGACTTTCCCCAGTCTGATCTATATGGTAGTTTCTGTCATCTGCACACTTTGATTGTATTGCAGAATGGCACCAGTGCTAATTTGTAAGTATTTTATTAAGTGTTGTCCCAATGCTGTATAATGTTCCATTTCCTAAAAACTGAAAACGGAAGAAGCACTTCGAACATGTGGCATCATATTAGAGAGAAAATATCTCCAGTGTTTCTTTGTTATCTCAAAGGAAATGAAACTTGTTCCTTTTGGTTCATCTTTCTTTTAAATTGATTTGTGTGTGTATTTTTGGGAATGGAACACATTATTCCGTTTTTACATGATTTACGACAGAAAAATATATTTTGCTTAAAGAGTGTTTCGCATATCAGGCAAGATTCAGAAGCTAATTATGATGATTAAGAAAGGTCCCACTGCATAGAGAGTTTGTAAAGAAATAGATCTTTTTCCCGATTTTTTTCAGAATGACTTATTATATCATATTGTCTTACCTATAGATTGGTTCCTGAAAAAAGTATTCAGACTTTGCACTTATTCATTTTAACTCACTGTATTACAAAATAATCTATGATCCATTCAACTATCAATGCATCTTACACAAGTAACTCCGTAATTTTGAGACTAAATAAATTTGACTTAGGCATACGTTTCTGTATTACTGAACCCCTAGTTATTTAATGGTTCAAGTAGTTCCTCCCCCCAGAGCAAGATTTGGCGACCCTCTGGGGGTCGTGACCCACAGGTTGAAAAACACTAATTTATACCATCGAAGACTGACGATGCAGGAAATTCATCCTTGGCTCTCGTAGTCGTGAACGAAAACCCATCGTTCAGCGATAATCGCGACTGTAGCCAAAAGACAAAAAGCCAGTCGTACCCGGTGTGTCAACCTCTGTACACTCCTGGAAAGAAATGCGTTCTTGGCATCTCAGATGGCTCTGCAGATGCGATGAGACATCATTTCATTAAAACCCTTTTGATCCTTCCGTATGGCAGTTTATGCACGTGGAAATTTGTCTCTGTCAAGTTAACATCAAAATATTTTCATTCTCTAACTTGACGTACACCGTTGACTTTACTACGCGCGGACTAATTATAAACATGAAATGTTAGCTGTGGAACTAAAAAGTGATTGTTCAAACAACTTACGGGTATGTTGCCGGGTGACGTCACCGACAACCGCCGATATTTTGGCAGGAGGACACCCTGCCATTCTCAAGGCACAACTGCACTTAAGGAAGCAATGTGCAAGCGTTTTTAATACCTCGGTGCAGTTGTGCCTTGAGTATGGCAGGGTGTCCTTCTGCCGAAATATCGGCGGTTGTCGACGACGTCACCCGGCAGCATACCTGTAAGTTGTTTGAACATTCATTACGCCGGGAAAAGTTAAACTCTTATATTATGATTAGATACATTCTGTATAATGGCCGAAAATCTGGTGGTTTTCTTCTTCCTATCTTTCTTTCTCTCTCTCTCTCTCTCTCTCCTCAAGAAAGACTGCAAATCTCTCCCGCAAACTCGGAACAGTAATAAAGATTTGTGGCTGTTCTGCAGTTTGGTAACTCGGTGTACTCACCATCGTAGTAACCCCCAGTGAGGTCCTCGCCGTTCTGGCCCCTGTCGTTGAGTGCGGAGTCTCCCCTCCAGTAGAGGGTGCTGTCCATGCCAGACAGCTTTCCAGACCGCTGCGCCTGGTAGAACAGCAGCGACTTCGACAGGGCGTCCTTGTAGTCATACGCTGCAACACCGGAAGCCAACGCATCTGTTACTACGGCTCGTTCTAGGAGTCACTAATAAACACCTGGCTACTCCATAACGTATTTTATCTAAATGTTTCGAAATAGCAAATTTATTTAGTTTCACTGTATAACCTATAGATATACTACCAAATTGTGACATGAAAATTTGTGCCTTGCCGCTCGCGAAAAGCGGGAAACCCACTATTTTCATATGTCACCGTTTGGTAGTACACCCCTCATAGAGTAAAGCAAAAAAAAATCGCTACTGCGAATCATTTTGATAAATATTTTGATCACTGTAATTCATCACAGTAATACTTCGTAACAAGTTGGCTCACGAAACCTAAAGCACCATGATGAGTTGGTTCATGTAGGAAGCATTAGAAATATGGGTTCAGGTTTTCAGATCATATAACACTGAGTTATGCGTTTGGTTGAAATAATAATATCTATGCATATGTGAAGAGAGTAAAATACTGCCAGTTAATTTTGTAGTAATAGAAAAAAAAAATGACAGACCCCAGCGTCTCAATTAAAACATAACAATGAAACCACCATCAACAATAAAATTTCAGCAAGAATTATGAAAACATTTAATATTTTCGTAGGAAAGTGAAATCCGTAAATTGAAATCATCACCTGTAGGCTAAACTGTCCACATAAAAATTAGGACACAACAGTAAGAGCACATAGCCACAGTTCCTTCTATTATAAAACTAATTTTAATAAAAAGACCCTATTACGAATAAAATGTAAATAGTGTCCCAGTAGAAGTAAATTTTTTAGGGGAATGTGACACCTCAACAAAACTATAAATGGTTTAAAAGAATGGTTTACTGCAGCAAATGAAGGCTTGTAACAATCGTGAATATTCTCGTTTTTCTGAATTATTTGTTCGTTCAGAATGAGGCCGTTTTTATAGCCAAAGCATATTTGTTGTCCATGTAGTTATTATGTGTTATTAGGTTAATAACAGAGGATAGCAACTCACCATAAAGACGATCGCTGAGCCACATACAGGCACATAGAAAAGACAATCGCAGTCACACAAGCCTTCATGAGGAAAAGATACGTATGCATTCAACAATCACTCAGACGTAAATCAAAGCAATGACTACCATATCTGGCGCTTGAGTTATGTCTGAGTGGTTGTGTGAATGTATATGTGCATCTCTTTCTGATTAAAGCTGTGGCCGAAAATTTAAATTACGTTATGTGACTGTGATGTCTATTATAAGTGCCTATCCGCGGCTTAGCGAACGTCTTTACGGTGAGTTGCTGTTATCCTCTGTTATTGGCATTCCATTGATGTTAAGAGTCAAAGCAGTTGGTAGATTTGATTAAGACTCGAGTGTAGCGATCTGTCGACATACTATAATCCCAGAGTTTTCGTGCCACTCATTAAACGAAACGAAATGAATCTCTGCAATAGATCTAGCTCTAAAATACCCGCAGAACGTCATCGTTAACAAAAAGAGATACGATGAAACTGACTGCAACTTATAAATGATGCGATTCGAGTCTATTAATTATATCGTACGGAAGGCCATGTGTCATATAGCATCAGTGAGCTTCGGAATTTAAAAAAAATGGAATGATAATCGCTTATTCTGTCAAAAACAATTTGAAGAAAAATGTAATCTATACAGTAGGCGCACAGGAGGATCTTATTACTATTATTATTATCATTATTTGGCTCATGCTTTTATACAATTTCATGCAATGCCTGTGGTAATTATTATACAGGGCAGGCAGGAAGATCTTCTAAAGTAAGACATATATAAGACTTACAAGGTAAAAGTGGCCGTAATGTTTATAATTCTACATACATTAATCTCCTGCTACTTTCTGATGAGTGTTTTCTAGTGTGTCCCGCGGGACTGTTATAGAGCCATTACTTTGCACTACATGTTGCTGTGCTCTTCAGTTCACAGACTGGTTCGATACAGCTCTATGCTACCCTGTCTTGTGCAAGACTTTTCATCTGGGAGTAAGAACGGCAACCTGCATCCTCTTGTACGTACTTATTGTATTCGTTCCTCGGGTTCACAATAAATATACTAGTAGAAAATTTGAGTAATTCATTGAGGCTTATTCCGGATGTTTGTAGTAGCGAAATGCAGGATAACCTGCAGAGCGCAGAAAACGTCATAAACGTTTGGGTCTCCCAGTCTATATCCGATAAATTAAAATCTCCTCTCAAAATCTAATCGAAATATTTTCTAAATTTTCTTTCAGATGTTCTGCCACAACAGCTGCTGACCCAGGAGGCCTATAGAAACATCCAATCACCATGTTCGAGCCTGCTTTAACCGTGACCTTCACCCAAATTATTTCACACTTCGGATCTCCGTCTATGTCCTTCGATACTAGTGCACTTTTAATCGCTAAAAACACGCCTCTCCTTCACTATGCAACCTATCTCTGCGGTATACATTCCAGACTGAGTTTAGAATCTCATTACTGTTTACATCTGGTTTCAGCCAACTTTCCGTCCCTAGTACTATGAGGGCATTGTGGTCGTTTATTAATGAGAGCAGTTCTGGGTCCTTTCTATAGACGCTCCTGCATTTAACTAATACTTCATTGATCTTTTTATTCCCTCTTATGTTCTGCCTACTGCTACATTGTTGCGACCCAGGAGGCGTCTTGTCGGCCCTAGGGAGGGACTTCTCTGACCTAAAAAAAAAAAAAACCATGTGCACTCCACACTTATTCCGCTATCCTAGTAGCCGCTTCCTGCGTGTAGTGCACGCCTGACATATTCAGGGGAACCCTACATTTCTCCACCCGATAGCGGTGCTACCCCCTGTCGTCAAGAAAAACAGCTCTCTGCCGGCTCGGACACTACGTTTGCGCGGAAAGGCAACAAAGGCATTCAGCTACGTAGTGTGTGCCGGTGTTGGCTGTTGCTGAAGATAGTGACGTTACATGTATTGTGTTTTCCGCTGTATTATCTTCTGAGTTGGCGTAGTTCTGGAAAGTCATGAAAGGTTATGCATTGTAGACTAATAGTTTGATGCATATCTTGCATATTTTTTATATAAACACAAAAAATGTGTGTGGTTTCATTACGAAGCCACTGTGACACATCGGTTAGTGAGGGCTATTCTTTGTTGTAGGTGTAGTACTACCGTGTTTGATCATGGCTTCTAGAGGAAGATTCAAAGCAAGTGAACTGAATATCGAAATGCTGATGCAAATACTTGATGACTTACCAAGTGATACTGAGTCTTGCATATCAGATAGTGAAAGTGATGACAACGAAATACAAATTTCTGAAACACCAAACTGACTTTGTTTTGTTGATGAAGCTCTACCATCTTTTGTTATTGAATATGACCCTCCAAATGAAGAGCAAGATGTGCTGAAATAGCTGATGCTACTGTTGTATGGAACAGTTTCCAATTTACAAGGGTCGAAAACAGTTTTGTGGTGATACACGAAGTAATATCGAAGAGGACAGAGAAACACCAACGGACATTTCTCTAACACTATTCCCTCCAGAGCTGTTACAAATGATAATGTGAAAAAATGTTTTAATTTGTATCACAAAACCTGCTGAGTCTCGTGTGGCAGAGTTTTATGTACTGGACCAGTGGTTTCACTGCATGACCATGTGTTATAAAAAAAGTGTGTAAACACTCGAGCACTTTACTCACTTTATATATTAGTTTTATATATCAGCTGTAATGTAATTATACAAAATAAATTTGTTTCTAACCTGAATTTGGTTCCTTGGGACACGAACGTTAACGTGGGTTCCGAACTACGGTGTTACTCGATATTTTTCACATCAACAATACCCCCAGAGGTGAAAGAAGTGGAAAATGACAGATAAAAATCCTACGACCTGGCTGGGATCGATCGGACAACCTTTGTATTTATAGTCTGGTACTCTGCCACTCTGCTACCTACGTCTCGCAAAAAGACTACAAGGATAAAATTAGAGGGATTAGAACACACACGGAAGCATACAGCAATCGTTTTCTCCCGTGAACCATACGCGACTGGAATTGGAGGATGAAGTGACAATGTTATTACAAGTACTGTCCGCCACACACCGTGAAGAGCTTGCGAAGTATGAATGTAGATATAGGGTTGGATCAGTAATTCTTGATCCGAAATTTATCAAGTAACGGAAGAAGTAACCAACAATGTGTCCCATACTACGATTCGGGAAAAAATGTACTAATACAAGTATGTCGAGGCTTAGAGTTACAACATGAACTAACAGCAGCTCTCTATGTGATGACAGCAAGTCTTCACCCATTAGCTGAGATGAATTTTGAGTTTGAAAGCAGCTGACCTAATTTATGATTTGTGTGTAACTTCTGTGCCAGAAGAACTCTCACACTTAGGTCGCAAAAGTGCACAAAGAGACAGAGTTAGTCCAGACTCCATACTTAGGGTATAGCAGAGCACAGACAGTGGCTACCATAGCTCTCAGAGTTTTCCACTTACCGTGGCTCGAAGCCAACAGGCCGAGTAAAAAGAAGACGCCGATGCGCGCCATCGTGTTCAGCTGCCGGATGGTTTGTCTGCGGCTTTATATACGAGGCAGAGGAGCTGTTTTGCGGTTGATTACACAAGTGTTTTTATTTGCGCCGGTGCTCCTCAGGATACGGAGCCCGCTTGTCTCTATTGAGAATTTTCCGCGTTAACGCAGTAGCCGAAGTAAATAAGGGTGCAAATGAAAGAGAAACGGATTAGGGGCTCGTCTTTATGAGTCAGGACCTCTTAAACTGGTGCACGTAATTATATAGCGATCTGACAGGAACTGCGTCATGACAGATCTGTGCCTTTCGGAAGACCTTCACGGCCGCGGCGGATTAGCCGCGCGTGCTGGAGCGCCGTGTTGCGGTGCGCGCGGCAGTCCGCCGTCGGGGGTTCGAATCCCCCCTCGGGCATGGATGTCTATGACGTCTTTAGTATAAGGTAGTTCATAAGTAGTTTGTAAGTTTAGGGACTGATGACCTCGCAGTAAGTTCCTTAAGCCTTACAAACATTTGAGCATTTAGACTTCACGTGGCACGAGCATGCCACATTTTCCGTGGATACCGATGATCCGGTGTGTGTCACTATTTTGTGGTGGTTACATATTTCATTGTAGTGAGTATTTCAAGCGATACAACAGAAAGTCATTTTCTACAATTCTTTTTCGTTCTTACAACACTGTTCGCTTTTGGTGTTGAGAAAAAATAGTCAGTGAAACTTCCTGGCAGATTAAAATTGTGTGCCGGAACCGTGGTTCGAACCCGGAACCTTTGCCTTTCGCGGGCAAGAGCTCTACCAACTGAGCTACCCCGGTACGCTTCACGGTCCGTTCTCACAACTTTACTTCTGCTAATACCTCGCCTCCAAGTTTCCAGACTTTACAGAATTTCTCATGCGAACCTTGCAAGAATAGCAATCCTGGAAGAAAGAATATGGTGGTGACATGGCTTAGCCACAGTCTAAGGGATGTTTCCAGAATGAAACTTCACTCTGCAGCGGAGTGCAGAGGCACAGTTCTCATGTTCAAATTCCGGTGGCGACACACAATTTTAATCTTCCAGGAAGTATCATATCGGCACACACACCGCTTAGAGTGAAGTTCCATTCTGGAAAGATAGTTAATGTCGAACAACTATGGGTTAAGCGACATTCCGATTTTGCCGTGTGTAACGTAAGTAGTGTAGCCTGCAACCCAAAGATGAACTCCACTGGGTTTTATTAGATATGCTTCTACAAGAATTGATACGTTCCTGCCATGCTGCGGCCTCATCACCGAACTATGTGGTACTAATGGATCTCGACGGTTCGCTTGGGGAACAATACATTTCAACTCCAGCTTCATTTGTTATTCAGGAATGCATCTACTTTATTCCGTTGTGATTTGTGCTCTTAGAACGCCAGCAAAGTTATGAAAATGAAGAACAATAAAGGAAACTAATAATCAGCCAACCAGTTTCAAATAAGTGGTTTACTTAACTTTGACCAAGCTATCGACCAAGGAGGTTGGCATCGACGGACGAAATCTCTGTCAAAGTTTATTTAACCACTAATGTTGCATCTGGATGGCTGTTTATTAATTTGGTATCCTGTAACCGTTGCTGAGGCGCAGTCATGTTTAAAATATTAAAAAGATATAGAACAATAAAGCTTGATTGCGGAAAGGCAGATCAGTTTGTAAATAGCTCGACTATGATGCAGTGTGAGAAATTTGTTCTGGAAAACAATATTAGTTCACAATTAACGCATTATCAGATGAATATTTGAATGAATTTCCAACATGTGCCAAAACAATCTTCTCTGGGCCTCATTATACGACTGGTAATAGTGCCTATCCAACGTGTCAAGCAAGGCAGGATTCGGAAGTTCCGGAATGGAGTTAAAGAACATTACATCTTTAAAAAAATCACGAAGTATTCTTTTTTCTTTTCTTTTAGACTGACTATTAAAATGGTAATATTAGCAAATTCATTATACTATTAAGAAAATCTTCATTCCTCTGTACTAGTTTTAACAATAAAATGTATTGGCTAATGTTACAATTTCAACTTTACATTAATGATCGAAAAATAATAATTGGTTCAGAATTCGTTCTGTGAATGGCACAAATACAGACACGGGGAAAAACACAGTAAAAATATTCCGGAATAAATTTTACATTGCGGTCGGCGTTAGCGAGAGATAATCTTGGCAACGGGAGACGTATGCATTAGCTTCATCTCCCTCGCCATTGGTCAAGTGACATCTCGGCACTGAGCAATAATTGCCAACATTATCTCGCGCGATCGCCGACCTGGATGTAAAATTTAGCCACATTCCAAATCACAAAACAATGCTCACATAATATAATTTTCAATTACGATCAAAGATATTTTCCTTCGCAATATTCTGTCAAGCAATTGCCATTATGATACATCAATTTGTGTCTGTTAATTATAACATGGTTAATTATAACATAGCTGAATGGAATTGATTAGTTTGTATTGTAAAAAGTAATGCCACATTCAACAATACGAAGACGAAAACTTAAATTCATAGAAATAGATGTTGACAACAGAAATAATACATATGTTTTTTTATTACTAACCCTGCCTTCGTTGCTGTTTGTCCTGCTTTCCTTTTTAATACAGAATACAGCTCTTTGCGTTGCCGTACAATTTTCTATCCTGTCTGATTTAAAGAATTGTGCAGTTTTGTGACAGCTTCCCAGGCGTGTTACTTTTCGAAAATAGTCGAGCCATCTGACTTTTTATTTTCTATAACTGCTTTCATTTCTAAAACTAGGTTGGTCAAAAAGAGTAAAATTTTTGGTACTTTTCAAGAATGCTTGCAATCGAAGTATCTCGGTCTGAAAAGATTTATATCGAACGTGCAACACTAAATCGATTACGTGAGCATTTATGCGCGAATGACAAAATATGAATGTTTACATACTAATTATTTTGACGAGTAGTAAAGTAAAGCAGCGTTGACGTGAATATTTTTACAGCAGTATCGTGACACATTTATAGGAATTTTTGTAGAAATTTGCTGAATGTTTCTGGTGATATACATTGTAATGTAATGTAGGATACTCGTTAGGTATCCATACAGTATATATTTGTGAGATGAGCGAGAAAAAAAGATCGACAATTTCATTTTCATAAATAAATGGCAATTATAGATACGACTTTCATAGCGCAATAATTTGCTGAATAACATCTTCAGAAAGGTACTTCGAGAACTAGTCTGAATGGTGTGACAGTTTTCCTTTGCGTAGCTTTGACTATGAAGTTTTTTTATATCATAATAAATAGATAAATAAAAACTTCACCTTCACTCAAGACTATAGGAACCAATAAAATACGTTTCCATGAACACGGACAAAACGAACTTGATAAGTCGCATGTAAATAGCCGCGTAATCGATTTAGAGTTGCACGTTCGATATATATCATTTAAGGCGAGCTACTTCGATTGCAAGCATTCTTGTAAATTACCATATTTTTTCCTAGCTTGTCGCCCATTGCGTTTCAAAACATAAAACTCGTGACAGTTGTACAAAATATGACTCGTCTTCGGTATTCCCTTAATAATCGATAAAATTCGAGTAATTACCACTTTCGTTAGTAGTGTCATCTGTGATCTGTAGCATCGATAGAAGGAGAAGTTACCTCATAGTTAACTAACGATAGTTGAAATCTGCTACGGGAAACCCAAATAAGTTATCTGGTATGTTAAATTATAACATGACGGTGCTAATGGGGCGGAACGGTAAATGTAATTTTCCAGAAACCTGGCATAAGTCATCCAAAAGGCTCGCATGGTTTAAAAATAGCTTACATTTCATATTTAATGACTGATTACAGTTGCCTTTCAAACAACAAAACCTTTGATTCGCTCTAAACTTTCGAAAATTAACACAAGCTGAAAGCAACTGAATTTATACTTCAGTAGATGACGGAAAAGGTAAATTCTGCATAAAGACTTCTGTTTCGTGACTCTCTATAAAGCTGACGGTCAGAGACATTACGTAAGAAAATTGCAATTACTCATACGTAATATTGTACTGATAATTGCGTCCTCTGAATTCACCGTCTTTTGTTTTCTTCCTTGCTTCTTGCCTGATCCATTGCAGGGTAAGCATCAATTGCTCCTATCTCTCAATATTCGCTCAAATATGATTTTTTATTAGAATATAAGTTGAAACATTTGTCCTATATTACATTTCATACTATTTGAACAAACGTGTGCTATTTGTTAACATGTGAATTCATTTTCAGGCAGTTATATTATTACCTTTTCCTACTGGAATCGAGCTAAGCAATTACTAACGATTATTTCCAGATTCATCTTTAAAAGCTTTTTATTAAAAAAAATTTTTAGTTTTATTCTTTACTGGTCTTATGAGCTTATTCATTTCTCTGTCTTATTCAAATACTCGGTAAGGAACGTTCTGTATGTAATTAAGCCCAGTATCGTAGTTAGTAGTTTTCTAAGGCAGGAAACTCATGTTCTGTTTAGGCGATTTCCAACCAGTGTAAAAGTAACCCTTAGTTTCAATATTGCAGTCTCTCCATAGTAGAAACACCGATGTAATATAATGAAATCTCTTTTCCAAATCTTAATTCCTGCACTACCAAATAATTATAAATTATTAAAAGTTTATCTTTTATCATATTACATTTCTTGCAAGGCAACGGAGAGCCTCGATTTATTGTAAAAACTAATGGATGAATTTCAATGTGAAATTTATTTAAACTTTCGAGTATTAATCTGTGACTATCATTCTTTTTCATGTACAACAGACATCGATTTGGGCCAAGATAAATCCATTTTCATCAGTTCCGTTACACCACACAGGAATGGGTGAGTACAGCCTTTCATTCTTTGATTTTCCATCAAAAGTGACCGTTTGTGTTGTAACAAACAGTAAAGTTATAAGATGTGTCTTGCTGCAGAACAGTATTATTTCTTTCGGTCAAAATTTATCTTCGACATTTTTTTTATAAACAGACTTATGACGGTTAGGACTAGAGATAATCTTTAGCTGCGTTCTCATTTGAATTAGTTGCGCATACATCGTTCATTCCTCTCTCCGACCCAGCTTTTGTATCTGCATTCCACGTAAGCTGTGTAGTTCGCGAGACTGGGAATTGATATATTTATATACTGTGAACAAAAGCAGATGTCAACAAGAAACTATAGAATTACAAATAGTCACTGTAGCCATTTAGTGATGATGGATCCGAGCATGACAAATATCTATCTATTGTACCTTGACGGAATGTTGGAGATGCCTTATTTTATTTCATTTGTAAATATTACATTTAGATGAAAAGGGAGCGACATAAGTGGTAATATTTCAGAGAAAGAGTGCTTCTTCGTGCGTTTCTTCGAGAGTGTCAAGTTTGAAGTGTAATAGAAGTCAAACCATTATTAGAAGAAAGATGTCCTCTTCTCCAGTCTAATTATACAACTTTTTTTTCTATTTTCAGGCGGATTTTCGTTATTTTGTGACTACCGTTAGTCGTACTTCGCTATAATTTTAAGCGGAAGACACTGCGATTGAACTAACTGTTGTAACTATCGCAATGGAGTACGGTAAGCACTGATGTAAAACTTTTTATTGGTTACGTCTTACATAGCTGCCAACCTTGAGAAGTAATAATTCGTCAGACTAATGAGGAGGAGGAGAGTTTGAGGGTCATACGCGCATCCTTCCAAGAAAATTTTAAAAAATATTAGCCGTATTTAGACCATTAAATGCTATATTTATGATACTTTCCGTTTATAAATATATTCCTCGAAAATAAAGAATTCTAAATGAACAGGATCAGGTTAGGAGGAATAAAATGTTCAAATGTTTGTAAATCTATCGGACCAAACTGCGTGGCCATCAGTCCGTAGCTTACAACCTACTTAACCTAAGGTAAACTAAACTAAGGACAACACAAACATGCATGCCCGAGGGGGGATTCGAGCACCCGACGGCGGACGGCCTCGCGCACCGCAACACGGCGCTCTAGTACGCGCGGCTACTCCGTCGCGGCTAGGAGGAATAACCCAAAAATTATTTTTTTGTGAATACCGAGGGTGACAGAAACATTCCTGCAGTTTTCACACACTTGTCTTCAAGGAAAGTTAACAGTTGCAGAAGAAAGAAATAACTGTGTAATTCCTTGCATTTATGAAATAACAATATAAAGTCCTTAGCAGGTAACACTATATAACAAATGGTTTGGTTTTTAAAACAACGAATAAACCTACCTACCCCAATTAATGTCACATTTTGCCGAAATATCATAACTCGTATTTATTTGTAGCGGCACAAAACTGCTATAAAAACGAAAAAAGAAAAAAAAGAAAACAATGGAAACTTTTCTCTTCGGAAACGAATTGGTTAACTTCTGACGCCTGATAAAACACGTGGACTGTTTAGCTGAGGCGGAAGACCAAGTACTAGTTGTGAACGAAGGAATTTACGTGGGTCTTGCCGGGTGGGCGTTCATTTGGTAGCTATGGAGGAGAACAACAGGCGGGACTTTTTGCAGTGAACATGCTATCGTTAACGTTTCCTACAGCTTTCATATGTACTCAGGAAGAAAATCATTGCGACCAATAAAACTTTTCCTAGCATTATGATCAGCTAATATGAACACTACCTATTCCGATTTTCTTAAAACATATTTAATATGTCTTAATTCCGTAATTTTGTACGAACTTCCCGTAACTCCGTAAATAAGATGATAGATCCGTAACAATTACGGACAAGCCGTAATAGTTGGCAGATATGGTCTTATGTCATTACTAAAGAGTGTATCCCATGTTTGTCATTTACGAATCTGTAAAGCAATTGCGTTAGTGACTGCGATGTATGGGAACTGCGGTGGAGCATTGTTACCTTATTAGTACGCCGTTATTGTTGCAATACAGGATAGGCGCTTATTTACTACGTTCTTCAACGTATTTGGTTAAAATCTAGTTTATGTGTCAGGAAATCCTTCCTGGCGTATTGGCAGTGGCGTGGTGACTGACGGAAGGCGAAAGCAGCCAAGCAAGAGTGGCGTCTTCACGTTTTACGCTTTATAAACAAATCGATGTTCTTAACGTATTATTTTTTACGAGTAACGTAGTGCAAAATCGTGAAATAATCGTATAAAATATGATGATGTCGACACAATTCCTTTTTACGAATATTATCACGAAAATCGAGATACATTCGGAGAATATGGTTATATTTTACTTACTGTCGTGACGGTCTCGCGTGATATGTTGGCACTCAAGTGATATTGGCATTAGCCATTCACTTGACAACACAAATATTTGGTCCTTAAATCTTAGTTTTACGAAGGCACCTGTTTTTAATGAGCGGACAAGGGTACAAACAGAAACGTGTCAACCATAGAGCAGGAACAGCATTAATTATTTATATCATGGTCAATACGAAGCACTAGTGAAGTCATTCTATGTGGATTTCTAAGAATATTAACAGCTTGGCAAAGGTTTTCTATCATGTTGTTGACGTTACCAGGTAGCCTAAAATTTTACCGTCTATAGAATTTGTGAGCGATGATTACCACGTTGTCTCGCCCTACTCCTCATACATCATCATATAGTATTTATTTGGAAATACAAAATGTTCAAATGTTTGTAGAACTTATGGGACTTAACTACGGGGTCATCAGTCCCTAAGCTTACAAACTACTTATGAACTAGCTAAGATTAAGGACAGCACAAATATCCATGCCCGAGGGGGGATTCGAACCCCCGACCGTAGCGGCCGTGCAGACCGTGACTGGAGCGCCTCAGTCCCCTCGGCCACCGCGGCCGGCCTTGGAAATACAAATTGCTGTCGAGAACCAATCACTACATAAGTCTAACATTTTTTTACAGAATGGAAATTGACCACATTCATTCAACAATCAGTTTTATTATTATTAGTATTTCCAGTTAAAGCTGTGTATATAAACCTGTTACAGCCATGTAGTGAATGGTTCTCGATGTACTTTTCTTTAATTTCCTCTCCGCCGATTTAATCAAGTGGTAAGTCTATTTCTTTTGGAATCATAATGCTACCGGATCGTGAAAGTTCATCAAGAACCAGCCACTACATTAGTGTAACAGTTTTTTTACGTAATGTAAATTGGGCGCATTGATTCAGCTATATATTAGGTTGTCAACTGAAATAGTATTTCAACTCAAAGCTATGTAATTAGTATTGCGAGATTCAAAGTCTAAAAAATCTGGAAAAGTATTCAAATTGTGGGGGTTTTGGAGTTGTTGTTAATTTTGATTTTTTGAAGTAACTGCGCCTCGGTTGCACAGTAATGCCGGGCGCCGTGGCTCAGCGCGCCCGGTCAGAGGGCTCAACGGTCCCAACACATCGAAAAAAAAAAAAAAAAAAAAAAAAAAAAAAAAAAAAAAAAAAAAAATACCGATCAGCGTCCGTAACAAAAAGAACTACCCGTAGAAAACAAGAAAAAAAAAGGTCGCGGGTTCGATCCCCGCCAGGTCCTAGGATTTTTATCTCTCACTTTCCATTTCTTTCACCTCTGGCAGTATTGCTCATGTGAAAAATACCGAGTAGCACCGTGGTTCGGAACCCACGTTAAACTGTAGGTCCCCCTATAACTGGCTGGGTAAGTCAGTTCGAAGGTCGGAGGAAGGCAAAGGCATACCACCTTCAAACAGGACCATGCCTAGTAAAGCACTGTAGTGTTCAAACCAATCTTCGGATTTTTGACTGCTTTACCCTTTTTTTAAAAGTAACTGCTTACCAAAAAGACTTAATTGGCGTATACATAATTAATATAAACTGAATTTCAATGTCGTCACTTGCACCAAAGTTGAGCTTAAGTATTAAATCTCTATTTATTAAACCAAATCCGTTCCGTAGCCAAGTGATCACATTTTTAAATTTGAGTTAGTTTATCTTGCAAAAAAGAAAATTAAGTCAAAATTTTGTATCTTGACATGTCTGTCCACTCCCATGAACCACAGACATTGCGTGCCTCAACGATACAGATAGCCGTACCGTAGGTGCAACCACAGCGGAGGGGTATCTGTGGAGAGGCCAGACGTACGTGTGGTTCCTGAAGAGGGGCAGCAGCCTTTTCAGTAGTTACAGGGGCAATAGTCTGGATGATTGACTGAGCTGGCCTTGTAACATCAGCTAATGTGGCTTTGCCACACAGCTACTGCGAACGGCGGAAAGCAAGGGGAAACTACAGCCGTTACCTTTCCCGAGGACATGCAGCTTTACTCTATGAACATATGATGATGGCATTCTCTCGGGTAAAATATTCCGGAGATAAAATAGTCCCCCATTCGGATCTCCGGGCGGGGACTACTCAGGAGGATGTGATCATCAGGAAAGACAATACTGGCATTCTACGGGTCGGAGCGTGGAATGTTAGATCCCTTAACCGAGTAGGAAAATTAGAAAATTTAAAACGGGAAATGGATAGGTTGAAATTAGATATAGTGGGGATTAGTGAAGTACGGTGGCAGGATGAACAGGATTTCTGGTCAGGTGAGTATAGGATTATAAATACAAAATCAATTGGGGATATTACAGGAGTAGGATTGATAATGAATAAGAAAATAGGAATGCGGGTAAACTACTATGATCAGATGAGTGATCGCATTATCATTGTCAAGATAGATACGAAGCCAACACCGACAACAGTAGTACAGGTTTATATGCCAACTAGCTCTGCCGATGATGAGGAAATCGAAGAAATATATGAGGAACTAAAGGAAATTATTCAGACAATTAAGGGAAAGGAAAACTTAATTATTATGGGAGTCTGGAATTCGGTAGTAGGACAAGGAAGGGAAGGGAGGATAGTAGGTGAATATGGTCTGGGCAAAAGGAATGAAAGAGGAAGCCGCCTGGTAGAATGTTGCACAGAACATAATTTAGTTATAACAAACACCTGGTGCAAGAATCACAAAAGAAGGTTGTATAGGTGGAAGAGACCAGGAGACACCGGGAGATACCAGATAGATTTTATAATGGTAAGACATAGATTTCGGAACCAGGTTCTACAGTGTAAGACATACCCAGGGGCAGATATAAACTCTGACCATTACGTGTTGGTTATGAACTGTAGTCTGAAACTAAAGAAACTACAAAAAGGTAGGAAAATAAGGAGATGGGACCTGGATGAATAGAAGGAACCTGACGTTCTTAAGAATTTCAGAGGGAGCTTTAGGCAACAATTAACAGAAACAGGGGAAAATAAAACAGTAGAGGAGGAATGGGTAAAATTGATAGATGAAATAGTGAAGGTAGCAGAGGACAAAATAGGTAGGAAGGAAAGACCTACAAAAAAATCTTGGATATCACAGGAGATACTAAATGTAATCGATGAAAGGAGAAAATATAAAAATGCAGTAAATGAAACAGGCAAAATGGAGTACCGACAACTAAGAAATGAGATTGGCAGTAAGTGCAAAATGGCTAAGCAGGAGTGGCTAGAAAGCAAATGCAAGTATGTAGAAGAATGTATAAATAGGGGAAAAATAGATACAGCCTACAGGAAAATAAAAGAAACATTTGGAGATAAGAAAAACAGCTCTATGAATATCAAGGACACTGATGGAAAACCAGTTCTCAGCAAAGAAGGGAAAGCTGAAAGGTGGAAAGAGTATATAGAGGGGCTCTACAAAGGAAATGAACTTCGAGACAATATTGTAGGAAGGGAAGAGGATGTAGATGAAGATGAAATAGGAGATACTGTACTGAGAGAAGAATTTGACAGAGCCCTGAAAGACCTAAGTCGAATCAAGGCCCCTGGAGTAGAAGATATTCCCTCAGAGCTACTGAAGTCTCTGAGAGAACCAGCCATGACAAAACTATTTGAACTGGTGTGTAGTATGTATGAGACAGGCGAAATACCCTCAGACTTTAAGAAAAAAGTTATAATCCCCATCCCTAAGAAAGCAGGTGCAGACAGGTGTGAAAACTACAGAACCATCAGTTTAATAAGTCATGGTTGCAAAATATTAACGCGAATTATATACAGAAGGATGGAAAAGCTGGTAGAAGCCGACCTCGGGGAAAATCAGTTTGGGTTCAGGAGAAAGGTAGGAACACGGGAGGCAATATTCACTTTGCGGCTTATCCTAGAAGATAGATTAAGAAAAGGCAAACCTACATTTCTAACTTTTGTAGATTTGGAGAAGGCTTTTGACAATGTTGATTGGAATAAACTCTTTCAAGTCCTGAAGCAAGCAGGAGTAAAATATAGGGAACGTAAGGTTATTTACAACTTGTACAAAAACCAGACAGCGGTTGTCAGAGTTGAAGGGCATGAAAGTGATGCTGTGGTTGGAAAGGGAGTAAGACAGGGTTGTAGTCTTTCTCCATTGTTGTTCAATTTGTACATTGAGCAAGCTATAAAGGAAAGCAAGTAGAAATTTGGTGAAGGAATTAAAGTTCAGGGGGAAGAATTAAAAACATTGCGTTTTGCCGACGACATAGTAATTCTGTCAGATACAGCAAAGGACCTGGAAGAGCAATTGAACGGAATGGACAGTGTGCTGAAAGGTACATATAAGATGAACATTAACAAGAGCAAAACTAGGGTAATGGAGTGCAGTGTAAGAAAATCAGGTGATGCTGAAGGAATTAGATTGGGAAACGAAGCAATAAAGGAGGTAGATGAGTTTTGTTACTTGGGCAGTAAAATAACAAATGATGGTCGCAGTACAGAGGATATAAAATGCAGAATGGCAATGGGTAGAAAAGCGTTCTTGAAAAAGAGAAATTTGTTAACATCGAATATTGATTTAAACCTAAGGAAGTCCTTTCTGAAGGCATTTGTATGGAGTGTTGCCTTTTATGGGAGTGAGACATGGACGATAAACAGTGCGGACAGGAAGAGGATTGAGGCTTTTGAAATATGGTGCTACAGAAGAATGTTGAAGATTAGGTGGGTGGATCGCGTAACTAATGAGGAGGTACTGAACAGAATTGGGGAGAAAAGGAATTTCATGTATACTTTGACTAATAGAAGGGATAGATTGGTAGGACACATTCTTAGACATCAAGGAATTGGGAATTTAGGGTTGGAGGGAAGTGTATGAGGAAAAAATCGCAGGGGAAGACCAAGAGATGGATACAGTAAGCAGATTCAGACAGATGTAGGTTGTCGCTCTTATGTGGAGATGAAGAGGCTTGCTCAGGATAGGGTATTGTGGAGAGCTGCATCAAACCAGTCTCCGGACTGAAGACCACAACAACAACAACGATATGTCTGTTTAGGAAGATGTTTGTCCCGCCCTACAATGAAGCGAATGAAAATGTGTGGTAAATTAAAATGATTGCTTTCTACTGAATATTACGAAAACCTATTTGTCGGGAGATTCTATATTTTATCTGCAGTCTAGACGTCATGTGAATTGTTGGGAAAATTCAAACGAAAACCTAATAGCTGCAACTAGGTACGTACCTGTAATTAAAACTGGTACTTCCATCTAGCCACTGTTTCTCAACGTACTTTTATTTAACTTCTCCGACGATAGTGCAGTCCAATTTCTATTTATGTCTACATTAAATTCTTTTCCATTCGTTCTCCGACTGCTCGATATGGAAATATGTGATTATGGTGCTGTGACTTCCACACCAAACACTTCAGACATACAGTGTAGCTCGTCAAGAACGCAGAACTTTTTCTACGAATATTTAACAATTTTGCAATATCGTACTGGTAAAAGTATTTACGTCAAACAAACACGCAGTCTTACAAGCTGTCTCAATGTCACTCCTGATTGTCACTTTCACCTCCCTTCGTCCATGGCCTCGCTGCCGACATTAAGTCAGGAAAAATGTACCGTCAGTTAACTGCTTTTTAACCTCGCATTTCAGTGCACCATTGCCGCGTTCAGCTGTTGCGAGCAGAGGGCAATAAAATGGCCTCCACCTCAGCCTCACAATTATTGCAGCCCTAAACGTAACTGTGTTACAAACTTTTAACTGACAAACACTACTAAAGACTAGAGATCGAATTATTTGCATTTACATGCTACATTTGTATTTTCATATTAGGCTCCTTTTTACCGATTATTGCATATTTTTGCTCAAAACTAATGATAATTCATATTTTAAGTCTACAAGAATTTAAAAACATGGATAGGTGGCTGTAGCTAGATCTCGTTTTGCTATCTCACGGAGTGACCGCAACCTACAACTGCGTGCGATCACTAATCGAGAGGCTGCTGGCTAGCGAGCACAAACTGATACTGAGCAAAAAACACCACAGGCAACAGTGATGTTCTTGCCGCCGCCCAATCTCCTCCACTGTCAAGCCGCACGCGTCTCCAACAATTACATCAAAAAAGTTTTTATTCGAACGTCCATTGGACCAGTTATATTTTTATTTGTTCAGAGGTTAACGTGAAACTTCCTGGCAGATTAAAATAGCGTGCCGGAACCAGGACTTGAACTTGGGGGCTTTGCCGTTCGCGGGCAAGCGCTCTACCGACTGAGCTATCCCATCTCACGATGCCGCCTCACAACATTACTTCCGCCAGAACCTCGCCTCCTACCATATCCTTTCTTCTAGGAGTGCTAGTCTTGCATGTTTCGCAGGAGAGCTTCTTTGAAGTTTGGAAAGTAGGAGGCGAGGTACTGGCGGAAGTAAAGTTGTGAGGCGGCTTCATGAGTCGTGTCAGGATAGCTCAGTCGGTAGAGCGCTTGCCCGCGAAAGGCAAAGGTCCCAGGTTCGAGGCCCGGTTCCGGCACGCAATTGTAATCTGCCAGGAAGTTTCATATCAGCGCACACTCCGCTGCAGAGTGAAAGTTTAATTCTGGAAAGATTAACGTGTTCACGTACAAATGTGTAACGTGTTCTACACCATGCCGTTGGAAAAAAGAAATGTCGTTTCGTGGATAGCTAACCACCCCGGAACATTAAAATATGACGAAAATATTTTACGTTGCCGAGTTTGCGAGAAAAATGTTTCGTGAAAAACAGTTTCAAATAGACCAGTACGTCAACACAAGCCTTCAAATAGAAAGAGTGCAAAAGAAAGGCCCACAACAACTTTTGACAGCGGCAAGTAGCAGTAGCAGGGGTTTAACCTCCGAAGGTAACCGAAAAAATCATTTTAACATGTAATGCAGGAAATATTCCTCTTCACACACTTACAAACCCTACCCTCATAGGTGTGATGTATGAATATTGCTTAAGTCAAAATATACAAGATGAATCAATATTACATACCGACAATTTACCTACATTTTCTGAAAGAAATACACAGTGAACTAAAGGAAATCATTATTTGAATTTCAGTTGACGACACTACCGACAATTCTGGTCGTTACAATTCAAAATCTAATTGTTGGTACCTTAAAACGAGTGCCTTCTTTGTACAATTAGTTGCCTGCAAAGATCTTAGAAAGACAAATCATTCAACGATCGCGAGATTTGTGAATGAGGGTATTAGAAAAATATATTCAGAATCCCTGCGGATGAAAGCGTGTGTTTGTGTTCCTCTCAGATGCTGCAGCGTGTAATGATCAAACCAGGAAAACATTGCCGTGATTAGTGTTCATTTTTCCCTTTTACCTGCGAGTATTAAAAAACTGGAAACTCAAGGTGTGGCGCAGCAGAGTGTCCATATGTTTGCGTGTACGTATTGCATACAAATCTACGGTTTTGTTCCAATATTTTTCAAATTTTGCACTAAGCACCAATCCATCAGTACCGTCGCCATAAGTGTAAGTATTACGTACAACACATAGTTCACGAGATATGACGTCATAAACAATGAGATGCGCGGAAAACTTCTGCATTAAGCGACAGTGCTGCTCATTTTCTCCTAAACCACTGCCGCGGCGGAGCGGCAGAGCGCATTGAGGCGCTATGCTACGATGCGCGAGGCCGTTCCCCGCCGGGGGCTCGAATCCACCCTCGGTCATGGATGTTTGTGCCGTTTTTAGTATAAGGAAGTTCATAAGTAGTTTGTAGGTTTAGGGACTGATGACCCCGCAGTTAAGTCCCTTAAGCTCTACAAACATTTGAACATTTCATAAACCACTGGACCGATTTCAAGTGAATAGGAGTACTAACCACATACGACACATGTTCAGGCGATATAACGTCATAAACAGTAAGTTTCAAGACATTGCCACATAATGCGACGAGAATTTATAAATACACTATATGAGAATGACAGTACTTAGCGACTTGCAACAAACTTTGAACATAATTTCAAACCTTTATTTAATTATTTCTCGCTGAGAACCACATCAAAATAATGAAAGGAAAAACATTTATCGGTTACTACTTTTCTACTGTTCGTGGATTAAAACTACTGCATTCGGTATGACATTACAATTTATAATTTCTACACTACAAATTGTAGCCGCAGGAAATTTTACAGACGGTATACATTCATAAAGCTGAATGTACCTTTGAAATTGTATCACAATAACGACGTGTAGTTCAAGAGATATGAGCACATAAACAGTGACGTTTATGGAAAACCGCCCCATCACGCACCAAGTTTTAATCTATTACTTATTTACTATTAATTGTATTCGCAACATATTTTACAAACATAGACCCTACAGCACTTACACAAATGAATACATAAAAAATTATACAAGTGTACGACATATAACTCAATAAATATGAGATTGTACGCATTTTATATGTCATTTTTATTTTGATTACTATCTTTCTTTGTTTGGTTATGCACTGACAATTTTGTACATTATGCAAGACAGCTTTATTTCTTATTTATTCTCCACTAAATATAGCATGTTTTCAGGAAAAAGATGGGCAGAGAGAGACGGGGTAGGTGAAGTACTAACTCAAGGCAGGAATAAATAAATAAATAAATACCCTGGCAAAGCCAGGGTTTCAGCTAGTTAATAAATAAATTTTGAACTTCTAATTGCTGAAGTCATGTTCGAGAAAACGCGAAGAAAATTTGTAAAACATTTAGAAAAGTACCCCAGGTTTTGAACCATTGTCACAAATTGATAATTTCATTAATGGGACGGATGTACTTTTGCCAGAAATAATAATTGCTAACATAGCACATGAATACAATACTGCCCAGTTACCTCCGTTCATTTAAAACGGTTCTTTTCTTTTTTTGACTGATGGAAGGCGCAATTTTATTATCGAACATTTGGAACAGTACCTGTTCATTTATGTTCACAATACAAGTAAAGTAATTTGTAAACTATACTTTACTGCGTTCATGTTAATTAAGATTTATGTTGTTCAAAAAATTGCTGATTGCATATCTGTGAAATAAAATATTACAAAGGCCTCTCTGAGATATATCCCGAATTTGGAGCTGTGTATATCGATTGTTTCGCGGCAACTAACTCGTATTGCATTCCCTTGTTACCGATAACAGGAGAGAAGGAACAAAATTTTAAACACTGTGTGCTGTTTCTTTTTGCATTTTTTAAAACTAATCTAAAACAGGACTCTGCTAGTCTTCTACCATAAAGGATTATATAATACAATCTAAATGGACGGATTTTTCACGTGGTCGGCACTCTTCTTCGCAATCGATATGCTAAGGTCCTATTTCGAGATATATCGAATACTGTTCTTGTAGTTTGCATGTTACATTTACGATATGCCTATTTTTGTGTGTTTCTAGTTACGAGCTCTTCTTTACAGCATCTAAACCATTATTTATAGTATCAGTCTTATTTGTATCACGTTTTCCTCGTATCTAAGCCCATTGTCGTTATAACGCGTTCTACTGTTATTAGCAAATCGCGTACAGTCTCTGCTTCACAAAAAAGTACTGTTCCGGTAATAACTTATAATTCGGCGTCTACAGATTCGGCTTTTGTTAATGTAATTGACACCGATGCAACAATAAGTGAAACTTCGAGTAACAAAGTTCTGACGCTGACTCTTTTCCCGATACTAATTTTTCTCTTCCAAACGTCTTAGCAAATTTGAGATTAGAGAAACAAGATTCTGCGTCAATTATCAGTAATTTAACTAACACATGCACACACACACACACACGTACACATTGTCAGACGACACCACGCTCATACAAAATTCCAACATAAATATTCTATCAGTCAACTGAAATGCCGAATTCAGCACAGAACAATGATTTGAGGATTATCTTGGTGCTTTTACAAAAACAGGATGAACACTTAAAACGAAGCAATGAGTCCCTTAAAAATGAGCTTTTGTACAGACAAGAAGAACACACAAAACAAACCAATGAACTGTTACAACAAGACAAACGTATCCAAGAACGCATACAGCTTCTTAAACAGAATTTTTCTCAACAACTTAATGACGAAATTTCAACAGTTGCTTCACGAGTCGATGACGTAGAGAGCGCTCATCAACAATTACAGGCTCATGTTACTCAAACACACACCGAAGTCGCCGAACACTTACAACTCCAAGAAAATTACAAAAAAAAAAAAAAAAAAAAATAAAAATAAATAAAAAAAATAAATAAATAAATAAATAAATAAATCTCATTACTGCAAAAGTTACTACTGTCGTGCCCAGTTCTATTGTGTCGAAGTTAAAGAAAACATCAAAAAATATTCTCAGCAGATGGAACAAATTGCTTCTGAAATAAATTCCACAAAAGACCAAGTAATGTCGCTACATTTTCAAATTGACAACCTCAGACAATCCGTGTCGCAACTTCAGGTTAACGCAGATAAGTCAGACGACACGCAACCTATTAATTTCACAGATTCGGAAAAATACTGCGCTTTAGACAACTTTAAAATGCGCAAATAAAAGTCAATAAGTAACAAAGGAAAGATCTGCAGACAATACATTCTCAATTACATCAGCTGGAAAAGAAATTGTTCGCTGATTCTCAAACACGTAATGATTTTGCAATAACTTTTTATTCTGCTTCTCCGTCCGAACAAAAATTCCGTGACGATGACACACAACAACGGTTCGGTAATGAGTAGACTTTTTTTACACTCACAGCCTCTCACACCATTAAGCCGTGAAAGGAATTTTGGCAATTATTTCAATCGTTCACATTCAGATTTTCAACAACATACTTCCCAAGGAAGCATATTCCGCCCGGAAAATTTCGACTACAAACATTTCATTTTGGTACGGAAGTTTAAAGTTTTCGCAACGGGCAGAATGACCATCCTTTAGGTTGGATCCAACAGTTTACTTATTTTCTTCCCCCAAATTGGCCTGTACCTCAACAATTAGAATTTATTTGTGGATTTTTAGAAGGCGAACCAGCTTCTCGCTTACGTCCGATTGGTCGACAATGCCTTTCAGTTGAAGAATTCCAACAGGCATTCTTGGATACATACCGGTCAGACGTCACACAGCGTAGAGTCAAGGACAAACTGCTTTCATTACCTGCATTTCAAAATAGCACTTTTGCAACTCCATCTCAATTCTTTGAGCACTTAGTACAACAAAATCAGTACTTGACCGAACCGTATTCTCCATCTGCTATTATACATATTTGTATCTCGAAACTGCCAAGAATTTTACGAGTTCCTTTGCTAACTGGACATCAAAAAGATGATATTGAGGCGTTTCGCAATTTGCTGCAATTGGAAGTGCAGGATGCTCATCAATTTTCTCGTAATAATGATTTTTACAATCGAAACAGAAATTTTCAATCAGGCTACAATCAAAACACAAATTTCCCAAAAGGCAATCAGTACCCGCCACATAAGCAGTACCAACAAAACACATAACAGAATAATCAAAACCAACAGAACGGTAATAATTTTTATCCACAACACCACAACTCCGAGGGCATACACCAGAATAACCCAAAATTTTAATCCTAATTTCAATTCACAGAACCAGTCACTGCATAGCAGCAATGCTGGCCAACCCCAAAATCAGCTACAGCAACAGTTTTCACCACCAAATCAACCACAGCTTCATAATAACAAGAACGACTTCGTTCAACGGAATAATAATTTACATTATTCCCGCCAACAACCGTACCCTCAAAATCAAAACGTAAATTGGCAGCAGAACCAAAACTACAGACAGAACAAACAGTGTGGTATTCAAAAATCTTATCACGACTATAGCAGAGACAATCAAATTAATCTACAAAATATTCGCTTAAAGGAACCTAATCAGTGTTTTCTTCCACGACAGTCACAGTCGTAAAATTTTCAGCCACAGCGTTCTGTGCAAATAGTGGAACTCCTACCATCCCAGTCACCTCAACCTGACAGTAATCAACAATTATGACTAGATATGCATCACGGTTCTAAACACTCCTCGCTTCCCGACTCACAAACATCTCTCTCAGAGTCTATAGCTGAAAATTATATTTCCTTTCAAGAGATAGAGACATACTTCTTGATGAAAAAGTTGAGCCACAAAAATTAATACACCATCCTGTACTAGATATCCAAATCGGTTCAATAACTCTCCACGCAGCTTTAGATTCTGGCTCCCCTGTTTCGGTAATCAGTGCTACCGCTTTTCAAAAATGCAATACAGACAATACTTGTCCAACCCTTTCTATTCAAAAAACAAAAACCAGCGGCGCAGTGCCTGGCGAAAGTATTGATGTCCGTATTCAAATTCAGGCTTTGTTATTCAAGGTCATACATTCTTTGCTACATTCTTGGTGGTTCCGTTTCTTACAACAGAGGTTATTTTAGGCATGAATTTTTTAAATCAGTATAAGGTTTTGCTGGATTTTGATAGCTATTCTGCGAGATTGTACAGTGACAACACTGCTGTTACATTACGATTCAAGACTCAAGCCTCTGCAGTAGAACAATACTTCAACAGATTACATTTATTGACTTCGAATACAGGTTTTATTCTTTTCCCACCTTCTGCTTCTTATTGGTTTCCATTACATGCAGAGAACGTCCAAAGTAATTGCCATGACATTTCGCAAATCATTCAAGCTCAAATGGGCACGTGTGATTTTTTATTTTGCCTTAAAGCGACAACAGTTACACGATATATTACAATCCCTTACTGAGGTATTCTCCGACACACCGGGTACAATACGTAACTTTCTGTACGAATTCCATGTCAAACCGCTTACCTGTTTTTCTGCAAAACATTACACAATTCATTTTGCATATCGAGACAAACTCAAACAGGAGATCCAGTCAGTGTTGCAACAAGGCATTATCGAACCAGCAGTTAGCCAGTACACGAGCCCATTACTTATTGTTTTTAAACGTGATGGCTCATTAAGACTTGTACTTGATTCCCGACGCGTAAATGAAATTATTATACCGGAAACAGATCGCCCACAGACATTAGATGAAATTTTACAAAAGTTCCATGGTGTCACTATTTTTTCCACACTCGACTTAAAATCTAGTTTTTGGCAGATACAGCTCCACCCGAACTGCAGAAAATACACAGCCTTTTTATGCTTTCGAGCATGTTATCAATTTTGCAAACTTCCGTTCGGTCTAAAGGTATCGTCTGCTGCCTTCATTCTTTGTCTAAATATCGCTCTACCTGATGATTTAAAAAATAGAATCACGGCATATGTATATGATATTATCATTGCTGAGCCGACATGGAAGGATCATAACAACACCCTGAATGATTTACTTAATGCCTTTGCTGACAATGGCATTACAATCAATTTACAGAAATCTGAATTCGGGAGATCATTTATTGAATTTCTAGGACATATCATTTCGCCAAATGGCATGCGTCCCGACCCAGACAAATTACAAGCAATAAGAGACATTACTATTCCCACAGCGGAACGTCAAGTACGCAGTTTTTTAGGGTTCATAAATTTCTTTCGCCATTTTATTCATTACAAAGCCCTTGACAAGCCACACCTTAATCAATTTAGTAGCAAAAACACAAATTGGTACTGGAAATGCACATTCACTCTTGCCTACTCTGGATTATTGAGCCCATACTAATGGGAGTTAAATTAGTTGCTATTTTGAAAGCAATTAATTGCATGACAAAACGAGCACAGTCAGCTAAATTAAATTACTAATGTGTGTTGTCATTAGGTTAGTTTATCTTGGTTTAAGTAGTTTGTAAGCTACGGACTTATGACCACGCAGTTTGGTCCGATAGATTTACAGACATTTGAACATTTGAAATTACTAATGACTAAGCTTAGATGATTGATAGAGGCCAATATTGTTCAGATGCTGTTGCCAAAGTAAATGTTAAAAAAAAGAACAGTTTTGTATAACTCGGTAAAAGACTCTGATGCAAAGGTTATGCGTTCTTTCTGTCATGCTGTTGGATTGCTGAAACACGACATTGAGATCGTTGCGCAGTTAACTAACAAATTACTGATGAGTAACAGTTTTTATCAACCAAAGGGTTTAACACGCAGACTGACAGGACAGGTATTCAATGGACTCATAGTTGTGTAGCGCAATATGCCGACGCACATCCATGGTCTTTCCAAAAAGCTCAGTTACGACGATTTCTGGTACTTGCTTAATCTAAAGTTTTAGTCAGACCAGGGGCAAACTTTGGCTGTATTTTATCAAACAGGTATCAACACTTCACGCATATTTTTCAGGTTTTTATGTTGAACATATTCCTATTTCTAGAAACGAGAGACAATGTAACCAACGAAAGTTGAGATTTTACATCCGTGCTCTCTCGAGCGCAGTAGCTACATCCACAAACTCAATTGCTGTGTTTTTCTTTAATTATTTCTTAAATTAAAAAATTAATTATTTATTAGACGTATGCACTAATCGAGTTTCGAGACCTATATCTCATAATCAGGTGCATGTAGTGAGTCCATAAAACTGTTACATGTAGCAACAAGCCGGCCGCGGTGGCCGAGGTGACTGAGGCGCTCCAGTCACGGTCAGCACGGCCACTACGGTCGGGGGTTCGAATCCCCCCTCGGGCATGGATATTTGTGCCGTCCTTAGTATTAGGTAGTTCATAAGTAGTTTGTAAGTTTAGGGACTGATAACCCCGTAGTTACGTCCCATAAGCTTAACAAACATTTGAACATTTGTAGCAACAAATTAAAATAGTGGGACCCTGGTACATACAACCAGCCGGGAAATAGTATTGTAGAGTGGACAAAACCGAGAACTTTCAGGAACCTTGTCCTCGAGAACCAAACGGAATCGAATACCAAACCGAGAACTTAAAAACGCGGTGCCTAGGCAAACCTACTTGATGCCATTATTAACTCCCTGGACGAGTTCTGAATATGAAAAAGCGTTCTCAACATCTACATAAAAACATGGTTTGAAAATCAAGTGTGCAAAATTTCATTAAGATCGGAAAGAAACTATAGATTTTGTGAAAGTCCTTAGGTAAAATACCCTCCGCCATGCACCATACAAAATTTTGCGTAGAAGGGACCTTCCACTTGTTCTGATAGTCAATAAAACAAATTTTTAAGCCGAGGTGTAGTAGCCGAGCGGTCTAAGGCGCCTCGCTGCGGAGCGCGCGGTTGCTCGCCGTTGGAGGTTCGAGTCCTCCTTGGGACATGGGTGTGTGTGTGTGTGTGTGTAGTCCTTAGGTTAGTTTACCTTAGTTTAATTAGTTTGTAAGCTGCAGACGGATGACCACGCAGTTTGGTCCGATAGAATAACAAACATTTGAACAAAATTTTTTGGGATCGAAAAAAACTGTAGATTGTCGATGTCTGTAACTGAAGTACCCTCCGCCATGCGCCTTAATTCGACCATAACGCCAAATCCTTTCTCGGCTGACGTATTCTGAGAAGCGAGAACTGAGAACTTTTGTTTGGTAATCGTCACACAAAAAGGTTAAACATTAATCCTGTTTTTATTACGAGTAAAATAACGAAGATCAGGTACAGTGTTTAAATATAATTAAAGTGAAATGAGGAATATAAATAACAATTGCAACAAACACAAATATAAAATGATAAAACGACATAAATTATTTTGAAGTTACCGGTACTGCAAAACAATAATTAAAAATCTTATAGACGAATATTCCAGATGAATTTGTTGTTGTGGTCTTTAGTCCGGAGACTGGTTTGATGCAGCTCTCCACAATACCCTATCCTGAGCAGTGCTCTTCAACTCCACATAAGAATGGAAACCTACATCTGTCTGAATCTGCTTACTGTACCTATCTCTTGGTCTTCCTCTGCGGTTTTTACCCCAAACACTTCCCTCAAATGCTAAATTCACGATTCCTTGATGTCTAAGAATGCGTCCTATCAATCGATCCCTTCTTTTAGTCAAGGTATGCCAGAAATTCCTTTTTTCCCCAATTCTGTTCAGTACCTCCTCCATAGTTACGCGATCCACCCACTTAACTTTCAGCATTCTTCTGTCACACCACATTTCAAAAGCCTCTATCCTCTTCCTGTCCGCACTGTTTATCGTCTGTGTTTCACTCTCATACAAGGCAACACTCCACACAAATGCCTTCAGAAAGGACTTCCTTAGGCTTAAATCAATATTCGATGTTAACAAATTTCTCTTTTTTAAAAACACTTTTCTACCCATTGCCATTCTGCATTTCATACCCTCTGTACTGCAACCATCATTTGTTATTTTACTGCCCAAGTAACAAAACTCATCAACCTCCTTGAGTGTTTCGTTGTCGGGCCCGGTGGTTTTGGGGTAAAGTGCTCGACTGGTAAACCGAAGGGTCGCGGGTTCGAAACTCGGTCAGACCTCGGATTTTTTTCAGTCTGCGTTTTAACCCATCCTTCAACTCTCAACGATGTGAGGAGTCGCCAGAAACGACACGTGGTTCGGATTCCACGTTAAGCTGTAGGTCCCCTTTCCCCGGTTGGATAACTGGGGTAGGTTAGGGACACGCAGTTCTCCGAAGTGGCATCCAATTGAAAGACTTGCACCAGTCCAATGAGCCACACGTATTATTATTATTATTTCGTTACTAATCAAATTCCTTCAGAATCGCCCAATTTTCTTAGAGTGCACTCCATTATCCTCATTTTGCTCTTGTTAATGTTTATTTTATATGCACTTTTCAACACACTGCCCATTCCGTTCAACTGCTCTTCCAGGTGTGGCGTTGTATGATATTTTATCTTTCTGCAGTCTCGTAAGTTTTAATGGACATTTCCTAGCCACTAAGTTATGGTTAGAGTCTATATCTGCCCTAGGACAGTTTAAAACCTGGTTTCTAGATCTATGTCTAACCATTATAAAGCTAATGTGGTGCCTCCTGGTCTGTTCCAGGAATACAACATTCTTTCATGATGATTAAAGCTTTGCACAAAATGGTATTAGGAGACCTTCGCTTTCATTCATTTACCCCAGCCCATATTCACCTAATAATTTTCCCTTACCTACTACCGAGTTTCAGTTCCCCTCACAATCAAGTTTTCCACTCCATTAAATGTTTGAATAATTTATTTATGTCCTCATACGTTTCTTCGAACTCCTTATCATTGGTAGAGCTACACTCCTGGCCAATAAAATTGCTACACCACGAAGATGACGTGCTACAGAAGCGAAATTTTACCGACAGGAAAAAGATGCTGTGATATGCAAATGATTAGCTTTTCAAAGCAGTCACACAAGTTTGGCTCCGGTGGCGACACCTGCAACGTGCTGATATGAGGAAAGTTTCCGATTTCTCATACACAAACAGCAGTTGACCGGCGGTGCCTAATGAAACGTTGTTGTGATACCTCGTGTAAGGAGGAGAAATGCGTACCATCACGTTTGTGACTTAGATAATTGCCTATCGCGATTGCGGTTTATCGTATCTCGACATTGTTGCCCGCGATGGTCGAGATCCAATGACTGTTAGCAGAATATGGAATCGGTGGGTTCATGAGGGCGATACGGAACGTTGTGCTGGATCCCAACGGCCTCATATCACTAGCAGTCGAGAGGACTGGCATCTTATCCGCATGGCCGTAACGGAACGCGCAGCCACGTCTCGAGCCCGGAGTCAAAGGTTGGGAACTTTTGCAAGACAGCAACCATCTGCACGAACAGCTCGACGACGTTTGCAGCAGCATGGACTATCAGCTCGGAGACCAAAGCTTCTGTTACCTTTGACGCTACATCACAGACAGGAGCGCCTGCGAACCTGGGTACACGAATGCAAAACGTCATTTTTTTCGGATGAATCCAGGTTCTGTTTACAGCGTCATGATGGACGCATCCGTGTTTGGCGACATCGCGGTGAACGCACATTGGAATCGTGTATTCGTCATCTGGGGTGATACTGGCGTATCACCCGGCGTGATAGAATGGCCATTGGTTACACGTCTTGGTCACCTTTTGTTCGCATCGACGGCACTTTGAACAGTGGCCGTTACATTTCAGATGTGTTACTACCCGTGGCTCTACCCTTCATTCGATCCCTGCGAAACCCTACATTTCAGGAGGTAATGCACGACTGCATGTTGGAGGTCCTGTACTGGCCTTTATGGATACGGAAAATGATCGATTGCTGTCCTGGCCCGTACATTCTGCAGATCTCTTACCAACTGAAAACGTCTGATCAATACGCCAGTGATGAACTGTGGTATGGCGTTGAAGCTGCATGGGCGTCTGTACCTGTACACGCCATCCAAGCTCTGTTTAATTTAATGCCCAGGCGTATCAAGGCCATTATTACGGCCAGAGGTGGTTGTTATGGGGCTGATTTCTCAGGATCCATGCACGCAAATTGCGTGAAAATGAAATCATATGTAAGTTCTAATATATTTGTCCAATGAATACCCGTTTATCATCTGCATTTCTTTTTGGTGTCGCAATTTACTGGCCAGTAGTGTAGTTGTCATATATTGCGTTCACTATGTTGTTCTTAGTAACTGGTCCAGATTCCAATTTTTTATTCATTATTAGATCTACTCCTGCGTTACCGCCAAGATTTTGTGTTTATAACTTTGTACGCTCATGACCAGAAATTCTGTTCATCCTACCACCGAACTCCACTTATGACCACCATATTTTGCTATCCATTTCTCTTTTCAAACTTTCTAACTTATTCGATAAAGGGATATAAAATTCCACGCTCAGATATTACCTAAATGAAAGCAAATTGTTATATATACTGTAATGGAGAATAAAATAAGAAAAATATAGTTATAACTCATTTTGCGATATGCTCAATGGATTGCTTGTAAAATCCAATAGTAGTGATAGCTAAAGTTACACTCTCAACTTATGCCAGTGATTGATATTTTATTCCGACTATCGAGGGCAGATACCTATACTTTTAGAATATCGATATATAGACTGTAACAAGAGTCATTCCGTTCCTTCCCCTTCCCTCTTGCTTCTTATCATTAAATACTACCCGCGCTACGTCAGCTTTCCACTCCCTACCAGACGTCATACGGGGTAGCAAGCAGCAGTAAATCAGTTGTGGACGAGTTGGTCTCAGGATCGGATACCACGGTGCGAGTCAGTTTCTAATGAATTGAAAAAGTCATATATGGTCCACCACATCCGGGTGCTTCACTTTTTTGGTCAAATACTTTGAAAACGGGATGGAAACCATTTTTAATATCGACAGTTTTGTAATTCATTTTTGTGTCTGTGACAATCACGACTGCAGTCAACGAAATAATACTTCCGCCTTGCTTGTGAGTCAGGCAGTGGCGGACTAAGGAGGGGGGGGGGGGGACTCCAAATGCCTCGATAGGAAGTTTTTTTTTTTTTTTTTTTTTTTTTTTTTTTTTTTTTTTTTTTTGTGATCACTTGGCCTCGCTTGTCATGGAACATCCAAAACTGGGAAAGCTATTTTTCTCAGACTGTCCCGTGCCTGTTATCGTGGTGGCCTCCAAATCTCAAAGCTTATTTTTTATGTATTTCCAAGTGGACGGGGAGCCTCATTATGTATTGCCGCCGCGACGGGCCTCCAACAGCCTTAGTCCGCCACTGAAGTCAGGGAATATGGAGTGTGAGGAAATGAGAAGATATCGACACGCTTATGGTTTTAGAGCTTTATTTGCAGAAAGAGCGGGCACTGTTCTTACAAATTGTACTTGATGAGGGCGGCCAGAAGACCCTGGAAGGGCGCGTTGTAGTCGAGGGCGACCTCGTTCTTCTGCGAGTCCGAGCGGGTGTCGACGTAGTCGTCGTTGGCGCCGGGACCTCCTACCAGCGCGCCGTTGAGCACGTGTGCGTTGGCCTGGTCGCCGTTGTAAGTGTTCCAGTCGCACGTGGCCGGCGGGTCGGGGCACGAGCTGTGGGCAGGAAGTAGCGCACCGTTCATGTCAGAGTGGCCAAACCGAAATTATTGCAAAGAGAAGTTACTGAAATAGACGGTCGTACAGGAAACTCAAATGTCCACAGCCTATGACCCACGGCCACATCTACTGTACTTTAGGATATCACTAATGGGTCTTACACCTTGCAGAGCTTCAGCTATCGTTACACGTCATGCTAAATTGGAATGGTCCTCCAGACATTTCTCGAACTTCACGTAACATATAGAAATACGAGAGATGGAACATAAGTACTGGCAACAGTGCTGTGAAGCGGCACTGCAGTACGCTCCATTTAAGCCCTGTGGCCTAGTTTCATAGTATACTTACTTACAGTAATTCTTTATTTAATTCTAAATACTATAATTGAATATGTTTTTCACCGTTTTTCAGTTCGAGTGCGTACCTCCGATTTGTTAAGCTTCTCAATTCTCCAATGCACCCCACCTATACCCTCCTATCCCACCCCTATATTTTTGTCTATTTGTTTATTTAGCTATAATAGTGTGCCAGGTCATTTCTAATATTTGTGATACCTTGTGTTATGAACAACCCATAAAACATCAGATCCTTGTTTAATTTGATTTTTAATCACTGTAGTCATGTTGTAAGGATTTATGTTTGCACTGTTTCTCCATGTATGGTATTTATGTTTCCTTTTTTCTGTACTATTATTTTACAGATTCAATTAAAATATTTATTTACACTGTAACTGCTCCATCAAATTAGTAATTTACTTTTCTGTATGTAACATCTCTTTTGGTTTACTGACAATACAAGTTCTTTGACTGAACTTCAATAAATGTCTGATGATGGCCTAATAAGCCGAAAATCGATTCACAAAATAAACAAATCTGTAGAACAAACACAAATTTTCATAATGAATTTGTTCTACGAAGAAGCCACGGAAGAATCAGTTAACATTATATTTTTCTGTTTACCTAGGTTTTTGACTGTTGCTCTATACTCAGCGCTACCTTCAAATGCTGACACTGCCAGGCTTTGGCGCGAAATACTTTTACAGCTGACCGATGTCAAACATTATTATAAGATCAGTAGTAATCTATTTCTTACTATCACTGTTCATTATAAGACTAGGCCTGTTTCCGCAGACTTATTTTAAAGATTCTGATAAGACTAGGCCTGTTTCCGCAGACTTATTTTAAAGATTCTGATGATGCCCAAAAAGGAGAAACGCGTTAAAGAAAATAAATCATTGCAACCAAGACTGTTTTATTAGAAGTTATATTTTACTGATTGCCTTACCAAGATATTTTACAAGGTGGAATAGTTTTGTGATGGCCAGCTCTCCCAGAGACTTCAGTAGCTCTGACGGAATGTCGTCTGTCCAGGGGCCTTGTTGCAACTTACGTCTTTCAGTGCTCTGTCAAATTCTTCTCTCAGTATAGTATCTCCTAATTCATCTTAATATACTTCCTCCTTCCTTCCTACGGTATTGTCTGTAAGTTCCTTTGTAGAGCCCCTCTATATATTCTTTCAGTTTTCCCTTCTTTGCTCGGAACTGACGGTGTGAATCTAAAATGGGGTCTGCAGATGCTAGACTGTGATCCTAATGTAAACGTAGTTCACTTTCTAAAAAATCTCGTCTGTCGGTGTCGGGGAAATACTCACTTAGCGACATTTGAAGAGGTACGATTAAGACATTGTCTGTCAAATAAAAACACACTGATATTTGGGAACTATTCCTCACAAATACATTTCTTTGTTACTATTTGACTCGTACTAAGCAAAAGAAAAAAAAAAAAAAATCGCACTGACGTGTTTTACGGCCCACTTTGGATTTGTAGTTTTATAAGTTTTTTCAAACATTTTCGACCTAAATAATAAAAATTAATTAATAAGAATGTCTGAAACCCTTTTAGGAAAAAAAATTAGACAGTGGCGGCTTTCGAACCACTCACCTCCAGCGCCACAGTCCAACGCATTGCCCACTATGCTACAGCAGACCGTTAGAAGTTGTATTCTTTAATTTCATACTATTCATAATCGTTGTTAACTGATGCTAATGTGGCATTTGTAGACACTAGATTATCATATATCGTACGAAGGACGACGTCTTTTGTTAATTCTTCAGTGCGCCATTGCTTTGAAATGACAACGTGTAAGTTACAATAAGAAAATTATCAAATACGCAACGCAAGATGGCGTATGCAACAGAGTTCTGGGCGAGGAGTGTCACGTGACATCTGCGAACAGCTGGTTTTCGTTAATTCAACGGAGGGTGTCAAAACTCCGTTATTTTTGCAAATATCTCTCAAACGATACGAGATATGAAAAAAAAAAATAATAAACACAAGGGAACAAAGTTGTAGAGAATTTTCTCCTCTACAAATTCGTTTATTCAATTTTCGCGCCGGATGAACGGTTTATTTGCAATTAAAATTAAATTACAAACGGCTTTTTTTGGTATTACTAAGGTATTTCTTGTCCGAAATATTTCAAAACGCGAGGTTCTGGTCTTTGGTAGCCAACAATTATGTCTGTATGTCGGTTGAACGGTTCGACCTAGAAAGTGGGAACACGTTACAGCCAGACAGACATCGTCAATTCGCCGTTATTTTCGCAAATATCTCTGCAAAGATGCAAGATATGAAAAAATATAATAGAGCGAAGTTGTAGAGAATTTTCCCCTCAACCAATTAGGCTGTTCAATTTTCGTGTCAGATGAACGGTTCGTTGGCAATTAAAATTATATTACAAACGGCTTTTTTGGTATTACTACCGTATTTTTTGTCCGAAAAATTTGAAAAAGGAAGGTTCTGGTCTATGGCGGCCTACAATTGTGTGTGAAAAATTTGGTGCTGATCGGTTGAGCGGTTCGTCTTAAAAACAGGGAACACGTTACGGACAGACAGACAGACGGACAGACAGACAGACAGACATACATCCCAAAATCGCCGTTATTTTTGCAAATATCTCTGAAACGATACGAGATATGAAAAAAACATAACAGAGCAAAGTTGTAGAGAATTTTCCACTCTACAAAGTCGGTTATTCAGTTTTCGTGTCAGATGAATGGTTAAGCCGTTATTTTCATTTAAATTTCGAGCTGTCAAAAGACGATCGCAAAGCCGGCCGCGGTGGCCGAGGGGACTGAGGCGCTCCAGTCACGGTCTGCACGGCCACTACGGTCGGGGGTTCGAATCCCTCCTCGGGCATGGATATTTGTGCCGTTCTTAGGATTAGCTAGTTCATAAGTAGTTTGTAAGTTTAGGGACTGATGACCCCGTAGTTAAGTCCCATAGACTGTACAAACATTTGAACGATCGCAATGGCCCACTTTTAGTGTTACTACCGTAACCTAAAGTGGGCCAAAAAAAACCCTTACGTCTCATCTGCTAGTGGTGCGAACAACTAGTAATCAGCAGCGATAGACTATGAAACATCCATACACCACGGTCTTGTCGGAAGACTCACCTAGAGCGATGGTGCGCGTGAGTCGGGTAGCTGCTGCCAACGCCGATCACGTAGCTGTATCCGGTGTCTCCCAGAGCGTAGCCCATCTGCTCCTTCACCATGCTGCGGTATGACGACTGGTTGATGCCGAGGTCCGCCGCCTGCAGTAGACAAACAATCGTCACCATGTGCTCATATGCTCATGGCGCCACCATAAAAAGAATAAATAGGCAGAAGCAACGTGGACAAAAATCCTTCCATTTTCTACTTGTTAATGAATGTGTACAACATACATAAATTGTGTTCACCAGTACATTAACTCATAATAAATGCTCTTGTTTATGAATACGAAGGCACTCTTCAGAACATGGACTGCCGTACTCTTTCTAATACTCCTAGACGGTGTCCAATTATTTCTTACATTTCCGATACGTCTCGATGAGGTGTTTCTGCATGGGCGAGGTCTCACGTCAATTCTTTATGGCACCCATGAAGTAATAATCCAATGCACTGCGTTCAGAGGAATGTACCGGCTACGGATCCAGTCTTTCACCAGTTACACATCTGCCTTGGCAGATACCACCCATTGCATTGCGAACTCTGAGACTGAAATCTGCTAGAGCTCTACGCTCTCATATTTCTAGTTATGTACAGGGTTAAGCCTTATAGAAGGTCTTACTAGGATCTCTGAGTAAATTCCCTGTAGTCAGCTCCTGGCAGATGTGCTGGCACATTATAGCTCTACCACACAGTTACCTACAACTCAAATCTTCAGATGTTGTAGCATAATTATTGCAATCGGCCCATATGTGTTGGTAGTAGAAACTTTTACTGCATGTCTTCCAAATGTGCCATACATGAAAATCATAGCTGCCTGCTCCGGAATTGAATATCCCGCCATGTTTGAATAGCACTTTCACTTAACTGTTGTACAAGTTCACAGTGGTCACTTTGAAGACAGACAAAGTAGCAAATGCAAACAATTTTCTCTGACAACACAGTGCCATCTAGAATACAGCAACTCAAACGAGTAAATAGAGACTTGTGGTGTTCTAGCTGGAAGCCACTGAACTAGTACTTTCATTAATAACCAGAAAACAAAGGCTTTTATGATAATACGAGCATTTTCCTTTTTTTGAAGTAATGTATGTCTCCGTAAAGTCAGTGAAAGTAGCGTCTAATAATTCTAGCAACATTACAGGTCACAAATACATATATTCTCTGGGATAAGTAGCTCGAATAAAGATCACATTTTTTGATCAGGGAACTGGAATGAGGATATCAGGAATGGAGGGCCTAGTTGGCTGGTTATACGTTACAGTCCTTAGCTTCTATGGAAGCAACGAACAGACATCAAGGTGTTGAACCACCACTAAATTGGGGGTCAGAAGCTTGACCGCTGTAACGTTTGTGGGTCCATTCCTTCGATTTATGTGTTCTCAGGCTGACTACATACGACTTACAAATATGAAGTGCAGGGTTGAAAGGTACTTACCATCATGCAGATGAACATAGCATCGGCCATGATCCTCAGTGATCCCCATTCTCCCATGTAGATGAGGCCTTTGGGCGTCCTTTGTTGGCTGGTCTGCAGGTAGTCACAGTAGCCCTGTATGGTACTCTTGTATGACGAGTCACTCGTGAGTTTTGCAAGGAGAACCTGTAGAGAAAACAGAAACAATTAAAAAAAAAAAACTAATATGAAAAGTTCTTAGATGACCTACTTTCTGTAAATGTGTCACATGTGGACTGCATTCATACAGTACTGACAGAGGTATCGAAGTCAATAAGACACTGGATTGCAGACGGAAGCTGATCCGTACCTGGCCTTTATGATGTAAGTATTGAATTTTGCCCTGTATAATATTTAGGAATTAAAACAGTAATTTCTGTAATTTAGATACACAGCAGAAACAAAAATTAATACGTGTAAGAATAAATTAGCTACACAGTATCTTTATACGAGGCGTCTGAAAACAATCCTATCTCAGGCAAATTAATTTGACAAAACAGTGATGTCTACTGATATCAGCGTTGACTCAACATAAAATTGAAGCCCGTAAACCAGTGGTAGTGATACCGCACAGAACCTTTTTTTGTTCCAAGAGCGACGTACAGGAGAAAGTCATACGGCTTATATTAAATTTTTGGTCATTAGAAATGGACAGCTGATCCAGAATCGAAAAGAAAAAAACCGAATAGAGTTAGTCATGCGATCTCCGACATAGTAATGGAGGCACGTTAAAAGAAGAGAGCAAGCGACGGTGTCCACATGTGTTGGGGATGAGCAGGGTTCGAATCTTTTTCTCCCCTACGACACTCCGTAAGAGAGATATGCGGGGAACTTAGCAAACAGCCTCGTTTTACGTTTATACTCATATGTACCCGCTGCGTCATAGTCATAAAATGATGTCACGTTAGTGGTCTATATCTGTACGTAATCTAATTGTAGGCCTCGTTCTAGTTGGAAGTGGTAGTGGGTATTCCCTATAGCAAGGGGCAGTTCTGCAATGTGAGGCACCAGTCAGAGTGACGATACTTCCACAATTGTTTGTAGTGCATGGACTGAACGGTGGATTGGACATTTAGCACTTTTTGTTAGTGCACATGTGGTGTTGGTGACTTTCTTATTCTAGTGTTCATTCTTGGAGAGGACGAGAAGTATTGCACGAATAATGGAGAAGTTGAGACCAAATAAATAATGTTAGGCTTTCAAAGATGAACACTCCAGCCAGAGAACACACTAGTGTTTGCGGATGATTAATGATGACGCGTCGATTAATTGGATCCCTCCGATAAGGTATTTGAACTCGCTGTTTAATGTTTGAAGTGTCTACAAGACTTGTCGCTGGCGGCTGTAATCGGACCGTTACTGAGGAAGTAAGTTTTGGCAGAAACGTTGGCAGAGGCCCTTACCGTGGCACCGGCAGACTTCTCGTCCCAGCCGAAGCCAGTCCTTCCCGACAGCGCACCTTCATTGTAGAGCGTGATGGCGCGGTTCAGGTAGGTCTGGTCGGACGTGGCGCGGTACAGCCACACTGCCGCCCAAGGCAGCTCGTCGGCGTATCCATTGGAACTGTAAAAAAAAAAAAAAAAAAAAAAAAAAAAAAAAAAAAAAAAAAAAAAAGCAAACACTCAGATTCTGCCAAGGAACGGGAGGTGCTGTGCTGTAAGGAGATGTAACTGTGTCAGTTGCAAAAGGAACATCAACGGAGAGGCGAGCTATGAGAACGTCATGCCAAAAGTATATCAACACAAGGAACTATACGATAAATAAACTACAGGATTTGTACAAGCAAACTACTTAAAATATACGAGTCTAGAAATAAATGAATCGAACACCAATAGTGGATATGCACAGCTTGATTGCGTTTCGCATGCTACTTGACATACTAGACATTTTTAGTGTCTGCTATCATTTTCTCAAATGGCTTTATGTGCCCCAATGATTGTGCCGCCAGCATACTTGCCTGTTATGCAAGAAGATATGGTTGAATTTCCGGTGAGGAACTTGGTGTGGTGCTTTCCATCACCGTCTCCGTTTTCTTAGTCCCGCATACGAAGGTTCGGCTCGGTTATTTCGCTTTGTGTGTGTGTGTGTGTGTGTGTGTGTGTGTGTGTGGGAGTGACCCTTCATAGAATTGTGTGCAACCCTATTGTCAGCATATAATGGTATACTTGAGAAACTGAGAGAAAAACTTGTTGCGTAACTGTAGTTAGACTTGGGTTCCGACCCGGTAATCACTACTTCAGATGTGGGAAACCACCTAAAAACCACAGCTTGGCTTTCTGGAACATCGTATCGATGTTGTTAATCCACAGGATTGATTTGAACCGGGAGCGGCGTACTTTCCCATCCAGGAAAGCGACTCCTTACATAGTGCGGCTAACTAGACGGATGTTGTCCATCATCATCATCATCTATCTGTACTCGAGTTACCGACCTCGTGTCACGCAGAAAGACCTGTACTCAGTGGCCGAAATCTTCCCCTGTACGGCCCTCCTAGCTAGTAAAGCTACGTGTATTTCCATTTCCAATGTGTGGTCCGATTAACATTTCATAGCCTCTATTAATGTTAAGCTATCACTTGTAACTGGAGAGGATTTATTCATCATGAACAGTTTACACATCTACAGCCACATCCATACACATTCATAGTAGGCACTCCAGTAAATGATGTGTGGCGGCTGATGCTTCTTACCACTATTGGTTATTTCCTATCCTAGACATGCGCCCGAATTATTTTATCTTTGTGGTAATTGCACGAAACGTAATTTAGTGGCAGTAGAATACTTTTGCTGTTGGCCATACATGGTGAACACCTGATTTTCCTTCTTTTCATCGAAAAGAGAATCGCCTTTGCTTTTTCTGCGCTTATCTTTACTTAGCCTGCGTGGCTTCCATCAAAGCAGTCTCCTCCACAACTGACACACTCCCGGAAGAAAGGTTGCTACGCCTCTTTCTGTATTTCAATGGCGTTTTTAACTTTGGATACAAAAGGACCGCAGGGGCCAATTCTGGAGAGTACGTAGGATGAGACAGCACAATGACAAGATTTTTTGATTTTATTTTTATTTATTTATTTATTTATTTATTTATTTATTTTTGCAGTAGAGTATAGTTTTTCTGGTCTTGACTCATGAGTTGCTGGCTTGGAGAGCTTTAATGGTAGAGATGTTATTGATTTCCGTACATATCAAGCAGCTGAGGTGTACAATGGTGACATTGGGACCTCTTGCAGTACAATGCATTCAAAGGTGCTGTGTCAGGTTTTATGACACCAAGAATCGAGCCATTTGGGATCCTCCTGGATTTCATACCATATTCTCGCATTCCGCCACCCGCGAAAAGGCTCAAATTCCGTTATATATACTCCGTTTGGATTAGCCAGAAATTAGGTTTATGTCGTCAGACGCCTCTCATTTGGAAATGATAATCCGTACTTTGTGCTCGTTATTTTAGTGACGCAGTTGGTCTGATATTCTGTACACACATGTTTTGTTGATTTGTGGGAAAAAAGGAACATGACAACAACTTGGGAGACTGCATCAAAAGCTTTCACGATCACTTCTCATCCTGACTCTTAGAGTCTTCTACCTCACTATCAGTTGTGGGCATTGACGCCCAGATCAAGTCACTGACACGAGGCAACGTCGCATGTGCTGTATCAGACGTATCTCCTAACAGAATCGTAGTTTTCTGTAAAGTTAATTAAATAAGTACTGTGAGCACAGCAGTTAACATACCGGTAGAAGCTGGCGGCGGCGGGCACGCTGTCTGAGTAGACGCCGCGGTAGGAGTCTGCGAAGTTGAAGAGCGACTTGGCGTGCGACAGCAGAGTGCCGGAGTAGGAGTCGTCCACCCCCTTGAAGACCAGCGAGGCGGCGGCGAAGGCGGCGGCGGTCTCAGCGGCCACGTCGGAACCTGCGAAAGCCGGCCGTAACAGCAGGGGCTGTGCCAGGAGGATACTGTTGTGAACAGCCTATGCCAGTCTGGGGGAACGTCAGATGGCGCTCAAGAGACTACAATTTGGACTGAGGAGAGAGGCACGCCATGCTACATCTGATCCGTTGCATGAAGTCACTGTGCCAGGCTGGTGTAGCGAGCCAGAAACCAAGGTTCGGATCACGGCCTTCATACGGAGTTTTATTCGATACTCCAGTCAGCATATTTACGTCATATATGTTTGAGTCTGGAAAATGTCTCTGTGTTATATGGTTCCAGAAATGAAATTGTCAATACCAAGGCTACGATAACCTATGCCTGTTCGCAACAATGGTCAAAATACATATTCCGTTATAGCATGTGCTTTCTCGTCTTATTCTTCAAAACGATTTTGGACTCAGCCACACATCAGGCAGGACGTCATTGTTTTGGTAGATACAGTTCCTTGTTAATGGAAGTGGTGAATGAAAATGGTACATTAAAGTGATTTTATAGCTTTTATCAGCTACTATACTTTTGTGTGTGACTACGAAAATACGAATAGCTCAATAGGGCGCCTGGGCATTATACTTGACTGGGCGTGACATTATACTTGTCACTTGGAGAAGGATAGTCTGCATCCTAATCTGGTCCACTTGTACTCCAAATATACTCCCAATATCGTTAACAATGTAAAAAGCCACTAAATAACCATATGAAATGTAAATTCGTCGCTACCCTATGTCTATGGTGGTGTATCACTCAGCTTCAAATTCCGGCCCTCTAAATTTCCTCAACAGAAATTCACGAAAAGAATGTCGTCTATCTTCGAGCGGTCCCCAATTGAGTTGCCGGAGCATTTCCGTGACACTCGCGCATTGGTCGAACCTACCAGTAACAAACCTAGCTGCTCGCGTCTGAACTGCTTCCATGTCTTTCTTTAAACTGATCTGCTGCGGGTCCCAAATACTTAAGCAATACTCAAGACGTGGTCGTACAAGCGTTTTACACGCTGTCTCCTTTACAGATGAAGTACATCTTCCCAAAATTCTCCCAATAAACCGAAGTCGGCTGTCCGCCTTACTCACAACCGTCCTTACATGTTCGTTCCATTTCATATTGCTCTGCAATGTTATGTCTAGATATTTGTAGGACGCGACTGCATCAAGAAGCTCACTAATAACGCTGTATTCGAACAGTATGGGATTGTTTTTCCTATTCACGTGCATCAGCATATTTATCTACATTGAGAGCTAGCTGCCATTCTTCATACCAACTAGAATTTTGTCTAAATCATCCTCTGTGCTATCACAGTCAATTAAAGACGACACCTCCCATACACCTCAGCATCATCAGCAAACAGCCGCAAATTACAACTTACTCTGTCCATCAGTTCATTTATATAGATAGAAAATAATAGCGGTCCTATCACACTCCCCTGGGGCAAGCCTGACGATATACTCGTCTCCGATGAACGCTATCCGTTGAGAACAACGTACTGCGTTCTATTATTTAGGAAGTCTTCCAGCCAGTCACAAATCTTCAAACCTATTCGATTCTATGTACATTAAAGCGAAAATTCTGCTCTTATAATTAACGTCAACATTACAGCAGAATTATCGAACAAAAAACTAGTCACGGAAAGTGTTACTTATCATTGAACTATATCTCGAAAATCCTTAAACTCGCGCCATAAGAATGCTTAACGTTGTTATCTTCTGAGCAAAAACTGGGAGATTTTATCGCTAAAAAGAACGCCAAAATGGAAAATGAGAAAGAGGAAGCTCAGAGTGCAGCCATTGGTTGGTATTTAGGGACAGGGATGTGTATAGTCAGATGATGTAATGACAGTGACCTCGTTAGACGGCGTGTTCATAGTCATGTCTGGCACCTACTCTAGGATATGCTAACGCCACAGTCTAACATACACTGTCGTGAAAGTTATCAACTGACAGTTGCAACGACACTAGCACTCCTGGTGGGCAAGGTAGCGCAAAAGAAATGTTTGTTTGTAATTACTTTTCTACGTAATTAACCGAACAGTTTCTGTAATTTTTGCGTTCCAAACATTAGTAAGATATGGAAAGACATAAATAATCATGAAATAATTGTAAAAACAGCCGAATTTTTCTGATTCAGTGATATAGACAACAACTTATTCATGAGGAAATACTTACGTATATACGTATATTTTGTAGCCTACTCCGCTGAAAGTGAGAGAATATAAACAAACAAGAAACATAAATTCCAGTTGTGGTCTGTTGCTATATGACATGAACTTTCTTTGACGTGTATAAATTCGATATGGAGTTTAATGATTCGAACATTTTTGCACCTCAGTCGTCTTTGTTATAAACCCAAATACGTTTAAGTATAAGTACTTTTGATTATAAAACGAATGTCTTGAAGATTCTTGCCGTCTGTGGTTCAGATGTAGTAACAATTGTGGAACTGGTTTCTGCTTTGTTGGAAAACTGTGTTTTTGCTTTCAATTTTTTATTGTTACGTTTGTGAGCTATAGTGGCTAATCTGGTACATTTAATAAGGTAGGTAATACATTCCATACAAGCTTCTTATGTTCAACACTTACTGATTTGGGTGGAATAGTAATGAAGAAATACAAACGTTTCTGAGTAATAAACTGACGCCTTTCTGTAGAAGGGTGGGACTTCTGTTGTTTATTAGCAAATTTTGCTTATAATGGAAACTGAAATTCTTGATTAAAACGTAGTAGATTTCAAGATATTCGGAAATAAACTGTTCTGCAAAGTACCGTTTCATACCCTCCAATGGTTCCTAGGAAACCTCACAAAGACAAAGGCGGAGTTATTTTCTGGTTATTACCAATTTTTATGGCACTACATATCTTCCCCGTTTTAAAAAGTATGTTTAAATCTATTTAAATTCATGCGATATCGTATTCAGAAATGTACTTCGCCAGCCGTAGCAGCGCTGCTGTCATGGCGTATAACAAAAATCCGTGGAAGTGTCGTGACCGTGTATGTTAGACTGTTCTAACGCTAAAAACAACAGCAGAAGGACAGGAGGCGCAGCGTGCACAGTAGATTTGCTGAGTATACGCACCTGGGGCGCTGGTGGTGATCTTGTAGGACGGCCTGGACATGGTCATGTCCTCAGGGCGGCCCCAGTACTGGTGGTCTGCGTCTCCGTCGCCCACCTGCACGTAGAGCTCGTTGTCGGAGACGTGCGCCTTGATGAGGTAGTCCATGCCCCAGCGGATGCAGTTGTGCGCCTCACCCAAGACGCCAGCGGTGGAGTAGCCATCACCCCAGTCCAGGACGCCCCAAGACAGAACCGTCATGGTGAACGCCAGAGGGAAGCTGAACTTCACGTGGTCGCCGGCTACAAAAAAGCAGACAGTTCTGTTGTTTAGCTCGTCCTACAGCAGTCGAACATAGAGTAAATCGAGAGTTGCACGTGTCATGTTCACATGGAACTAGTTACAGTGATTTAACAACCATAAGACTGTCAAAATTGTGGTACATAGTCTGACGGTGTGAAAGTAGGTTAACAAGTGGTAGTTACCTCGTATAAGTTGGTTGGAATTTGTGGTATTGTTTTTCCTGTTTATGCACACTTCAAGGCATTTTGATTCCAAATACCCGTTATTTCTCTTTGTCTCTTTATTTCCGTAACAACAATTCGTAAGTTTCTGGAATTTACAGCTATATTTATTTCAAGAACGTAACAAAATGAAGTACAGTGATATTTTGCATCAATCTCTGCTGAAAGTAGGCTACAGACATAGGAAAGTAAGCTATAAGTAACTGCTGTAGCGCTGCAAACACTATTGGCCGAAAACGACTCCATGTCGAAAGTCTGGTAGTTCTAAGCATGCACTTCCTTTGATGTTAGGCCTGTTCCTGGTGTTCCCGAAATTATCCCCACACAGTACATTGCGAAACAGTGATTTTACATGAAACAGATCAATCGCTGATTGTAGACGCCTCATCAATTTGAACTGAATATTTTAAGTTCATAATCGTAGTGTGGTACCATATTTCCTGTTTTACTTAATCGGTTGTCCAGACTAGGTAACTGTGAGTTAGCAGTCGTCTACTCGATCCTGTTGAATCTTTGCGCTTTTCAACTATTTCCATTCCTTTGCCTATACAGGAAGATCATTTCTACACTTTCCGCCACTGGGTACAATTCCATTTGGTTTGGCCTATATTACGATCAACCGGAAGTGTAATAAAGATTTGTAGCTATTCTGCAGTTTGGAAGTTAAGGTAGTTTGAGGCATGATTACCCCGGGAAACTCGGTGTACTCACCATCGTAGTAACCACCAGTGAGGTCCTCGCCGTTCTGGCCCCTGTCGTTGAGTGCGGAGTCTCCCCTCCAGTAGAGGGTGCTGTCCATGCCAGACAGCTTTCCAGACCGCTGCGCCTGGTAGAACAGCAGCGACTTCCACAGAGCATCCTTGTACTCATAGGCTGAAACACAGGAAGACAATGCACTGTGGCTTAAAAATATCACCAGACTACTTACTAACAAACTGTATGACAAAACGTAACACACCATGATGAACTGGTTCATATAGGAGGATAGACCAAATACGAATTCAAATGTATGGGTCAAATAACATCAACTTATACATATAGTGTCTGCTCTTACACACATATCGAAAAGAAAAGATACGATTGATAGACCTAATACCCATATATTTCTGAAATGGAAATTCCTGATTTCCAATTGTACCAGATCGCTGAAAGGCGATAGTTTAACATTTGTGTCAGACCACTACTCGAACTCTGGTGTCACACTTTACGCGAGCGGTCGTCTCAGTGGCTTTGGGTGTTCTGTCTTTCCTTCCAAGACATATTCGCAGCCTGCCGTGCATATTATTGTGTTGTCCATCCAATTTTACTCTCGCTCGCAGCTGTAACCAGTATTACCTTTTGATTGGATAAGTTTTTTTATATCCGTGCTGAAATATCCGTAGGAACATATACCGTATATATGATTGTACATGTTCCACTACAGGCTGACTAATGCAAAAACAAAAATAGTCGTTGTACACCTTGCAGGAAAACTGGTGTAGCTGCGAATGAGACGGGAGACAAAAAGTTAAGCATCTTGGGTGAGGTGAAGTGCGTGCCGATAGCCAAAGTGGTGTAATGAGAAAACTCAACGAACAGCTCATAACGACAATGAAAAAAGCATGTAAAAAGCAAAGCATAAATCTACTTGAATACTTACGGCTACCACTCTCGCAAAGCAGAAAATCCGGTTTCGGATCCTAGGCCGGCAAAAAATGTTAACCGTCTTCGATGAATGTATTTCAACGCCAGAAACTCAGAAACTCAGAAATTTGCATTTCACAAAAAATATCGGGGCAGTATCAGAGTCAGTGCACGGTTTTGCTTGTTGTTATTACCTTCAGTTCCAAATACATAGTGAAGACTGAAACTTGAAAGGTAATTGTGACGTTTCACTGACACGTTCCACATCATTACGAAATGTCGTATACATGATCTAAGGAACAAGTATTAATCTAATCTAATCTAATCTTTCAGATGTCATTTCCCAGTAGGCTGCGGAAGATTAAGTGGGCTAAGCAATATGTATATTTCAACAGTATCGTTAAGGAATTGAATGTTTGGAAATTAACAAAGAGAAGAGGCATTAATAAGACGTGTGTTAAGATGGAAGAGAATAAGTTCAGGTGTACTAGATACTGCTAAAAATGACAGCAAATTAAACTATTTACAGATACAGAGGCAGCTAAAGACAATTGCCGAAACCAGAAATGAATAAATTTCTGTAAAAGGATTCATATATACCGTTTTCTATGACATCTTGCATATTTGATTACGAAGAACTTCATTATAACATTATTTTATTTAAACTTTTATTGTAAAAGCCTTTTGGTATTTATTTATTGTCCTTGACCAGCATGTGATGTAACAAAGTCAATTACACGTTCTAAAGAAGATAATAATACTAGCGAAACCTTTATGAGTAACTGATTGCCCGATTTTTTTTTAAATCTGTGTGTCTACAAGTCCTCTGGTTATCAGTCTATAGGCTTACAAACTACTTTAACTAACATATTAATTCACTATGTATCAACAAAACAAAGATGGACCTTGCAGAATCACTTGCTCAGCTATATTCGTTTCGGAATCGACATTGATATTGTCGATAGCTTTATACATTGGCAAACGCGATCTTCTATATTTCCTGTAGCGAGGCATGTTCTTCACACCATTTTTGAAGAGGGGGGATGCTAAACATACTTTATTAAGTCTCATAATAATGTGTTACATCACAAGTCATTTTTATATTTGAACACACTCCATCTCATAAATTTTTCGGCGATTCATCGTTCTCATAATAAAATGCATTTGGATGTCAGACATGATTAACCATAATCCCTATTACCTAGTTCAATAGTATTAAAAGTAGGGTATACTAAAACATATCTGATGTTGGCACTCTCCAAACCAGCCAATGCTTTAACGATACTACCATTACAATTTTTGTTGCCTTTAGCCGAGAACAATCAATGTACATCGCTAACCAGAGGTACAAAGATGCAACAGTTTGTTTCATTAACATTAAACAGGTGGGAGGGGGCATGATGAAGTTATATTACGCATCGTCATTGATTATATGAAGAGTCGAACTTTCCTGTCGCTCGGCTTCTCATAGTGTCTGATAAGATACACCCATGACCGAGGGAGGACTCGAACTTTCGACGGCGAGCAGGGCGCGCTCCGAAGCTAGGCCGTCTTAGAACGCTCGACCACCTCACCGTGGCGCCAGATTGTTTCAACATCTCCAACTTTACTGTCGTACACATGTTGAATTGCAGTCAAGAGCTTGAACAACCGATGAATAAGGCTGGCGCAAACGCTAATATCAAATGAAGATGGTGGGACAAAAATAATGGAGGCCCCCCCCGAAACGAGTAGGACAGCCGATGGAAAGAATAGGACTGTTCAAACATCAACAAAATCAGACTATGCAACATGTAATCAAATAACTAAGAAAAAATGTGGCATTTAAGGGTCTAAGAAAGAGATGGTGACAACGGAACATCAGTTCAACTGGTCTTCGAAACAGTTATAAAATGAACGTAAACATAATGGAATTATATATTTAGGGGTAAATATAAGGAAACGAAATGAAAAAAGTTGCTGGTGAAATCTACTATTTAAAAAGCAAAGTAACTGACGATAGCCGAAATATGCATTTTGGCTACATCTAGAAAATCTTTTCATAGAAGCAGAAATATTTTACAACTTATATAAATTATACTCTAGAAAGTATTTTGTAAAACGTATCTCGAGCGTCATCTAGTATGAAAGTACAGCGTGACCTGTCTACAGTGCTGATGAAAACAGTATAGGATTTTTTGAAATCTGGTGGCACAGGAGAATGATGATTAGATCGAACAACAAATGAGGAGATTGTGAACTGAACAGTAGAGTGAATATTGAATGACAAGACTAAAATATTGGGATTTGACCGGAAACACACTGAGGCCCAAACGAATAGTCAATTTGGATCGAATTACGGTTGATAAAAATTATGGTGGGAGACAAAGTAATGAATACAGAAGCAAGTTGAAGTGAATGCTTGCTTAGTTGTGTGGTGAAGAAGAGATATGCGGGATATACTAACTTGTAGCGCGAGAGACCACAAGAATAACAATAGAGTGAGTACGTTATGGTGATGATGTTGGATACTGCATGATGGTGGGATTAATAAGACGTGATATTAAATGTGATCGTATAATATAGTTAGACAACGAGTTACACCTTACAGCGAACACTTAAACGAGTAGCTACACTGTAAGTGACGGTATCTAATCTCAAAACATTTAGTACAGTATAATTCCTCGACTTAGGATTTCAAAATAATTGACCTCATTAATCAGACAATATAGGTTACAGCGGCAGCTGCTTAGTAACGGAGATGACGGTCGTGTGTTAGTGAGCAGCGCGTGTATGATTGTACGAATAAGTTGTGTTTGCTTTTCTGGGCCGGCAGTTAAATGGTGTGTGTGTGTGTGTGTGTACGCGTGTGTGTGATTGTCATTTTTATGTGCCTTTCTGCAGTTCGACGGTCGTTGTGCGGGGTGTTGCAGACTATCCTCATTAGTGATTGGATCCCATAGTTCTCGCAAGCACAGTGTTCAGCACTTACCATGGCTCGAGACCAACAGGCCGAGGAAGAAGAACACGCTGATCCGCGCCATCGTGCACACCTGACTTCTGGATTTACTCGCGTCATATATATAGGGAGAAAATCTTATTTTTTTTGGTTGCTTACTCAAGTGTTATTATTTGCACCAATGGCCCCCAAGGTAAAACTAGCGGCTGTGTCTATACGCAGTATTCCGCGGTAAAGCAGCAGTCAAAACAAGCGCGAAGGCAGAAGAAAGAGCTGCTGATTAGTGGGCTCGCGAGGGTGTGTCAAGAGCTCTTCGAATGGGAAACTTCTGGTAATAACATGTCCTACAACATAATTATATGATCTGCGCCATCACTTTATGCAAACTTCTGCGATTCTTCACACTGAAAATTACTTGTCAGCTACTTTTATTTTTACGGTATGATTTCCTGTTTTCTTTCGCTGTAAGAAATGTGCATTGGCCTTTACAATTCGATTTGTAGTTAACTTAACCTTTGAACTATTTTCTGCTAATTATTTAAACTGTCAAGGCATACATATTGTTGGCCCCCTTTAACTGAATTGGGCGACATGCAATACACACTGTTTACTATATCCAGACGTTGAAATATTACTACTTCATAGTAACTCTTCCCTGAGTTACACTGATTTCAAGCGGTATGGCGATATCTCTTGCAGATCCATCAAATAAAACTTTTCTGAGGAGTTGTGTGTGAAGGCAATCATTTTCCATGTCAGTAGCATTAGTAGGAATTGGATGAAAATTTTCAGAATTAAATTCGTTCAGGAATACATTAATCGGAGAGAAGATTACGTCTAGAAGATACATCCCTTACGATACAGAATACTGTGGAGTTTTCATTGTGAATAAACGACGACCGTACCTTTGTGTGGATCATTACAAGAAGCCAACGTGGCAAAATAATTATAATAAGACTAGCTAAACCTGGCCACAGTTCGCTGGGGCTCACTCTTATATGAAATAAATAGAAAAGAAAATACTGTAATTCATGTGAACATAGAATCACCGAGATAATGCCTCAATCAAATCAATGCCGTTCGTTGGGCTACTGTGGCTATGTGAAACGAAAGTTATAAAAAATATACTTTCGCAGATACCCATTATTTTAAACCCATAAGATAGATTTCATTTTTGTAGTCCGTTTTCTCCACAAACATACAGATCATTTTACCGACTCTGGACCATGTGACGTATAATTCAACTTAGTAAGAAGCTATTGTTTTCTACATTCTTTCCATCTATTTCCTATCGGCTACGTCTACATCCTGCTTTCCCACTATCTACCTCTTCATCCTCCTTCTATCTAATCCCAGGCCTCTGTTCATCATTCCCTTTCCTTCCATCTCCGCCTTCATGTATCTCATTGCATGTATCGTCTTTTGCACGTCGTACGTATATAAAATGAAGAAATTAAAAATTAGGGAATTGCTTCAATTACGTGAAATTTAACCAAGCAACCAATAACAAAGGTTGAGGGGAACATTCTTTTGTATTTACAAATTAACAGATAATTAAGTCTGTGATTGCTCTCTTGTTGACAGCTTATTTTGTCCTGAGAATAAATTAATTATCCTCTTGAAACGAACATTCCGTTGCCAACATTAGCAAACTACACCGCCGCCTTGGGTAAAATGTATCATTAACTCTAAAGGTGGCAAAATTATAATTATATGTTTATCCATATCCCTTACGTTTGTGTTACTCAGTATCACCAATCATTCTTTGTACGGTAGGGGGCTACTATTTGGCACTCAAGAAATCGATGTTCGTCATACATCAATTCGTGGAGTGGCAATTTGTTAGCGACTCCAACGTGCTCCGGTTAAAAAAAAAACCTTATCTCTTTTCATTCTCCACTCCGAGGAGTGGAGCGGGCTGTTTGAGATCCGGCCCATAAAGAGTCGCGGTTCTATTCAGCCAATATCAGACAAGCTGATAGTGGGGCAAAGGGGGATCCCAATTGGGAATAAGTGGGAGGGGCTTACCAGCTCCGGCATACGCCTTACAACCAAGGAAAACCTCCCGAAAACCTTGGTCGGAGCCGGGGGATTGGGACCAATTTAATTTATCTCCGGAAGTTCTTGACCGAATGCTTTGAAATATTGATACAACGTACTACTGGAACACGCGCATTAATTTACATATGTATTTTTTAAAGAAATATATGTGATATATGAATATATACAAATTTTAAAATGTGGAAAAGTTGTTACTAAAAATCGCAAAAGTGGCATATATGTAGATAGGTTATGTGTAGTATATTAAATAAATAGGTATCTAAAAACCTTCCTGTGTTACAGTGCAATGTTGTAACAAATTTAGAGCTCAATCGGTGAAGTACTTTTTGAGATTTAAACACACACGAACCAACACAACATTTTTATTCACTACTGGCTATTAAAAGTGCTAAACCAAGAGGAAATACAGATGATAAACGGATATTCATTGGACAAATAAATTATATTAGAACTGACATGTGATTACATTTTCACGCAATTTGGGTGCATAGATCCTGAGAAATCAGTGCCCATAACAACCATCTCTGGCCGTATTAACGCCCTTGATACGCCTGGGCATTGAGTCAAAAAAAGCTTGGATGGCATGTGCAGATTCAACACGATACCACAGTTCATCAAGAGTAGTGACTAGCTTATTGTAGTGACCCAGTTGCTCGGCCACCAGTAACCAGACGTTTTCAGTTGGTGAGAGATCTGAAGAACCTGCTGGCCAGGCAGCAGTCGAACATTATCCGCATCCAGAAAGGCCCGTACAGGACATGCAACATGCGGCCGTGCATTATCCTGCTGAAATGTAGGGTTTGGCAGGGATCGAATGAAGGGTAGAGCCACGTGTCGTAACACATCTGAAATGTATCGGCCACTCTTCAAAGTTCCGTCGATGCGAACAACAGGAGCCCGAGACGTGTAACCAATGGCACCCCATACCATCACGACCGGTGATTCGCCAGTATGGCGATGACGAATACACGCTTCCAATTTGCGTTCACGTCGATGTGGCCAAACACGGATGCGACCATCATGATGTTGTAAACAGAACCTGGATTCATCCGAAAAAATGACGTTTTGCCATTCATGCACCCATGTTCGTCGTTCCGCTTCTGTCTGTTATACAGCGTCAAGGGTAACCGCAGCCATGGTCTCCGACCTGATAGTCAATGCTGCTGCAAATGGATCAAAGAAAAGAAAGACATCGTAATTTGAAGTTTCTGTGTATAGTATGCTTATAAGTATGGTGTAGTACAGTAAATCTCCAGGAGTACTACACGAACTTTCAAGGGGTTTCACAGGTCAACTGAGAGTACCTTGGCGCAACATATAAGCTTCAGTTCTCAAAATTGGATCAGGGTAAGAAAAGATGTAATTTGTAGTTTCTGGTGCTTGAATTGCAGCGTAGTATAGCAAGGATCCGATAGAGGCGCTTTTACCGACATGGTATACCAAATAACTAATGGATGGCGATGCTGCGTTGTTTTTTCTTATAACTAAAAAGTAAACAAGGGCTATAATTTGCCTTACGGCAGCGGTGTAGTGTATTGATGTTGGTAACGGCCGTTGAATCTTTTTTGATAAATCAGTCACGCACAATGTGGGGAATAATTCTTAGTGTTTATAATGAAATAAATAATTAATGTTGTTCCGATTAGTAAATTAATGATCCCCCTAAAGCGAATATTTCGTTGCCAACGTTAACATACTAAACCGCGGTCCCCGCAAGTAAAATTTAACCCAGGTATGACACAAAAACATAATTTTTTTACTAACTGTATCCCGCATGTCTTGCAATTCCATGGAAAGAAAAAAAGTGCTTCTTTCCGCGAGTATAATTTGAATTTAAAACATAACGACTTTCCTTCGCGTCTATCGATGCTCTAATTTACATAAGAATTCTTTGCAAGGAAAATGGAATTTATGTAGTTCTCTTTCTGATTTCGGTGTATCCTCATTACATTTTGAGTGCGTTCTGCTTCGGAATGCCTTGGAACCGCCATAATACAGGAAAGGACAAAGGGAGGCGACGTTAGTTACATAGTACACCAAATAACTAATTATGACGTTGCTGCGTTTTTTGTTTTCCTTTTTTATTTATTTTTTTACTATGGTGTAAATACACTACAAGAAGGGGTACAATTTTACTTACGGTGGCGGCGTTGTGCGCTGACATTGGCAACGGCCGTTGAATGCTTTTTCAAAAATCAGTCACGTAGAATAAGGAGAGTAATTCTTTATGTTCACGATGAAATAAATAATTTATGCTGTTTTGGCCAGTAAATTAATCATCCTCCTAAAGCGAATAGTTCGTTGCCAACGATAGCAAACTAAACCGCTGCCACTGCAAGTATAGTTTAGCCCAGATAGGAGACACAAAAAAAAATTTTTTTGTTTCTTTCTAGCTGTATCCCATATGCTTTGCAATGTCATAGAAAAAAAATAAGTACATCTTTCTACGGGTAGAACCGCTAAATTATACATAGAGTAGAAATATCTATGGAGTGAGCATTGGCTTCTGTGCATCTTCTCAACATTAATCTGGAATTACCAAGTGATACTGAGACACCCCCATGAACCACAGACATTGCCGAGGTGGGGTGGCTTGCGTGCCTCAACGATGCAGATAGCCGTACCGTAGGTGCAACCACAGCGGAGGGGTATCTGTGGAGAGGCCAGACAAACGTGTGGTTCCTGAAGAGGGGCAGCAGCCTTTTCAGTAGTTACAGGGGCAACAGTCTGGATGATTGACTGAGCTGGCCTTGTAACATCAGCTAATGTGGCTCTGCCACACAGCTACTGCGAACGGCTGAAAGCAAGGGGAAACTACAGCCGTTACCTTTCCCGAGGACATGCAGCTCTACTGTATGAACATATGATGATGGCATCCTCTCGGGTAAAATATTCCGGAGGTAAAATAGTCCCCCATTCGGATCTCCGGGCGGGGACTACTCAGGAGGATGTTGTCATCAGGAAAGACAATACTGGCATTCTACGGATCGGAGCGTGGAATGTTAGATCCCTTAATCGTGTAGGAAAATTAGAAAATTTAAAAAGGGAAATGGATAGGTTGAAGTTAGATATAGTGGGGATTAGTGAAGTTCGGTGGCATGATGAACAGGATTTCTGGTCAGGTGAGTACAGGATTATAAATACAAAATCAGTTGGGGGTATCACAGGAGTAGGACTGATAATGAATAAGAAAATAAGAATGCGGGTAAACTACTATGAGCAGTACAGTGATCGCATTATCATTGTAAAGATAGACACGAAGCCAACACCGACAACAGTAGTACAGTTTTATATGCCAACTAGCTCTGCCGATGATGAGGAGATCGAAGAAATATATGAGGAGCTAAAGGAAATTATTCAGACAGTTAAGGGAGAGGAAAACTTAATTGTGATGGGAGACTGGAATTCGGTAGTAGGAGAAGGAAGAGAAGGAAAAATAGGAGGTGAATATGGACTGGGCAGGAGGAATGAAAGAGGAAGTCGCCTGGTAGAATTTTGCACGGAACATGATTTAATCGTAACAAACACCTGGTTTAAGAATCACAAAAGAAGGTTGTATACATGGAAGAGACCAGGAGACACCGGAAGGTATCAGATTGATTTTATAATGGTAAGGCATAGATTCCGGAACCAGGTTACAAACTGCAAGACGTACCCGGGGGCAGATATAGACTCTGACCATAACTTGTAAGTCATGAACTGTAGGCTGAAACTGAAGAAACTGCAGAAAGTTAGGAAAATAAGGAGATGGGACTTAGATAAATTGAAGGAAAGTGAAGTTCTGGAGAATTTCAGAGGGAGATTTAGGCAACAATTGACAGAAACAGGGGGAAATAGAACAGTAGAAGAGGAATGGGTAGCTTTGAGAGATGAAATAGTGAAGGCAGCAGAGGATAAAATAGGTAGAAAGGAAAGACCTACAAAAAAATCTTGGATATCACCGGAAATACTAAATTTAATTGATGAAAGGAGAAAATATAAAAATGCAGTAAATGAAACAGGCAAAATGGAGTACAGACGACTAAAAAATGAGATTGACAGGAAGTGCAAAATGGCTAAGCAGGAGTGGCTAGAAGCCAACTGCAAATCTGTAGAAGAATGTATAAGAAGGGGAAAAGTAGATACCGCCTACAGGAAAATAAAAGAGACATTTGGGGACAAAAAAAGCAACTCTACGAATATCAAGAACTCAGATGGGAAACCAGTTCTCAGCAAAGAAGGGAAAGCTGAAATGTGGAAAGAATACATAGAACAACTCTACAAAGGAAATGAACTTAGAAACGATGTTGTAGGAAGGGAAGAGGAAGTAGATCAAGATGAAATAGGAGATGCTATACTGAGAGATGAATTTGACAGAGCCTTGAAAGACCTAGGTCGGAACAAGTCCCCAGGAGTAGATAACATACCCTCAGAGCTACTAAAGTCTCTGGAAGAGCCAGCCATGACAAGACTATTTGAACTGGTGTGTAGGATTTATGAGACAGGCGAAATACCCTCAGACTTTAAGAAAAATGTGATAATCCCAATTCCAAAGAAATCAGGCGCAGACAGGTGTGAAAATTATAGAACCATCAGTTTGATAAGTCATGGTTGCAAAATTTTAACACGAATTATCTACAGGAGAATGGAATAGCTGGTAGAAGCTGACCTCGGGGAAGATCAGTTTGGATTCAGGAGGAACGTAGGAACCCGGGAGGCAATACTCACTTTACGTCTTATCTTAGCAGATAGATTAAGGAAAGGCAAACCTACATTTTTAGCTTTTGTAGATTTGGAGAAAGCATTTGACAATGTTGACTGGAATACACTCTCTCAAATTCTGAAGTCAGCAGGGGTAAAATATAGGGAAAGGAGAGTTATTTATAACTTGTACAAAAGCCAGACCGCAGTTATTAGACTTGAAGGGCATGAAAGGGAAGCATCAGTTGGGAAGGAGTAAGACAGGGTTGTAGCCTTTCTCCGATGTTATTCAATCTTTATATCGAGCAGGCGGTGAAGGAAAGCAAGGAAAAATTTGGAATAGGGATTAAAGTACAGGGGGAAGAAATAAAAACATGACATTGTAATTCTGTCAGAGACAGCTAAGGACCTGGAAGAGCAGTTGAATGGAATGGACAGTGTGTTGAAGAAAGCGTATAAAATGAATATTAACAAGAGCAAAACAAAAATAATGGAATGCGGTCTTAGAAAATCAGGCGATGCTGAAGGAATTAGATTAGGTAACGAAACAATGAAGGTGGTAGATGAGTTTTGTTACTTGGGTAGTAAAATAACATGTGATGGGCGCAGTACAGAGGATATAAAATGCAGAATGGCAATGGGAAGAAAAGCATTTTTGAAAAAGAGAAATTTGCTAACATCGAATATTAATTTAAGTGTAAGGAAGTCTTTTCTGAAGGCATTTGTGTGGAGTGTTGCCTTGTACGGGAGTGAAACATGGACGATAAGCAGTGCGGACAGGAAGAGAATAGAGGCTTTTGAAATGTGGTGTTACAGAAGAATGCTGAAAATTAGGTGGGTAGATCGCATAACCAATGAAGTAGTACTGAACAGAATTGGTGAGAAAAGGAATTTTTGGCAAACCCTGGCTAAAAGAAGGGATCGCTTGGTAGGACACATTCTTAGACATCGGGGAATAGTAAATTTAGCATTGGAGGGAAGTGTGTGGGGTAAAAATCGCAGAGGGAGACCAAGAGACGCGTATAGTAAGCAGATTCAAGTGGATGTGGGTTGCCGTTCTTATGAGGAGATGAAAAGGCTTGCTCAGGATAGAGTAGGGTGGAGAGCTGCATCAAACCAGTCTCCGGACTGAAGACCATAACAACAACAACTGAGACAAATCCACTCTTTTGCTCTTAGGATTGGTTTGTACTGCATTGGCTGCAAAGAAGTCCCACCTCCTTTTCGTAGAGCACCACGTAACATGAAATAATATCTAAATAAATGTCACGGAAGCAACAAAAAAGTTGAGGAAGCCTCGATAAAAGGTCCATATACACCCGTATTAACCAAAAAAAAAAAAAAAAAAAAAAAAAAAAAAAAAAAAAAAAAAAAAAAAAAAAAAAAAAAAAAAAGAAAATGATGAAGTCATCGATTAGTAGATTTTTCCCAATATCAAGTTAGGACATGTATTAGCTGAAAGAGTGGCCGATGCTGCTAACACAGTCAAGACAATTCACTGGAAATACTAGTATATTTAATGGAAAGTTCTATACAGACCATCAGCTGACACCATTCCTTCAACGATTACCCGGACTTACTTTCTCACACATTGACACAACCATGACGTCTTATTTAAAGACATGAACTGCTCTGTTGATTGAATTACCAGACTTTCAGTATTCGTCGACTTTTCGATAAAATGGAGCACTGTATACATTGTCCCCAGTGCAACACTGCAAAGTTCTAATACTTCAGCATACACTTACTGTGAGAGATAAACAGTTTAGCACTACGCCATAGAACCAATACATGGCGCTGTTATTATTATTACTATTTCTCATCTCAACTGTAGAAGTGTTTTCAGAAGTTTATGCCAGACAGACAATTAAACACCACACTCATAACTTTATGAACACAAACTAACAATAAATTTACATCGTTCCGGAAAACACGGAATTACATTAATTTCACTTTTTGTATGAAAAAAATTATGAATATTCATCGTTTTCGACAATGACTTCTACTTAAATTTGACATCTTGGATAGGAGAACTGAGTTTATTGTCAGAGCAATAAACAAAGATTCTGTTTTTGCTGACCTTGGCCCGGAACCGTAAAAAACCATGATATACACAGGTTCCTCTTTAACAACCGTTGCGAAGAACTGGCATATAAGCTAGTCTCCGAATAAAAATGTAAACCCAATACTTTTGAACCAGCTTACGGCATCACACTCTCGATCTCCCTCTATGATTTTTCACCCCACAAACTTCCTTCTAGTGTTAAGTAACGCTTTCTTGACGTCTCAGATAGTGTCCCATTAATCGGACTCATCTCTTAGTCAAGCTATCCCAGAAACTATTTTTTTCCTAAATTCTGTTAAGCACCTCCCCATTATTTAGCAATCTATTCCGCTAATCTTAAGCATTCGTCTGTAGCACCACATATCAAAAGCTTCGATCATCTTTTTGTCTGAACTCATTATCGTCCACATTTTACACGCATACATGTTACACTTCAGACAAATGCTTTCAGAAAAGACCTCCTAAAATTTAAAATGATATTGTATCTCAACAAATTTCGCTTCATCAGAAACGCTTTTCTTCCCACAGCCATACTGCATTATATATCTTCTTTATTCGGCCATCAGAAGTTATTTTACTATTCGAGTAACAAAACTCATCTAGTATTTATTGTCTATTTACCTAATCTGATTCTTTCGGAATGTCCTAATTTCCTTAGGCCACATTAAATGTGAAATTTTCATGACACTTATTTTGCTCTTATTAATGTTCATATTAAAACCTATCTTCAAGACAATGTCAATTACGTTCAATAGCTCTTCCAGGTCATCAGCAAATTGCAAAGTTCCTTCTTCAAATTGCTCCCTGAATTCTTTCACTGCTTGCTCATTGTACAGATTGAATAACAACGGGCAAAGACTAAAATCATGTCTTAATCCCTTTCCAACCTTTGCTTGCTTTTCATGCCCTTCGCCTCTTATAACTGCTGTCTGAGTTCTGTACGATTTGAATATAATTCTTCGCTCCATATATTTTACCTACTTACAGAACATGACAGAGTGTATTCCAGTTGACATTTCTCCTAAATCCAAAAGTGCTCTTCCCTAAGGCGGATTCCACTAGTTCCATCAGTTATACATTTCTTCCGTAAATAATTCGTGTTACTAATATGCAACCATGACTTATTAAACTGATAGTTCTGTAATTTTCACATTTGTCTGCACTTACTTTCTTAGGAATTGGAATTATACATTCTTCTTGAAGTAGTTGGGTATCTCCCTTATCTCATACATCTTGCATACCTGATGGAACAATTTATTCATGACTGGCTCTCCTTACGATATCAGCAGTTCTGTCGAACAGCAACTCCAGTGGCCTTGTTTCTACTCAAATCGTTTAGTGCTCGGTCAAATTCTTCTCGAAGAATCGTATCTGCTATCTAATCTTTCCTACTTCGTCTTTCACTTGTAGAATACTGCCTTCATGTTTATTTCCTTTGTACAGGCCTTCTATATATTCCTTCCCTCTTTCAGATTTCCCTTCTTTGCTAAGTACTACTTTTCATATGAGTTCTTGACATTCATGCTGCTGCTTTTCTTGTCTCCAAATTTATCTTTTTATTTACCTGTAGGCGGTATCTGTCTTTCCACTAGTTACACATTATTCTACAATCTTTCATGTCTTCTCTAACCACTCCTACTTTGCCAGCCTGCACATTCTGTCAACCTCATTTTTCAAGCGTCTGTACTCTCTTTTGCCACTTCACTTGCTGCATTTTTATTCTTTCTCCTTTCATCAATTAAGTTCAGTATCTACTGTGTTATCCAAGAATTTGTTTTACATCTTCTCCTTCTGTTACATGATCCTCAAAGGCCTTCACTACTCTATTTCTCAGTTACCCACTGATCTTCTATTGCATTACCTTCTCTTATTTCGGTCAATCCTTGGCTAATGCTCCCTATGATACTTTCACAACCTCTGCTTCCTTCAGTTTGCCCAGGTTACATCTCCTTGATATTGTACCTTTTGGTAGTCTCGTAAGTTTTAATGTACAGTTACTAGCGACTACGTTACGGTCAGAGTCTATATCTGCCCTAGGACAGTTTAAATCCTGGTTCCTAGACCTATGTCTAACCATTATAAAGTGAATGTGGTACCTCCTGGTCTGTTCCAGGTATACAACCTTCTTTCATAATGATTAAAGCGTTGGTGATAATTGAATTGTGCTTTGCACAAAATTGCATGAGGAGTCCTTAGCTTTTATCCCTTTTCCCCAGCCCATATTCACCTACTAATTTTCCCTTTCCTACTACCGAGTTTCAGTTCCCATCACAATCAAGTTTTCCACTCCATTAAATGTCTGAATAATTTCTTTATCTCCTCATTCGTTTCTTCGATCTCCTTATCACTGGTAGAACTACAATCCTGGCCATTAAAATTGCTACACCACGAAGACGACGTGCTACAGTCGCGAAATTTTACCAACAGGAAGAAGATGCTGTGATATGCAAATGGTTAGCTTTTCAGAGCAGTCACACAAGTTTGGTACCAGTGGCGACACCTATAACGTGCTGACATGAGGAAAGATTCCAATCGATTTCTCATACACAAACAGCAGTTGACCGGCGTTGCCTGGTGAAACGTTGTTGTGATGCCTCGTGTAAAGAGGAGAAATGCGTACCATCACGTTTCCGACTTTGATAAAGGTCGGATTGTAGAATATGGCGTTTGCGGTTTATAGAATCGCGATATTGCTGCTCGCGTTGGTCACTATCCAATGACTGTTAGCAGAATATGTAATCGGTGCGTTCAGGAGGGCAATACGGAACGTCGTGCTGGATCCCAACGGCCTCGTACACCAGCAGTCGAAATGACAGGCATCTTATCCGCATGTCTGTAACGGATCGTACAGCCACGTCTCCATCTCTGAGTCAATAGATGGGGACGTTTGCAAGACAACAACCATCTGCACCAACAACTCGACGACGTTTGCTGCAGCGTGAACTATTAGTTCGGAGCTAAAGCTGCTGTTACCCTTGACGCTGCATCACAGACAGAAGCGCCTGCGGTGGTGTACGCAACGACGAACATGGGTGCATGAATGGCAAAACGTCAAATTTCGGATGAATCCAGGTTCATTTTTCAGCATCATGCTGGACGCAACCGTGCTTGGCGACATCGCGGTGAACGCACATTGGAAGCGTGTATTCGTCATCGCCATACTGGCGTATCACCCGGCGTGATGGTATGTCGTGCCATTGGTTACACGTCTCGGTAACCCCTTGTTCGCACCGACCCGAACTTTGAACAGTGGCCGTTACATTTAAGATGTGTTACGGCCCGTGGCTCTACCCTTCATTCGATCCCTGCGAAACCCTACATTTCAGCAGGAAAATGCAGACCGCATGTTGCAGGTCCTGTACGGGCCTTTCTGGATACGGAAAATGTTCGACTGCTGCCCTGGCCAGCACATTCTGATCAATGGTGGCCGAGCAAGTATTTATCATCTGCATTTCTTCTCGGTGTAGCAATTTTAATGGCCAGTAGTGTAGTTGTTATATAAACTTGTACTACTGTTGTCAGTGTTAGCTTCGTGTCTGTCTTTGCTACGAAATTGCGTTCACTATGTTGTTCTTAGTAACTTACCCAGATTCCTATTTTTTATTTTTAGATCTACTTCTCCGTTACCGCCATCTTATTTTGTGTTTATAACTTTGTACTCACCTGACCAGAAATGGTGTTCATCTTACCACCGAACTCCAGTTATCCCCACCATATTTTGCTATCCATTTCTCTTTTCAAACTTTCTACCTTACTTATCCAATAAAGGGATATAATATTCCACGCTCAGTTATTATCTAAATGAAAGAAAATTGTTATATATACTCTAATGGAGAATAAAACAAGAAAAATACAGTTTAATTCATTTTGCGATACGCCCAGTGGTTTGCTTGTAATTAAAGCCTAAACTCTAATCCTCACAGTATAAAATCCAATAGTAATGATAGCTAAAGTTACACTCGCAGCTTATGCCAGTGATTGATACTTTTTTCCGATTATCGAGGGCAGATACTTATACTTTTAGAATATCGATATATAGACTTTAGCAAGAGTCATTCTGTTCCTTCCTCTTCCCTCTTGCTTCTTATCATTACATGCAATTTCATAATAATTTTACCCTCGCTTCGTCAGTTGAAGTTTCCAGCTTTCCACTCCCTACCAGACGTCATACAGGGTAGCAAGCAGCAGTACATCAGTTGTGGACGAGTTGGTCTCAGGATCGGATACCACGGTGCGAGTAAGTATTTAATGAATTGAAAAAGTCATATATGGTCCACCATATCCGGGTGCTTCACTTTTTTTCTCAAATACTTTACAAACGGGATGGAAACTACTTTTAATATTAACAGCTTTCAGCATTTTCACCAGTTTTGTAATTCGTTTTTCGTGTCTGTGACAATCACAACCGCAGCCACCGAAATGATAATTCCGCCTTGCTTGTGAGTCAGGCAGTGGCGGACTAAGGAGGGGGAGTGCGGAGTGCCCCGGGCTTCTGGTCTTGGTAGAGGGGCCTCCAAATGCCTTGATAGGAAGTTTTTTTAATCTTTTTTTGAGCTCACTTGTTCCCGCTTGTCATGGGCCTCCAAAACTGGAAAGCTATTTTTCTTAGACTGTCCCGTGCCTGTTGTCGTGGGGGCCTCCAAATCTCAAAATTAATCTTTTTATGTATTTCCAAGTGGACAGGGAGCCTCATTTTGTACTGCCGCCGCCGCGGGCCTTCAAAAGCCTTAGTCCGTCACTGGAGTCAGGGAATATGGAGTGTGAGGAAATGAGAAGATATCGACACGCTTATGGTTTTAGAGCTTTATTTGCAGAAAGAGCGGGCAGCACTGTTCTTACAAATTGTACTTGATGAGGGCGGCCAGAAGACCCTGGAAGGGTGCGTTGTAGTCGAGGGCGACCTCGTTCTTCTGCGAGTCCGACCGGGTGTCGACGTAGTCGTCGTTGGCGCCGGGACCTCCTACCAGGGCGCCGTTGAGCACGTGTGCGTTGGCCTGGGCGCCGTTGTACGTGTTCCAGTCGCACGTGGCCGGAGGGTCGGGGCACGAGCTGTGGGCAGGAAGTAGCGCACCGTTTAAGACAGAGTGTCCAAACCAAAATCAGTGCAATGAGAAGTTACTGAAATTGACCGTCGACAAGGAAACTCAAATATCCAAAGCCTATGACCCACGGCCACATCTTCTGTACTTTAGGATATCACTAATGGGCCTTTTGCCTTGAGAGCGTCAGCTATCGTTACACGTTATGCTAAATTGGAATGGTCCTCCAGGCATTTCCCGAACTTCACGTAACATATAGAAATACGAGAGATGGAACATAAGTACTGGCAACAGTGCTGTGGAGCCACTACTGAAGCGGCACTGTAGTACGCTCCATTTAACCCCTGTGGCCTAGTTTCGTTGTGAATCAAACCATAATGACAGTTTTATGGAGATTAATTACGTACTGTAACGCTGATCAACTTCTCTGGCCAGTTAGATCTGGAAATACGTTATTTATTTATAATTTAATTGTCACACTTCCCTTGTACTCTGTCCCCCCACCATGAAAATGAGCCTATGTGAATGCTTTTTGGGTAGCTTATTTTCTGTAACTACTAACCAAAGATAGTTTCGAGGTGGTGGAGTAGTTGCGAAATATTTGGCTTTGGTGCGGCTAAGAGGGAGTTTGGCGGTGACCTTTTCGGGTGTCGCTTTGTCTTGACGAGGAGGCACGAACCGGCCAATGGCAGGTTTCTTCCTCGCGTTAATGAAAGTAGCCATTCGTTGGGCTCAGGAGACGCCATGTTTAGCAGAGTTAGCTTGGAGGTCCGAGATTACGGACGCGCCGTGCTCGACTACTGCAGATGTGGTAAGAAAGTTTGTAAAAATGTGTCTCATTGTACTGAATCTGACTCGCAATCCTATAGTTGAAGCAGACTAATCATAATATGGCAGAAAATTAAACGATTTTGGTTATTTTTTGGTCAATTTGAGTACATCCAATAGTTAGATGCCAACGGTAACGGTCGGGACTTAGTATCCACTTGCTACCTCACCCTTTGAGATTTCACTATGTTTGATTTTTTTATTTAGTAGAGATTTTGAAAACCCTCATTTTAAAGTTTGTACGGAGATATTTTAAAGTTTGTGCGGAGAAAATGGTATGAGAATTTACAGAGTTTTCTTTGTGTAATGGGACCTAGACAAATTTTCGCGCCATTACACAATATGCCAGTAGTCTGGCAATTTCAAAGTAAGAATACACCTTCAGTGGTCGGTAGCAGCCATGGGAACAAGCAACATCTAGTTTTCAACCGCGGGTTGCCCGGTATTTCATTTATTCTGTAATTTTTTGTAATCGAACCAAGGCAGAATGAGCTGCGGAAGGCCTCGTGTCGGGGCATGGTTGTAATTGAGCAGAGTGGGGTAGACGGCGTCTTACCGTACAAAGTAATTCTAGGAACACTTAGATGAAATTTCGAATAATATTAGTTTTTTTTCTTTTTGGATGTACTCAATTTTGTGTAAATCGCGGAGCCATGTGCTTCCATCGTATTTCTTATGGCGTCGTTCAGTATTTTCTTATGGTAAGGAAGGAGCGCCAGTTATGCTTGTTGCGTGACTAAGCGCCATGTGTAGATTCCCTTTATAATATTTTTATATGTTGTGCGTATTTGGGTATTTGGGATTCTGTAAGATTTGAGCAGATACCTTTGCGTGTCGCGTGTCCTGCATTAAGATCAGCAACTTAATAATTTAATAACAGCCACCCTCTTTGCTGAAACAATGTTATTCATATGCTAGCAAAAAATGTCGTGGTTAGTGCACGTAGACTAAAAATGGTTAATTTGCGAGTGCGTCTGTGAAGGGAGATATCCTTACTCGTCAAATAAATCCTTTTATTTTTTTATTTCTCTTTCCATGCAGTGTGGCGTGAAACATGTTAAAAATTACATGTTTAGGAGACCAGGAAGTCTATTAGTTAATTAATCTTAGAGCCACCAAGACTGTGTTTTACTAGAAGTTTATTAAAAGTTATATTTTATTGATTGCTGTACCAGACGGCTTGAAGGTGTGGAAGATATTTTAGCAGGTGAAATAGTTTCGTGATGGCCAGCACTCCCAGAGACTTCAGTAGCTCCGAGGGAATGTCGTCTTCCCAGGGGCCTTGTTGCAACTTACATCTTTCAATGCTCTCTCAAATTCTTCTCTCAGTATAGTATCTCCTATTTCATCTTCATTTACTTCCTTCCTACAATATTGTCTCTAAGTTCCTTTGTAGTGCCCCTCTATAAATTCTTTCAGTTTTCCCTTCTTTCCTCGGAACTGACGGTATGAATCTAAAGTGGGGTATGCAGATGCTAGACTGTGATACTAATGTAAACGTAGTTTACTTTCTAAAAATCTCGTCTGTCTGTGTCGCGGAAATACTAAAAAAAAAAACCACTGGTATTTGAGAACCACCCACACCCACCCACCCACACACACACACACGCACACACAGGAGAAAAAAAAATTCTTTGTTACTGTTTGACTCGTACTAAGCAAAAGAAATAAAACTCTTGCGTCTCATCTGCTAGTGGTGCGAACAACGAGTAATCAGCAGCGATAGACTATGAAACTTCCATACAGCACAGTTTGTCGGACGACTCACCTAGAGCGATGGTGCGCGTGTGTCGGGTAGCTGCTGCCAACGCCGATCACGTAGCTGTATCCGGTGTCTCCCAGAGCGTAGCCCATCTGCTCCTTCACCATGCTGCGATATGACGACTGGTTGATGCCGAGGTCCGCCGCCTGCAGTAGACAAACAATCGTCACCATGTGTCATATGCTCGTGGCGCCACCATAAAAAGAATAAATGGGGCAGAAGCAATGTGGACAAAAATCCTTCCATTTTCTACTTGTTAATGAATGTGTACAACATACATAAATTGTGTTCACCAGTACATTAACTCATAATAAATACTCTTGTTTATGAATACGAATGCACTCTTCTGAACATTGACTGCCGTACTCTTTCAAACACTCCTAGACAGTGTCCAATTATTTCTTACATTTCCGATACATTTCGATGAGGAGTCTCTGCATTTGCGTGGTCTCACGTCAATTCTTTATGGCACCTCATGAGGTAATAATCCAATGCACTGAGTTCAGAGGAATGTACCGGCTACGGATCCAGTCTTCCACCAGTTACACATCTGCCTTGGCAGATACCACCCATTGCATTGCGAACTCCGAGACTGAAATCTGCTAGAGCTCTACGCTCTCATATTTCTAGTTATGTACAGGGTTAAGCCTTATAGAAGGTCTTACTACGATCTCTTGAGTAAATTCCCTGTAGTCAGCTCCTGGCAGATGTGCTGGCAGATTATGGCCCTACCACACACTTACCTACAACTCAAGGCTTCAGATTTCTTTTGAACTGACTATGTTGTGGCATGATTATTGCAATCGGCCCATTTGTGTTGGTAGTAGAAACTTTTACTGCATGTCTTCCAAATGTGCCATACATGAAAATCATAGCTGCCTGCTCCGGAATTGAATATCCCGCCATGTTTGAATAGCACTTTCACTTAACTGTTGTACAAGTTCACAGTGGTCACTTTGAAGACAGACAAAGTAGCAAATGCAAACAATTTTCTCTGACAACACAGTGCCATTTAGAATACAGCAACTCAAACGAGTAAATAGAGAATTGTGGTGTTCTACCTGGAAGCTACTGAACTTGTACTTTCATTAATAACCCGAAAACAAAGGATTTTAAAACTTATGATAATGCAAACATTTTCCTTTTTCTGAAGTAAGGTATCTGTCCGCAAAGTCAGTGAAAGTAGTTTTGAAACTCACTGTATAAGTGGAGCAGAAACGAGCGTCTAATAATTCTAGCAACACTACAGGTCTCAAATACATATATTCCCTGGGATAAGTAGCTCGAATAAAGAACACATTTTTTGATCAGGGAACTGGAATGAGGATATCAGGAATGGAGGGCCTAGTTGGCTGGTTATACGTTACAGTCCTTAGCTTCTATGGAAGCAACGAACAGACATCAAGGTGTTGAACCACCACATAATTTGACGGTCAGAAGCTTGACCGCTGTAACCTTTGTTGGTCCATTCCTTCGATTTATGTGTTCTCAGGCTGACTACATACGACTCACAAATATGAAGTGCAGTGTTGAAAGGTACTTACCATCATGCAGATGAACATAGCATCGGCCATGATCCTCAGTGATCCCCATTCTCCCATGTAGATGAGGCCTTTGGGCGTCCTTTGTTGGCTGGTCTGCAGGTAGTCACAGTAGCCCTGTATGGTACTCTTGTATGACGAGTCACTCGTGAGCTTTGCAAGGAGAACCTGTAGAGAAAACAGAAACAATTAAAAAAAACTAATATGAAAAGTTCTTAGATGACCTACTTTCTGTAAATGTGTCACATGTGGACAGCATTCATACAGTACTGACTGAGGTATCGAAGTCAATAAGACACTGGATTGCAGACGGACGCTGATCCCTACCTGGCCCTTTTGATGTAAGTATTGTTTTTTGCCTGTATAATATTTAGGAATTAACACAGTAATTTCTGCAATTTTGATACAAAACATAAACAAAAATTAAGATGAGTAAGAAAAATTAGCTACACAGTATCTTTATATGGGGCGTCTGAAGACACTCCACTCTCAGGCAAATTAATTTGAAAAACCAGCGATGTCTAATGATATCAGTGTTGACACAACATAAAATTGAAGCCCGCATTCCAGCGGTATATCTTTTGGTAGTGATACCCTATAGAACTTTCTTTTGTTCCAAGAGCGACGTAAAGGAGAAAATCAAACGGCTTACATTAAATTCTTGGTCATTACAAATGAATAGCTGTTCCAGAATCGAAAGGAAAGCCGGCCGCGGTGGCCGAGGGGACTAAGGCGCTCCAGTCACGGTCCACACGGCCACTACGGTCGGGGGTTCGAATCCCCCCTCGGGCATGGATATTTGTGCCGTCCTAGTTCGTAAGTAGTTCATAAGTAGTTTGTAAGTTTAGGGACTGATGACCCCGTAGTTAAGTCCCTTAGACTGTACAAACATTTTTCATTTTTTTTTTCGAAAGGAAAAAACCGAATAGAATTAGTCATGCGATCCCCGAGATAGTAATGGAGCCACGTTAAAAGAAGAGAGTGAGCGACGGTGCCCACTAGTATTGAGGATGAGCAGGGTTCGAAACATTTTCTACCCTAAGAGCACTCCGTAAGAGAGGTATGCGGGGAACTTAGCAAACAGCCTCGTTATACTCATCTGTACCCGCTACATCATAGTCATTCAATGAAGTTACGTTAGTGGTCTATATCTGTACGTAACCTAATTGTAGGCCTCCTTCTAGTTGGACGTGGTAGTGGGTATTCCCTGTAGCAAGGGGCACTTCTGAAATGTGAGGCACCACTCAGTGAGCGATTCTCCCACAATTGTCTGTAGTGCGTGGATTGAACGGTGTGTGGATTGGACATTTAGCGTTTTTTTGTTTGTGCACATGTGGTGTTCTTTCGTGGAAAGCACGAGAAGTATTGCACGAATAATGGAGAAGTTCTGACTAAATAAATGATGTTAGGGAGAGTCTCAAAGATGTACACTCCAGGCAGACAGAGAACACACCAGTGTTTGCGGGTGACAGGTGCCAAGACTGTAAAGCCCCGTTTACACCGAAGCGAACACGAGCGAAAATAGGCGAATGCGGATTCGCCAGGAATTCACCTGTGCGCGCACACATTGGCTTGTACTCGCGAATAAGCGTTTACACCGGAGCGAACGGGAAACAGTACACTGCCGCAAGGCGAGCAAACGCAGTTCGATGCATACGCTAGCACTGAAGCGGAGAGGACGCGAACTTCCTTTGATGGTTTGCCCTGAAACCGACACCCAGCGGATCACAAGCGAGCACTTGCGAATGCGAGCCGAGCGTGACCGAACAGCGCATGCATAGCATTTACACCAGAGCGAATTCTAGTTCGCTGCTGCTCGTTCGCTTGTGTTCGCTTCGGTGTAAATGGGGCTTAAGAGTGTCAAGTCGCGTGGGAGTGGCCATGCACTCTCAAGGCACCTTGCTGTGGAGTGCTCGTCCCCTCCCCGTCGAAGGTTCGAGTCCTCCCTCGGGCATGGCTGTGTGTGTCGTCCTTAGCATCAGTTAGTTTAAATAGTTTGTAAGTCTACGAACTGATGACGACAGCAGTTTGGTTCCATAGTTTTACAAACATTTGAACATTTGATTGAGAGTGTCGAGGTGGGTAGTGGCCAACAATCCAGTTAAACAGTGGCTTTTACGCATTGCTCAAACAGTCTGCCTCTTGAAGAAAAGTCCTAATTTTGTATTTTACAAGTAGAACATGTTAAGTAGAATAATAATTATAGGGGCGCTTGAGTAAATGTAATAAACGTTTTTCTGCTATTGGGTTTGGCTCTCATAAAACCAAATGATACAGAAAAAAAAGAATTGTTGAATTGGTAGAACTGAAAGACAAGTTGCCATAACAGACTGAGGAGGCGCAAGAGATTTGTCGATAAACAGATTAAACACACTATAAGACTGCAGTTATATTTTCTATGAAGGACTTCGATGGGTCAAACTTAAGTCATTGCTTTTGCCTGGTATGCAGAGCGCTTCATAGTTCGGTGCCAATAAGAATCAGTAAGCACCTGATTCTTGAAAGAAATGAACTCGCACGTACGAAACAGATTCAGACGCCTCATTACAACAGAACAAATATAATGTATTAAACATTTGACGAAATGATTAGGGCAGGATTTTGAATCTTAAAGTTCAGCAAGTTTCTATGATAGCTATGTAAAATAAATGTTTTGGTATCCTGTGGCCATTTAGCAGGTGATCTAGGTTTCCAGGATCAGGGATGATCAGTTACAAATATAAAATTTCTCAAATTAATGATGACGCCTCGATTAATTGGATCCCTCCGATAAGGTATTTGAACTCGCTGTTCAAATGTTTGAAGTGTCTACAAGACTTGTCGCTGGCGGCTGTAATCGGACCGTTACTGAGGAAGTAAGTTTTGGCAGAAACGCTGGCAGAGGCCCTTACCGTCGCGCCGGCAGACTTCTCGTCCCAGCCGAAGCCAGTCCTTCCCGACAGTGCACCTTCATTGTAGAGCGTGATGGCGCGGTTCAGGTAGGTCTGGTCGGAAGTGGCGCGGTACAGCCACACTGCTGCCCAGGGCAGCTCGTCGGCGTATCCATTGGAACTATAAAAAATAAAAGCAAACACTCAGATTCTGCCAAGGAACATTCTGTGACAGAGGTGCTGTAATGAGATGTAACTATGTCAGTTGCAAAAGGAACACCAACGGAGAGGCGAGCTATGAGAACGTCATGCCAAAAGTGTATCAATACAAGGAACTATACGATAAATGAACTACAGGATTTGTACAAGCAAACTACTTAAAATATACGAGTCTAGAAATAAATGGATCGAAGACCAATGTTGGGCATGCACATCTTGATTGCGTTTCGCATGTTACTTGACATATTAGAATTTTTTTATGTGTCTGCTATGATTGTCTCAAATGTCTTTATGTGCCTGTTATGCGAGAAGATATGGTTGGATTCCCGGTGGGGGAACTTAGTGTGGTGCTTTCCATCACCGTCTTTGTTTTCTTAGTCCCGCATACGCAGGTTCGGCTCGGTTATTTTTCTTTTTGTGTGCGAGGGAGTGGCCCTTCATGGAATTGTGTGCAACCCCATTGTCAGTATATAGTGGTATACATGAGAAACTGAGCGAAACTTGTCGTGTAACTGTAGTTAGACTTGGGTTCCCACCCGGTAGTTACTAAGTTAGATCTGGGAAACCACCGAAAACCACAGACTGGCTTACTGGAACATCGGATCCATGTTGTCAATCAACAGGATTGATTTGAACCGGGAGCGGCATAATTTCCCATCCCGGAAAGCGACTTCTTACATAGTGCGGCTAACTAGACGGATGTTGTCTATCATCATCATCTATCTGTACTCGAGTTCTCGAGCTCCTGTCTCGCAGAAAGGCCTCTACTCAGTGGCCGAATCTTCCCCTGTAGGGGCCTCCTAGCTAGTAAACCTACGTGCATTTCCATTTCCAAGGTGTGGCCCGATTAACATTTCATAGCCTCAATTAATGTTAAGCTGTCAGTTGTAACTGGAGAGGATTTATTCATCATGAACAGTTTACACATCCACACACATTCATACTAGCCAAACCAGTAAATGATGTGTGGCGGCTGATGCTTCTTACCACTATTGGTCATTTCCTATCCTAGACATGCGTCCGAATTATTCTCATTTTATCTTTGTGGTCCTTGCAGGAAACGTAATTTAGTGGCAGTAGAATGTTTTTACTGTTGGCCTTACATGGTGAACACCTGATTTTCCTTCTTTTCGTCGAAAAGAGAATCGCCTTTGCTTTTTCTGCGCTTATCTTTACTTAGCCTGCGTGGCTTCCTTCAAAGCAGTCTTCTCCACAACTGACACACCAATTCCAAAGGGGTTTCCACTTCCGGAAGTAGGGTTGGTACGCCTCTTTCTCAAATTGTGTTATTTAGACCTTTCAACGGCGTTTTTATCTTTGGAAACAAGAAAAGATCGCAGGGGCCAATTCTGGAGAGTACGTAGGATGACACAGCACAATGTTTTATTTTTTGTGCAGTAGGCGATGGTTTTTCTGGTCTTGACTCATGATTTGCTGGCTTGGAGATGCTTTAATGGTTATTGCTTTCCGTACATATCAAGCAGCTGAGGTGTACAATGGTGACATTGGGACCTCTTGCAGTACAATGCATTCAAAGGTGCTGTGTCAGGTTTTATGACACCAAGAATCGAGCCATTTGGGATCCTCCTGGATTTCATACAATATTCTTGCATTCCGCTACCTGCGAAAAGCCTCAAATTCCGTTATATATACTCCGTTTTGGATACGCCAGAAATTAGGTTTATGTCGGCAGACGCCTCTCATTTGGAATTGATATTCCGTACTTTGTGTGCATTATTTTAGTGACGCAGTTGGTCTGATATTCTGTACCCACATGTTTTGTTCATTTGTGGAAAACAGGAACATGACAACAACTTTGGAGTCTGCATCAAAAGCTTTAACGATCACGTCTCATCCTGATTCTTCGAGTCTTCCACCTCACTGTCAGTTGTGGGCATTGACGCCCAGATCAGGTTACTGACACGAGGCAACGTCGCAAGTGCTGTATCAGACGAATCCCCTACCAGAATCGTAGTTTTCTGTGAAGTTAATTGAATAAGTACTGTGAGGACAGCAGTTAACATACCGGTAGAAGCTGGCGGCGGCAGGCACGCTGTCTGAGTAGACGCCGCGGTAGGAGTCTGCGAAGTTGAAGAGCGACTTGGCGTGCGACAGCAGAGTGCCGGAGTAGGAGTCGTCCACCCCCTTGAAGACCAGCGAGGCGGCGGCGAAGGCGGCGGCGGTCTCAGCGGCCACGTCGGAACCTGCGGGAGAGCCGAGCATCATAACCAGGAGGATACTGTGTGTGGACGGATAGGACCAGTCTGGGGGAACGTCAGGTGGCACTCAAGAGACTACAATTTGGACTGAGGAGAGAGGCACGCCAGGGTACATCTGATCCGTTGCATGAAGTCACTGTGCCAGGCTGGTGTAGCGAGCCAGAAACCTAGGTTCGGATCACGGCCTTCATACGGAGTTTTATTCGATACTCCAGTCAGCGTATTTACATCATATATGTTTGAGTCTGGAAAATGTCTCTGTATTATATAGTTCCAGAAATGAAATTGTCATTATCAAGGTTACGATTACCTGTTCCTGCTCGCAACAATGGTCAAAATACATATTCCGTTATAGCATATGCTTTCTCCGTCTTCGTCTTCAAAACGATTTTGGACTCACCCACACATCAGGCAGGACGTCATTGTTTTGGTAGATAGTCCGTTGTTAATGAAAGTGGTGCATGAACATGGTACATTAAAGTGATTTTATAGGTTTTAACAGCTACTGTACTTATGTATGTGACTACGAAAATACGAAAAGCTCAATTGGGCCCCTGAGCATTACAGAATCGACATTATACTTGTCACTTGGAGAAGGATAGCCTGCATCCTAATCTGGTCCACTTGTACTCGAAATATAGTCCTGATATCGTGAACAATATAAAAAGCCACTAATATAACCATATGAAATGTCTGTTCGTCGCTACTCTATGTCTATCGTAGTGTATGGGAAGTATAAATGATAGATGTGTGGCTACAGAAGGAAACAAGGGAAAAAACAAACAAGCTTGGTCTACATCTACATACATACTCCTCAATCTACCGTAAGGTGCGTGGCGAAGGGTACACTATATAACTACTAGGCATTTCCCTTCCTGTTCCACTCACAAATATAACAAGGAAAAAAAGAATGCCTATATGCCCCTGTAAGAGCTCTAATTTCTCTTACCTTGACTTTGTGATCATTAGCGGAATGTAAGTAAGCGCTAGGATTATCTTACTACACTAAGCTTCAAATTCCGGCCCTCTAAATTTTCTCAATAGAAATTCACGAAAAGAGCGTCGTCTTTCCTCCAGCCATTCCCAATTGAGTTCCCGTGTATAATTTCGATATGGAGTTTAATGATTCGAACATTTTTGCACCTCAATCGTCTTTGTTATAAACCTAAATACGTTTGATTATAATTACTTTTGATTATAAAACGAACGTCTTGAAGATTCTTGCCGTTTGTGGTTCAGATGTAACAATTGTGGAATTGGTTTCTGCTTTGTTGGGAAACTGTGATTTTGCTTTCGATGTTTATTGTTACTTTTATGAGGATTTCCCTTCAGTTACAGCCGTAGTGGCTAATCTGGTACATTTAATAACCTAGATAATGCATTCCATACAAGCTTCTTATGTTCAACACTTACTGATTTGAGTGGAATTGTAGTGAAGAAATACTAACGTTTCTGAGTAGAAAACTGACGCGTTTCTGCAGATGGTTGGGTCTTCTGTTGTTTATTAGCAGTATTTGCTTTTAATAGAAACTGAAATTCTCGATTAAAAAGTAGTAGATTTCAAGATAATCGGAAATAAACTGTCCTGCAAAATACCGTGTCATGGAAACCTCATCCTGACAAAGGCGGAGTAATTTTCTGGTTATTACCAATTTTTATGGCACTACATACCTTCCCCGTTATAAAAAGTATGTTTAAATCAATTTAAATTCATGCCATATCGTATTCAGAAATGTACCTCGCCAGCCGCTTGGAGTGCTGCTGTCATGGTGTATAACAAAAATCCGTGGAAGTGTCGTGACCGTATATGTTAGACTGTTCTAACGCTAAAAACAACAGCAGAAGGACAGGAGGCGCAGCGTGCAGATTTGATTTGCTGAGTATACTCACCTGGGGCGCTGGTGGTGATCTTGTAGGACGGCCTGGACATGGTCATGTCCTCAGGGCGGCCCCAGTACTGGTGGTCTGCGTCTCCGTCGCCCACCTGCACGTAGAGCTCGTTGTCGGAGACGTGCGCCTTGATGAGGTAGTCCATTCCCCAGCGGATGCAGTTGTGCGCCTCACCCAAGACGCCAGCGGTGGAGTAGCCATCACCCCAGTCCAGAACGCCCCAAGACAGGACCGTCATGGTGAACGCCAGAGGGAAGCCGAACTTCACGTGGTCGCCGGCTACAAAAAAGCAGACAGTTCTGTTGTTTAGCTCGTATTACAGCAGTCGAACATAGAGTACATCTAGATTTGCACGTGTCATGTTCACATGGAACTAGTTCCAGTGATTTAACCACCATCAGACTCTCAAAACTGTGCGTACATAGTCTGACGGTATGAAAGTAGGTTAGTACTTAGGTTAACAACTGGTAGACTTTTAGTTACCTCGTATCAGTTGGTTGCAATTTGTGGTATTGTTTTTCCTGTTTATGCACACTTCAAGGCATTTTGACTCCGAATACCCACTATTTTTCTTTGTCTCTTTATTCTCGGTAATAACAGTTGGTAAGTTCTGGAATTTACAGCTATGTTTATAACAAGTACGTAACAAAATGAAGTCCAATGTCGTGGTCAGAATGAATTGAATACCTTATAATAGAACACGACTGCGAAAACCACTGCTTTTAGGGGTGATGGAGAAGAATAATGGAGCAAGCTCGGAAACTGTCGTGTCGAAATATTTGTAAACGAAAAACTACTAATTTCTGCCTTAACCTCATAGAGTTCTCAAACTATTGGTGCCAAATTGCGCATCGTCATTATGCTGTACAAAATTCCGGGTGAATATTCTCCATTAACCTCAGATAATTTTCCCGGTGCTTAGTCTATACTACACATCATGTTGGAAGGCGCTTCCGCGCATAGATGCGGAGCGATAGTGGAAGCGTGGAGGGGAAGAGCTACGGCCGAGCGCCAACAGTGAAGCCTTCAGGAGAAACATTGTCTTAACTCGCGGCCTGCCACGCGCCTACAGAATGAACATTATTGGCTGCCAGTGCAGTAAGGACGGGGTGTGCGCTGGACGGCTGAAAACGTGTGCGTCTTCCTACGTGAAGCGGACTATAGTAGTGTTGCACGTTACTTTATGTCTGACGCACAATATCCTGCTTACGGTACAGGAATAATGAATTACATCCACTCGCACACGTTTCACAAGCAGTTATATTGAATGTCCTCTACTAAAAGGATTCAATTGTCATAGGGTCAGGCGAACGCGCTGGCCACGAGCTGGGACATCTTCATGGACTGTCTGATTCAGGAGTCCACGAACATTGAGTGAGACATTAGGAGGAGTCTAACTTGTTGGAATCACATCCTTTGGCAACTAACATGTGTAAGATATTCTAGGAAATTTGGTAGTGATGCACTAATAGATGCTGTGTGCATTGTTTGCATTTAAGCGAGGAGTGCGTAGTCACGGAGTGTGCCTGATCACACGTTGCCTGATTATCCATGTTCATGGCTGTTCCTGATTATAGCGTGGGAATTCGCATTACTAACATGATTCTTGCAAATATTTAGCATCAGTCTATGCTGAAAGTAGACTATACACGTAGGAAGTAAGGTATAAGTATCTGCAGTAAGGCCGAACACGACTTCATGTCGACAGTCATCCAGTTTCAACCATGCACTTCTGTAGATGTTAGGCCTGTTCCTGATGTTCCCGAAATTATCTCCACACAGTATATTGCGGAACATCGATTTCACATGACACAGATCAACCGCTAGTTGTAGACGCCTCACCAATTCGAACTAGCGCTGAATATTTTAAGTTCACAACCGTAGTGTGGTATATGTCCTGTTTTACTTAATCGGTGGTCCAGACTAGGTAACTGTGAGTTAGCAGTCGTCTACTCGATCCTGTTGAATCTTTCGCTTTTCAGCTGTTTCCATTCGTTTGCTTATACAGGAAGATCATTTCTACACTTTCCGCCACTGGGTACAATTCCATTTGGTTTGGCCTATGTTACGATCAACCGGAATAGTAATAAAGATTTGTTGCTATTCTGCAGTTTGGAAGTTAAGGTAGTTTGAGGCATGATTACCCCGGGAAACTCCGTGTACTCACCATCGTAGTAGCCCCCAGTGAGGTCCTCGCCGTTCTGGCCCCTGTCGTTGAGTGCGGAGTCTCCCCTCCAATAGAGGGTGCTGTCCATGCCAGACAGCTTTCCAGACCGCTGCGCCTGGTAGAACAGCAGCGACTTCCACAGAGCATCCTTGTACTCATAGGCTGAAACACAGGAAGACAATGCACTGTGGCTTAAAAATATCACCAGCCTACGTACTAACAAACTGAATCACAAAACGTAACACACCACGATGAACTGATTCATATAGGAGGATAGATCAAATACGAATTCAAATGTACGGGTCAAATAACATCAACTTATACATATAGTGTCTGCTCTTACACACATCTCAAAAAGAAAAGATACGATTGGTAGACGTAATACCCATATATTTCTGAAATGGAAATTTCTGATTTTCTAATTGTACCAGATCGCTGAAACGCGATAGTTAAACATTTTTGTCAGACCACTACTTGAACTCCGGTGTCACACTTTACGCGAGCGGTTGTCTAAGTGGCTTTGGGTGTTCTGTCTTTCCTTCCAAGACATATTCGCAGCCTGCCGTGCATATTATTGTGTTGTCCATCCACTTTTCCTCTCGGTCGCAGCTGTACCCGTATTACCTCTTGTTTGCACAAGTTTTTTATATCTGTACTGAAATATCCGAAGGAACATGTACTGTACATATGCCACTACAGGCTGAATAAATAAATAAATAAAAAAAAAAAAAAAAAAAAAACCAGGACTCTGGTGTAGCTGCGAATGAAAGGGGAGACTACAAGTTCGTGGGTGAGGTGAAGTGCGTGCCGATATTCACTGGGCACTGTGGCTCACCGCGCTCGGCCAGAGGGCTTAACCGTCTGTGCAATGGAAAAACTGGCTCAAATACTAAACGAACAGCTCTTAACGACAATGAAAAAAGCATGTAAAAAGCAAAGCAAAGATACCACTCTCGCAAAGCAGAAAATCCGGGTTCGGATCCCAGGCCGGTAAAAAATGTTAACCGTCTTCGATGAATGTATTTCAACGCCAGAAACTCAAAAATTTGCATTTCACAAAAAATATCGGGTCAGCATCAGAGTGAGTGCACGGTTTTGCTTGATGTCGTTATTACCTTCAGTTGCAAATACATAGTGAATACTGAAACTTGAAGGGTAATTGTGACGTATCAGATGTCGTTTCCCAGTAAGCTGCGGAAGATTAAGTGGGCTAAGCAGTACGTAAATTTTAACAGTATTGTGAAGGAATTGAATGTTTGGAGATTAGCTAAGAGAAGAGGCATTGATCAGACGTGTGTTAAGATGGAAGAGAATAAGTTCAGGTGTACTAGATACTGCTAAAAATGACAGCAAATGAAACTATTTACAGATACAAAGACAGCCAAAGATAATTGACGAAACCAGAAAAGAATAAATTTCTGTAAAAGGATTCATATATACCGTTTTCTATGACATCTTGCAAATTTGATTACGAAGAACTTCATTATAACATTATTTTATTTAAACTTTTATCGTAGAAGCCTCTTGGTATTTATTTATTGTGCTTGACCAGCTTGTGATGTAACAAAGTCAATTACACGTTTTAAAGAACATAATAATACTAGCCAAACCTTGACGTGCAACTGATTGCCCGATTTATAAAAAAAATCTTTAATTAACTATGCAACCACAAAACACCGATGGATGTTGCAGAATCACTAGCGCACCTATATTCGTTTCGGAATCGACATTGAGATTGTCGATAGCTTTATACATTGGCAAATGCGATCATGCGATCTTCCATATCTCCTGTAGCGAGGCATGTTCTTCACACCAATTTTGAAGAGGGGGGATGCTAAACATACTTTCTTATGTCTCATAATAATGTGTTACATCACTAATCATTTTTATCTTTGAACGCACTCCATTTCATTAATTTTGCGGCGATTCATTGTTCTCATAACAAAGGTAATGCTTATTACCTAGTTCAATAATATTAAAAGTAGGGTAGACTAAAACATATCTGATGTTGGCACTCTCCAAACCAGCCAATGCTTTAACGGTACTACCATTACAATATTTGTTGCCTTTAGCCGAGAACAATCAATGTACATCGCTAACCAGAGGTACAAAGATGCAACAGTTTGTTTCATTAACATTAAACAGGTGGGAGGGGGCATGATGAAGTTATATTACGCATCGTCATTGATTATATGAAGAGTCGAACTTTCCTGTCGCTCGGCTTCTCATAGTGTCTGATAAGATACACCCATGACCGAGGGAGGACTCGAACTTTCGACGGCGAGCAGGGCGCGCTCCGAAGCTAGGCCGTCTTAGAACGCTCGACCACCTCACCGTGGCGCCAGATTGTTTCAACATCTCCAACTTTACTGTCGTACACATGTTGAATTGCAGTCAAGAGCTTGAACAACCGATGAATAAGGAAGTCTGGTGGAAACGCTAATATCAAATGAAGACAGTGGGACAAAAAAATAATGGAGGACCCTATGAAACGAGTAGGACGGCCGATGGAAAGAAAAAGGACCAAACATCAGCAAAATCAGACTATGCTACATGTAATCAAATAACTAAGAAAAACTGTGGCATTTAAGGGTTTAAGAAAGAGATGGGAACAACGGTAGATCAATTCCACGGGTCTTTAAAACAGTTATAAAATGAACGTAAACATAATGGAATTATATATTTAGGGGTAAATATAAGGAAACGAAATGAAAAAAAGTTGCTGGTGAAATCTACTATTTAAAAAGCAAAGGAACTGACGATGGCCGAAATATGATCTTTGGCTACATCTAGAAAAACTTTTCAGAGAAGCAGAAATATTTTACAACTAACATAAATTATACTCTAGAAAGTATTTTGTAAAACGTATCTCGAGCGTCATCTAGTATGGAAGTACAGCGTGACCTGTCTACAGTGCTGACGAAAACAGTACAGGACCTTTTGAAACCTGGTGGCACAGGAGAATGATGATTAGAACGAACAACAAATGAGGAGATTGTGAACTGAACAGTAGAGTGAAAAATGAATGACACGACTAAAATATTGGAATTTGACCGGATACATCCTGAGGCCCAAACAAATAGTCAATTTGGATCAAATTACGGTTGATAAAAATTATGGAGGGAGAAAAAGTAATAAATATAGTAGCAAGTTGAAGTGAATGCTTGCTTAGTTGTGTGGTGAAGAAGAGTCTTATGTAGGATATACTAACAAAAGACTGAATACGTTATGGTGATGATGTTGGATAGGGCATGATGTTGGGATTAATAAGACGTGATATTAAAAGTGTTCGTATAATGTAGGTAGGCAACAAGTTACACCTTACAGCGAATACTTAAAGGAGTAGCTACACTGTAAGTGACAACATCTGATCTCAACACATGCAGTACAGTATAATTCTTCGACGTAGGGTTTCAAAATAGTTGACCTCATTAATCAGACAATATAGGAGTGCAGACTAAATTCATTAGTGATTGGATCCCATAGTTCTCGGAAGCACAGTGTTCAGCACTTACCATGGCTCGAGACCAACAGGCCGAGGAAGAACAACACGCTGAATCGCGCCATCGTGCACACCTGACTTCTGGATGTACTCGCGGCATTTATATAGGGAGGAAATCTTATTTTTTCGGTTGATTACTCAAGTGTTATTATTTGCACCAATGGCCCTCAAGGTAAAAATAGCGGCTGTGTCTATACGCAGTATTCCGCGGCAAAGCAGCAGTCAAAACAAGCATGAAGGCAGAAGAAAGAGCTGCTGATTAGTGGGCTCGCGAGGGTGTGTCAAGAGCTCTTCGAATGGGAAACTTCTGGCAATAACAAGTGAACAACATTATAGATCTAACTGATCTGCGCCATCACTTATTGCAATCTACGATTCTTCACATTGAAAATTACTTGTCAGCTACTTCTGTTTTTAAGGTGTGATCTCCTGTTTTCTTTCGCTGTAAGAAATGTGCATTAGCCTTTACAATTCGATTTGTAGTTAACTTAACCTTTGAACTATTTTATGCTGATTATGTTAACTGTCAAGGCATACATATTGTTTTGCCCCCTTTAACTGTATTGGGCGACATGCAAAACACACCGTCCACTATATTCAGCAGTTGAAATATTACTACATCGTAGTAACTCCTCCATGAGTTACTCTAATTTCAAGCGGTATGGTGACATCTCTTGCAGATTCATCAAATAAAACTTTTCTGAGAAGTTGTGTGTGAAGGCAATCTGTTTCCACGTCAGTAGCATTATTAGGACTTGGATGAAAACTTCTGAATAAAATTCTGTCAGGAATACATTACTCGGAGAGAAGATTACGTTTATGTGAAGTATGATGTGAAAATAGAATCACCGAGATAATGCTTCAATCAAATCAATATCGTTCGTTGGGCTACTGTGGCTATGTGAAACGAAGGTAATACTTTCGCGGATACTCATTATTTTAAAACCATAAGATAGAAGCCAACGTGGCAAAATTATTATAATAAGACTAGCTAAACCTGGCCACAGTTCGCTGGGGCTCACTCTTATATGAAATAGATAGAAAAGGAAATACTGTAATTCATGTGAACATAGAATCACCGAGATAATGCCTCAATCAAATCAATGTCATTCGTTGGGCTACTGTGGCTATGTGAAACGAAAGTAATACTCTCGCGGATACTCATTATTTTAAAACCATAAGATAGAAGCCAACGTGGCAAAATTATTATAATAAGACTAGCTAAACCTGGCCACAGTTCGCTGGGGCTCACTCTTATATGAAATAGATAGAAAAGAAAATACTGTAATTCATGTGAACATAGAATCACCGAGATAATGCCTCAATCAAATCAATGTCGTTCGTTGGGCTACTGTGGCTATGTGAAACGAAAGTAATACTCTCGCGGATACTCATTATTTTAAAACCATAAGATAGAAGCCAACGTGGCAAAATTATTATAATAAGACTAGCTAAACCTGGCCACAGTTCGCTGGGGCTCACTCTTATATGAAATAGATAGAAAAGGAAATACTGTAATTCATGTGAACATAGAATCACCGAGATAATGCCTCAATCAAATCAATGTCATTCGTTGGGCTACTGTGGCTATGTGAAACGAAAGTAATACTCTCGCGGATACTCATTATTTTAAAACCATAAGATAGAAGCCAACGTGGCAAAATTATTATAATAAGACTAGCTAAACCTGGCCACAGTTCGCTGGGGCTCACTCTTATATGAAATAGATAGAAAAGAAAATACTGTAATTCATGTGAACATAGAATCACCGAGATAATGCCTCAATCAAATCAATGTCGTTCGTTGGGCTACTGTGGCTATGTGAAACGAAAGTAATACTCTCGCGGATACTCATTATTTTAAAACCATAAGATAGAAGCCAACGTGGCAAAATTATTATAATAAGACTAGCTAAACCTGGCCACAGTTCGCTGGGGCTCACTCTTATATGAAATAGATAGAAAAGGAAATACTGTAATTCATGTGAACATAGAATCACCGAGATAATGCCTCAATCAAATCAATGTCATTCGTTGGGCTACTGTGGCTATGTGAAACGAAAGTAATACTCTCGCGGATACTCATTATTTTAAAACCATAAGATAGAAGCCAACGTGGCAAAATTATTATAATAAGACTAGCTAAACCTGGCCACAGTTCGCTGGGGCTCACTCTTATATGAAATAGATAGAAAAGAAAATACTGTAATTCATGTGAACATAGAATCACCGAGATAATGCCTCAATCAAATCAATGTCGTTCGTTGGGCTACTGTGGCTATGTGAAACGAAAGTAATACTCTCGCGGATACTCATTATTTTAAAACCATAAGATAGAAGCCAACGTGGCAAAATTATTATAATAAGACTAGCTAAACCTGGCCACAGTTCGCTGGGGCTCACTCTTATATGAAATAGATAGAAAAGGAAATACTGTAATTCATGTGAACATAGAATCACCGAGATAATGCCTCAATCAAATCAATGTCATTCGTTGGGCTACTGTGGCTATGTGAAACGAAAGTAATACTCTCGCGGATACTCATTATTTTAAAACCATAAGATAGAAGCCAACGTGGCAAAATTATTATAATAAGACTAGCTAAACCTGGCCACAGTTCGCTGGGGCTCACTCTTATATGAAATAGATAGAAAAGGAAATACTGTAATTCATGTGAACATAGAATCACCGAGATAATGCCTCAATCAAATCAATGTCATTCGTTGGGCTACTGTGGCTATGTGAAACGAAAGTAATACTCTCGCGGATACTCATTATTTTAAAACCATAAGATAGAAGCCAACGTGGCAAAATTATTATAATAAGACTAGCTAAACCTGGCCACAGTTCGCTGGGGCTCACTCTTATATGAAATAGATAGAAAAGGAAATACTGTAATTCATGTGAACATAGAATCACCGAGATAATGCCTCAATCAAATCAATGTCATTCGTTGGGCTACTGTGGCTATGTGAAACGAAAGTAATACTCTCGCGGATACTCATTATTTTAAAACCATAAGATAGAAGCCAACGTGGCAAAATTATTATAATAAGACTAGCTAAACCTGGCCACAGTTCGCTGGGGCTCACTCTTATATGAAATAGATAGAAAAGGAAATACTGTAATTCATGTGAACATAGAATCACCGAGATAATGCCTCAATCAAATCAATGTCATTCGTTGGGCTACTGTGGCTATGTGAAACGAAAGTAATACTCTCGCGGATACTCATTATTTTAAAACCATAAGATAGAAGCCAACGTGGCAAAATTATTATAATAAGACTAGCTAAACCTGGCCACAGTTCGCTGGGGCTCACTCTTATATGAAATAGATAGAAAAGGAAATACTGTAATTCATGTGAACATAGAATCACCGAGATAATGCCTCAATCAAATCAATGTCGTTCGTTGGGCTACTGTGGCTATGTGAAACAAAAGTTATAAAAAAATATAGTTTCGCAGATACTCATTATTTTATACCTTTAAGATAGATTTCATTTTTTGTCGTCCGTTTTCTCTACAAACATACAGATCAGTTTAGCGACTCTGGACCATGTGACGTGTCATTCAACTTAGTAAGAAGCTATTGTTATCTACATTAGTTCCATCTATTTCCCATCCTCTGTGTCTATATCCTGCTTCCCCACTATCTACCTCTTCATCCTCCCTCTATCTAATCCCTGGTCTCTGTTCATCACTCTCTTTCCTTCCATCCATCTTCCATCTCTTCCTCCATGTATCTCATTGCCCGTATCGTCTTTCGTTCGTCGTACCTATATAAAAATAAATAAATAAAAAAGTAGGGAATTGCTTAAATTAAGATAAATTTAACCAATAACATAGGTTGAGGGGAACATTCTTTTGTGTTTATAAATTAACAGATAATTAAGTCTGTGATTTCTCTCTGGTTGACAGCTTATTTTGCCAGAATAAATTAATTATCCTCTTGAAACGAACATTCCGTTGCCAACATTAACAAACTACGCCACCGCCTCGGATAAAATGTAATCATTAACTCAAAACTCCAAAGGTGGCGAAATTATAATTGTCTGTTTATCCATATCCCTTACGTTTGTGTTACTCAGTATCACCAATTATTCTTTGTACGGTGATGGGCTACTATTTGGCACTCAAGAAATTGATGTTCATCGTACATCAATTCGTGGAGTGGCACTTTGTAAGCGTCTCCAACGTGCTCCGCTCGGTAATACTGATTATATAACAGAGGACACTACATAGACCTCCTTCGAGAGAGATCAAACAGCTTGTAACACATAATATCTATATATAAAAGACTATGTTCCGAATGACTGACTGACTGACAGTTTACACGAATCACTCATCATCGCCCAGCCAAAACCACTGATCTTATATCTCCCAAAGTTCTTGACCGAATGCTTTGAAATATTGATACAAGGTACTACTGGAATACGCGCATCTTTTTACATATGTATTTTTTAAACATATATCATATATAAATTTATTCAAATTTTAAAATCTGGAAATGTTGTTACTAAATATCGCAAAAGTGGTATATATGTAGATAGGTTATGTGCAATATATTAAATAAATAGGTATCTAAAAACCTACCTGTGATACAGTGGAACGTTGTGATAGATTTAGAGCTCAATCAGTGAGGAAGGTTTTGAGATTCAAACACACACAAACCAACACAACATTTTATACACTACTGGCCATTAAAATTGCTACACCATGAGGAAATTCAGATGATAAACGGGTATTCATTGGGAAAATATATTATATTAGAACTAACATGTGATTACATTATCACCGGTTGCAGTGGCCGAGCGGTATCCGGCGCGCCAGTCACAGTCTGCACGGCCGCTACGGTCGGAGGTTCGAATCCCCCCCTCGGGCATGAATGTTTGTGTCGTCTTTCGTATAAGGTAGTTCTTAAGTAGTTTGTAAGTTTAGGTACTGATGACCACGTAGTTAAGTCCCTTAACAAACATTTGAACATTTGATTACATTATCACGCAATTTGGGTGCATAGATCCTGAGAAATCAGTACCCATAACAATCACCTCTGGCCGTAATAACGGCCTTGATACGCCTGGGCATTGAGTCAATCATAGCTTGGATGGCGTGTACAGGTACATATGCCCATGCAGCCTTAACACGATACCACAATTCATCAAGAGTGGTGTCTGGCGTATTGTAACGAGCCAGTTGCTTGGGCATCATTGACCAGACGTTTTCAGTTGATGAGAGATCTGCAGAAAGTGATGGCCAGGGCAGCAGTCGAACATTTTCCGTATGCAGAAAGGTCCGTACAGGACCCGAAACGTGCGCACGTGCATTATCCTGCTGAAATGTAGGGTTTTGCAGGGATGGAAGGAAGGGTGGAGCCATGGGTCGTAACACATCTGAAATGTAACGGCCACTGTTTCAAGTGCCGTCGATGCGAACAAGAGGTGAGCGAGACGTGTAACCAATGGCACCCCACACCATCACGCCGGGTGATACGCCAGTATGGCGATGACGAACACACGCTTCCAATGTGCGTTCACCGCTGTCGCCAAAACACGGATGCGACCATCATGATTCTGTAAACGGAACCTGGATTCGTTTTGCCATCGTGCACTCAGGTTCGTCATTGCGCTCCTGTCTTCGGTGCAGCGTCAAGGGTAAACGCAAGGGTCTCCGAGCTGATAGTCCAAGCTGCTACAAACATCTTCGAACTGTTCGTGCAGATGGTTGTTGTCTTTCAAACGTCCCCATCTGTAGAATCAGGATTCGTGACGTGGCTGCATGATCCGTTACAGCCATGCGGATGAGATGCCGGTCGCCTCGACTGCTAGTGATACGAGGCCTTTGGGATCCAGCACGTCGTTCCGTATTGTCCTGCTGAACCCACCGGTTCCATATTCTGCTAACAGTCATTGAATCGCGACGAACGCGAGCAGCAGTGTCGCTATACGATAAACCGCAATCGAGATAGGCTACAATAGGACCTTTATCAAAGTCGGAAACGCGATGGCACGCGTTTCTCTTTACAAGATGCATCACAACAACGTTTCACCAGGCAACGACGGTCAACTGCTGTTTGTGTATGAGAAATCGGTTGGAAACTTTCCTCATTTGCATATCACAGCATCTTCTTCCTGTCGATTAAATTTCGCGTCTGTAGCACGTCATCTTCTTGGTGTAGCAATTTTAATGGTCAGGAGTGTATGTAGAGATTAAATGAAGACTCATCATCGCCCAGCCAAAACCACAGATGATAAAAACTTGAAATTTGCAGACTGCGTCGTTTAAGAAGCGATTTTTTGATGTTCCGTCCCTAAGAGGGTGAAATAGGGGATGTAAAGATTGGGAGAAAGCCCTCAACGGAACATAGTGTTATCCTAACGCAATACGTTCATGAATGCACAGTATTATGGTTCGCTTCTGGAGCACCGTACTACCCGGACTTAAGTCCTTGTGAATTTGATTTGATTCCGAAGATGAAGGAACCATATCGCGGCATTTGCTTCAGAACTGTTCCAGAGATTCGACATGCAGTAGACCATTCCATTCGTACCATCATCAGAACAAGCTCTGCGAACGGTATACTACGCCTTCCACATCGCTGTCCATGGAGTTCTACACAACGTTGGTGACTACTTTCAAGGACAGTAACCGGTGCAAACACGTAACACTTTTGTATCGGTTGTGTATAAATAGTTGCCACTATTAAAGTTCTAACCCTCGTATACAATTTATCACTAGGCCAAGGGCTATCAAGAACACTTCACCCCTTACCTCTGTGATGAATATAACCCGTAATATGAGTTCATTAATAATTGCAATTTGGAACGCGGCGCTGTCGAACATTTTAAAAACGTGCACGGTATGATACGTATAGATTCAGCTATAAAAAAGAATCCAGCATCTTACACTATAAGATTCATTTACGGATAAATGCTTCACGGAATTATTGCCACATCAGATGAGTATTGCTTCTCAAGCTTTCGACGACATTCTGCGTCCTCTTCGTCGGGAGATTGTTTGTTCCTTCGGTACTTTATTTAGCTGGCTTAATTATGCCATGGCCTACAGAATCTACTAATGGGACGACGGAACACGTGTTCGAGAACCTGAGACTGAATAATACTGTTACGCGGACATAATTTTGTCTAGCATTTATTAGCAAGTGTCGCTGCGTAGATGTAGAACTACTTTGTCACACCAACTCTATACATTTGCCTGAAATTTCTCTCATCCAGTTATTTATGGAGGTTAGTGTACACAGTCCGACCTGTTCTGAAGACAGGCAGCCGGCCCGAAACCGGTCGTATACAAAATGAAAGCCATCTAAAGACTGACATTGCAGATTTTTATTCAAATCAAGATCGGGGAAACTTCTTAAAGCTCAAGCATTTACTTTTGATAACATCGAAATGTCTTCGCATTAAGAAGTACAGCCATTTTCATCTCGTTGTAGTCTTTTTTATTAAAAAGAGATCCTAATTTTATTTTACTATTGAAAGGCAATTTCTTTGTGTACTTCGCAGTAAAGAAATTTGGCTTCCATATCCTGGCAATATATTTTAACAAGAGATAACTCTAGATCACTGTTAAAGATATATATTCCTCTAAATTTAATTGACCCTAACTTATTTTAATCAGACTTCTCGGAATTAACTTTGTCTTTCCAAGTTGATTTTCAAACATCAGCCTACTTTGATGCAAAACCCAGCTCCATCACTTTATTCCTAACAACAATAATAGCTCTTGTTATATATGTCTTTGTCCACTACTTTTTGTTTTTATGTGGTATCAATGTCACTTTATGATGGATTGCACTCTCGAAACTAAAAATAAAAACGATAATTTTCTAATGCTTAATTTAGCTACTTCATTATATAGTTTTGTTTTATATGCTGCATTAATCGAAATAGATTGCACTTTAACAGACTGATAAGTGTGTTCATAAACCATAAACTTCCAATCCACTCCAAACGCTCGGTTAGGAACATAGTTTGATTTTTTTAAATAAGTGTAACAAGGTGAATGAAATCCCATCGTTAGCTGACGTTTTTCACTTTATGGGACAACCATTTGGGGCATAACAATAACTCTATTTCATAATAAACTTTGGGGTGGACTTACTGGGGCCTTACTTTGTCTCGTAAGAAACTCCGAAGTTTGAACCTAGATACAAGCGTTACTTTTTCTTCACTGACTATAAACCGACGACGAAAGACCTTGTGTGATGAAATTGGGATTATGTGTTGGTAATACTGTTTTGAATAGCTTCGTTCAGAGGACTGGAATCGTGTTTTAGCAAGGCATTCTCTTACTAATTGGTTCTGCGAGTTTGGCTATTAGCAGTTCAGTAGTGATAGCAACCTGGAAGATGAAATCCGAAAAATTTAGATGGTGTGGTGCCTGTATTCGGACACGCCCGAAGGGACGAACATCACACTTGGTTCGCAGCCGCTAAGGAATTGTATTTAATGATAGGAAGGACGCTGTAATAATTCTATGTTACCAAGTCAAAATTTGTGACTCGCCGCGATTCAAACCCGGGCCTCTCGCTTCAGGCCAGTGGGCTGGACCTGGCTGGCTTTGTATGACTTCCGTCCGCTCCAAATTCTCAAAAGTCGCAACATGACATCCAGTACACGTGATCTTATGCTCGCCATTCGGGTTCCTGCACGAGGTCGAAAGTATCAGCCACACCTGCGTCGACTAGAAGTACATAGAATCAGAAGTACATAGAATCAGTTGAGATATCTTAGTTGTGAAGTATTGTCTTCGGCAGAATGAACTAAAGTGGTTCGACATCTTTCTGTCGGTTCTACGGAGTGGACAAAACAACATTGCGGCAACCGAGATAGTGGTAATAACAGAAAGCTGCTGCGGAGGGGGTTGGTGTTGACTTGTGTTTACCAAATGAATTACACAAGCAGTTAGGTTCAACGTGACTTACACAAAGCTATTGGTATGGAGAGCTTTAGAGAGATTGTTGGGGCCACAGACACAGAGAGAGAGATGGCTGCAGGTATTGCAGTGTCTCAAACTGTAATTTCCCGTACCTGGACGCGATTCCAGACAACAGGAACCGTTAAAAGAAAACAAGGCCAAGGTAGTAAATGGGTAACATCAGCAAGAGATGACCGTCATCTCCGGTTAATAGCCCGTCGTTGCACCGCACCCTCCACGCAGCAAGAGGACGTGCAGTATCAACACAAACTGTCGAAATCGCTTACGAAAATGTGGCCTCTACGCACGGAGACCTATGGTGTATGTCCCATTAAAACCGCGATACCTATTAGCCTCCAGAAATTGGGCGGATGAACAACAGTATTGGAGTTGTAACGAATGGCACCGGGTTCTGTTCACAAATGAGTCAAGATTTTGTGTACAGCCGGGCAATCGTCGTTCTGTCATCTGGAGAGGACGTGGAACTCTGAACAATCCTTCTTATATGCCGGAAATATCACCATGGTCGATTTATGTGGGCAGAGTCATTACTGGCGGACGTAAGAAACTCTACGTCGTTCAGAATGGTGCTTTGAATGCTGAGTGGTATAGAAACGAGATACTTCGACCTTTTGTTGTGATCTACGGTGGTGCCATAGGAGCTGGGTTCCTCCTGTTGGACGATAATGCTCGTCCCCACAGAGCTGCATTGGTGGGCTGATGGAGTGGCCAGTTTGTTCACTGGATTAAGCACGACTGAACATGTCTAGGATACACTTAGCAGAAGCATTGCAGCCAGGTCGCTGACCTGGATTTTGCACTCATGAAAGGACTAGCCAAATATCCCTCAAGAGCTCATTGAGAACCTCATACTGTCCATGCCACGCAGGTGTGCAACTGTACTGGTCGTCGTGATCACACACCATATTAGAGGACAACGAAAATTTCTTATTCAGTATTATACTATGCTAGCCCCATGGTACCTCGCTCTACGCAAACGCCAAGTAAACCTGAAATAAAGAGTTGAGACAGCAAAATATAGCACTGCATCACATACAAATAACAATTGTATCCAATATATGAATAAAATGCTACCGTATATATATTGTGTATGCTATCCCACCTGACCCCTTAATTGCTTTGAGCATTGTATATGTTGTGCTGTCTTTTAATCGTCATCAGTACTAAAAGACTGCCATGAACTCATCGATCAACATAGAAGAAAAAGATCCCATCTATGTAAAGCACCTATCTACCCAAAGAAACAAAGGTATTATGGGGATCCTTGAGCTTTAGTGGGAGATAAGGGTTCGAATCCCGTCCTGACAGAAATTTTCACTTGCCTCCATTATTTCAGTGTTTTAGCAGCCAGTAATTTATTTCCTTCATTTTATCTCTTCCTTCCCTTCATATTATTAAATGTAATACTGGTTTTCTCACCATGGCATATTTGCACATTCGCAGAGCTCTGTAAGTTGTAGTGGAGTGACCTCCATGTGATACGTCTTCATGTTTCCTGTTTTCTGCTAGTGTACAACGGTCGCGTAAAATGTAAGCGAATGGTATTCCTGTGACAGCAATGCAGTGCGATATTTTGCTGTCTCAACTCTTTACTTGAGGTTTACATGGCGTTTACTAAGAGCGTGGCACCATGGGGGTAGCATAGCATAACAGTGAAAAAGTCATTTTCGTTGCCCTCTTATATGGTGTGTGATCACCTCTGAGTCAACTACAGTTGCACGTCTGCAGGACCTGGACTGTATGAGGTTATCAATGAGCTCTTGAGGGATATTTGGCCAGTCTTCCATGAGTGCAAAAACCAATAGCTGCAGCCACATCCCTCTGTGTCTGTCTCCCACCTACCTTCCTATGGCTCTTCATGTCATAGCTACGGGTAAGTCACGTTGTTGTTGCCTTGCACTACCTGCTCACTACACTAGCTGAACAGAACCGTTTATGTAATTCGTTTGGTAGAAAAAAAGGTCAGCTTCATTTTAGTTCATTCTGCCGATGGCAGTACTTCACAACCTAGATGTCTCAACTGATCCCCTAACTGTTTTGAACTTTTAGTGATCCTCTCGCTAGGTCTTGACTGCTTAATCAACTCTCTATTTACATACGTTAATAAGGAATGTTCTGTATGTAATTAAGCCCAGGATAGTAATAAGGATGTATTAAGTTTGTAATCTATTGACAGTTTCTTTCATTTCCATATCTAAAAATTCACAGAAACAAATAGCTAGAAATTATTTACATATTTAGATTTTATTATATTATTACATTTGTAACCAAGCAACGAAGGGAATCGATTTATTGGAAAAATGCTGTATGAATTTATATGTGACTTTTATTTGTTATCGTTGTTGTTGACCGGTCGTGGGGACCTAACGGACTCCTGTCGTCTCCACCGATCGGCATGCGGCAGCGAAATACCCTGATATTGCCAGCAATGTGGGAGACACCCCAGCGGTGGTTGCGTGGGAGATGGCTCCAGAACTTGGAAGACGGCGTAAGACCTTCCGGGGGACCGATCGTGAGGCCTCCCTAAGTTCGTCTTGCGAACAGGTTTGAGGTGCTATCTGTCCAGGACAACGTTCTTGAGCCGGCTTCAGGGCTTTCACAAAGGGTGGGTTTGCTCGTTGTTGGGAGCTCCAACGTTAAGTGGGTAATGGAGCACCTCAGAGAGATGGCTGACAAGGAGGTGAAGAAGGCCAACGTGTACTCCGCGTGTGTACTGGGTGGAATCATTTTAGATGTGGAATAGTTCCTTCGGGATGCCATGACATTCCAGACGCCATGAAGCTACAGGATGGAGCCGACTGCAGGCGGTGGCTCACGTCGGTACCAATAATGTCTGTCGCTATGGATCTCAAGAGATTCTCTCAAGTTTTGAGCGGCTATCTGAAGTGAAAAGGCTGCCAGTCTTGCTTGCAATATGAAAGCAGAACTCACCATCTGCAGCATAGTTGCCAGGGCCGACTATGGACCTCTAGTATAGAGCCGAGTAGAGGGTCTGAATCAGAGGCTCAGACGGTTCTGCGACCGTGTGGGCCAGATTCCTCGACTTGCGCCATCAGGTGGTGAGGTTCCGGGTTCCGATGAATAGGTCACGAGTCCACTACACGCAGCAAGCGGCTACGCGGGTAGTGGGAACTGTGTGGCGTGGACTGTGCGGTTTTTTTAGGTTAGAGTGTCTCGGGAACACAGAAAGGGTCTAAATCTCAAGGGATACAGGTCAAAGATGGGACGAACACAGATCTAAAAACCAGTTTCGTAACAGTTGTAAATTGTCACAACTGTGTGGGGAAAGTACCAGAGCTCCAGCTACTAATGAAAATTACTGAATCTCAAGTCTGAGTAAAGCCCGAGATAAGTGCAGCTGAAATTTTTACAAAGGGGCAAATGGCGTTCAGAAAAGATGTTTTCGATAATAGTAAGTTTGCATATGTCAGACATCGTCCAATCAGAGCAAGCGACCTAGTCGTTTAAATGAATTTAGAATTACGGAGATGATTAATAATCGGACTTACAGAGGTCTGTATGAAATTTTTGTCTGTGTGATATTTTTGTTGCAATTTATTCTTTGTTGATTTTGGCAAAGGTTTTTTTTTCCATATTAAAAAAAAAAAAAAAAGACTGAATGAGCTTGTGACATTAGCACAATATATCTTTGATATCCATCTTGGTTCATTTGATTTCGCAGAATTACAGTATAATAGTATTTATTCAGACCGAGTCGTTTATGTTATTAAACCGTGTAATTGATCAACATGTGATGTAAAAAGGTACACTATACATCCTCAGGAAGATAATTCAAACGTTTGAAATCTGTAGGACTTACATATTCTGGTTGTCAGTCCTTAGACTTACAAACAAATTAAACTAACCTAAGGATAAATACACGAACCTCTGACGGACAGTAACCGCCAGCTCCGCAAAAAAAAAAAAAAAAAAAAAAAAAAAAAAAAAAGTATGTAAATCTATCAGACCAAACTGCGTGATCATCAGTCCGTAGCTTAAGAACTACTTAAACCTAGTAAACTAACCTACGGACAAACACACACACCCATGCCCCAGGGAGGACTCGAACCTCCACGGCGAGCAATCGCGCGCTCCGCAGCGAGGTGCTTTAGACCGCTCGGCTATTCCACCGCGGCCCAGCTCCGCAGCAAGGTGCCTTAGAGCGTTGGTTGATTATTTCAAGCTCTTCTGATTTACTTTGAAACAATTGCTGAATTGCAGTCAGGTTTAATATTTTAGAGTTAAGACAATGCACAATAAATAAATTAGGACGTTGGGTGTAAGTACTTCTCTCAAATGATGAGATATGCGCACGAATTAGTAGCTTATCGCAATGTGCAAGTTCGATAGCCATTAAGGAAATAAACGGATTGACGAAACGTTAAAAAAATAACCTGCATCGACACAGAAATGATGACTCTTACAGAGTATCTCAACTGCTGTTCTGTGTGAGGGAAGTCTCATTTGCAGCAGATGAAGTCAAGCATCTTGTAACTTAGTACCATCCATTCCAGAGAGAGCTTACAAGAACTAGGAAGTTTTATAGAATAACTTGAGATTTGTGAACTATTGCCTTCGTAACATACGATTCTTTTAAATCAAATTATCTGGAAAATCAGTTAGGCGGATGATCATGGAAACAGTTTACAAATAAACATTACGACGTGGGCTAGAAGCAGGCGATACTGAGTTAAAAAGATAAGGACGTCAGCTGCATATATTTTGCTTAAACATCAGAATAATTGAGTACAAAAAATGGAAAAGGATGTAAGTGCCAAAAATTTTAAAAATGACTTTTTTAGTTAAAAGGATTGTATAAGCCAAGCGTAATGAAATGAGGAAGGTTGCAAGTGCCAGAAAATTTCCTACTAGTTTCAAGAGCAGTTCGAAGATGATAGCACTGTGGAAGTGCCAGCAGGGCTGAGAAGGCAAGGGTTGTAAGTGCCACCTCCATGATGTATGTGCCTAAGCTTTAGTTGATGACAATACGTTGATGCAGCAGTGATTTCGGTCGTTTCACTTTTGTGTTTTAGAGTGTAGTTTGGTTGTGTATTTAGTGTACCAACCAGTAAATGGAAAAGCCTGTTAGCCAGTTATGATTGTTCATCAGAGACGTGAGGCAAGAGAAAAGGACCAGCTGTACATTAACAGTCGTGGGAAAGAGATACCTGCAAAACAACCACCAGCAAGCTGCTCCTGTAAGTACAAGTGTGCAAACCTAATGAAAGAAGAAGCGGAATAAACTGAAGAGAAAAAACTTTGCTTCAAAAAACCATCCAAAATGTTATTTTATACTTTTTTTATATTAGTCTAGCACTGAAAGAGTAAGACTGTATGTAAAGCTATTAAACATTCTCAAAACTACAATGGACTTACTATCTTTTTTTTTTCAACATAAAACCCTTGACTTACATTCTTCTCAGAAACTTAGTAAGGCACTTACAGCATTTTCCAGAAAACTGAAGGATGGCACTTACTTATTTTTCCATATAACTTTTGTTCTCCTTAAACATATCGACAAAAAACTGTTTTCATGTTTTGTAGAGGTATTTTCATATAGACATATTTTTTTCATACAATTAATATAACCATCCAATATTTAGGACAATTTATTTGAATACTGAACATTTTAGTCTGTGGCACTTACATCCTTTCCCATTTTTTTGTACTCAATTGATAATTGCCGAAATATACAGGTCATAAAATGCTTTTTGGCGAAAGCAAGAAAAACATTTCTTAAAAATAACACTGTTACGAACAAGTTTCTGAAAGCAATTTGGAGCGTAACTGTGTATGAAAATAAAACGTATATATACCATATTATTCGTTTTATTTTCATATATATACCATATCACTACTCCCATGAACCACAGACATTGCCGAGGTAGGGTGGCTTGCGTGCCTCAACGATACAGATAGCCGTACCGTAGGTGAAACCTCAGCGGAGGGGTATCTGTGGAGAGGCCAGACAAACGTGTGGTTCCTGAAGAGGGGCAGCAGCCTTTTCAGTAGTTACAGGGGCAACAGTCTGGATGATTGACTGAGCTGGCCTTGTAACATCAGCTAATGTGGCTCTGCCACACAGCTCCTGCGAATGGCGGAAAGCAAGGGGAAACTACAGCCGTTACCTTTCCCGAGGACATGCAGCTCTACTGTATGAACATATGATGATGGCATCCTCTCGGGTAAAATATTCCGGAGGTAAAATAGTCCCCCATTCGGATCTGCGGGCGGGGACTACTCAGGAGGATGTGATCATCGGGAAAGACAATACTGGCATTCTACGGGTCGGAGCGTGGAATGTTAGATCCCTTAATCGAGTAGGAAAATTAGAAAATTTAAAAAAGGGAAATAGATAGGTTGAAGTTAGATATAGTGGGGATTAGTGAAGTTCGATGGCAGGATGAACAGGATTTCTGGTCAGGTGAGTACAGGATTATAAATACAAAATCAATTGGGGGTATCACAGGAGTAGGATTGATACTGAATAAGAAAATAGGAATGCGGGTAAACTACTATGACCAGCACAGCGATCGCATTATCATTGTCAAGATAGATACGAAGCCAAAACCGACAACAGTAGTACAGGTTTATATGCCAACTAGCTCTGCTGATGATGAGGAAATCGAAGAAATATATGAGGAGCTAAAGGAAATTATTCAGAAAATTAAGGGAGAGGAAAACTTAATTGTTATGGGAGACTGGAATTCGGGAATTCGGGAATTCGGTAGTAGGACAAGGAAGGGAAGGGAAGATAGTGAACATGGTCTGGGCAAAAGGAATGAAAGAGGAAGCCGCCTGGTAGAATTTTGCACAGAACATAAATTAGTTATAACAAACACCTGGTTCAAGAATCACAAAAGAAGGTTGTATACGTGGAAGAGACCAGGAGACACCGGGAGATATCAGATAGATTTTATAATGGTTAGACATAGATTTCGGAACCAGGTTTTACAGTGTAAGACATACCCAGGGGCAGATATAGACTCTGACCATAACTTGTTAGTTATGAACTGTAGGCTGAAACTAAAGAAACTACAAAAAGGTAGGAAAATAAGGAGAGGGGACCTGGATAAATTGAAGGAACCTGAGGTTCTTAAGAATTTCAGAGGGAGCTTTAGGCAACAATTGACAGAAACAGGGGAAAATAAAACAGTAGAGGAGGAATGGGTAAAATTGAGAGATGAAATAGTGAAGGTAGCAGACGACAAAATAGGTAGGAAGGCAAGACCTACAAAAAATCCTTGGATATCACAGGAGATAATAAATTTAATCGATGAAAGGAGAAAATATAAAAATGCAGTAAATGAAACGGGCAAAATGGAGTACAGACGACTAAGAAATGAGATTCACAGGAAGTGCAAAATGGCTAAGCAGGAGTGGTTATAAGGCAAATGCAAGGATGTAGAAGAATGTATAAATAGGGGAAAAATAGATACAGCCTACAGGAAAATAAAAGAAACATTTGGAGATAAGAAAAACAGCTCTATGAATATCAAGGACACTGATGGAAAACCAGTTCTCAGCAAAGAAGGGAAAGCTGAAAGATGGAAAGAGTATATAGAGGGGCTCTACAAAGGAAATGAACTTCGAGACAATATTGTAGTAAAGGAAGAGGGTGTAGATGAAGATGAAATAGGAGACACTGTACTGAGAGAAGAATTTGACAGAGCTCTGAAAGACCTAAGTCGAAACAAGCCCCCAGGAGTAGATGATATTCCCTCAGAGCTACTGAAGTCTCTGGGAGAACCAGCCATTATAAACCTGTTTCACCTGGTGTGTAAGATGTATGAGACAGGCGAAGTACCCTCAGACTTCAAGAAAAATGTTATAATCCCCATTCCAAAGAAAGCAGGTGCAGACAGGTGTGAAAACTACAGAACCATCAGTTTAATAAGTCATGGTTGCAAAATATTAACACGAATTATATACAGAAGGATGGAAAAGCTGGTAGAAGCCGACCTCGGGGAAGATCAGTTTGGGTTCAGGAGAAATGTAGGAACGCGGGAGGCAATACTCACTTTACGGCTTATCCTAGAAGATAGATTAAGAAAAGGCAAACCTATATTTCTAGCTTTTGTTGTCGAAGTTGAAGGGCATGAAAGGGATGCAGTGGTTGGAAATGGAGTAAGACAGGGTTGCAGCCTTTCTCCAATGTTTTATTCAATTTGTACATTGAGAAAGCTATAAAGAAAAGCAAGGAGAAATTTGGTGAAGGAATTAAAGTTCAGGGTGAAGAATTAAAAACATTTTACCGACGACATAGTAATTGTGTCAGATACAGCAAAGGATCTGGAAGAGCAATTGAACGGAATGGACAGTGTGCTGATAGGTGCATATAAGATGAACATTAACAAGAGCAAAACTAGGGTAATGGAGTGCAGTGTAAGAAAATCAGGTGATGCCGAAGGAATTAGATTGGGAAACGAAGCAATAAAGGAGGGAGATGAGTTTTGTTACTTGGGCAGTAAAATAACAAATGATGGTCGCAGTACAGAGGATATAAAATGCAGAATGGCAATGGGTAGAAAAGCGTTCTTGAAAAAGAGAAATTTGTTAATATCGAATATTGATTTAAGCCTAAGGAAGTCCTTTCTGAAGGCATTTGTATGGAGTGTTGCCTTGTATGGGAGTGAAACATGGACGATAAACAGTGCGGACAGGAAGAGGATTGAGGCTTTTGAAATGTGGTGCTACAGAATAATGGTGTAGATTAGGTGGGTGGATCGCGTAACTAATGAGGAGGTACTGAACAGAATTGGGGAGAAAAGAAATTTTTGGCATACCTTGACTAAAAGAAGGGATAGATTGGAAGAACACATTCTTAGACATCAAGGAATTGTGAATTTAGCGTTGGAGGAAGACCAAGAGATGGATACAGTAAGCAGATTCAGACAGATGTAGGTTGCCGTTCTTATGTGGAGATGAAGAGACTTGCTCAGGATAGGGTATTGTGGGGAGCTGCATCAAACCAGTCTCCGGACTGAAGACTACAACAACAATAACATACCATATTAAAAAAAGAAGAGAGTAGAAACTTTTGATGTGTGGTGGTGGTGTTAATATTTTGGAAGAAGACCAGGCCATTATTTTAGTAGTAGGTTAAAGTGAATGTGCTTACAAAAAAAAAAAAAAAAAAAAATAAGAAAATACTAAGGACGGCACAAATATCCATGCCCGAAGGGGAAACGTAGAGGCCGTGCAGACCGTGACTGGAGCGCCTCAGTCCCCTCGGCCAACGCGGCCGGCTGTCGCTTACAGTTTTTGTGTGGCGAAGAAGAGTTTTAAGCAGGATATACCAGCGTGAGGAGTCATAGATGACAAAAGAGCTTCTTAGCTTGCGAGTACGTTATGATGATGGTATTGGATATAAAATGACGATTCGATTAATAAGACTTGATCTTAAAGTGATCAGTTAGAAATATCCCACCTACAACTGAAGCTAATAATAACTCACTAAGTGACGGCAGCCAGTCTCAATGCGCACATTAAAACTTGGGTGGGAACTAACTGACCACCGTCATGGCAGGTAAGTCCTGCTCCACAAGTAACTCTCATACTTATTTCTTCACATTGTTCAGACAGAAAGAGAGATGAGACGCCACACTTTAAATGAAGTGCCTGCTGAGCATAGGAGAGGCACTGCTCAGCCCATAACTCTCAGAAATGCAGTTATCAGTACTTACCGTGGCTCGAGGCCAACAGGCCGAGTAAGAAGAACACGCCGATTCGCGCCATCGTGCACAGCTAGCGTCTGGGATGTCTTCACCTTATATAGGAGGCGAACGGGTTTTTTCGTGGTTGATTACACAACTGTTGTTATTTGTGACCGTGATCCTATAGACGGCAGTCACGCATGTCTCAGTTGATAGTTTAACGCGATAATGCAGCCTCCAAATAAACAAGTACGGGAGAGCAGGTGATTAGGGAGGTCGAGTGGGTGCTCCTAGACTGGGAAAATTCCATAACACGAAAAATTATCTGTGCCATCATCTTCTGGAATTTCTGTAACACATTTTCTGTGGGTGCTACTGCACTGATATACGATTTATGGAGAACTAGAGCTGTAGTATTAGAGGGATTTCTTCTCTTAAGATGAGATCTAGCGCGTAATATGAATAGTTGCTGCTCTGATTATGTTTAATTGAGTGTGACTTTCAAGCGACACAACACAAAAACCTTAGCTTTGATCCTGTATCGTTCTCGCGACGTCCTTCGTGTTTTGAGAAATGTCTAATTAAGAATGAATAACCACAGGTTACATCACATTCTGACGTTGCCTTGCATAATTTAATAAACTTAATCTGCAGCAGAAGACAGAAGACACAAGACTTAATTACAATGCTCCTACACGAACTGATGCTTGTCTGATGGACTTTTACATAGGTTACAGCGATAAACACGTACACTGAACGTCCTATTAGAAAAAAGGTCAAACATGCAATACTTATAATAAATGTCTCTTCCTGTTCGGAAATAACATAGCATGGTGTATGAAGGTATATGGCAGTAGAGAATGCGTGGCATCTGGAATTTCGGATCGGTCTGGGAGGCGGGCAGGGCAGTTGTTAAAGCAACCGACCGCTAAAGGCGGTAAATAAGGGTTCGAATCCCGGTCCAGAATAAATTGCACAATGAAGGCTGATTCATTTTCGCAATTGCGAATACATATTTCGATACTAATAATAAGGCCTGCCTAGTAGGGCTCAAAGAACTACCAAACTGGTTATGCATTTTCTGCCAATGTAAAACATCGTGTTTAGAGTTTCCACCCTTGTGCTGCTAGTGTTTAGAGTTTCCACCCTTGTGCTGCTAGTGAGCTTGACCGAATATGTGTTGAACGCTAAGATTCCAAGATGAATGTCGAAATGCTCTGATTCAATAAGATGTCTGACGTGGGTGAAGCCTAACGCTCCTGCTGTGCAACAAGCAGCATCTTCTGAAATAGGAGTAGTAAATGTTTTTAGTGCGCCTCGGTTGCATAGTGGTAGAGTGCCAGACTACAAATCCAAAGGTCGTGGGTTCGATCCCCGCCAGGTCCTAGGATTTTTATCTGTCACTTTCCACTTCTTTCATCTCTGGCAGTATTGCTCATATGAAAAATACCGAGTAGCACCGTGGTTCGGAACCCACGTTAAACTGTAGGTCCCCCTATAACTGGCTGGATAAGTCAGTTCGAAGGTTGGAGGAAGGCAACGGCATACCACATCCAAACCGAACCATGCCTAGTAAAGCACTGTGGTGTTCAAACCAATCATCGGATTGTTGACTGCTTTACCTTACCTTAAATGTTTTTAATGTCAGCACTCTAAAATTGCACCTTTAACAACTTTTTCCATCTGTTCGAAGGGAGTTCGAAATGACTCTTAACTTTCTGGAGTCCACCTGAATCTCTCCTTCAGTCCGTAGAAACTTGTTGTACAATTAAGAGCAGGCATTTCTGGATTTGTACGACTTAGTTATTTTTTAATTTTTTTTTTGCTTGTATATGGTTAAATAACATCTTTTAAAATCCAACGAGATTTTTCTCTCATTATTTTTCTACGTATCAGTCTAGTTTTATTTCTGTCTACCAGTATAGTCAAAATTCGTGGAAATTTAATTTATCTGTCATAATTTTTACGGAGATTTATCTTGTTAGCATGATTATCCTTTTGACAGGGTTTGTCCCTTTAGACTACGTTTGCTATCACTCGAGTTCTAATAGAACTGCTTCTTAATTTCTTTTTCACTTTCCGAAGTTCGCTCTTCTAGAGCTAAAGCATCACAGTGCGTCTCATCGGAATGCAACGCAATCCTCAAACGGTGGAGATTGTCTAGCTAAACTTCGTAAAATAACTTTGACGACACCAGTCACTTACGGAGAGGAAGATATTAGGTTAATTTATTTTCAGTGACCACATGGCTGCGCTATACTTTAATTTTGATGAAGTTAGTAGTTGGGTGTAAATCTTCACATACTGAAATTTGTAAATTAAATCAGAATTTGCTATTATGTGCCGATTCAGTATATACTTAATATTTTTCAACACATATATTCATTTATTTAATGATCAAAATTGTACATACCTTAAATATGCTTTTACATCGTGCGGAAATTAGCAGTGAAACGAATATTTTGTGAGATCAAATGTGTATTGAATGAAAAGACTGTAATCGCCCGCATTTACACGTATAACAGTTCTAAGAGAAATAAATAATTGGGTGTTTTTACTGGGCCCCCAGTGCTGTTGTAGCAGTTTTGAAGTCATCAAAAGAAAGTCTACACCAGGTAGTGCGTGGGTATCCGGGCCATGTAATATTAGTCGGGGGAGACTTAAGTGTATAGACCGGGACCTCTCTAGTTACATTTCAGGCGGTACCGACAAGCGGTCTTGCGAGCTACTTTTGGATACATTCTCCGAAAACTGCCTTGAGCAGTTAGTCCGGCAACCCATACAAAATGGAAATATTTTAGATCTTATAGTAACTAACAGGACTGACCTTATTAAGAATGTCTGTTTAGTGACCAAAGTTCATGAACCAATCAAAAAGGCTAGGAGCGTGTTTTTGTTAGGAAAAGCCGATAAGCAATTGTTAGGATCGCACTTAGAAAATGAAAGGACATCGTTTAGTTTCGGTACAATTAATGCAGAGGAATTGTGAACTCAATTTAAATGCATTGTAAATAAATGGTTAGCAAAATATGTGCCTGTAACGTCGATTAAGGATGGAAAAGATCCACCGTGGTATAATAGTAATGTTAGAAAGCTACTGAGAAAGCAAAGGCTGTTGCACTTTAGGTTCAAAATGGAACAGGCAAATGACAGGCAAAAGTTAGTATAGATTCGTGCGTCTATAACAAGATCGATGCGTGAAGCATACAATAATTAACACAGCCATACCTAAGCAGAAGATCTTTCCGAGAACTCGAAAAAATTCTGATCCTATGTAAAATCCATAAGTGGGTAAAAGCCCACTATCCAGTCACTCGATGATCATTCCGGGGCAGTAATAGAAGAAAGCCGGCCGCGGTGGCCGAGGGGACTGAGGCGCTTCAGTCACGGTCTGCACGGCCACTACGGTCGGGGTTCGAATCCCCCCTCGGGCATGGATATTTGTGTCGTCCTTAGTTGTAGGTAGTTCATAAGTAGTTTGTAAGTTTAGGGACTGATGACCCCGTAGTTAAGTCCCTTAAGCTTAACAACCATTTGAACATTTTTGAATAGAAGAAAGCAAACGGAAAGCTGTAGTTATAAATTTAACCTTTAAGAAATATCTCACGCAGAAGGACCGCACAAATGTACCTTCAGTTGATCAACGTACTAAAATGTTCAAATGTTTGTAAATCTATCGGACCAAACTGCGTGGTCATCAGTCCGTAGCTTACAAACTACTTAAACCTAGGTAAACTAACTACGGACAACACACACACCCATGCCCCAGGAAGGACTCGAACGTCCACGGCGAGCAACCGCGCGCTCCGCAGCGAGATCAACGTACTAACTCGCCATATGTCATAGGTGAGACAGTATCAGCCATTGAATATTTGTCCAAATCTCTGGGTATTGTGGAGAATAATATCTCATTCTTGTATGCTAGCCAACCTAGCATCAAGCAGTTAAATAGGGTGCATGCTCACTTGGTACATCTCGTTAATCGACTATCTGATTTAGAGGTTTTGGAGCTGAATGTTGCTGGTAGGAGGTCGTTAGAGGAGTTGCTTCAATGGGCAAACAGATTACAGATGAAGGCCAGTTGTTTAGATTTAGATAAACAGAAAACTATAGAATAATTGCCAGAATTGTCCTTAGGACAACGGAGTAGTGTTGTTGCAACGATGGGACCCTTTCTAGTTTATCCGGGGTGTACACTAAATTACCCAATCATGTTGTTTATTTGTTGAAAGACATAGTCGATGTGACTATGGATAGGCTGGATCAGGTCAAGGAGCTGCTTTGGTTATTAGTCACTTTCAAACAGCATGCTGATGCCTTTTTGGTCCCTCATTCAAAATGTTCAAATGTTTGTATAGCTTATGGGACTCGTCTAGGCGGCCATCAGTCCCTGAACTTTACAAACTACATCTAGAGTTGGTGAGTTTGATTTAGGTCACCTTTCTTCTCAGCAGGCTTCCAAGGTCATTACTACCTTGGAAAAATTTCCTGCTCTCTTATGTGATAATTTAGGTATGACCAACATCCGATTTAACACCAGTAGATTTATCTTTGTGGGGATATCTAAAGGATCGTGTTTATGTCACTGAGCCCACATCTCCAGATGATCTAAAACGGCGCATCGAGGACGCATGTCGCTCCGTCACACCGGCGATGTTACATCTCATCCGCAGATCATTTCGATGGCGCATTGCATTATGCATTGAGGAACATGGACACACATTTGAACATCTCATGTAAATCAACTTCCCACTGCCATAACATCCATCACCCACCACACAGCCATGAATTACGTACAGCATGTGGTATCTGCCCCTGAAACTTTGAAGGGTTGTAGCTCCCAAACTAATAGTGATAGGAATGTAGTTAAAATTGATTAGGACGAAGCTGGTTTCAACGAATCCAATGCACGATAGAAAAAGCTATTGTTCCATTCAAAAAAATATATCTTTGTGCTGTAACTCTGTGGAAAATGATACAATAAACTATGTTCATAGCTCCGCAGAAAGTGTAACATTTCTTGTGTTGACCTACCGCATTAAAATTTCCCGTCACCTATTATTTTATAAGTTACAGAGCAAACACACTTAGTGAAACACCCTGTATATATATTATTAAAAAAGGCCTTCTCGAAAACTAAGTACTCGTGCTCAGGGGATCGACCTAGAGTAACGGATTTTGGTCTGTTTTCTTCGTGAAGAGTTGTAATATCATGATATTAAATAATTATTTTTTAGATACTGTTAATTGTATCAGAGAATTACTGTAAAGAATGTGCACGTTTTTGAACCTCTTTTTTCAATTGACCTTTTCCATTTTTATGTTGTAAACAGACATGTTAAAGATATATATTTCTGAAAATTTTTTCACAGATTTTAAAACAAATAGTGTTGCTCTACGACCTTCTGAAGTCGAAATAATTTTTTTCTTAGAAAAATCTAGTGGGCGCAATTAAAATATTACAGTGATATGCTTCATGGAGACTAATATTGAATACCTATATTTATAAAATACTAGGACATGTTGAATTGTCTTGTTTTATTATTAAGCGATTAGTAAAGTGGAGTGTGTAAGCGCTTAGTGCCTTGAGCCAGAGCGGATGAGCGGCCGTTGGGAAAGCGGAAGAATGGCTGAGAGACTGGCGCATGTTCTGGATGAGAACATTCTAAATGGATCGGAGTTGCAAAGTCTTTGATATCTCGGCTTCTGGTCCACATTCAAAGCCATACAACGTAGCTTAACGCGGTAGAAACGGACTAACGAGCAAAATAGGTCTATATTTTGTTTATTGTTGAAAGTGAATGTTTGTTGTAAATGTTGATGAGTTTTAAAGATTTTTATGTATTTTTTCATATACATCGAACCGTAACAAAGCAACCGATACATACAAAAAAAAAAAAAAAAAAAAAAAAGAGAGAACCGCGGTGGAGTGGCTGAGCGTATTGAGGCACTATGATACCGATGCGCGAGGCCGTTTCCCGTCGGGATGTTCGAATTCCCCTCGGACATGGATGTTTGTGCTGCCGTCAGTATAAGGTAGTTTATAAGTAGTTTGTAAGTTTAGGGACTGATGACCCCGCAGTTAAGTCCCATAAGCTTTACAAACATTTGAACAATTTCACGGATTGTATTACATTAACTGAAAATGGGCAAAGTTGAAAATGTGTACCCATCCGGGATTCGAACCCGGGTCTCCTGCTCAGTTGCTCTGACCCCTACACCACGGGGGACAAAGCGATCATCAAACCTGCACGGAGTTACTCAAGCACGCCTCCCGTCAGAGGCGTCCGAAAGAACAGACACCAAACACACACACACACACACACACATACACACACACATAACGTGATGACGGGCAATGATCCTTTCTTCAGTGCGGAGGCACTCCTAGGCCCTTACTCTTACGGAAATTAGTACTAAGTGACTACGAGTTTGAGTTCTAATGGGCAGGGTAACGTTGCTTGAGTTATTCCGTGCAGGTGTGATGATCGCTGTGGCCCCGGTGGTGTAAGGGTTAGCGCAACTGCCTAGAAAGCAGGAGCCTCGGGTTCGAATCCCGGCTGGATACACATTCTCAGGTTTACCCATTCGCAGTTAATGTCATACATTCCGTGAATATCAATAGATAATAACTGCAGGATCAATGTAGCGTCTGTTCCTTCGGACATGTCCGAAAGAACAGACACCACATATATGTAACTAATTTGAACATTTAAAAAAATCGATAGATAATCCTGAGGCCTATAACTTTCTAATTTAACTTTGTCGGGTCGTAGTTATCGTCTTTTATTTATTTAAGGACCTGTGTCTCATGTTGCAAGTTTTACATTTATGAAAAGAAACCTAAGTAGGTTTTTCGTGTGTTGTAAGTTAGATAAATTGCACGTGTCCTTCTGCATGACTTACTTACTTGTTTGTATGCTCTGTGATGATCCAAGGGGGCATTTTTGTCATAGGCCATGGTTGTAAACATCCATGGGAAATGAAAAAATCGCACAGTCGTGTTTTCAAAAAAAAAAAAAAGAAAAAAACTTAAAAAATACTTATGAACTATTTACGAACTAGGACGGCACAAATATCCCTGCCCGACGGAGGATTCGGACCCCCGACCGTAGTGGCCGTGCAGACTGTGACTGGAACGCCTCAGTCTCCGCGGCCGGCAGACGTGTTTTACGGCCCACTTTAGATTTGTAGTTTTATAAGTTTTTGCAAACATTTTGGACCAAAATAATAATCTAAATAATAAAAATTAATTAATAAGAGTGTCTGTAACCCTTGTAGGAAAAAAATTTAGGTACTGGCGGGTTCCGAACCACTGACCTTCAGCGTCACAGTCCAACAAATTTTTCTTCTTTTTTTCTGACCTTTATCGTCATAGTCTTTTTTTATTTTTTAAAATTATTTATATGTAGATGGTTTTCTTCACTGGTCGCCTCGATCCTTTTTCAAATTTATCTTTATTGAAACAAATTAGGGGAAAAGGAAAAAGGAGAAAGAATACAATATAATCAAAACTAAGGAGCCCTTCAAGCATAAACAAAAGATTATCTGTGACTTCTTTGTAATAAAATTAATGACTCCGTCGGACCAGCACGTCCTCACAAGACTGACGATCGCTGTGATTAGCCGCACGAGAATAAAAACCGCACGGCGGCGATACATCAGTAGATCTTCCACTCACGTCTTCTCGAAATTATTTGTGGATTACCGGTGTAATGATCAATCATAAACTGGTAATAGGGAACGTAAGTCAGCTTCTCCCTGCATGGATGATCCAGCCGCGAGGTGGGTTGCGGAATGCACTCTGGAGGTTTAAATATTTGTATAGCTTATGGGACTTAACTACGGGGTCATCAGTCCCTAAACTTACAAACTACTTATAAACTACCTTATACTGTCGGCAGCACAAACATCCATGTCCGAGGGGAATTCGAACATCCCGACGGGAAACGGCCTCGCGCATCGGTATCATAGTGCCTCAATACGCTCAGCCACTCCACCGCGGCTCTTTTTTTTTTTTTTGGTATGTACTTATGAACTACTTATGAAGTAACTAATACTAAGGACGGCACAAATATCCATGCCCGAGGGGGGATTCGAACCCCCGACCGTAGTGGCTGTGCAGACCGTGACTGGAGCGCCTCAGTCCTCTAGGCCACCGCAGCCGGCTAAACATGTTCAAATGTCTGTAAATCTATTGGACCAAACTGCGTGGTCATTAGTCCGTAGCTTACAAACTGCTTAAACCTAGGTAAACTAACCTAAGGACAAACACACACACCCATGCTGCAGGGAGGACTCGAACCTCCACGGCGAGCAACCGTGCGCTCCGCAGCGAGGCGCTTTAGACCGCTCGGCTACTCCACCGTGGCACTCTGGAGGAAGTTCGAAAAGTATTGCTGGTACTTTTGGTTCTTGACAACTGCGCAGTGTCATTCATTGATGTATTGCCACAAATCGAGAACTGATTTATCACCATTTCCAAACAGATAGTTGACAGCGAGTCCACTAATCCATATCACTGTGTGGGTCTTCGCTCGTGGGAAATAGTCCTTATCGGGGAAGAGAAGCTTTTCGGCAGTGATATTGTCAGGGGTTGTTCGTGTAAAGAAGGCCAACATCTGGCGGACCAAAAGCCAAACATTGCCTGCCTCGCCGCAGACAAGTCGATGGCCGTCGTCGTCTTGCACTCAACTCGTGGCACATAGTGGCGATGCTGCTAGGTGGATCCTGTGGAGGCGCGTCTGGCAGATCTGCTTCCCATTGACCGTGAGATACCAGCTGGACTGGACATCTGATGTAAGCATAGGATCATGAATTGCCCGCCAAACTGCTGTCCAGCGAACATGCAGATGTTTGTGTTCAATCGCATTCGACGGAAGTCTCGATTGCATCGCCGAGTACACCAGCCGAGCCGTCGACATACGTGGACGTGTAAGTGTGGTTCGAAGATAACTGTATTCTAGGAAGAGGTATCTAAAGTAAAAGAAGGGCGCTGGGACGGCGGTCACCTGCACTGGTGCGATTAGCGAGCTTGGAGCAAGGGTCCTCATTAGTAGATATTATTTCTCATTTCAGACAGAATTATGTGCCATTCTCAAATGTGCTTAATTTAGTGCAGTTTCGCGTCTGCCTTTCTGGAAAAAATGCTGTTACTGACAGGGTATTTTCCGCACATTAATAACATATGGAGAAGTGATAAAACACAGCTTTCCGTAGAAACTGAAATCAGTATTAATAACTAGAGTAAATTATTGTGTATAACTTTTTCACAGGTTGCTGCAAAAACAGACTTGCCGAAGAAAATTCACTCCACTGTTAAATACATTTGTTCTGATCGAATTCTTTCATCATATAAAGTACTAATAAAGTGTAAATTAATGTACTTTATGAAACAACTGAAACTGATATTTTGTAATTATTACCTTCACTAAAGACTTCTTCTAATATAATGAAAATAAATAACAAAATTTATGTGTCCCAAATTTGGATCTAGAAAATGTGGTTATGTCCCGATTTTGAATCTAGAAAAATGGTCGCCTTAGTATTAACATAGTATACAATGTTTTCTCCTTGTGGAGTACACACACTGAACAGAGATGGTGCTTATGCTGCTGAACTGAACTATGATGTGATTATTTTTTAGAAATGTTGAGAGTTTTTATTCTTTCTTTTCTATTAGGGCTGGTCATTAGGAATTGTTAAAACAACTTGTCCCTTTGTTTAAGTCTTATTGCAATCAAAGGCTACAAATAATCCGCCAAATTTTGAAACAACATCCTTCGCTCTTCAAAGTTTTAGACGTGTTCCGATTAGAAGGGAAAGCTGAAAGGTGGAAAGAGTATATAGAGAGGCTATACGAAGGAAATGAACTTAGAGGCAATATTGTAGGAAGGGGAGAAGAAGTAGATGAGGATGAAATAGGAGATACTATACTGAGAAATGAATTTGACAGAACACTGAAAGATCTAAGTCGAAACGAGGCCCCTGGAGTAGATGATATTCCCTCAGAGCTACTGAAGTCTCTGGGAGAACCAGCTATGACAAAACTGATTCACCTGCTGTGTAACATGTATGAGACAGGCGAAGTACCCCCACACTTTAAGAAAAAATGTTATAATCCCCATTCCAAAGAAAGCAGGTGCAAACAGGTGTAAAAACTACAGACCATCAGTTTAATAAGTCATGGTTGCAAAATATTAACACGAATTATTTACAGAAAGATGGAAAAGCTGGTAGAAGCCGACCTCGGGGAAGATCAGTTTGGGTTCAGGAGAAATGTAGGAACACAGGAAGCAATACTCACTTTACGGCTTATCCTAGAAGATAGATTAAGAAAGGGCAAACCTACATATCTAGCTTTTGTAGATTTGGAGAAGGATTTTGACAATGTTGATTAGAATAAACTCTTCCAAGTTCTGAAGCAAGCAGGAGTAAAATATAAGGAGCGTAAGGTTATTTACAACTTGTACAAAAACCAGACAGCGGTTATCAGCGTAGAAGGGCATGAAAGAGATACAGTGGTTGGGAAGGAAGTAAGACAGGGTTGTAGCCTTTCTCCATTGTTATTCAATTTGTACATTGAGCAAGCTATAAAGGAAAGCAAGGAGAAATTTGGAGAAGGAATTAAAGTTCAGGGGGAAGAATTAAAAACATTGCGTTTTGCCGACGACATAGTAATTCTGTCAGAGACAGCAAAGAACCTGGACGAGCAGTTAAACTGAATTGACAGTGTGCTGAAAGGTGCATATAAGATGAACATTAACAAGAGCAAAAGTAGGGTAATGGATTGCAGTCTAAGAAAATCGGGTGATACTGAAGGAATTAGCTTACGTAACGAAACAATAAAGAAGGTAGATGAGTTTTGTTACTTGGGCAGTAAAATAACAAACGATGGTCGCAGTACAGAGGATATAAAATGCAGAATTGCAATGGGAAGAAACACATTTTTGAAAAAGAGAAATTTGTTAACAATGAATAGTGAGTGAAGCGTAAGGAAGTCCTTTCTGAAGACATTTGTGTGGAGTGTTGCCTTGTATGGGAGTGAAACATGGACGACAAACCTTGCGGACAGGAAGAGGACAGAGGCTTTTGAAATGTGGTGCTACAGAAGAATTCTGAAGATTAGGTGGGCGGATCGCATAACTAATGCGGATGTACTGAACAGAATTGGGGACAAAAGGAATTTCTGCATACCTTGACTAAAAGAAGGGATCGATTGGTAGGACACATTCTTAGACATCACGGAATTGTGAATTTGGCGTTGGAGGAAGTTTGTGGGGTAAAAACCGCAGAGTAAGACCAAGAGATGGATACAGTAAGCAGATCCAGTAACATGTAGGTTGCCGTTTTCATGTGGAGTTGAAGAGGCTTGATCATGATAGGGTAATGTGGAGAGATGCATCAGACCAGTCTCCGGACTGAAGACCACAACAAAAACCTGCTGTATTAACTCCAGCAGCAAAAAAAATTGATTTGAATCTCAAGAAGTAGCTGGCAGCTGTCAAAGGCCTCTTGAGATAATTTTGGCTCAATATCTCGACCTCTATTGCTCACAAACATGTTGTACAGAACAACGGAATTTCCCTCAGTGTAACGAGGCCGGTGATTAACTTAAAGACATTATGACATCACTTTGGATGAAGAAAAAGTAGTTGCTGAGGCAGTTGGCAATTTCAACAGAGATTATCAATAGGAAACCTGATGCAAATGAAAGGACAGCTGAACAATTTCAGCTGCAAGCATCAAATTAAGTCAGATCTTTTTATGTCTTTCCTGTTTTTAATTATGTAAAGCAAGATTTGACAACAATATTTGCGAGCTTTGAACAATTTCTTTATCTATTTTCACCAGTTTTTGGCTTTCGTGGACCTAGAAAGTAAAGAACTGAATGTTAAAGTTACCAATCCCATCTCAAAGTATCCTTCAGATTTCGATAAATGATGAAAATTCTCCTCAGAGATGATAAATATTGTTGAAACGAGATAGAATGGCTGGCCAGTACTTACCTTTGTACTGTACCGCCGATAGTAACACAAATGAAGAAACAGAAAAAAAGGGGACAAAAAGGACAAACTTTCGGAACGCAGTTCCTTCATCAGGTGGGAGAGAAGGGAAGAAGAAAGGATGGGAACGGAAGGGAAAGGTAATTCACGAGCTAGGTCATGAAGGTGGTGAATTACCTTTCCCTTCCGTTCCCATCGTTTCTTCTTCCCTTCTCTCCCACCTGATGAAGGAACTGTGTTCCGAAAGTTTGTCCTTTTTGTCCCCTTTTTTCTGTTTCTTAATTTGTGTTACTATCGGCGGTACAACACAAAGGTAAGTACTGGCCAGCCATTCTATCTCGTATCAACAATATTTATCCTTCAGATTTAGCAGATATTGAGAGCTTCCTTGAAATTCTTTCCATGTAGACTGTCTTCAGTAGACCTGCAGTCTGTCAACCATGAGAGGATCCCATGAAGGTTCTCAGCACGTTTATGAGAAAAGCTTCAAGCAATTTTTTTGGTACTGAATAAAACAATTAGACATATTTCTACGATGGGGGCCCGGAACTAGAGGGGGCCCCGCCATGATCGCCTTCGAAATTTGTCACTATTTAATGAAGAGTATTGTTTCCTAGTAAAAGGGAAAAAAATCGTCGAATTGAGAATATTAACATGATGCATTCCCACTAATCCCGCCACTGAGTGCACCTTTATTGTTGTCTCTATTTTTCCTTTAACGGGACAGTGGCGTTGAATACCACGGCAGTCTTACTTCACGTGAACCAGCGACAATACACATTTCGATTTGTCGCCTGGTCGGCCGCCGATTTGTGACGAAACACCAGAAATGTTTGATGTCGCCGACAGGCCCAGTTCGCCTCTTTGCGTACAACGCAGCGCTTTAGGCCCGTAACAGTGGGTAGTGTCTGCAGAGGCTGCCCTCAGCCGGTGCAACATTTGCAGTAATCTGCAGTTCAAAAAAAATGTTCAAATGTTTGTTAAGCTCATGGGACTTAACTACGGGGTCATCAGTCCCTAAAATTACAAACTACTTATGAACTACTTACGAACTAGGACGACACAAATATCCATGCCCGAGGGGGGATTCGAACCCCCAGCCGTAGTGGCCGTGCTGACCGTGACTGGAGCGCCTCAGTCACCTCGGCCACCGCGGCCGGCAATCTGCAGTTCCCTCCGATAATTTGTAAGTAAACGATTGTTGTTAGACGAAAAAGTCTGTATATTCATATTTGCCGTGAAATTATTATCAAATTATAGAAACACTACATCAGATATTACGACGCCGGATATTGCAACAATGAATTTTTATTTCGGTAGTCAGATGGGACTCCAGAAATATGCGAAAAATATTATACCACATGTTAGGAAGGTCTTTCTTAAAAATATGGAAAAATATTTACCAGTTTACTAGAAAGCCACAAATAAGATAAATATAGAATAGTTTTAGTGTCACACCTAATACATTGTTACCTTCCTGTTTCTGACAGTTTTATGTTGTGTTAGTTTTAGGTACAAATTCGTTGTTTTAAGCTCATATTGGTATATTTTTTTCAATATTCTCTTTGTTTTATCTTCTATTATATAATTTGTGCATATTTAAACACATACATTTCACTCGGCAAAGCCAATTGGTGAACTATCCCGGTGGTAGTACTGTCGTGATTAAAAGCAGGAGAAAATATAAACGGAGATGATACGAAGTTAATCTATCAGGTATTCTGAAAAATACAGTTTTACAAATTATACGCCATTTAAAAATAAATTTACATTGGAAGGATTGAGAGGCCACGTGTCCTGATCAAACCGTTCCATGAAAAGAGTTGACTTCTGTGAATTTCTTTCATCTTTTATATAAAGTATTGTGTACCCTTGTTTAGAGTGTTCTACTTGAAATAGATCCCTAAATATTAAAATTACTACCCAGAAGGACCGCAGAGCCAATTTGGCCCCTCTGTATTTTCGGCATGTTTCCTTGCAATATTGTGTATGAAATAAAACCAACTGTTGTCTCCTTGTTGTTTCAATATGCGACTACAATACCATACATTCCAACACTGATTGCGGTAGGGCAGATGGGGATGGCGGTCATGTATGGATGAGTTATACCTGAGTGATTGATTGTGTGAGTGAGTGTGATCTTTTCTGACGAAGGTCATGGCCGAAAATTTACAAGTTGTATGAATGTGAATATGAGTTTGTTGGCAGCTCAGCGATCATCTTTATGGTGAGTTGTTAACTATCCTCAAATAATCAACATTCCAATCTGGACCTTCCGTTGTTAAAAGTCAGTGAAATTACATACGATGGTTACACTCACAATCTGGCCGTATAAGCAATATAACTGCATGGGGCCAATTGTTTTTCGCCAACTTCCTGCAAAGATGAGATGTGTGTATAGAAATTCCGCCTTACCTGACGCAGCGTCTGCCAAAAGCACTAACAAGTGTTCTGTTAAGTTAAACTTGTCTTACTGTGGCCCAGGGCCGCAGCCCGGGGTGGTTAGAATATACGTCATAATTGGCTGATGCCCCCTCCATCCGAAACCAAATTCTGACTACGGGCCGGCTGTTGCCATTGTAAGTTAAGTCTCAATTTTAAGTAAAATAATTTTATGAATGATGCTTAACGTATCATTAAAAAAATGCTCAGTCTCTGTTGCAATATTTTATTCTCCAATAACGCGTTTCGCGCTGTTAGCGCATCGTCAAATTGGGTGGAGATGGAGCCACAGAACTATCTATAGCTGTGTAGGAGGTGTCTTAACAATTTGTGTTGTCATTGGGCGCCATAGCAGCAGAGGAGTCGCTGTCGCGGTAGGTCCACGTTTACAACTGTTGTAAACGTGGACCTGCCGCGACAGCGACTCCTCTGCTGCTATGGCGCCCGATGACAAAACAAATTGTTAAGACACCTCCTACACAGCTATAGATAGTTCTGTGGCTCCATCTCCGCCCAATCTAACGATGCGCTAACAGCGCGAAACGCGTTATTGGAAAATGAAATATTGCAACAGAGACTGAGCATTTTTTAATTATTCAACACCGTTGCTGCACCAGCCGCCACCACCACCATCATGGAATGGAATAAAATGCTTACCGTATCAAATGTATATCTTGTTATACCAAATTAAAGTACATTCTAAAAAGAGGATGATTAAAATATCAAGTTGCAATTACAAACTGCGGCACACAGCAGTAAAAAAAAAAAAAAATAAATAAATAAATAAAAAAAAAAAATAAAAATACAAAGACTGAGTCGACGGCCCGTCTCTGATTCTGGGTCCAGCGCCCGCAATCAAATGTGGGGGCCATGCCCATCAGACAAGTAACTATACGTGTATCTTTCTGATTTCCACTAGCATTTCGCGATTTCTCTCTCCCGGCTATTTTAATTTTGTTGTTTCGTCTCCGAACTTGTAGTATGCACTCAGTCTTTGTCAGTAATTCTCTCCGAGCCTTGTACAACCTCCTTCAACAGCTTGCTTAGGAAGTTCTATGTCTAATGGGTTGCATACCGTAGTTTTCATTCTCACTTTTCCGTCTTTGTAATTATTTCACATTTCTGGTTTTTTGAAACTGGATTTCACCTGTCTCTGTAATTGCTCACTATTTAATTCGCTCCCTTATGTAATTCTAAACATTTCTAGGGTTTGCATACCGTAGTTAATTTTCTTTATTTTCAGGAAATTGAATTTCTACATTTTTATCGGTTTTCGGAACCAGGTGGGTTCGAACTCCAACTTCAGGGTTTGCAGCTAGTCACCGGAATACACGCCACTTCTGATAAAAGCAGTGCCTAAATAGTTTACTCTCAGATTGCAACTTAAGAGTCCGCCGTGGTATTGTGTAATGAATCCGATTTTTAACCGCTTCACCTTCAGTGGCGTGTGATCATATAACGTAGTCGTGTGTCGCCGTTAGCGTGTTTGCTTGCGGTCTAATCTAGATGCAACTTAACTTTGTTATACTCACGCACCATCTCAAAATCAGGCACGACAGACGAGAGCCATCTTCGCAGTGTTATTGTATGTGGTGTTGTGTGGTACCTCCAGGTTTGCTGAATTCCGCCTACGATAGCAGCGCCTGCTTCTGTCTCGTTTCAGAATGCTGATTTTGGTGAGTTTCGCTGTTGCATTGCGTGTGTGTGAGCGAGTGAGTGTTGTTTGTAATTCCTCCCCCCAGTAGCGTTAAGTTCTGTGTGATTTATGTTAAATTCAATGCTGGGCATCGTCAGTTTTAGCTCATGTAAGTGAGATGCATTTTTATTGTATTAACAAAATTGGTTCCCCTGTTTGCTTGCGTTCGACCTGAATAAACAAGTTCAGTATAATTTTGACTTGCCTATAAATTGCAGTTTTCGAGCACCTTCCCCCTTTTATTTAATATTATTTTTCACCAGTTCTGAGAACATGTTCAGCTGCAGTATTTTTATGTTTATGTTCCGTTTCGCCATAATTGTTTTTCTTATTCACCTTTATGAAATAACTTTTAATTGTGGTGGCTTGTTTATTAATGCCTGTGTGTAATTTCGCGTGAGCTGCTACATATATTGTCCACTGTATCGTTAAATTCTTGCTATTATAGTATTTTGAACCAAGTTAGTTCTCAATTTGGGCCAGGGAACAAGGGTTTGCAAAAAGGAGTAGCCGGTAGTTCACGCGGACCTTCTGCTAATTTTACTGCTAAAATTAAGCTTTTTTATAACAGTAAACTCTTATCTGGGTACCTTCTACCAGAATTAAGCTTTTATTTCGTACAGTGGCCTACTTTTATCTGGCTTACCGCTGCCAGGATTCGCTCTTCTAGCGGATCATCGGTTCAATGAAATAGTTTTCTGCTTTAAATGCATGCGGGAATATTTTTAAAAACTTCTTTCCCTCCCAGTGGGTGAATGTGTGAAATTAGCAGCGCGCATTAATCTATTTCATTTTGTTTTCAGCTCTCGTGTGTTTCAGTTTACTTTTTTATTATGTTATTTTGCGTGGGTTATTTTATTTAATTGTTTTTGTAAAAAGAGCACAGCCACAATGCATTGCTTGTGAAGGTTTTAGTGTGTGTTACTTTTGTTGTTCTAAACTACTTGTGATGATGGAGAATAGTTCTGCCTTGTCCGTTTCCACTCGCTCTGGGAGATTAACCCAAAGTGAGGACCGTGAAAAGTCGTCTAGGTCAGATCTTTCGACCGAAAGGGAAAAAGTAGCGAACACAGACGGCCGCGTTCCCGTTGAAAACGCGAGTAGCTTAAAAGTGGACGCGACCGGAAGTGTGGGCAGGGGCGAACAAAGCGAATTGATTACCAATATGTTGGTTTCTGCTACTTTGCAAACTACTTCAACCATTGTTACTAGGCCTGTATGCGTTGATGATACGACACTAAGCGACATCATGGCTTTCATGAGAGAAATAAAAACAGGGATGGAAGCGCAAATGCTGCAGTTCAGGAATTAAAAGCAGGGATGGAAGCGCAGAATGCTTCAGCTGAGGAATTGAAAGCAGGGATGGAAGCACGACATATCAAGGTTTCTGCGCAGTGCAGGGAGTCGCAAAGTAACACCGTTTTGGTTATTAACAATAATCTGGATGGGTTGCGCACCGATATAGTGTGGCTAGTTGAGGAATGGCATGAGGTAGCAATGCATGGTATCTCAGAAAACACGAATAAAATTTCAGAGAATGCAGAAGCTAATCTGAACTCTCCGACTGTGTAGATACTAATATCCACTCTCTCGAGGAGAGAGTTGAATTAGTTAAGACTGATGTCCACTCTCTTAACGGGAGAGTCGATTTGGTAGACGGTCAGGCGAAAACGCGCACTGATGAACTACGCGCACAGGTACAAGAGCTGGCCACCTCGGTCAAGTCAAACCTCGCATGCCCGCCCTCCCATAAGGAAAAAGACCGAGTCGAGTGCCTGTGCGGGAACCAGTGCACGCATTTGATTATAACCACTTCCTGACAGTAAAAAAGTACCAGGTCTTCCGAAACTCTGCAAACGGGATACACCCCCGCGCAGGGCTAGAGCAATTAGATTGCTCTCTGCCTCCGAACTGGCCAGAAGGGCACAAAATCGAGTATGTGTGCAGATATCTTGAGGGAGAGCTCGCCACGCGGATGCGACCTCTCTTGAGATATTGCCGCTAATGTGATGATTTTAGGGAGCATTTCTTGTCTGCCTACTGGTTGGAGAGGTAGCAGGAACGAGTAAAAGCTAGCATTTTAGTGATGCCCCACTTTGCAAACAGTAATTGCAGGAATCTTGGCGAATTCTTTCAAGGAATGATGCTGAGAAATCAGTTCCTCGACTACCCATACCCTCCGCACGAATTAATTAGAATTTGCACATCGAAGCTCTCACGAAATGTGCACAATGCCGTCCTTGTGGGAAGCTGAAAGCAGGACCTTGAGTCCTTTCAGGCTTACTAGGAGGACTTGATTACGGACCTAGAAGAGACGGGAACGGCTCTTCTAGGAGAAGTAATCGAAGTGACAATAGCGCTAGGAACAACCCCCAAGCGGAAAGCACTGGTAGCGGGGAGTTTGGTCCTTCCAATGCAGAGAATCAGCAACAGCGGAGGAACGAGCAAGGTTAATGGCGTGATAAGCGAGCAGACAAATGGCGAAGGTTCGGGAACGCTAATAAGGACTACCGACCTGATAAGGGCCAGAAATAACCCCTTGACCCACCAACAGAAGACGTGGAAATCAGACACGCTGATCCGCGCCACAACCGACCCCAAGAACCCGGCCCCAGCACAAGCCAGTATCATACATTCTAAGTTTTGTTTAATTTTGTGTTTTCTAGGATAGAGTTAGTGTTATTCTTACCAGCTATGTGATTTGTGTTTGTAAATTTTTGCTGTATGTTGTATGCTTTGCGGTGTTTCTTTTAAGTGGTTTCCCCTCAGGGCTCAGCATTAATTTGCTGAGTACGGGCTTGGCGAACCCGGGGTCCTGAGCTGTGGGCTGTGTCGCACCTATTTGGGTACCGTCCACCGGCAGCGATTCCCAGCCTACGCATCCAGGGTACCCTATGCACCGACCCGACTTCCATCGAAGAACACATGGCCGAGCATTATGCTCGCACCTCTGCAACATTAGAATACATTGTAGACTTCCGTGCACTGAAAGAGCGGGTTGAACAGCGACGGCTGTCCTTTCACACACGTTGAGATGAACCGTACAATTCCGCTTTCAGTGAATGGGAATTCGAAACTGCCCTTGCCGCATGCCCTTATGCCTCTCCGGGACCGGACAGGATCCACAGCCAGTTCATCCAGCACCTCTTTTCAGGTACGGGTTGGTACTTACCTCCGCTCCCCTCGCGTCCAGGAGAACGGTGTCCCACAGGGCTCTGTCCTTAGTGTACCCCTCTTTTTAATTGCCATCAACGGACTTGCTGAGGCAGTGGATCATCGGTTTCTTCCTCCTTGTTCGCCGATGACTTCTGCTTATACTTCAGCTCAGCTGGCATAGGGGTAGCTGAAAGGCGTCTACAGGGAGCCATTCTAAAGGCACAGTCGTGGGCCTCAACCCATGGGTTCCTGTTTTCTCCATCGAAAACACAGGTTATGCACTTCTGCAGCCGTCGAGCTGTCCATTTGGACCCAGAGCTATATTTATATGACGACCTTCTTCGTGTCGAAGAGACTCGCCGATTTCTTGGCATGCTCTTCGACAGCCGACTCACGTGGGTGCCCCATCGTCGTCAGCTCAAGCAGAAGTGCGTGCGGTACCTCAATATTCTACGCTGCCTCAGCCACACTAGTTGGGGAGCCGCCCGTACGAGTCTTTTGTAGCTCTACAGGGTGTTGATTCAATCACGTGTAGACTACGGGAGCTTTGTGTATGGTTCGGCAGCCCCATCTGCATTGCAGGTCTTGGACCCAGTATTCCACAGTGGCATCCGTTTAGCGACAGGGGCCTTTCGGACAAGTCCAGTGGCAAGCCTGCTTGCTGAAGCTGGAGTCCTTACCCTGCGATTTCGCCGGCAGCAGCTCTTATACTCTTATGCTGCCCATGTTAATGCAACACCTCACCACCAAAATCGCAGGCTTCTTTTCCCAGCTGCTACACTCCCATCCACGACGACGACCGAGGTAAGGTCTTCCGATGTCGGTCCATGTTCGTTCCCTCTAGTCATCCCTTGAGTCCCTTCCCATCCCTCCTACTTTTCACTGCCCTTACCGTCCCGCTCCTTGGTCTCTTCCACGTCCGCAGCTTCGGCTGGACTTGTCCCATGCCTCGAAAGCCTCTGTAGCACCACATAGTCTCCGTCGCCAGTTTCAGGCGGTTTTAGAGACATTCTGTGGCGCGGAAGTCGTGTACATGGATGGTTCCATGGTTGACGGCTGTACTGGATATGCGTATGTCCATGGTGTTCATATCGAACAGCATTCACTGCCCTGTGGGAGTAGCGTGTTCACTGCAGAACTGGTTCCCATCTATCGGACAATTGAACATTCCAGAGCGTGCCCTGGGGAGTCTCTAGTTATCTGTTCTGACTTCCTGAGTGGCTTGCAAACCCTCGCCAATTTTTTTCCAAAACACCCTTTGGTGCACTCCATACAGGAGTCTGTTTCCAGGCTTGTTCGGTCTGGTCGCTCTGTGGTCTTTGTTTGGACCCCAGGCCACATCGGCATTCCTGGAAACGAACTTGTGGATCAGCTGGCTAAGCAGGCTACTACCTTCAGTCCATTGGCGATTGGTCTTTCGGAGAGCGATCTCCGACTAGAGTTCCATCGGAAGATCCTTGGCCTGTGGGATTCCGAGTGGGCTAACTCTGCTCAACCCAACAAGCTTCGTGCAGTGAAGCTATCTACGGTCGAATGAAGTCCACACTGCGGTCGTCTCGTAGGGAATCGGTTGTTCTCTGCCGCCTACGAATCGACCACACATGGCTGACGCATGGCCACCTTCTTCGGCGGGAGGACGCACCACAGTGTGACTGTGGCGCCCCCTTGACAGTGGTCAACATTCTGGTGGACTGTCCACTTTTAGTTGCCTTACGACAATCTTTTAATCTGTCAGATGCGCTTTCTTTTATGCTAAAAGACGATTCTGCTATGGTTGAACGTGTTTTAGATTTTATTCGAGCAGCTGGTTTTTATCATGTGATCTAATGGTGGTGTGTTTCCTTCTTCATTTTTACTTGTATCCTTTCCTCATATTTCGCAGTGATTTTTATTGACTTGTTAACGCATTTCTTTAGGAACGCTTAAACAATATTTTATTTTATCTCTAAGACCGGAACAAGGGACTGATAACCGTTGCTGTTTAGTCCCTTCCAAACAACAACAACAACTTTAAGTGGTTTATTTTAATCGTGCACTTTGTTATGTGAGTCCTTTGTATATGTATATGTTTGTTGTGAGATTTCATTTTGCCATAACACGTCTGTATGTTGTATGCGTGTTTTGTGTACTATAAGGTGCACGCTGCTATTGGCGTGGTTAACAGCAACTTGTCAGTTCCACCTGGTCAGCTTATCGATGTACATCACCTTGACACTCCGTTTTGTACTTAAAGAATTATTAGTGTGACATATCCAAGTGTCTCTGCCCACCTCACATAGTCCCCTTTTCTTCCATGTTGTTATCTTTTGTATCCATCGTGAGGATTGATGGTGCATAATCTAAGTTGTTTAGGCCATGTTGAGTATTTCATTGTGTATATCTTGTTTATGTAATTTGTGTCCCTGTTTGTCGTTTTAAGGGTGTGTGCTCTTCTTCACTGTGCGTGAAGCTAGCCTTGTTTATCGAGTGCTTGAGTTATCACCTTTACTATAGATTTTGTATCGGTAATCTCCCCGTTAGGTAGCAAGTTAATAAGACGCCGTGGTAGGCGCCAACGCCGGAATTCATTGGATTTTTAATTGCACTGTGGTGTTGATGCTTAGTGGTCTAGATAATTTTGTCTAGGGATTGTCCATTTGAATATCAGGAGGTGTGCGATTCAACCGGTAGACGGTCACGGCAGACCACGAACGAAGGGGTTCATCTAAATTAATTGACAATATACACCCTGGCTTATTAATAGGACCAACTTGCATTTTTTCAGATACGTTTTGCAGGGCAATTTTGTATTAAAGGACCGAGCGTGATCTGTGAAAGAGGCCAAAATCACATTGAGAAGCAGAAAAATAGGTGAGGAAATAAAAGAAAAATAAAGGAGTTGAAGAACGGCAAGCTCATTGACAAGGAATTGTCCGCCTAGTGTATACGACGAGGGCACATACCTGTCTAACATAGATAGGACGGTAAACCCTGCAACCACTAATTCTCATTCTTAATTTTGAAACTTTATTGTAGTAAGATTAGGTTACATTGTAAGTCACTAATACCTTAGATCTCACTTTATTAACTTAGAATTGTTCAACATGTGTAGATTTGTAGTGTTTATTTTATGTGTTTGTACATTTGATCATATGTTTTCTTTTTGTTCTACTTCCAAGATGTATTATCTCGATTTTTAGTTAATATGTGTAACTGTGTTTTCCCACCTCTGCGTGAGCGATTGGTGTAAGTATGTTTACAGGCACTAACCTCCAGTTTGCAGCGTGTGAAACCTCCCCGCCTCACGCGGTAGTTAGAACAATTTGCGCCCGGGTTGTAGGTAGTTAGTTTTTGTAGTTAGTGTTTGCGTAGCGCTGCATAGTGGCTTGGTAGTTAGTTTTTGCATAGTGCTGCATACTGCATGGATGAAGGTAGCTTTGCCTCCATAAAACTAGCACTATGACCTGACGTGACGAATTGATCTGTGGGCTGAATTATAGTGGATTAGGTATAGTTGCTTGCACTGGACCATGTTTAATTTATTAAAAATATTATTTTCGATGCTATATTAAGTTATAGGATAACCTATTTTATTATTGATATATAACTCTGTGTGATTTCAATTTAATATGTCAATTTTTGCGTTTTGCGCTTCAATTTGATTCGAAACATAATTCTTATATCTGTGAATATTGTATCTTTAATGTTAAAATGTTTTATGCAATTTGAAGAACTATTCGCCATTTGGTAATTTAAGTGTTAATTTTTGTACATTTTAACATTTTAATAAGTGTTTTAATTTTAAAATGTTAAGGCTAAACATCTGTTGATGTCAACTGCTGTTGTTGTTGTTGTGGTCTTCAGTCCGGAGACTGGTTTGATGCAGCTCTCCACAATACCCTATCCTGAGGAAGCCTCTTCATCTCCACATAAGAACAGCAACCTACATCTGTCTGAATCTGCTTACTGTATCCATCTCTTGGTCTTCCTCCAACGCTAAATTCACAATTCCTTGATGTCTAAGAATGTGTTCTTCCAATCTATCCCTTCTTTTAGTCAAGGTATGCCAAAAATTTCTTTTCTCCCCAATTCTGTTCAGTACCTCCTCATTATTTACGCGATCCACCCACCTAATCTTCAGCATTCTTCTGTAGCATCACATTTTAAAAGCCTCAATCCTCTTCCTGTTCGCACTGTTTATCGTCATCGTCCATGTTTCACTCTCATGCAAGGCAACACTCCATACAAATGCCTTCAGAAAGGACTTCCTTAGGCTTAAATCAATATTCGATGTTAACAAAGTTCTCTTTTTCAAGAACGCTTTTCTACCCATTGCCATTCTGCGTTTTATATCCTCTGTACTGCTACTATCATTTGTTATTTTACTGCCCAAGTAACAGAACTCATCTACCTCCTTTATTGCTTCGTTACCTAATCTAATTCCTTCGGCATCACCTGCTTTTCATAGACTGCACTCCATTACCATAGTTTTGCTCTTGTTAATCTGCATCTTATAAGCATCTTTCAGCACACTGTCCATTCCGTTCAATTGCTCTTGCAGGTCCTTTTTGGTATCTGACAGAATTACTATGTCGTCGGCAAAACGCAATGTTTTTAATTCTTCCCCCTGAACTTTAATTCCTTCTCCAAATTCCTCCTAGCTTTCCTTTATAGCTTGATCAATGTACAAATTGAACAACATTGGAGAAAGGCTATAACCCTGTCTTACTCCCTTTCCAACCACTGCATCCCTTTCATGCCCTTCAACTCTGACAACCGCTATCTGGTTTTTGTACAAGTTGTAAATAACCTTACGCTCCCTATATTTTACTCCTACGTGCTTCAGAACTTGAAAGAGTTTATTCCAATCAACATTGTCAAAAGCCTTCTCCAAATCTACAAAAGCTAGAAATGTAGGTTTGGCCTTTCTTAATCTATCTTCTAGGATAAGCCGTAAAGTGAGTATTGCCTCCCGTGTTCCTACATTTCTTCTGAACCCAAACTGATCTTCCCCGAGGTCGGCTTCTACCAGCTTTTCCATCCTTCTGTAAATAATTCGTGTTAATATTTTGCAACCATGACTTATTAAACTGATGTTCTGTAGTTTTCACACCTGTCTGCACCTGCTTTCTTTGTAATGGGGATTATAACATTTTTCTTAAAAAGGGCTCTCCACGATTGTGACACGATGGAGTTCCTTGTAAGTTTAGGGTGTCTTGTGGTAACAATGTGTACCAAAGTGGTGTCTGTGGCCAAGACGGAGGCATGTGTTAGTTGGAATTCACGCCAGCCTTGCATGTGCGGGAGTGGACCGAAACCGACATCGGAGTTGCCAGGGGTTTGGTGGGAAGCCGGAAGACGAGTGGCCGAAGTGTCATACCTCCATAACAGGTACCCGGTCCAGCGGTCCCAGCCGGCCAGTTTCGATGATTAGCAAAACTGCGCGGCCAGACGGCTACACAGTGCTGAGTACGCCGCTACCGGCTGTCAGCGCACACAAAAGAAGTGGCCGCAGTCGCCGCCACTAAGCTCTTCCAGTGCTTAGCCTTTGCACCCGCTTAGCACCCATCGGGCACCTGTCACAGGAACAAGGGACGCCAGGCCTGCAGACAGAGGCACTAACCACCCCTCCTACTCACCTCAGATGCTGAGGAAGAGACACAAAAAGTTTAACCCGCGGTCGCTTGCGCATATTGTTGCCACACAATAACTCCCGTGTTAGATTTTTTCTAATAATGAGATCTTGCAATTTGTTATCTCTTTGTGGCGGACAAAGTCACGTTTATACAATAAATCATTTCTTTATTATTACCAATGCGTTATATATTAGTATGAACATGGTATGTAACATTTAATAGGCTAAAATTAAAAATTTAAATATTTCAGAAACCTTTTAGATTACAACACCTGTGTGAACAGCAGCTCGTAATGTTTATAGGAAGTAATGAATCGAGGTTAACCACACTCCTTTTTACTCATCAGATTCAGATATGGCTTTTTGTGACATACACTCCTGACAAATGTGAACACTCGCTTTTCAAAGTTCTTTACAGTTAGGGCTGTAACAGTGATGAGAGCGATTCTGCGTATATCTGTTTTTCTTCTTAGGGCAGTACCGACATCTTGTTTTTTCTCTTGATTCATTTTCTTCTCGTCTATCGTTGCCAATGCACCGTTACTACGGGTCTTCTCGCAAACATCCACAAATTCCTTATATATTTCTCTAATAGGTGCCGGATTATCTCTTTCTATGAGCTCTCGTAAATTTGCCGACAGAACGTACAAGCTTAGAGAAGTGTATGGAACCATTATTTGCTCATCGAACAATAAAGAAATCCTGTGTACTCTCATCAGTGCCCCATAGCTCATCAATATTGTGATGCTGTGTTTTTTTCACTCTTGCGAGGAATAATACACCAAAGAAAGCAGGCAATTCTTCAAACTATGTTTGTGGGCAGTCTCGAGCACTCAGTGAATAAGATGCTGCCATTCTGTCAAGTTCTTGGTTTGTGTATTAGACAATTCGATAAATTACATTATCTGAAAAAATAATTTTTAGCATTCCAACATTCTTAACGAATAATTTGCAACACTCTTCACAGCTGTTTTTGCTGGAGGAGCCTGTTGCTTCAACCATCTTTACCAAGAAACGATCAGTATATTGAGAAACAGCTGTAGCAGAAGTATCAGATTCGCTGTCTGACTGAACTGTTGCGGTACTGATCTCTTCCTGCTCGGGAAGTGCGTCAGTATCTCATGACAGACCCTCAGTGTGAATATCCTCATCTAGTGGATCATCTGGCCACATCAATGACTGTTCCTCTGACTTCCCTCAAATGTTTTATATACTTTCATATCCAACAGAGAATGTCATGTATACAAACAATTGCTTCATTCATTTCGTAAAAGTCAATAAGAATACTTTGCTTATAAAAGACGTAACATCGTTGAACACTTTCAGGAGAAACCAAACGAACACAGCCGCATGTTATAAAAAGCACAAGAAACAGACTAAAAGTGAAGCAAGGCGGTATTCCACGAAAGGAGAAGTAATTGTTACGTAAAGACTCTCGTGTTAGAAAAAAAATCTAACACTACGCCCTACTTCAAATAATGACACAACTAACAGGCTATTGTTGAAATCTGATAGTCGAGTAGCAGATTAATCGAAGCACAGGATATGAAAGAAACCATTTCTAGATCGTCGGTTCATTAGCTTTCAAATATGCTAGAATAAAATCATAAAATCATTAATGTTAGATTTTTCTAACAACGCGAGTGATCGAGGGTTAAAGTATCTTCTTATGTGTGCAGGTTTTAGTTTCCTTCAAGTATCTTCTAGAATATTGTCTCCCTTCCCCCATCGAAGGCCCTAGTCACCGTTTCGAACCGATGAGAACAGTGTTTGTGACTTAAAAACCAGTGTTGGGTCGACGACAATGTGAAGGACAGCATCAGGTGGAAAAGTCGTGTGAGCAGTCAAAACAGTGGACGCTCTGAGAGTGCGAAATACGATTCACTTGCTTTCCCTGTAGTAACCCTAGTCGCTTTCAGCAATTTTAAAATACGACTGTAATGAACTTATGGAGACATTTCATCAATGCCTTTTTGCTTGTTTATGTACTATTTTTCACAAGACTTCTTACTAATCATGTGACACAACACAAAGGACACGTTCAACCACATAATTTTTTTGGTTTGTGTTTCAATGACATGTAGGTTCTATGTTTATGATTTATCTATTTTTCTTTGTAAATATTGGATTGTTGTACATATTGTCCCAATCCTGTGGTCTCACCAGCCACATTTGCATCTCCATTGATTTAGTTTTTATAGGAATAAGTATTTTACACTGTGTTTCTTTGTTGTTGTTTGTATTTGCTGTGTTTAAGTGACGTGCCCCAGCTGTCTATGTTCCCCATAAGGCAGCCATATGTTAGCTTAGTAAAGTTTGCTGTCTCTGATGTAATATAATTACCTCAGCCTCCATCAAAATATTAAATTATCAGGGGTGATGAAAGACGACCGTCTGTTGTCTTCCGTATATTTTTTGTAAAATTGTAATTTATTTGAGTCGTAGATTAGCATTTTGTTAAAACTAGAACTCCACTCTTTTCAAGGCATGAGAAATACCATTTTTATTTCATGTTTTAAAGTATTAGTTTCTGAAATATTGGTTAATATTGCTAGGACTTTGTTATTTTAATAATTTATTATTGTGGTTATGAATGTGGCTTCTCCGCTATGCCACTGTCCCTGTGAGAATGTGTACTTGTTTTAGTTTTAAGTGGTTGTGCGAGGATCTAATGGCTGTATGAATGTGGATGGTAATAGCTCTCTTTGCTTGTGCTCGGATCGTGGTGAGGTAATGTTGGTTCTTCTCTGGTGTCTGAGGAGATGGTAGCGTTTCGTTGTCTACCATGTTTACCTTAGACTCTTGAACTTCGATTCATGTTTCGGATTTATATATTTATTTTTTTATCGTGAGCGGAAATTTGTCCCAGTTTTCCAATCCAGGGATTTCCAACAGATAAATCGGTGTATGTGTCACTAGTTGCAGTTTGATAACAGCCTGGTATATTCAAAACGTTTGTGATTATGTGGCGGTGTACGAACTCTATGTAAATTCTTTCTAGCTTTGTGGGGTCCGATTTCTAACGGACGATATGTTCATTTCTGTACAGTGCATGTAAAATCTTTTTTATCGTTTCCTTCCGTGAGTGATATGTGTTCCACGTGGTTTGTTCTTAGAACAAATCCTTCAGCTTCCACTATGGTTTGTTCCATGTCCATCAGGCAAGTAACTATGTGTGTATCTTTCTAATTTCCACTAGCATTTCGCGATCTTCTCTCCCCGCCTATTTTAATTTTGCTGTTTCTTCTCCAAACTAGTAGTAGATGCAACTTAACTTTGCTAGACTCACGCACCATCTCAAATCAGGCACGACAGACGAGAGCCATCTTCGCAGTGTTATTGTATATTTTGTTGTGTGGTACCTCCGGGTTTGCTGAATTTCCCCTACGATAGCGGCGCCTGCTTCTGCCTCGTTTCAGAATGCTGATTTTGGTGAGTTTCATTGTTGCATTGCCTGTGTGTGAGCGAGTGAGTGTTGTTTGTAATTCCTCCCCCCCAGTAGCGTTAAGTTCTGTGTGATTTATGTTAAATTCAATGCTGGGCATCGTCAGTTTTAGCTCATGTAAGTGAGATGCATTTTTATTGTATTAACAAAATTGGTTCCCCTGTTTGCTTGCGTTCGACCTGAATAAACAAGTTCAGTATAATTTTGACTTGCCTATAAATTGCAGTTTTCGAGCACCTTCCCCCTTTTATTTAATATTGTTTTTCACCAGTTCTGAGAACATGCTCAGATACAGTATTTTATGTTTATGTTCCGTTTCGCCATAATTGTTTTTCTTATTCACCTTTATGAAATAACTTTAATTGTGGTGGCTTGTTTATTAATGCCTGTGTGTAATTTCGCGTGAGCTGCTACATATATTGTCCACTGTATCGTTAACTTCCTGCTATTATAGTATTTTGAACCAAGTCAGTTCTCAATTTGGGCCAGGGAACAAAGGTTTGCAACAAGAAGTAGCCGGTAGTTCACGCGGACCTTCTGCTAATTTTACTGCTAAAATTAAGCTTTTTTTATGACAGTAAACTCTTATCTGGGTACCTCCTACCAGAATTAAGCTTTTATTTCGTACAGTGGCTTACTTTTAACGTTCATTTTTATTAGAGTTGAAGATTTGAAATCGTGATCCGAGCTATATCTTTGAAAACATCTACTGTGTTTTACCACTTTCAATGGCTATCTTCTCTCATGATTACTGTATTGTGCATATCTACAGCATATCATATTTCATATTTCCAATTATATAAATTTCATTTGTCTCCTGATGAATTTATCGATGAAAATCGGCACTTAAATTTTCAAGTTCGCTTATTTATATAATGATGTCACGTGACAATCCTAGCTTAATACTGATAACAGGAGCAGACCCAGCACCACCTAGAAAAGATAGAACACAATACTCACTCCAGAGAGTTTCCACTCTATGGCATAGACCATATATAACATAGCCAGATCAATGGCGTCTCCCTATCTCTGCCCTTTTGTGGTTTGAAATCATAACCTAAAGTTTTTGCTCCTGGTCTGAAGTTTTTGCCCCGCGTCATGAGACGCAATTTTCGACATTACAAGCAACAGTGTTCTCATGTATAAATGAAATGAATCTAGAATGTAGGTGTCATTGCTACTGTTTCCATTTGCAGCAACTGAATCTATATCTTACCAGTTACTCATCATTCTCTAATCTGGTACCTGATGTCATTTCTGATGACTCTTAAAAAAAAAAAAAAATAAAAAAAAAAAAAGTTACAGCACCAGGAACCGAACACTCAATCTTCCATGCGTGAATCTAACGCACTACCACGAGACCACCAGTAACACAATGCTAGGAACGGCAAGTTTACAGACACTTTTCTATCAAGCGAAAAGTTTCCTAGAACGAAATTAATTTTTAGAGATGTTTGGATTTTTCCTTCCATTACAGGCTAAACACTATCTAAATACAAATTTTGTCGTTTGTGTGTCTGTTAGAAGTACCTTAGAATTTTGATGGTGGGTGAATCAGTGAGTGACAGAATTAGCGATTTTCGACTGCTAATATTTCGTAAACTATAAGGTGTAGAATAATATAATTTGAAGATATAGCTACTTATAGCAGATACTCTTGGCAATCAAAATCTCACCTGAAGTACAGGGGGGGTCGAAAGTGCCGTCTACTTCTTCGAGAAAAGGATGGTACGGCTGTGCGCTCGAATTGGCAGGGGCACTTCAACGCCCACAGATTTGTTTTTACTTTTAAATTCAATTCTTATTTATTTGTGTTTCTGTATAGTTGACGAATAAAGAAGCGTCACTTCTTACATTGTCCTCGGTTTAAATTAAAAAAAAAAGATATTCAAGTTTCTGACATTTATCAGTTTTTTCAAACATATACAACAACAATACTTAAACGTACATTACAAAAAATTTACAAATTGTTCAACTTTACACGTATATAAATATTAAACAAATATAAGTAATAAGACATTTTACAATATTACAGAATTACATGTTTTACAAAACTTTCTACAACCTATATGGATCAAAAATATTCTCATTGACTCTAATAATTATGCCAAACAATTTGCACTTTTTAATATACCTCTTTGACTCTACAAATTGTGACAAACAGTTTGCACTTTTTAATGTTTCTTATTTCTATTGTCTTCACTACTTTTTCTGATGATGACCCATGGGTTGATGGTCCACTGTGATTGCAGAATCTCATCGACTCATTTTATTGGTTTTATGAATCAAGTGAGGAGCACCATAGCATACAATGCTGAGACTTTAGGTTGTCGATGATGCTCAACCTGAGTATCTTATCTCCTATTGAAAGCATTTGATGACTGTCAAATATTAAATCGTTGTTCCATTCTTGTCACACAAAGGATTGGTATGACACCTCTGTAGATATTGGTGGAAAAATAATATGAATATACTCATGTTGTGGATTGTCGTTGATTATGCTTATGAGTCTAAGACTCATTTAGACTATTGACAGAAGTTGCATTTTTATATGATTGTGCAAAGAGATGGTATTGTGAGATGGTCATTATTGATTACAACACTGCAATGACTTTTCGAAAGATGCTGAAAATATTTTAGGATGGGAAAGAAAGGAATTATGAATATCTGCCAATCTTATGTCCTCTTGTGACCTTCTTTGCTTCTGACTTCTTTCTTCTCTTCTCTCTTGAAATCTTATTTTCTTTTTGGGCTAGGGATTGTGAGTTTATTATGAAATAGGAGTGGATTGGATCTGACAATCTTTCCATAGATTTGTTGATACCCATCAATCTCAAAATTCTAAAGATTTGCTGTGATTATTTCAACATGTATATCCAGTCCATTCCACCTCGAGCTGTCATTAAGTACCACTACCAATTCATATAGTAAGGTCTGTGCTGTACATAATTCTCCTCTTTTTTTATTTTGTGGAGCCTAACCTGGATGCAACTTGCATTTCCAGTGATACAGTGGTCTTCACCACATTAATTTTCACTCTCGGTGCTCACTCAACATGACCATACCATCTCCGTCACTATCTAGAAGTCTTCATCGTTGAAAGTGGTGGAGATGGTCACCGACATCTCTCCCTCATATTGGTTGGTTGTAGATATTACAGTGTTTTCTGTTTTCATTTTTGTTAAGTCTACCATTACACAATGCAAAAAGGTTAACTCTTCAATTTTTACATTAAGCTATTTCCTTATTATTATCAAAAATTTTATTTAAATGAATAACCCCAGTTACAATGATTCCCTCATATCAAGTTGCTTTTACAAACATTTCTTTCAAAATTACTTTATTACATATTAAATAAAATGAACTTTGATGTTTCAATAGACAATACATAAAATGCTATTAGAAATTTTCGGTGTAATGTATTTTATATTCTAACATGCCTCTTCATTCTTTTTGTATTTTTTGTGTAGTGTCCTGTTTGTATACCTAATTCACAAAAATACTCTTCTCTTTCCAAAAACGTAACTTTATTGTCCTTTATATTCTTTCTTTTACTTATCTTGTTTTTCTTTGTGTATACTTTTATTTAGAAAATGTTGTTATAAAATTTAAATTTACCTCTTGTGCTTACTTTTCCTCTTCTGGTATAAAGTTATGTGTTAGATCTATATTTTAATTTTATATTCTTCAAAAGATTTTATATGGCTAGTATGGACTATTCATAAAACTTTTCCTGTTTTAGGATTGGTCAGCTCTACTGCATTATTATGTGCAATTCGTGTAATTATTACCGGTCCTTTATACACAGAGAAAAGTTTCCTATATTTGTTTTTACAAATGATGTGTTTTTAAAAAAACTATCTGTCCTAATGAGTGGTGTCTCTGAGTTGCTGATTTATCCAGATGAATTTTACGTTTCATTGCTGCACCACGTACATTGTGTAAAGCATTGGAAATGATATATTTATGCTGGAAATCTAATTATTTCTTTTATTTTTTCTGGAGGGTCAATGTTTTTTAATATTCTAATAGGTGGAAAAGGTATGGTGCAGTGGGGTGTTTCATTTATGATATCTTCGAAGTCTCCAAGATAGACATCCCACGAACAATGATTTTTTCCATAAAACATTTGGCATAAAGGCCTAAATCTTTCATTGTATGTTCAGCTGGATTACAACTGGGTTTGTATCTTAAAATGAAGACTTAAAGTATTTTTCCAGTGTATTGCCTTTACTGAGGTCCATTATCTGAAACAATCATTTTTACTTTTCCTACTTGTTGTATAAAATCCTTTTGAAAAGCTTTGCTAATTGAAAAGCCTGTTGCTTTCTTTAATGGCGTAAAAGTAGTGTATTTTGATGTCAATTCTACAACCACAAACACAAAAGTGAAACCTTTCCTCGTTTGAGGTAATGGACCATACAGATCTGTTGCAGCTGGATGCTTTAATGTATCAGGAATAATTGGAAACATTGACAGTCTAGTTTGATAAGTTACATGCTTAGCCGCGATACATTTCTTACAAATTTTTAGGACACGTCTAATTCGGCGTTCCAGATTTAGAAAGTGTACAGTTTGTTTCATTTTCAAAAAACACTTTTTGCGACCAAAATGTCGACTGCTAATATGTAAATACCATATGCATTTCTTAATTAAATCGTCTGGAATACAAACAAGCCATGGTGATGAATCTGTATTATGTTTATAAAACAGAATATTATCCCTTAATAAATATTTTTCTCTAATTTCTGTGTTGGTTTTATCCCCTAATTTATGTTCAATTTAAGGCATTAGTTAAGAAATTCTCTAAAATAACTTTATTTAAATAGTGTATTACTCGCTCTTCCTCCTCCAAATTCAGATTTTGATCATCAGCCAAACCTTGAGGAGACCGAGACAATGCGTCAGCCAAAATATTCTCTGGACCAGGGATGTATACAGCGGTGAAATCATACTCTGTAAAACCTGCATCCATCTTGCCAGACGTTGCGAGGGTGAAGGTCGGGGTGAGAGTTTAAAATAGGGAAAGATTAATTTTTAAAACTCACAACCACCAACTGCGAACCAAATTCCTAAACATGCAAAAACACTGGAACTGTGATTGCGACTGTTTGACTCGTTTTCTAGGGGATGATATCACACGTTCGCAGCTTTCCTTCCCTGCATATGATTAACAAAACAAATTCATAATAAAATCAAGTTCATGAGAGAAAAGGGTGTACTAACTACTATTTTTGAAAACACGTGAAAGTTCACTTTATGTTGTTTATTTCACAATATTTGAACCCTGTGGCTGATACGTCTGTACGTCGACACATTTACCAAATAAAGTTATAGCTCGTGAGCCCCCAGACAAAATGAATATTTGTCGCGAATTGTTTTCACACCACGTGGCTGTCTCAAACACCGTTTATGTTCATGCCTATGCGACGACACGTGTTACATTAACAAATCACAGTCACTTTAATTCAATGCGATGCACACCTTGTTCCACCGGCTAAATATTCACAAACACACTGTAGCACTCGATTTAACTTGGTACAGTCTACGACGAGCAACCACACGTGGCGATTGCCACAGACAAATCTAAAGTCACCACCTCGAGATCCACATGCCGACTGATGCAGAGCGCCGCCGCCCGGCCAGACACCCCACGTGCTCTCCCGTCTCGTCACTTCCTTCCCTCGCGCGCGCCCGCGCCAAAAGCTCAGCTGCCAGGGTTTTTTCCCCTACGTCATCAACTTCCCCATGTGAGCTGTTCTAACCGATTTGCCAACATACAGCGCTCAGCCAATACATTTCTAAAGCTTTCCTTAAAATCAAAGTAATTACACTACACATTAAACAAATTTCTTCTTAGGTTTTTATATTGGTATAAACATCCTTTGTACTGTTTATCATAATCGTGCAATTTCTTATATCACAGATCAGTGATTTACCTGAATACTTCAAGATAAAATACAAAAGATTGATTGAAAATAAAATGAAAAATAGTTAATATATTATTTTTATAAACAAACATTGCCATGCTAGTTGTGTAACTGTCTTGTATTTATTGGTAATTTATTACTTTTCATTGTCAATTAAACATATTACGTCAGATGTGACTATATCAGCTAATGTATTGTTTATTTGTCAACAGGCTATTTTGTAATGAGGGCCTTAAAGGTTCCTAACTGCACCGTATTACTTCAAATGCCAGTAGTATTACAATATTTGTGCATTGCACTGTGCCTGGCACTCGCCATTCTCCCTCTCTCCCCTCACCGGAAACGAACTGGAAAATCCTAAGTTGGAACAAGCCACCAACGTCGGCCTGCTCGCTGGCCTCCAGTCAGCTACAAGCACACAGCAAATCTCAACGTGGATAATTTCTACCTATGGCCTAACTATAAATGTTGTCACCCAACTGTGTACATACATTGCTGTCATAATTAATAAGATTAAAATTGTGTAACATTCAGTGCATTGGCATGGTCAATGTTTGCAGTGAACTTCATACTGTTTAATTATCAAATGCTATTAATTACCAGTATTTCTATTGGGCGGTAATCTTACAACGTCCATGGGTTAACTTGAAGGATACCAGTGATTTCAGAGCCGTATGGTCCATAAACATTTTTGTCCTTCTACCAAACAGAAAATACCTGAATTTCTGAAATCCCCAGACAATAGCCAGGACTTCTAGTTCTGTGATAGAGTAGTCCTTTTCTCATTTTGATAAAACTCTGTTTGCAAATGCAAAGTTCTTGTGAACCAACTTCCCATCCTCTTCAAACTGCTGAAACGACTCCCAAACCAGTCTTTGCACTGTCAGCAGCCATATAAAAAGCCTTACTCAAATCTGGATGAAATAAAATTGATGTGTTACTCAAAGCTTTCTTTAATTTAAGGAACTCCTCAATCGCTTGTTCTCATGACGTATTGTTACCTGTGAGAAAACATAATCTTGGTTTTGCCAAAGTGTCAATATGGATAAGCCTCTTATAAAAGTTAACAAGACCAAAAAAAGCCCTTAATATTTTCTTATTATAGAGAGTGCTAAAGTTCCGGACAGCATCCATTTTTTGTTCATCAGGTGTCATTCCCTCTGCTAAAATATTATGTCGCAAAAATTTAGTCTCTGATGTCCCAAATTGCGATATAGTAATATTGACAATTACTCCATGAGATTCCATCATCTTTAAAAATTTATCCAAAATTTAATTGTTTTCTTCCCATGTAGCCTCCAGTATCAAAACATCGTCCACATAGCAAGTAATTTTCTGTGAAATATCCATATTTAGTATGGTGTTTAGATCCTGAATAAATAAAGCTGAAGAATTTTTAGACCAAATGGTGTTTGAACTGCGTCCAAAAACTATAAATGCAGTATATTTTCGGCAGGATGGCTCCAACACAATCTGCCAAAAACTAGAATGTAAATCAATTGAGGAAAATATTTTCACTCCATTAAATTTTTGAATCAATTCCTCCAACTTTAGCGGACTATCTGTTTCTGAGACAATGATTGCATTAACTTGTCTCTAATCAAGTACCAATCTAATCCTACAATCTTTTTTACCCACAACATGAAGTGGTGAATTATATGGGAACTTGGCTGGCTCAATGATGTCATCATCCAACATTTTACGAATTTCTAGAAATACCAGTATTCTACAGCTCAAAGGTATTGAATATATAGGGACACAAAAAGGTTGATGTTCTTTTACTTCAAACTTATATTGAAAATTCTTAATACTAACTGTTTATGGTGCAAACATCTCAGCATGTTTCCTTAAGATGTTTCCAAAGTTTTCTCTATCTTGAGGTAAAATATTTTCAATGTCTGCTAACTATCCATCTTTTTCCGTACGAATCTCTTCCAACATTTATCGCAGAAGTTTTTTAGGATCATACTTAAATCTGTACCTAGAAGGCTTTCCCCATTCTTCCTCGTTGTAATTACATAACTGAAATTGTTTTATTTGACCTGATTCCTCTCCATCTTTTAGAGTTTGTATAAAATATAATAAAATATCATTTATAGTTACAAATCCCTGGTGAATACAAATATTAACCCTATGTTCATTTATAAAGTCTGAACCTATAATCATATCAGTTGTGAGCTTAGGTTTTATCAGAAAATTATTCACAAATTTGTACTGTTGCCACTCAAATGATAGTCTCATCTCGTATTTTACTTCTATTAAGCTTTTTCCGATTGCACAATAAACTCTTACCTTTCTTGTATTTGAAATCGGTAATTCTTGCACTTGTTTACATCTTTCATAAAGACTCTCTGAAACCGCAGTCACCTGACTTCCACTATTCACAATCACCTGTACTGCCAGTATTCACCTTCAATATACGCTGAATCATAGTAGTTGTCTTACTTTCTTTCTCATATATTAAATCATCTCCTATTGATTTGTAACCCAATCTACTGATAACAATATCCTTCTTCCAATTATGTACGCTACCTTGTGATAAATCTGCTAGAGGAACAGCCTGAGAGATGTCTCTTTCTCTGCATCTGTTATCAGACTCCTTCTCCTCACGTTCTCTTGCATCCAAATGTACCCTATTATGCTCTATCTCAGTATCATCATAAGTACCTATGTTATATACATTATATATTTTTACATTACCTGGTGTTTTTGTAATATTCTTTGAGCCTCCTTCCTGAGCTTTTTCCCTATCTTTTACTTCCTTACTGTCATCAAAACCATTGACTAACCCAGTTAGTAATTAATCGCCTGTAATTGCTATAATCTTCAGAAGTGGTGGCAATCCATCCTCATCATCTGTATTTTCCCAATTAATACTATTTTCCCAAGCTGTATATCTTATTACATTTTGTTCAGTTATTAACTTACTGTCACTGTATTGAATCTTCCCTGCTGATTTGAAAAACTATTATCTGGTTGCATTGCCCATGTTTTATTTACGTTGCATGCGATTTAGGGTAGACATTTTACCAATCGCCTTCTGTACCTGCTTGTCATTCTTGCTTCTTGTTAGGATTGGATGGTCTGAGCCGTACATCCTGTTTCGCTTTATTAAAATGCTCCTTATTGCGAATCCTGGTTTTCTTAATAATTATTAGATACCTGGTCTCGCCAATTACCTTCCCTTACGTCGTTTCCTCTACCAAAATAACTTTGTTCACTATCATTACCATTTAGTAATACATATCCTCCTCTGTATGAGTTATCATTATTATGATTATTCCTATACCCCTGATTATACTTTCCATTATTGTTCCATCCCCCCCCCCCAATTGTTCCATTGTCTCGAATCATCTGTCCTACCATTCCATTGACCTGAATTGCCATAATTATTTCTCCTTTGGAAATTATTGTCTTCACTACATTAACATAAGCATTATTATTCCTATTTCTATTATTCCCAGAATAACCATTCTTAGATATATCACTCTCTCTTTCTTGCGCTGTTTCTCCCTTAAATCCGCCTCCTTAAATATAATCTCCAATTCCCTCAATACCTCCTTAAATTCTTCCACATTCTCTTTCTTTCCTACAGTTGCCTGCTGATATTTTACAGGTAACTTCATCCTACATAAACTTAAAAACTCTCCATTTTCGTATGGTCTATGCAAACATTGGTTTTTCTTATCCATAGAATCAAGAAATTTTATTACAGAATGGAACTCTCACTCTGCAGATGAGTGTGGGCTGAAATGAAACTTCCTGGCAGATTAAAATTGTGTGCCAGAACCGGGACTCGAACCTGGGACCTTTCCCTTTTCCAGTTTGGAAAGTAGGAGGCAAGGTCCTGGCAGAAGTGAAGTTGTTTAGGGGTGCCTTGAGTCGTGTCAGGATAGCTCAGTTCTAGAGCGCTTGCCCTCGAAAGGCAAAGGTCCCAGGTACGAGTCCCGGTTCTGGCACACAATTTTTATCTGCCAGGAAGTTTCCATTTTACTACACTTTTCTCCCCTAAACTTAAATTTAGGGACATATGAAGTAACTCATACTTTATCCTATTCTGAGCTTCCTTCGACCAATACCTGTCCAAAAATGCTGATCTAATTTGTTGGAAAGATAAACAATTTTGTGCAATTCTCTCCGTCACCTCTGCTACAGAACCTGACATACGAGCACAAATGAAATCCAATCTATGTGCCAAGCTTCATTGATTCGGTAGCCCTACCTGAAATTGATCTATAAATGACCTTGCATGTATATTATCCTGTTAATACTTAAAATGTTGAAATATTCTTACTGTCAAGAAATGGTCTGTATCATATCTATACATGTTATCAAATTGTGGTTGATTCATAGAATCACTGATTTTACTATTTACTATATTGTCGTGTGTACTGTATAGCATTGTATTACCCATCTGCATGTTACCTGTTGCATATCAAAAATTCATATCACAATGTTGTAAAGGTGGAAAAAAAATTCTGTTCGTCAATCTCAGTTCTTGTCACTTGTGGTGGCAGTGGTACTGAAAAGATATTGTTACAAATTTGACTCATGGAATTTACCAGCTTGGTTGTTTGTCTTTCTATTGGAATTGGTTGCTTATTATTTTCACATCTCTCTATATCCCGAGTTTGTGTCTGTGTCAATAGCAATTTCGGTTTATTAACTACACTGGGCGTTGACGTTTCCACTTGTGTTACCTCTGATCTACGTTCTACATGTTCCTTTTCCTGCTGTGTCGTCCCACTTGTTAACTTCATACTTGAAGTATCTGTAGTTTCACTACATAAACCATCTGTTTCTATTTTCTGTTTAATTGTTTGTATCAATTCACATCTCAATTTCTCTAACTGATTTTTTGTCTTAATCTCTATTTTATTGATACGCTGATCATAACGTTTAAGCACTACTTTTGATACCTTACTCTGAATTGCTTGTTCTTCTGTTACCTGAATCGCTGTACATGTTACCTTTTTAGTAAAACGTTCGACTTTTTTGTCAATCTTAGCCATGTCCGATTGTACCTTGTCTACCGCTGAACGAAGCTCTTGTTGACCTTGTGTCAACGCCTGAACTTTCCCTCTCGATTCTTTAGAAACTTTATTAATTTGCATGGTCTGGTTATCGATCCTAGCTATACCTTCTTCCATTTGGACTTTCACTTGCTGAATATCCTCCTTTATTTCAAAATTCAAATGTTTGTAAATCTATCGGACCAAACTGCATGGTCATCAGTCCGTAGCTTACAAACTACTTAAACCTAGGTGAACTAATCTACGGACAAACACACACACCCATCCCCCAGGGAGGACTTGAACCTCCACGGCGAGCAACCGCGCGCTCCACAGCGAGACGCTTTACACCGCTCGGCTACTCCACCGCGGCCTCCTTTATTTCCTAACTTTTTCTTATCATTTCCTGATTTTGCTGTATCATATCCTGCTTTATATTGTTATTTTGATTTTTCATATTACTATTAATTTCCTGCTTCAATTTTCTTAGCATTTCCAATAAAACGTCCTGTCCTGCAGTGCTTCCTATTGTTGAACTGTGTACCCGAGATTTATCACTTTCCCCTTTGTCATTTCCGACATTTGTCGGACTGAACTTTGATTCATCCAAATCCGCCAATTGTTACGATCTGTATTGCCTACATTGTGAGTGTATTGAGAAGCACTTGCATCTGCCACTGTCTCGTGAAGTGGTACATCAAACTCCGCCAACTGACCACCCTGTTCTGTCTGAATCAAGTGTATCGGCACATTTGCGTTGGTTACAGAATCATGTGGTGGCGCTTGCAACCCCGCAAAATTATTTTGTGCCTTTGTGGCATATTTACAATATCTACAATCGGTTCTACATATTCTAAATGTTCTTCCTCACTTCCTCTATCAAGATCTCTTCTTCCGTTTATTAATTGTCCATGAACTGTCTGTAATGACGCGTATTCTGCACCAGAATATGCCGTCAACAAACGAGTTTTTTCTGCTCTTTGTGTCTGTAAATTCTGCATTTTCCTACGTGGACTTTTTAACTCCGATTCGGAAAGTGACTTCCTTGAAACAACATAATCTGGTATATCATTAATACTCCCTTCCCGATTCTGAACTGTTGTATCAATCACAATATTCTCTAAATCATCTAGAGCCCGCTGTTTCTGCTGCTCGGATTCTTGCCTACTATCGATTACATCGTCAGTCTGTTTACCCACTTGCTTATCTCCCATTTTTTCATCCTGTAATATCGATTCTACTAACTTTCTCGAATGGGCTCTGGTCAACATCGACCTATTTCGCCGTACCTTTAACCACAACAACACCTATCTACAAAACTGCAAGACCACTTACTAGTTGGTTAAAGCAACAACATCAACGTAGAAAAATGTGAACGAACTCTCCAACTGCTCAGCAACAATCTCCAAATCACGACCTGTGCGTTTGCAAAAGAAGTACACAGATTGTAAAATTAACTCTTCGTTGTCCTGTTCAGCGTCAGTTGCATCCATTTGTATCCTGTCTACCTCTGAAAATCCTAAGCCTTAGTATCTACAAAAATTTTAAAGAAAATGAAAAAAAAAATTTTTTTAACCCAATAATGAATGATCTTTTCACAACAACACAATCTTCACAATTATTTACACCTATCTTTACACTATCCTTCATCAACTAAACTCTTAATACGCTTTCCTGAAAATATTTCAATGTTACACAATTTGTTACGAAAAAATATTTTCATGAAATTAATGAACTATTCGCGAGAAACTGACTTAATATCTGTAACTAAACCGAACACTTTGAATTTATTGAAAAATTTAATAAACAATGACTAATTAACTAATACTTTTTACACTTTGAGCCTGAATTCATCTTTTGACACGAAAAATAATGTTTGAAACAAACATACAATTTTTTTTCTTCTCTAAGTTGCGACCCTCGCCGTACCTGTCTGTCTCATATCATTTATTCTTCCTAACTACTTTCCTATCCTGGCAAAGTCGCCATTTTCTAATGAGAAAAATGAAGCATGCTGTGGTGTAATTTTGCATAAACTACCAACTGATTTTTATTGCGCATTAGCTATCTAACCCGTGGCTCCTGCGTGGAAGAACCTAACAGCAAGTCGCGTAGAAGTCAGCAAGATGCTCCTTCTTGAATTAAGATATGTTTCTATAACATTACTTAAACAAACTCAGATCACATCTTCTGTAAGAAAAACATTTCTCTATATATTGCTAGTAAGATCAAACTAGGTACAAATATGGCGCCACTAGCTACTGAAAGTTTAATTTATTTACTGTATTTAATTTATTTAAACCAAGAATACGTACTGACTGAACTAAAATTGCACAAGAATTCTCGTTTGTTACGATAGAAGCTGTTAACAGGAGGAACAGAAATTAAAACGAAAAATCATAGAAACTTTACCCCGAATTTTTAAATTAATTTGAAAATAAAGAAATCTGCACTCGGCAAAATTGCTGAAGCACCGCGCCTAACTTGACTTCAGATTGACAAAGCTACAGATACGTTCTAGGCTGTCGCACTTAACCCGTGATGTTTTTGTTGCCTAAGCATGAGCATTGCACACAGTACCATTCGTCAAGAAGGCTGCAAACTGGTGTGCCTTCGTTGAAAATCATCCTAACTTACCTGACTGGATCAACATCAGTCGATCGAAATATTTTCCATGTTCAAATGTCTGTAAATCTATTGGACCAAACTGCGTGGTCATCAGTCCGTAGCTTATAAACTACTTAAACCTAAGTAAACTAACCTACGGACAAAAACACACACCCATGCCCTAGGGAGGACTCGAACCTCCACGGCGAGCAACCGCGCGCTCTGCAGCGAGTGGCTTAAGACCGCTCGGCTACTCCACCGCGGCACTTTCTATGTCTCAATGATATTGAGAACATATATAGATGTGGCGTCTGTTCCGAAAGAACAAACGTCACTTCTGATCCTGCAGTTGTTATTATTTAATATTCATAGACATCAACTGCGATTGGGCATAGCTGAAAATGTGTACCCAGTCGGGATTCGAACACAGGTCTCCTGCTTTATAGGCAGTTGCGCTGACCCCTACACCACTGGGGACACAGTGATCACCGCACCTGCAAGGACTACCTAAGCACGCCTTCCGTCCCAGCTTCGCCCTGCCCACAGTACTCAAACTCGTAGTTATGAAACTAATTCCCGTAAGAGTAAGGGCTCCAAACTTGCCCACCCCTCCCCACTAACGATAGGATCATTGCCCGTCACCTGCATATTATATATATATATATATATATATATATATATATATATATATATATATATATATATATATATGTGGTGTCTGTTCCGAATGAACAGACGTCACTTCTGATCCTGTAGTTGATGTCATATATCCTTTGAATATTAAATAATAACAACTGCAGGATCAGAAGTGACGTCTGTTCTTTCGGAACAGACGCCATATATATATATATATATATATATATATATATAATATGCCGGTGACGGGCAATGATCCTATCGTTAGTGGGGAGGGGTGGACAAGTTTGAAGTCCTTACTCTTAGGGAATTAGTTTCATAACTACGAGTTTGAGTACTGTGGGCAGGGCGAAGCTGGGAATGTGTATCTGACGGGAGGCGTGCTTAGGTAGTCCTTGCAGGTGCGGTGATCACTGTGTCCCCACTGGTGTAGGGGTCAGCGCAACTGCCTAGAAAGCAGGAGACCTGTGTTCGAATCCCGGCTGGGTACACATTTTCAGCTTTGCCCAATCGCAGTTGATGTCATATATTCTTTGAATATTAGATATTGAGAACACTTAACACATCCTCGTCTCGCTACTGGCGTGGTACGCTGATTGCATGAATCAAACGACCGTGATGCCACTACAATTCGCCCACAGGCGTTAACTATCTCACTCTGTGCTTATTCACGTCAGAGAAGTGCCTGACCAGTCCAGCGAATATCGTTCAATCTGATTACTCTCAAACAAGAAATAATTTCAGATCTGTTTTCCACAGAGCTGCTCTTTTCCGTAAAGTACTTAAAATGAGTCTTCTTTCTCACTCATTTTGTCTACACTAGAAGATGCGCAAATCGCGCAAACACAGTGTTCGCATCCACCGTCTCCACTGTACATACCTCCCCACTTTTCTCCCTCTCTCTTCGCCGAGTTAACGTCTCCACGTCAGCATCCCTTAGCCTATCCGAGCCGCGCTATTGTTCGGCTTTAGACGCACCTTCGAACTGGCCAATTACGGACCCGCTACTACCGCGTTTAGGCTCACCCCCACTTCTGAGGTCACCTTCCGCTACGCAGAGACTCGCGCCCGCGAATAACGTAGTATAGCACCATGCTTCGAAACCACATGAAATACCGTTGCCAACACTGTCTGCTATGGTATTTTAAATGATAAATTGTAGCCAAAAACATTCCCTCATAGTGTATGTCTGAACTGTTACTTGCTCCAGCCTCGAGAAAAGCTAATTATCGCACTCGCGATCTTATGCCGTACTTCGAATAATAACTTCTTTCATCATCATCATCATCATCATCATCATTGGAGGCTGATTATGCCTTTTAGCGTTCAGTCTGGAGCAAAATACCTCTAATAAAATTCCTCCATGATCCCCTATTCAATGCTAACATTGATGCCTCGTCTGATGTTATACCTTTTACTTCAAAATCATTCTGCACCGAATCTAAGTACTTTCTTCTTGGTCTACCTCGACTCCTCTTACCCTCCGCTGCCGAGCTCATGAGTCTCTTAGGTGACCTTGCTCCTCCCATGCGTGTAACATGACCCCACCATCTCAGTCTGTTCGTTCTAACTGCTTCATCTATGGTGTTCATTCCCAGTTTTTCTTTGATTTCCTCATTATGGACACCCTCCTGCCATTGTTCCCATCTATTAGTACCTGCAATCATGCTTGATACTTCCATATCTGTAACCTCTACCTTATGAAAAAGGTAACCTGTATCCAACCAACTTTCACTCCCATACAACAAAGTTGGTCGAAACATAGAGCGGTGTACTGCTAACTTAGTCTTGGTACTTACTTCCTCCTTGCAGAAGAGAGTAGATCTTAGCTGAGCACTCACTGCATTAGATTTGCTGCACCTCGATTCCAGTTCTTTCGCTATGTTGCCATTCTGTGAGAAAATACATCCCAGGTACTTGAAACTGCCTACCTGTTCTAACTTTGTTCCTCCTATCTGGCACTGTTTAAATCTCTTTCCCACAGACATTACTTTCGTTTTGGAGATGCTGATCTTCATATCATAATCCTTGCACCTCTGCTCGAGCTCTGAAATATTAGTTTGAAACCTTCCAATCGAATCTGCCATTACAACTAAGTCATCCCCATATACTTCTTTGAAATCAATAAATAAATTAACCCGTCAGATGTAAGTTGTAAGCAGTAAGTACTGTTTTAAAGATCCGAATATGTAGGAAAGTAGCCTCAGTGACTTGACTCCTTACAATGTTATCGATTAAGGTGGCATTTGTCTGAGACAATTCTGAAATTTCAAAAAGAAAATATGTCTTTGAGTTACTGCTAGCGTGTGTTGTCAAACTGAGCTACGTATTTTACGGTAAATGGGCTTCGCTCCCAAGATCCCATATCCTGCTTTCCTATTTCAGTTATCGTTACAGCAGCAACTGTAATATTTTCCGTGCTGTACTCTGCATGACGAGCAGTTTATGTCAGCCACCGCACTGGATTACATCAGGGAAACTTGCACGTCAGTAATGGACTGAGATTCGAGATCTGAATCCTGTGCTTATTGGTGCTTTTGGTGTTCACTCCACCGTCCGGACACAGTGGTCAACACAACTGCACGCACTGCACTGACACAACTGTTCAGCTTATCCACTCACCACTGACCTAGTGTCCATGCTGATTACCCTACTTACTCCTACTGCCATAAGAGTTCGAGCGAGCTGTGCCTCATCCCATATCCTGTTCTCCTATTTTAGTTATCGTTACAGCAGCAACTGTAATATTTTTCGTGCTGTACTCTGCAAGTTACGAAGAGCAGTTTATAACGTCAGCCACCGCACTGGATTACATCAGGGAAAGTTGCACGTTAGTACTGGACTGAGATTCGAGATCTGAATCCCGTGCCTATTGGTGCTTTTGGTGTTCACTCCACCGTCCGGACCAGTGGTCAACACAACTGCACGCACTGCATTGACAACTGTTCAGCTTATCCACTCACCACTGACCTAGTGTCCATGCTGATCACCCTACTTACTCCCACTGCCATAAGAGTTCGAGCGTGCTGTGCCTCTGCACTTAAGCCATCACTGACCGTCATCGCTTTGCATATATACTGATTTAGCTGTTTGCTCTTTCACACATGTTTGAAATGAATAAGCCCCGTAAAACCCTTAAGAATGTTGATGACGCCGTGTTTCTGCCAAGTCCTAAGATTTGGTTTTACTTACAAGAAAACGTTACTTGCCGGTATTGTTGGTAGCGTCCCGGTGCCTGTTAAAGAACCGCGTGTTGCTGGTGTTGTCTGTAATTCCACTGAAGCTTCAAAATCTGTTGCAACCGAAAATACTGTAAGGAAAAAATCCAGCTATGCCACGTAATGTAATGGACTCATCCTTCCGCTCCGACCACACAAACCTGAGGCACACTTGCTAGCAAGGAGCAGTCCCGCAGATGTGGGCCCGCTGGTTCAGGATAGGTTACCACGTCTGTGTGCACCGTTCCCTCCTGGAGCAACTGAAATGGGTGTATTGAAAATAAATATATCAAAAATACATGTGTAAATATTTAAAATCATTGTGAATGAGTGTGTGTGCGGGTTTAACACTGAGTGGAATGTGTGTCTTCGGACGTAGTCTCGGACGTGGTGTGGCTACTAGACCAGAGTCGAAGATAATTAAAAATGAAATGATTGTTTTAGATATGTAAGTACGAGTTAGAGAGTGAATATGTGTACGTACTTGTTTGATTGTCTATTGTTGTGTAATAGGAACACTGTAATTTCTGTTGCAAACAAATTAATATTTTGTAATCAAGTGTTGCATTTTAATTGAATATTAAGAAGGAATTCCACAATTAGTAAGAACACAATATATCTATCTATGAGAGTAGTCGGTTACGGACTCTTTTGTGACTAAGAGTAGGATCAAATTTAACGATAGAACCTAGTGTACCTATATTGATCAAATAGACAGAAAAATAATGTCTTCCTACTTGAGACGTCAGACAAAATTAAATTTCACTCGTCCGTTTCTCCCGCGAAGGACCACCTTACATACCGATTAAAGGCACAAATTCACAATGATTGTACGCCAAAAAATGTGGAACTCATAAAATAGATAAGGTATTTGACGTGTAAGTAACACCAATATGTGACTTCAAGCATGAATTAAATAAAGAATCGTTTGTGTAAAGTTAATAACGTCCACTAACTAATCGAAACAACTGAATTTTCTGTATATGCCTATCACGTTTATAGATAGAATGCTTCTATGTTAAACAAACGTCTGTAAGTCGGAACTCGTTACATATTATGATAAAAAAAGTCAGTGATGAGTAACTTCTGGACATTGATTTCGCTCAGCCCTACTGAGAAGATACCATTCATGGTTACGAACAATGACCACCAATCACAAGAGGGCTATACGTAATGAATGTATTGTTTGGCACCATGAATGGAAATACCAGATGATGATTTAAGAAGAACCTTACATACTGAATGAGAAGAAATAATATCTTCAGTTTTCAGTTATGTCTTTTCGCTCTCTCTGTATTGATAAAAATAAGAAAAAATGAATGCCTATTATCGAAGAAACAGGTATAAACTTTACTGTTAACTTTTATGCATTATATTTAAAATATAATTAAATGATATTAAAAGAGCTTCCTTGTTCTAATAGAATTCTGAACTATATACCTAATTTCCAATTAACTGGCTTGACACCGCCGAGTACTTGACATCAGACAGTGCAAAACGTGATAATAATTAGAAAACAAGACATAATTTTCGAGTGTAGACGAGACAGTTTGTTAATTTTCACACATTTTTATATCTGATAATTTTAATTATGATCCACCAATCTTGTAGTTAAGTCACTTATCCTGCTTTATTTTTCTTCAAAAATTATGGTTCAATGTGATTCCGCTACAAACATGCTCCACAGCGAGCTATACCACCCCGCAATATACCGACACCAGACGCAAATTGGCGCAACCGACAATATCAAGCAAACACACTCCAAAAACATGTCTTGCTATTGCCAAATAGTTCCATAACAAAGACCGTGGTAGATACCTCAGCAATGGTAACCCTTCACATTGCATGTACCAAGGCAGAAAGAGAACAGCGTCACACTGATCAGAGTCCATCCACCAAGTTCTCAGTAAATGGAAAATTGTCATATATCATCCTCCACTTGAGAGTTACAGACATCGCCGAGGTGGGTGATTGCATGCCTCATCGATACAGATAACAGTGTTGTACGTGCAACCACAGTGAAGGGGTATCTGTTGAGAGGCTCAATAGAAGTGTGGTTCCTGAATAGGAAAAGCAAGCAATTCAATAGTTGCAGGGGCAACAGTCTAGCTGATTCACTGATGATCTAGCGTAGCGTTATTATACAGTTAGTGTGAACAGATGACATTAAAGGGAAACCACACTCCTTACATATTCCGAGGACATGCAGCTCTACTGTATGAATACATGGTGATGGTGTCCTCTTGGGAAAAATATTGCGGAGGTAAAATATTAATGTATTCTGATCTCCGGGTGGGAACTACTCAGGAGGATGGCATCAAGAAAACCAAATGAGGCATTCTACGGATCGTATAGTGGAATGTTCTATCCCTTAGTAGGGTAGATAAGTTGGAAAAGTTAAAAAGGATATGGCTAGGTTGAAGTTACATATAACGTGGATTAGTGAAGTTCGGTAGCACGATGAACAGGATTTCTGGTCAGGAGACTAAGTACAATATCAGTTTGGACTAACGCAGGAGTAGGTCTATAATGAATAAGAAAACAGGAACTTGGTTTAGTTAGTATGAACGGCAGAGTGGAGGCATTAGCGTAGATACGAAACCAATGCCAACGACAGTAGTAGATGTTTATATGCCACCTAACTCTGCCAACAGTGAGGAAATTATGAAAATGTATGATAAGACAAATAGACTTCTTCAGACAGTTAGGGGAGAGGAAAACTTGACTGTGATGGGAAACTGAAATTCGGTAGTAGGAAAAAGGAGCCGTCGTCGATAAATTTTATGTAACCTCGTGTGTGGATGTGTATTTATCATTGTATCTGCCTATTTGCCCGGTAACTTGTGCACTGAAGGTGCTTACCGTAAGCTATTGCAATCCAAGCACGTTTGTATGTGGAATGACTTATCTACGCAGGCTTTATCCAATTTGAATACAGATATGGGTTCCCGCTACGTGCGAAATAAGCACGCCTGACAACACCAATGAAATTTAAGAGTCATAAGATTGACCCGCGCAACGGATTACGTTACAAACGCAACTGAACTAATTAATCGGATCCAATATACGAACTCAGGTGGAATGGATACGTTACTCTTGATATTTATGCTTCAGTGCACAATTGCAGGCCACAGCAAGGATTTTAAGAATGGGATTACTAGTGCTTCGACATTTAGAAATTGCTTGGAATAAAATCATGATTTATTAACAAATCCTTTAAAATAAATGCTTTAACATGTGAATTTAAAATGTAAATTTTAGTATAAATGAGAATTTAAATAAAACATTAGTTCCCATCATCTAATAGGGTTAATCCCGTCACTCGCAAGGATATGGAAGCAAGGAGTATTCTCAGTTTCCCTGGTATGATTTATCACATTAACACAAGGCATGCAAAGGAAGAATTACTCCGCGAGCCAACTAATTTGAATCCGTGCGACCGTTGCGAGCCAGGGGCAGCAAAGTGGTGTGAACGGACACATTGGTTAAATACACGAAATATTTCTCGAGAATTTGCATTACCGACCTACTGATTACTACGAGAACATGTCAGAGGATCACAAAATATTACAATTCCCGTCGAAGTGGTGAACATACGCGATCAGCGTGGCCCCAAACAAAAACCAAGTCACTAAAATTTAATTTAAAATAATTACTACTACGCTGAATTTACTCTTAATTCTACGGAATTTGGGTATTACTTGACTACATCACGTCTGGCAACATTATTACTAACCCGTGGGCCTGTCATCATTAGGGTGACCATATTTTCAGATCCAAAAAGCAGGATCTCCCAGTTTCGCAACATATCTCGGGTCTATTGAAGTACAAGATACCACCCGTCGGCTTTTACGTCATGGGTCAAAGCCGACGGGTGGTATCCCATGCTTCAGTTATGTCAGTGGGTCAACTAAGCACGGGCTACCACCCGTCGGTTCAGACTCATGGCATCGGCGTGCTGTATAGAAGGCTATGTTGTGGCGAGCTGTTCGTTTTACGAGGACAATTACTTTTACTGAACAGACAAGGGTACGTACATCAAGAATCTGTAAACCATAGAGCAGGAACAATATTATTTATTTACTTTAAGGTCTGTACAAAAAACTAAGCAAGTCATTCTATGCTTTTCAGATTTCTAAGAATACCTTGGCAAATCATATGAGACCACCAGGTGAGGAAATAAAATTTTAGTGAGAACCATGATTTAAATAAAAACATTAATCAATTGAAACATTGAGTATTTGCAACTGGCTATGTCTGAAACATGGGTTTTCCATTTTGATGACATCATCGGTCAGTGCCAACTGTGCTTCAATTATACTCATAATTTTACCAAATTTACCTCAGTGTTACATTTGATTTTTTAAAGTGATTAACGGTACATGCGACAAGTATAATAGTCATCCACTCAAGGTCTTGTTACTCTACATAAGGTAAAACAAATGATAATGATTAAATAAAACCTGAGGTTAAATTATACTTCCCGCCCCAGTAGCCTCACATGATAATGTTAGCAACAGATGCTGAGTGCTAGTAATCATGTGAAGCTGTCATTAGCCAGTCGTGTGACAATGCAAATGTTTTGTCGTGAAATCTTTGGGTTACGACGGCAATTACTTTTACTGAGCGGGCAAGGGTACATCAAGAACCTGTCAACAATAGAGCAAGGACAACTACTAATATCCATCGAATAATCAAATTTCGCAGGATTTTCGCAGGATTAATATTGAAATGCAGGATATTTTTAAAATTTTCTGACCTCGTCGCAGGTCGCAGGATAAGACCTAAAAAAAGCAGGAGTATCCTACGAAAAGCAGGACATCTGGTCACCCTAGTCATCATAGCACACAATCATTACAAAGCAATTTACGAAAATCTGACAGTGAACACTAAATAGTATGTAATTACTGTAACACTATTGCATGAGCAGGGTAAGCAGTGGCATCAGATCCTCTGTTAACTTTGTCCTGGCCACCACCTGGCACAACGTGCACCCTGATCACATTGCCCTAATTCCGAGATTAATCATCCACATATATAGATTAAACAAATCGAAAACACACGAAGAACAAATTATGACTAATGAAAGACAACCATTGCACCAACTGGACTCATAAACTACAATTTACCCATTTCGCGTGCAAAGTCCTAGTTACAAAGAAAATCACTATAAATTTGAATGAAATCCCTCAAAATGAATATGTACTAGGAAAACTACGATAACCAGTTAACCGACTGATACTTCCCATGATAATTCAATAAATAACCGACTTAGCAGTAACTTTGACCTACGACAAAGCACACAACATCTCGATCTGATTCTATCACCTAAAAAAATATTAAAATTGATACCTATTGATTACGTCCCCTAACAACCGGTGATGAAAGCGTCACCATGACCAACATTGCTGAAGATTCTCACCAAATCGTCACCAAAATCTCCGCGACACCAGCCAGCAGCTCTCCTCACGTCCGCACTCCATCAGGCCAGGAACCGATCTCCTTCTCTCGATACGCGCCACCAGGGCTCTGTCCCCTCTTCAAATTCGCGGGGGCGGAGCGCCCTGATTGCCTGGATACCGAGTGTCCGTTACTCCACCGCCTTCGCAAACCAGATCGACCCTCTGCTTCTACATCTACATAGATACTCTGCAAATCACATTCAAGTGCCTTTTCTCTATCGTTCCATTCTCTAATAGCGCTCGGGAAGAAAGAACACCTAAATCGTTCCGTTTTTGATCTGATTTCTCTTATTTTATTGGGATGGTCATGTCTCCCTAAGTAGATGGGTGCTAGCAAAATATTTTCACATTCAGAACTAAAAGTCGGTGATTGAAACTACGCAAACAGATCACGCCGCAATGAATAACGCCTTTCTTTTAATGATTTCCACCCCAATTCGTCCAACATTTCCGTGACGCTTTCCCCCCCGTAACGTGATAGAAAAAAAAAAAAAAAAACGAGCTGCCCTTCTCTGTACCTTCTCAATGTCTTCCGTCAGCCACACCTGGTGAGGGTCCCACAATGGGCAACAGTACTCCAGGAGAGGACGCACAAGTGTGATGTAGCCAGTCTCTTTGGTGGAGCTGGTGCACCTTCGAAGCGTTCTGCCGATGAAACGTAACCTTTGGTTCGCCTTCCCCACAATATTTTCTATGTGTTCTCTCCAGTCAAAGTTGTTCGTAATTGTAACTCCTAGGTATTTGGTAGAATCTACGACCTTAAGATTTGACTGATTTATCGTGTAATTGAAGTTCAGCGGATTTCTTTTAGTGGTCGTGTGTATTACTTCACACTCTTCTTTATTTAGTGTCAACTGCCAATTTTCGCACCATGCAGAAATTTTGTCTAAATCGCTTTGCAGTTGCTTTTGATCCTCTGTCGACTTCACTAACCGATAAACGACAGCATCGTTCTCGAACAATCTAAGGGAGCTATGCAGATTGTCTCTAAATCATTTATAAACACGATGAAGAGTAGAGGACCTATAACGCTTCCCTGTGGAACACCAGATATCACTAATGTTTTACTCGATGACTTACCGTCAATTACAACAAACAGTGTTCTTTCTGATAGGAAATCGTGAATCCAACCGCACAATTGGGGAAATATTCTTTAAGCACGCAATTTCTTAAGAAGTCGCTTGTGGGGTACAGTGTCAAAAGCCTTCCTGAAATCCAGAAATATGGAATCGATTTAACATCCCTTGTCGATGGCACTTCACACTTCACGTGAATAAAGGGAAAGCTGTGTTTCGCAAGAGTGGTAGTTTCTGAATCCGTGTTGACTACTGGTTAATAGGTCGTTCTCTTCGAGATAGTTCATAATATTCGAACAAAGTATATGTTACAAAATCCTACTGCAAATTGACGTCAATGAGATAGGCCTATAATTTTGGGGATGACTCCTATTGCCTTTCTTGAATATTGGAGTAACTTGGGCAACTTTCCAATCTTTGGGTACGGATCTTTCGCTGAGTGATCGGTTGTAAATTATAGCTAAGTAGTGAGCTATTGCATCAGCTTACTCTGAGAGGAATCTAGTTGGTATACAATCTGGCCAGGAAGATTTATTTTTGTTTAGTGAATTAAGTTGTTTTACTACTCCAGGACCACCTACTTCTAAGTTTCGCATGCTGGCAGCTGTTCTTGGATTGAATACTGGAGTGTTCACTTCGTCTTCTTTGGTAAACGAAATTCGGAAAGCTATTTAGTAATTCTTCCTTAGCAGTACTGTCATCGGTAGTATTACCATTGCTATCGCGTAGTGAAGGTATTGTTTGTGTTTTGCCGCTAGTTCAAAATGTTCAAATGTTTGTATAGTCTATGGGATTTAATTACGGGGTCATCAGCCCCTAAACTTACAAACTACTTATGAACTACTTACGAAATAGGACGGCACAAATATCCATGCCCGAGGGGGGATTCGAACCCCCGTGCAGACCGTGACTGGTGCGCCTTAGTCCCCTCGGCCACCGCGGCCGGCGTTTGCCGCTAGTGTACTTCACATATGACCACAATTTCTTTGGATTTTCTGCAAGATTACGAGACAGGATTTCGTTGTGGTAACTACAATAGGCTTCTCGCATTGAAGTCCGCGCTAGGTGGCGAGTTTCAGTAAAATATTGCCAGTCTTGTGGATTCTGTGTCTTTTTAAATTTTGCATGCGTTTTTCTTTGTTTCTGCAACAGTGATCTGACCTGTTTTGTGTACCACGGGGGTCAGCCCCCTCTTTTATTAATTTATTTCGTATAAATCTCTCGATTGCTACTGATATTATGTCTTTGAACGTAAGCCACAACTGATCCACACTCGCATTTTTAGTTTTGAAAGACTGGAGACTATCACCCAGGAAATCGTGAAGCTTATTATCTGCTTTATTGCATAGATATATTTTTCGTTTATTTTTGGTACATTTGGGCATTTCGACATTCAGTGTCGCTACTACAACTCGATGTTCGCAAATCCCTGTATCTGTTTTGATGCTCTTTACTAGCTCAGGATTATTTATTGCTAGGAGATCGAGGGTATTTTCGCAACCACTTATTATTCTAGTGCGTTCATGAACTAACTGTTCGAAGTAGTTTTCAGAAAAAGCGTTCAGAACTAGTTCGGACGATGTGTTATATTTGCCGCCGGTTTTGAATAAGTAATTATGCCAACATATCGAGGGTAAATTAAAGTCGCCACCGATTATAACAGTATGCTTTGGATACCTATTTGAAATGTGATTCAAGCTTTCTTTGAACATTTCGGCAACCGTATCGTCTGTCAGGGGGCCGATAAAAAGATCCAATTATTAATTTATTCCGGTTGTCAGGTATAACCTCTACCCGCACCAACTCACAGGAAGTATATGTCTCAATTTCGCTGCTGGATAAACCGTTAGTAACAGCAATAAACAGCCACCCCCTTTTTTATTTATTCTATCCTCTCTGAAGACCATTTTGCCCTTTGTAAAAATTTTGGCCGAACTTATCTCAGTCGTCAGCCAGCTTTCAGAACCTATAACGATTTGTGCCTCAGTACTTTCTATCAGCGCTTGGAGCTCTGGAACTTTCCCGATACAGCTACGACAATTTACAATTGTTATACCAAGGGTTTCTAGATCTGCTTTCTTCCTGTGTCTGACCTGCCCTCTTTGAGACTGAAACCCATTTTGTGTATTCCCGAGGCCCACTAACCTAAACAAAACCGCCCAGTCCACGCCACACAGCCCCAGCTACCCGTGTACCTCTTCCTGGGTATAGTGGACTCCTGACCTATTTAGCGGAACCCGAAAACCCACCACCCTTTGACGCAAGTCGAGGAATCTGCAGCCCATACGGTCGCAGAACCGTCTGAGCCTCTGATTCAGACCCTCCACTCGGCTCTGAACCAAAGGTCCGCAGTCAGTCCTGTCGACAAAGCTGCAGATAGTGAGCTCCGCTTTCATCTTGCAAGCAACACTTCAAAGCTCAAACAAAATCTTTGATACTAGGCAGTCCTTGCCACAGCCAAAGATTACAATATTGCCCATGTTACCAACACCCAAAGAAAGATACAAAATAAAGTGTACACCTTTGGGATCTCTGTTTCAACAATTGCTTTTACAGTCTTCAACACCTACGACAAAGTGTTGCTGGCCATTCTCAAGTGAATCGACTCAAATTTCATTCGTTAAGTTCACATAATGAGACAGAAGAGTAATGTAACGAAATGACAGTCTCGTTTCAGTGTGTATGTTCCGAAACTAATGAGGAGGTACTGAGCAGAACTGGGATGAAAAGAAAGGTGTAACATAACTTCGCTAGAAGAATGGATTAATTGGTAGGGCACATTCTGTGACATAAAGGAACCGTCTGTTTATGTTTGGTGCGGAGTGTTGTGTGTTTGTGAGTGAGTGAGGGGTGTGGTATAAATCGGAGAGTGAGACCAAGAGAGGAATACAATAAACAAGTTGTAATGGATGTGCCGATTATTGATTATTCGAAATCAAAACAACAATACATACAAGTGACGATGCCATTATTGAAAATCAATTTTTTTTCAATATTTCTTTCTTTGTTATCTAGGAGTCAAAAATACAGCCAAATAAACGATAATTTAATGACGGTATCAATAGTGGGAATGTTGGGTGTGAGGAAATGAGAAGAGAACGACATGTTTTTGTGTTATTAGACTTTTATTTGTGCGATGGCAAACATGGTTATCACAGGTTGTACTTGATGAGGGCGGCGAGGAGACCCTGGAAGGGTGCGTTGTAGTCGAGGGCGACCTCATTCTTCTGCGCGTCCTGGCGGGTGTCCTCGTAGTCGTCGTTGGGGCCGGGGCCGCCGACCAGAGCGCCGTTGAGCACGTGCGCGTTGGCCTGGTCGCCGTTGAAGGTGTTCCAGTCGCACGTGCCCGGTGGGTCGGGGCACGAGCTGCGGGCAAACAGGAAAGGAGCGTCAGTCTGACTCTGTCATGGTGGTGAGTGCAACTGCTCGACTGGTACGAACTGTTAAGTTCACGTCAAACATAAACTCTGTTTCGATGTCGCAGCTGCAAGGGTGCTCGGGGAATGGTCAACAGCTTTATAGACTTATTAGAGTCATTCTGATGAGTGAAAAGAGGCTTAACTGAGGTCGAAAATTTGTATATTGTCGTCGTAGATATTTTACGGCGTCTACCTTCCATTTTAATCAGTAATCGCTAAAGATTGTGAGTCACGCATCGGAATGCTTCTATTTGAACTAATAGCTAAATGTGCCAATTACGTCCTGCTTCAATAGAAGTCTCTCATCCTTCGGTTTTATCTTGAACCGAACCTAGAACACTTAGTGTCCGATTCTGCTGGACTGGTTGTCGATGCATTGAGATGACTTACCGAGATACAGATGCTTGGTTGTATTTATTCGTATCATACGGTAATTATCCACTTCTTGGATAGATTTTGCACATTACCTCTCTTGTACACTCTTTCACAAAGCTGCTGGTCAATCCAGTGGCTTCTGTACGTGAACATGACCGGCATCATGCGTCTGACTAGTCATTACGTGGCACATTTTATACAGGATGATTTGAATAGTTTTGAAAATATGATCGGGGGAGTCAACGATTTATTATTAATTAGACATATTCATTGCACTGTAAAACAAATTATCTGGATTCTACTGATATGCGTAATCTTTAGTCTTTGTCTACAATGTTCAAAATACAAAAGAGGATTGGTGGCGCCATTGAATTAGCTCTGAAATTAAGGAATCAATTTTAATTATTTTCTCATAATATAGTGTGTTATCATTTCTAACACTGCATCACACTGACTGAGGTTTTAGTGATGTTCCATTTTTACATAAGACGATTTCTAGGAATTATACTTTCCACGTCTGAAATGGCAGTTAATCGGTCAAGTGAAACTAAGGACAGTGTTTCTAAAATTTTGAAATTAGTGCCAGCGTATGATAGTCCGCCGTCTGCGATTGCTTTGAATGAGGCACGCTGTAACTTAGAACAGACCCCGCCAACCCCAACGTCCTGTGATGAAGACGTGACGATCGTCAGAGCTGATTGGTTAGTTTGAAACTATTCAGTTGAAACCAGCGTAACTGACTGCTTAAAACAGTAAACTTGGAGAGATGGGGTGTATAGGGCTCTAGGTCTACACCGTGCTCTCCCATCTGTCACCTTATAAACCTCGAATTGACTGAGATCTGTCTGGGCAAAGTGAACTATTGTACAACGAGCTAGTGGCCACTGAATGAGAAAACATAACCACCATTTTCAGTGCATGCAGTGGTTGTATCGTTTAGACCTTCAAATCTGTATACGTTCTACGTCAGGCAATTCCAGTATTTCATCTTATATATGTTTCTTATCTACTACTCTGATTTTTTAAACTTTGTTGCAGTGTCATTTTACTCCCTTGAAATAGTGAAAAGTACCTCACAAGCTCTTCACGTACAAGAAACGGAAAAACGGTAAATCCGATTTGTACTTATGAATTATTGAAAACTCTCGACACATATCGTCATTGACGCCTAGGAAATACTCCGTACTGTCGAAACAGAAAACCAGTGTACTTTGAGTAAAGATTTATTACAAAACGGTTCAAATGTTTGTATAGTCTATGGGACTTAACTACGGGGTCATCAGTCCCGAAACTTACAAACTACTTATGAACTACTTACGAACTAGGACGACACAAATATCCATGCCCGAGGGGGGATTCGAACCCCCGACCGTAGTGGCCGTGCAGACCGTGACTGGAGCGCCTCAGTCTCCTCGGCCACCGCGGCCGGCTGTTACGAAACGGTACACAATACTTGGTTACTCGCGTAAACTCACGGTAATAAAACGTGGCACATTTAGCTATACACGATATTTATGTATCATGTATAATTTTCATGTAATAGCTGTATGTTATCAGAAGTTGGAACAGATTATTAAATATTACAAGTGTAAATGAAAAAATTAGCTTAGACTGTTAGATTATAGAGCAATAAGCATTCTGCAGAATAAATGCAACCATCATGTACCTAAAGTACATAAAACATTGCGGGTTGCCGATGACATAGTAATTCCTTCAGAGACCGCAAAAGATCTGGAAGAGCAATTGAATGGGATGGACAGTGTCTTGAAAGGAAGATATAAGATGAACATTAACAAGAGTAAAACGAAGGTAATGGAATGCAATCTCAGAAAATCAGGCGATGCTGAAGGAATTAGATTAGATAATGAGACAATAAAAATAGTAGATGATTTTTGTTATTTGGGTAGCGAGATAACTTCTGATAGGCGAAGTAAAAATGATATAAAATGCAGAATAGCTATGGGAAGAAAAGCGTTTCTAAAGAAGCGAAACTTGTTAACATCCAATACTAATTTAAATGTTAGGAAGTCCTTTCTGAAAGCATTTGTCTGGAGTGTAGCATTGTATGGGAGTGAAACGTGGACGATAAGGAGTTCATATAAAAAGATGATAGAAGCTTTTGAAATGTGGACCTATAGACGAATGATGAAAATTAGATGGGTAGATCACGTAACTAATGAGGAGGTGCTTAACCGAATCGGGGAGAAAAGGAGTTTTTGGCATATACTGACTAAGAGAGGGCTAGATTGGTTGGACATATTCTGAGACATCAAGGAATTGTCAACTTAGCTTTAGAAGGAAGCGTGTGGGTTAAAAATCGTAGAGGGAGACCGAGGGACGAATATACTAAGCAGATTCAAAAGGATGTAGGTTGCCGAACGTATTCTCTAATGAAGAGACTTGCACGGGACAGGGTAGCGTGGAGAGCTGCATCAAACCAGTTTGCGGACTGAAGACCACAACAACAACAACAACATTGGTGGGGCTACTATTGATAAGCTGTGGCTTCGTACTAAAATCACTACTCCTGTCTTATTTTACCAATGGAATAGCGATAGACCATACAGTCGGCGACCCACCTGGAGCGGTGATGCGCGTGCGTTGGGTAGCTGCTGCCGACGCCGACCACGTAGCTGAAGCCGGTGTCTCCGAGGGCGTACCCCATCTGCTCCTTCACCATGCCGCGGTATGACGCCTGGTTGATGCCGAGGTCGGACGCCTGCAGCACAGAAACCACTCTCAGCGGGTGGTACACTCCTCTCACCGTAACAAGAATAGGACACAATCTAACATGGCGAAAATCCTTGCATTTCGAGATTTTAAAGAAGGTTTACAGTTTAGGTGATGGGCACTCATCAACATGGAAATTCTCATGAAAGCTTGGATGTTGTCCTCTTGCTTATGAACACGAATGCAATATTAGAATCATGGACTTTCTCAGTTACAAATATTCCTTATCGGTTTTCAATGATTCTGCCTTTTCTGTGACACGTCAATTAGTTTCTGGATCCTAGTGGTCTGCCGAGTAGATCAGTTCTTTAAAGCTCCGCCAGAGATAATAATACAAAGCACAGATCTGAGGAATGCACAGGCCCCCTCTGGTATGGCAGACACCAGCCAATGCGTTGCGAACACTCAAACTGAAATCCGTTTAGCTTCAGCTTGCATAAACCTCACGTTCCTTTCCATGAGCAGGGGCAGGGATAGATGTAGGCTCTCAGACACCTACAACCGCAGGAACACCGGAATTCAGCGGCCTCCTCCCACCATAAATTTAGAAATTGTATTAGATGCTATTATTAATCCATGGGGAATAGGTAGACTACGATTTATATCCTACATTAACACAGTAATGTAAAAATAACTAAAAATAAAATGATTTTAACAATGGAAAATCCGATAGGAATATTAATAATGGAGGATAGGTTACAACTCACCGTAAAGTGGCTCACTGAGCTTCTGACAGGCACGAAAATAGATAATCACATTCACACAACTTAAATTTTCGACCACGGCCTTTGTCAGAAAAAGAAATCACGCAATCACTCAGACAACTATACATACACAACTATCATGTCCGGCCACTCTACCAACACAAGCTAGACTTTGAGTGAGGTGGGGAGTGGAGGGGGAAGGATGCTGGGTAAAGGTTGGGGATGGAAAGTTCTGCAATGAATGATGGATTTTGAAAGTTCTGATAGGCGTGAATTTGAATTGCAGTAATGAATAAATTGAAGGGAAGGGGAGGGAAAGGATAAAAGGGAGTTGTAGAGGAGTGAGAGGAGGGAGTGGGGGGATTTGAAATGATAAGTATAACAAGGAAAAAAAAAATAAAGTTCGAAAAAAAGAATAAGTGAAGTTAGGAAAAAAGTAATAAGTGAAGTTAGGAAAACAGGAAAAATGAAGTTAGGAAAACAGGAACAAATGAAGTTAGGAAAACAGGAACAAATGAAGTTAGGAAAAATGGAATAAATGAAGTTAGGAAGAAATGAATAAATTAAGTTGGGAATAAATAAATTTAGGAAAAAAGGAAAAAAATTAGGAAAATTAGGAAAAAAAATAAAAGTAATAAAATGAGGGGATTCTGTATGCGGTGATACACAGTTATAAAGAAGATATGGATACAGGAGAGCCGGCCGCGGTGGCCGCGGGGACTGAGGCGCTCCAGTCACGGTCTGCACGGCCACTACGGTCGGGGGTTCGAATCCCCCCTCGGGCATGGATATTTGTGCCGTCCTAGTTCGTAAGTAGTTCATAAGTAGTTTGTAAGTTTAGGGACTGATGACCCCGTAGTTAAGTCCCATAAGCTTGACAAACATTTGAACATTTGAACATTTGATACAGGAGAATGGGTGGGGAAGGAAGAGGGAGAAGTTAGGCATAGGGTGCAGGGATGGGAAGTTATCTTAGGTTGAGACCAGGATGGTTGCGAGACCGTAGAATGTGGTGAAGGAATAACTCACATCTGCGCAGTTCAGAAGAGCTGGTGGTGGAGGGAAGGATCCAGATGGCTTGGGTAGAGAAGCAGCCATTGAAATCCAGAGTGCCGTACTCAGTTGCATGCTGTGCCACAGGGTGGTCTATCTTGTTTTTTTTTTGCCACGGTTTCGCGGTGGCCATTCATTCTGAGGGACAGCTGACTCAAAGAGGGCTACTCCTAACTTACGAATTAGATGCATCACCGTGTAGGGGTACACGTTATAGCAGATTTTAGAAGATGCTATGAATAAAGTTGATGTAGACAGTCATCCAATTCAAACTCGCTAATTAAACTTTAACTGATGTCTAGCCTGTATTGCGAAATGAGGATAGCAATTGGCCCATATGTAAGGGGTGTGCAAATCAATTATTCCATCTCCTCCAAACGTTGCATAGGCTTTAAACAAAGCTGAAGAGACAAATAACGGTTTGACAGTTATTGCAGCGAACCAACGGAAATAGTTCTCTCATGATGAGTAATCAGGGTAATAGGGCCACGTTGAAGATATTCGGAACATACGTCGCTCGTAAAGTACGCTTCATGCTACAAGTGGAGGTGTCTCATATGCCCGGGGCCACTGGTACCTAGCAGTTGAGTGACAGCCCATAGAACTAGTTCTTCTTGATCAGGCAGGTGAGCACCTCTTGTTCTTCCTGGATGAAAGGTCAATCCACCATCAGCAACGCGTCGATACGCCTCACTATAGTTTCGATGACTTGGCTTTTTCTGGTGTGGAATCAGCGTCTGATACAGGTGTATACCGGCACGTCCAAAGTTATTTGCGCTGCCATACATACAAATCATGCCTGCCTGCTCAGGAAATGATTATCCCGCAATTTTGTAATGGAATACTTTCAGTTTACTGACTACGTGGAGTACATAAACGCAATGTAAACTATTAAGACAGTCTGATGAGTACTGTAAACAAATATCGCTGACAAAACAAGTTATAGGAGACAATTAGAGAAACATAGGCTATAGGTGTTGTTGTATCTGCAGAGCCACTAAATGTGAACTTATTTCAATAGCCCAAAGAGAAAAAAGAGAGTTTAATCATACTGGCAACAATACAGATAAAAATGGGCACATTCACTGCCATAAAAAACTTGAATAAAATACGCATTTTTGTGGACAGAAATGAGGTTCTCGGGAACAGAGGACTTTGTCATCTGGACATGAAATACAGTCTTGAGCTTCTCTGAAAACAACAGGAGTTGTAAAGGTTATAATTAAAATTTAAAAATTGTTGTTTCTATTTCAAAACCGGTTTCGGTCTATTGCATACCATCTCCAGATGGGTACCAACATGATGGCAGGCGACGGTGGTGACACCGCAAGCCGCGCATACGTGAACTGATTTGTCATCATGTGTATCCATCTGAAGATGGTATGCGACAGACCGAAACCGGTTATGAAATTGAAATAACAATTTTGAGATCTGGACCGTTTTAAATTTGAATTATAACTATTGTATCAAGAGCGCTGTTCATCTCCAGGATCTTTTCTAAAATTAGTTGTCAAGGTGTTGGAGCTCGGAATATCATCCATTCTTTCGCTTAATATTCTATCCTAAATATGACCCTCAAGTTTTCAGTGTAACTTACCATCATGCAGATGAACATAGCATCGGCCATGATCCTCAGGGACCCCCATTCTCCCATGTAGATGAGGCCCTTGGGCGTCCTCTGCTGGTTGTTTTGCAGATTGTCACAGTAGTTCTGTAAGGTCTGCTTGTATGAGTCGTCACTCGTGAGCATTGCAAGGAGAACCTGCACAGAAATGGATACAATTAAAGAAACTCATAAAAAATTCTTAGGTGGCACTAGTTTTTTTTAACTTTGTGCAGAATGTGCCACTTTTGCATGCCGCAAAAACATATTTCTTTACGGCAAAACGCGCAAATATTGAAATTTTTAAAAATTGGTTGTAAACAGATGATTTTCACTTCTGTCTGTCAGTGTTACATGTAGACTGACTTCATTATCAACTGACTGATTTGTCGCAGTGATTATGACATCGGATATGTACTCGCTTGCGGAATGGGAAAAGATTCCATTCTGACCCTCTTGATCTACGTGTTACATTTTGCTCTATTCAATGAGCCGCATTTAACCCAAAAATTTCTGCAGTAAAAAAAGTGGCACCGTTAAAAGCTTAGCATTTTGTTCATTTATACTTCTTAATGAGTAAATTGTGACATCATTATGTGCCCTGTGGAGTGGCCGAGCCCATTGAGGTGCTATACTCCGATGCGCGAAGCCGTTCCCCATCGGTGGGGGTTCGAATCCCCCCCCCCCCCCCCCTTGGGCATCTATCAGTTAGTTTATAAGTAGTTTGTAAGTTTAGGAACTGATGACCCCGCAGTTAAGTCCTATAAGCTTAACAAATAATTAAACAGCATTTCAGCTTTTAAATTCGTAAATTCGGTCAATAATTAGGCAACCTGTTAACAGTAAAACTTCTTTTATCCACGGAAGCCGTTTGATGGGCGATGTGCAGCTAGTTCCTGGATAGTCACTTAGCAATACAAATTTTTCCAAATTTAACATAACGTGTCGATTCATCCGACTGAAAATGCATTATAACTCACTGTATACATTTTTTCCTAGTGTCTACAAAACTTGCCGCTGTCGCCTGCAGCGGCCATTAGTGATACGTTGAATGTCTACAACTACCGCCCAATCTCACTTCTGACCGCTGTATCAAAAATTCTTGAAAAAGTAATGTATTCCAGAGTAGCTTCACATGTTAATAAAAATAAAGTTCTAACAGAATGTCAGTTTGGTTTCCAGAAAGACTTTTCAACAGAACAAGCAATATATATTTTCACTAATGAAATATTAAATGCTCTGGATAACCGTAAATCACCCGTTGGGATTTTTTGTGATCTATCAAAGGGCTTTGATTGTGTTAACCATGGAATTCTTCTATAGAAGTTTAAGTATTGTGGTATGAGTGGGAAAGTGCACAAATGGTTTAAATCATACCTAACTGGAAAGTTCAGAAAGTTGATATAAGTAATTCACATAATATACAAAAAACAGCCGAGTCCTCAAACTGAGGAACGATCAAGCATGGGGTGCCACAGGGTTCAGTACTGGGACCTTCGCTGTTTTTAATATATATTAATGATTTGCCTTTCTATATTCATAAAGATGCCAAGTTAGTTCTCTTTGCTGATGATACAAGTATCGCTATCACACCCGAATCACAGGAATTAACTGATGAAATTGTCAAGGAAGTATTCCAGAGAATTATTAGGTGGTTCTCTGTAAATGGACTCTCTTTAAATTTTGAAAAAGCACAGTATATTCAGTTTCACACAATAAATGACATCACACCATTAATTAATATTGATTTCAACCAGAAATCTATAGCTAAGGTAGAATATTCAAAATTTTTAGGTTTTTGCATTGATGAGGGATTGAATTGGAAGAATCACATTGAAGATCTACTGAAACGTTTGAGCTCAGCTACTTACGCTATTAGGGTGATTGCAAACTTTGGTGATGTACAACTCAGTAAACTAGCATACTATGCCTATTTCCATTCTCTGCATTCTTATGGCATCATATTCTGGGGTAATTCATCATTTAGTAAGAAAGTATTCATTGCCCAAAAGCGGGTCATCAGAATAATTGCTGGAGCCCACCCAAGATCATCCTGCAGACAATTATTTAAGGACCTAGGAATCTTCACAGTAGCTTCAAATGTAACAGCAGTGCGCTTAGCTACAACACTAGGAGAAAGAGTGACCTACACTATTCAATGTTACATTTAGCTCTGTCACAGAAAGGGGTTAATTATTCTGCCACAAAAGTCTTTGGTCACTTACCATGTAGTATCAAAATTCTGACAGATAGCCAACTAGCATTTAAAAATAAATTAAGAGAATTTCTGAATGGGAATTCCTTCTACACATTAGATGAATTTCTAGATAAAAATTAATACTTTAGGGAAAAAATTAAAAAAAATATTTAAAAAAATAAAAATAAATAAAAATAAAATAAAATATTCAAATATTGAGTGTTATATAATATTATGTATAGACACATTTCATTTAACTGACACGTTCCACATCATTACGAAGTCTCGTATTCATGATCTATGGAACAAGTATTAATCTAAAAGTAAGGTCAGCAGCAGCGTGGGCTGAGGACTCACCGTGGCGCCGGCTGACTTCTCGTCCCAGCCGAAGCCTGTCCTGTACGCGTTGCTGCCTTCATTGTACAGCTCGATGGCCCGGCTCAGGTAGGACTGGTCGGACGTGGCGCGGTACAGCCACACCGCTGCCCAGGGCAGCTCGTCGGCGTATCCGTTGGAGCTGGAAGAAGAAAGGCAAGCACTCAGATTCTGACAAAGGACATTAGAATTTTGGAGGGCACACTGAGGAGGTACTGTAAGGAGAAGTAACGGCTGTATTGGAAAAGAACACCAGCGGAGAGAAGAGTTATAGGAAAGGCATCTAAAGGAAAGTTGAAGTATTAAATTGAACGCTTAAGAAGTCATTCATGCAGGAGAACCATAAGAACAAACCGTCATTTCATCATCACACATTCTACCGGGTGTAGAAAAGCAGCTGAGAAATCTGAAAACAAATCCAAGGTCTGGGTGCAATCCCAATTACGGCGTACAAAGCGTACTCTGTGTCATTAGTCCTTAGTTACACAATAGTATAATCATATGGAGTAGGTTCACAAATATGTGAGGGGTTCGAAAACTTCGTAATTGGTACTGCTGCGGGTATGCTGAATAGTTCGCAAAACATTTTCAATACAAACTGTTCTTTAATGACGCGTTTCGGAGATTCCATCATCAGATTTGTATCTGTTGGTGACTTCAGCCACTCTCCCACAAGATACCTTTACACAGGTATTATAAACAGTTTGTGTCATGAACATGTGCAGACTATGTAGTGGGACGGATTATTGTCTCCGCTACATATCTCATGTCGGCTCAGTTTGTGCAGGATAACTTGCTTATATTTGTGTTCTTAAATGATTTTTATGTAAATGTTTAATGCTATATAATTCTTAAAGAAGTTTTTTATATGTTTCTTTTTTTATGTTTCATGTGCTGTGAGGCGATTCAACCTACGAGGGCAACATCTGCGACGCCGATTCCAAGGAGTAAATATTCGGCCACATCAAGTCGCGGGTCGACAGCCATGAGGCAAGAAGATGTTGATCTCTGCGGTTGTTGTCGCAAGAGTTGACATTATTATCGAAGTTTTATGTTAAAAAAACAAATTTTAAAAGTCAGTTCCATTTTGTCTGTCAATGAATACATATCTAATGTCATAGAAAGCAATAAATGTTATCGTGTTTAAACTTGACGAAAGTGTCAGAGTACATCATTTATGAAGCATTATTTTACAATAAATAATATATTAATGAAACGAGGAGAATATTTAATTTAAATATTCTTCAATCTGAAGGAAGATTTTTTATGAATTTTTATTGGTGGAAAAGTTACGTCAAGAAGACTTCGATAAATGTTTCTTTTAGAACTTTGATTAATCGAACATACACATCGATCGATAATCATTGAAGAAATATTTTTTTTTTATCTGTGGCTATAGCAACGACTACAAACTGAAGAATTTCTTTTGACCGTCTTATCTATGAGAGAACTTATAAATATTGTAACAAAGAGTGACTGTTAAAGAATCTGATTTTGAAATATTGCAACGTATAAAGATTTTACATGAACATTTATTTTATTTTATTTTTATATAAATTTTTATGGGCGAGTGGACACCTCAAGGATTACGAAGTCTGACACGGTCACATTCAACCCTAATCATACAAGACGAGTGCTTTTGAAGATAAGGTTTTAGCACACGTTCCGCCGTACGAAGAGGTCGTTCCGCCGCAACTATCACTCCAGACTACTAGTTTGCAGATGTCCATGACTCAAACTGTTTATAACATCCGTGTAAAGGTATATTGTGGGAGAGTGGCTGAAGTCACCAACAGGTACAAATCTGATGATGGAATTCTCCGAAACGCGTCATTAAAGAACAGTTTCTATTGAAAATGTTTTGCGAACTATTGAGCAAACCCGCAGCATTACCAATTATTGTAAATATGGTCGCCTGCCTCAATCGAGACTTTGTGTCGCATTTACAATACTTCATAAGTAATTGAAGCTATGAGTAGTGTCTTGTTCTCGACGGCAACTGTTCGTGAGTCCATGTTATCGTCAAAAGTATCTCTGGTAAGTGTAATAGGACAGTTATTATTGTGTATTTACATAAAATATCTGACGACTTATTAGTATAATGCGGCTCTTTACTGATAATGTTATGGTGTACGGGAAGATGTAGTCATTGACTGACTGTTGTAGCATGCATGATAACTTAAAGGAAAGTACCAGCTGATTTGAGGAAAGGCAGCCAGCTCAAATTATATAAAAAAAATCTCAAAGGATGCAGATGAGTAGGAAAAAGAATCCCAATCCCTGCAATGGTTGTGTGTTGCTTGGTACAGTTAATTCGATTAACTTTCTGTTGTAGTGCTTCAGAGCGATAGGAATTGAAACGAGCATGTAAGGACAGTCGCAGGGAAGAAGGATGGTTGCCTTATTTGGGGGATTTAGTTATTAAAGAAGACAATGTCTAAAAGCTTTTGTAACACTGTGTTGATTACTGCTGAAGTGTTTGGGATTCCCATTAGATTGGTTTAAAGGATGAGATGGAAACAATTCAGAGGATGGCTACCAGGTTTGATACTGATACGTTCGATCAATGTGTGAGTGTTACAGAGATGTTGGGGGAACTCAAATGGGAGTCGCAGGAGGGAAAGTGACGTTCTGTTCTTGAAACTTTGTTGAAGAAATTTAGAGGGGACAGAATTTGAAACTGATTGCAGGACCAATTTACGTTTTGCGTTATGGCCACGAAGATAAGAGAAGTTAAATTAGGACTCGTAAAGCAACAAACAGGGATTCTTTTTGCTCTCGTTCCGTTTGGGAGTGGAGGAGAAAGGAAATGGCTAGCAGTGGTACGAGGTTTTCTCCGCCACGCACCTTGCTGAGCATTACCCAATATGTATGTGGATGTCGTGTCAGAAGTAGCGATTCGGAGAACTATATAAATAATAAATTCCGATGTACTTAAAACAAGTTCCTTAAACGAGTTCAGACGAATAGACCATGGGTGTCTTAAGTGGACATACGATCACATGCTCCTGATAGACTGATCTGGTATGATTATCTCGTGCGCGCTCGAGATATGACCTGATGTTATGCGTCGACCCTATTAATGTTAATAACCATTATAAGTTATCTCCTCGTTTCCCTTGATTATTTTGGAGCTTTAATATTGGATTTACATTCTGAAAGATGTCTGGTGTATGTGATTTTACCCAAAAATAGTCTGTTTCAGTTTTAAGTGCATAAAATTTATAAATCATGAATAGTTTTGGCATCTAAAACTAATGACAGATAGACGGGGACTGATGACTAAGCAGTCTAGTCCCCTACAAACAACAACAACCAGATCTACGACATTTTCCAACAGGGGCAAAACCAGTTTTGTGCCCCCCCCCCCCCCCGCCCCCTCCTCGATCGTCATCTTATTGGACCACCTAATTTAGGTTAATAACACTGAAAGTGGACCGTTCGCGATGGGATTTTGAGAGCTCGAAATTTAATTGCAAGTAACGCCTTAACTTGTAGTGAGAGGAAAATTGAATAAACGGATTTGTGGAGGAGAACATTCTTTACAACTTTTCTTTGTTATATTTTGTCGATATATCGCACCCTTCCAGAGATATCTGAAAAAAAAAAATTAAATTGTGCTATCTATGTAACTCAAAAGTCAGTCTCAGTTGCAAAACTTTTTCCTTATTTGCTTATTACGACCTTTTGAGGCATCATCAGATTATGTCAGGCGAAACCAAACACATATTGCGCACAGCAACCAGATAGAATGCCGACTGATATCTGTTTTGGCCCGCAACGAAGTCGGCAGCCATTGTCGGCCGCATTATATCTGGTTGCTGTGCGCAACATGTGTTTGGTTTCGCCTAACATAATATGATGATGTCCCAAAAGGGGCGAAAGGCGTCAGTGAAATAAAGGCCGGCCGCGGTGGCTGAGGAGACTGAGGTGCATGGATATTTGTGCCGTCCTTAGTTGTAAGTAGTTCATAAGTAGTTTGTAAGTTTAGGGACTGATGACCCCGTAGTTAAGTCCCATAGACTCTACAAACATTTGAACATTTTTGAAATAAAGAAAAAAATTTTGCCACTGGGACTGACTTCTGGGATATATTCATAATGCCGCGGCGGTGCGGCCGAGCTCATTGAGGCGCTATGCTGCCATGTGCAAGGCTGTTCCCGTCGGGAGTTCGAATCCCCCTTCGGGCATGGATGTTTGTGCTGTCTTTAATATAAGGTAGTTCGTAAGTAGTGTAAGTTTAGGGACTGATGACCCCGCAGTCTATAAGCTTCACAAACATTTGATCATTTGAACATATGTTTAGATCCAGTTGTTGTAACAGCCACCAGTACCGAGCGAGGTGGCGCAGTGGTAACGCACTGGACTCGCATTCGGGAGGATGGTGGTTCAAATCCACCTCCGGTCTTCCAGATTTAGGTTTTCCGTGATTTCCCTAAATCACTCCAGGCATATGTCGGGATGGTTCCTTTCAAAGGGCACGGCCGATTTCCTTCCTCATCCTAACCCTAAAAACTCCGAGCGTTAGCTCCGTCTCTAATGGCCAAGCCGTCGACGGGACGTTAAACCCTAAGCATCCATCCAGCCACCAGTATGGCGTTTAACCAGTTTTACTGTCTATATGTCCCAGTTTTAGGTCATTCCGTTCAACCAGTGTCACAATACTTTACGAACGTTGAACACTGGCGTAGTGATTATCACGCCTGCCTCGTAAACAGAAAAACTGGATTCGAATCCCAGCTTGGCAGAAACTTTCTACTGTCTGCATCCATTTATCGTAAAATGCTTTTGTTGTCTTACCGGTAGAAGCTGGCGGCGGCGGGCACGCTGTCTGAGTAGACGCCGCGGTAGGAGTCTGCGAAGTTGAAGAGCGACTTGGCGTGCGACAGCAGAGTGGCGGAGTAGGAGTCGTCCACCCCCTTGAAGACCAGCGAGGCGGCGGCGAAGGCGGCGGCGGTCTCAGCAGCTGCGTCGGAACCTGTGGGTGAGCCGGCCTTGATAGCAGGGGCTGTGCCAGGAGGATACTGTATGTGGACGGCGTGAGTCAGTCTAAGGGAACATCAGGTGGTACTGAGGCGGAAATGGGGATTTGGACATAAGGCCTTGATAGCAGGGGCAGTGCCAGGAGGATACTGTATGTGGACGGCGTGAATCAGTCTAAGGGAACATCAGGTGGCACTGAGGCGGAGATGGGGATATGGACATAAGGCCTTGATAGCAGGGGCAGTGCCAGGAGGATACTGTATGTGGACGGCGTGAATCAGTCTAAGGGAACATCAGGTGGCACTGAGGCGGAGATGGGGATATGGACATAAGGCCTTGATAGCAGGGGCAGTGCCAGGAGGATACTGTATGTGGACGGCGTGAGTCAGTCTAAGGGAACATCAGGTGGCACTGAGGTGGAGATGGGGATATGGACATAAGGCCTTGATAGCAGGGGCAGTGCCAGGAGGATACTGTATGTGGACAGTGTGAGTCAGTCTAAGGAAACATCAGGTGGCACTGAGGCGGAGATGGGGATATGGACATAAGGCCTTCATAGCAGGGGTAGTGCCAGGAGGATACTGTATGTGGACGGCGCGAGTCAGTCTAAGCGAACATCAGGTGGCACTGAGGCGGAGATGGGGATATGGACATAAGGCCTTGATAGCAGGGGCAGTGTCAGGAGGATACTGTATGTGGACGGCGTGAGTCAGTCTAAGGGAACATCAGGTGGCACTGAGGCGGAGATGGGGATATGGACATAAGGCCTTGATAGCAGGGGCAGTGCCAGGAGGATACTGTATGTGGACAGCGTGAGTCAGTCTAAGGGAACATCAGGTGGCACTGAGGCAGAGATGGGGATATGGACATAAGGCCTTGATAACAGGGGTAGTGCCAGGAGGATACTGTATGTGGACGGCGCGAGTCAGTCTAAGCGAACATCAGGTGGCACTGAGGTGGAGATGGGGATATGGACATAAGGCCTTGATAGAAGGGGCTGTGCCAGGAGGATAGTGTATGTGGACGGCGTGAGTCAGTCTAAGGAAACATCAGGTGGCACTGAGGCGGAGATGGGGATATGGACATAAGGCCTTCATAGCAGGGGTAGTGCCAGGAGGATACTGTATGTGGACGGCGTGAGTCAGTCTAAGGGAACATCAGGTGGCAATGAGGCGGAGATGGGGATATGGACATAAGGCCTTGATAGCAGGGGTAGTGCCAGGAGGATACTGTATGTGGACGGCGTGAGTCAGTCTAAGGGAACATCAGGTGGCACTGAGGCGGAGATGGGGATATGGACATAAGGCCTTGATAGCAGGGGTAGTGCCAGGAGGATACTGTATGTGGACGGCGTGAGTCAGTCTAAGGGAACATCAGGTGGCACTGAGGCGGAGATGGGGATATGGACATAAGGCCTTGATAGCAGGGGTAGTGCCAGGAGGATACTGTATGTCGACGGCGTGAGTCAGTCTAAGGCAACATCAGGTGGCACTGAGGCGGAGATGGGGATATGGACATAAGGACAGGCATGACCAGCTAAATACGCGCCGAAAAGAGCAATACTGAAGTAATTACACAAAAAGCAGACTATATTAATAAGAACATAATTTTCTTTGAAGATAAGTTGTTAGAGTTGAAGGGCATGAAAGGGGTGCAGTGGTTGGGAAGGGAGTAAGACAGGGTTGGAGCCTTTCTCCAATGTTACTCAATTTGTACATTGAGCAAGCCATAAAGGGAAGCAAGGAGAAATTTAGAGAAGGAATTAAAGTTCACGGTGAAGAATTAAAAACATTGCGTTTTGCCGACGACATAGTAATTTTGTCAGAGACAGCAAAGGACCTGGAAGAGCAGATGAACGGAATGGACAGTGTGCTGAAAGGTGCATATAAGACGGACATTAACAACAGTAAAACAAGGGTAATGGAGTGCAGTCTAAGAAAATCAGGTGATGCTGAAGGATTTAGATTAGGTAACGAAACAATAAAGGACGTAGTTGAGTTTTGTTATTTGGGCAGTAAAATAACAAATGATGGTCGCAGTACAGAGGATATAAAGTGCAGAATGGCAATGGGTAGAAAAGCGTTCTTGAAAAAGAGAAATTTGTTAACATCGAATATTGATTTAAGCCTAAGGAAGTCCTTTCTGAAGGCATTTGTATGGAGTGTTGCCTTGTATGGGAGTGAAACATGGACGATAAACAGTGCGGACAGGAAGAGGATAGATGCTTTTGAAATGTGGTGTTACCGAAGAATGCTGAAGATTAGGTGGGTGGATCGCATAACTAATGAGGAGGTACTGAACAGAATTGGAAAGGAAAGGAATTTCTGGCATATCTTGACTAAAAGAAGGGATCACTTGGTAGGACACATTCTTAGACATCAAAGAATTGTGAATTTAGCATTTGGGGTAAAAATCGCAGAGGAAGACTAAGAGATGGATACAGTAAGCAGATTCAGACAGATGTAGGTTGCCGTTCGTATGTGGAGTTAAAGAGGCTTGCTCAGGATAGGATATTGTGGAGAGCTGCTTCAAGTCAGTCTCCGGACTGAGGACCACAACAACAACAACGGTATAGAAACGATAGATTCTGACCCTACTGTTACGTTTGTTAAAGAAGCTACTGCTTTTTGAAGAAAATAATTACTTTGAACAGTAGAAAACAACTTGTGGATTTATTGCATAACCAAATGTTTCTGGATGGTTTCTATCTCTTGTTACTGGACATAAAAATATCTATGCTATCTCCAAAATAGAAAAGTGTCTCTTACGAATTAATTCCTTAGCGAATATTGTTACATCGCTATCTCTGGAAGGGTCACGCTGCATACATACATTTTATACCTCCAGATCGAACACAGAGAGATTCTAACGCCAAAAAGAACGGCAAAGACTAAGATTAAATGGAGGAAGCACAGCGTGCAGCGTTTGGTCCGTGCGTTAGTGGGTAGGAGTGTATACTCACCTGGTGCGCTGGTGGTGATCTTGTAGGACGGCCTGGACATAGTCATGTCTTCGGGGCGGCCCCAGTAGGCGTGGTCTACGTCGCCGTCGCCCACCTGCACGTAGAGCTCGTTGTCGGAGACGTGCGCCTTGATGAGGTAGTCCATGCCCCAGCGGATGCAGTTGTGCGCCTCACCCAAGACGCCAGCGGTGGAGTAGCCCTCGCCCCAGTCCAGGACGCCCCAAGACAGAACCGTCATGGTGAACGCCATTGGGAAGCCGAACTTGACGTGGTCTCCAGCTGCGGAAAGCAGACAGCCTGGTTGTAGAGCACGTCCGAGAGCAGTTCTAGTCTCAGGTACATGGTAACTAAAAATCTAGAGGCGCCCTTGTCAGTTATGTTCACTGTTAATTGTTCTGACTTATTTAACCACCATCAGACCGTCAGCGTGTTGCAAACGTGAACTACAATCTGATTAGTAACTAGTCTAGAGTTGTGGGTGCACTAAAATGAATGAGATATAACTGAACATTACAGACATCTTGATATCCCATTTCTAAAAGCAAAGATTCTAAGTGGCCAGTGGGAAGTTTTATGACTTTACCGAGGGCAATGGGAGGGGTGCCTGACTCTCCTGCCCCCCCCCCCCCCTCCCCACTCATATTGATCCGGTGTGTGCTCTCCCTCCATAGAGTGGACTATGTTTGTCACATGTAGTGTGATTCCGTGGTGATGTTACAAACTTTCATGGGCTATAATGAGCGGTAAATATATTAATTTGAAGTCAAAACCATATTCTGACGATGAATACGTTGAAAGGTATAAAGGTAAGCCTACTGAAATTCTGCCTTTGCCTCACACAGTGCTGAAACTAAGGGTATCAATTTCTGTACCTTGATAATGCCCTATATGATTCCCGCTGAATACTCCGCAAGTATCTTCAAATTCCCCTGTTCATGGACAGGTTGCGGCGCAGTTTCCATTATGTCTGAGGGCGCGATAATCATGCCTACAACACTGTAATAATGAAGTTATTAAAAATTTCCGGGCTGTTATGCCGTGGTCTAGTGGATTTGTTATTAAAACCCAACGTTTCGTCCCCGACTGCGGAGGACATTCTCAAGGGGGATCGTGGCACTTTTGGATGTCCGATTCACACCCTGGCTCGCTACTGACCAGCGAGCCAGGGTGTGAATCGGACATCCAAAAGTGCCACGATCCCCCTTGAGAATGTCCTCCGCAGTCGGGGACGAAACGTTGGGTTTTAATAACAAATCCACTAGACCACGGCATAACAGCCCGGAAATTTTTAGTAATTTTGACCATTCCGTCCGTGAAAGTTTACATTTTACTGTAATAATGATTTACATTTACCTGAACAAGTTCCACAAGCAGCTACGTTTAAATACTCTCTTCAGGCCTGACGGTAGTCTCGTTCAATACTACGAGAATAACTAAAGTGGTATTAGATCAGGCGAGCGTGCTGGGCACGTAATACAATCTCGCCTTCCTATAACCTTATCAGGGGTTCTCTGATTCAAGTGCTTCCGGAACTTCAGTGCAATATTAGGCCCGGTTCCGTCATGTAAAGTGGGGTATTTTCGAGGAACATCGGTAGTGTGTCTCTAATCATCACTGTGTACAAGGAAACATTTAAGTGGATGGAAAAAGATACGCGACCCTAAGTAAACCTGTCCACACGTTGAGTGATAATAAACATTTGAGGCGTGGGCATTCTCATCGATCAAAATCTATTACGACAGTTAGTTGCGCGTCTCTGGAAAGGCGCTGCAAGACCTATTCCCTGAACACGTCACAAGGCTCTAAATCAGTAACCTGCAAAACAGACTCTTTCTGTGGATAGTGAGGCTGCTGCTGCATTAGCCTTAAAACTCACAACACAGTAATCTCCTTATCTAGTCGAGCAAGCACTGAGTCTTCTTTATCAGCAATCTGTGTAGATAGTCATCTTACATGTTCATAATGCTGTGGTATCGAAAACTTTCGTTCTTTCCCCTATACAGGAAGGTCATGTCTGCCATTTTCATAATTGGAGAAACTTCATTTGGATACGGGAACGTAATGAGCCACGCCTTCATTGTGTTCTGGAGACTTACATTAAGTACATGATGTAGTTTGGGAGTTTTGGTAGTCTGACACTTGACTACCCCAGGAAACTCCATGTACTCACCATCGTAGTAGCCCCCAGTGAGGTCCTCGCCGTTCTGGCCCTTGTCGTTGAGTGCGGAGTCTCCCCTCCAGTAGAGGGTGCTGTCCATGCCAGACAGCTTTCCAGACCGCTGCGCCTGGTAGAACAGCAGCGACTTCCACAGGGCATCCTTGTACTCATAGGCTGAAACACAGGAAGACAATGCATTGAGACTGGTAGTGGGCATCCCTAATAAACACTTGGCTACTGTATAACTAGTTCTTTCAGCACAGACATCTTTCACACCACATTGAATTATTTCCTGAAGGAAGACGTTCCATTATGGGATCAGATTTTCAGGTCAAATAACATACAGTTATACGTTTGGTTGAAATATAAATATCTTGTGTATCTAAGTTCAGCGGAAGTGGTTAAAAATTTGTGCCTGACTTAGCCGGATTTCCAGCTACATGCCAGCATTCGACTTAACCGCTTCGGATAATCGCACGTATTTCTCCATCTGCCTAAATTCTCAACTTGCCGTACACTGCCACAGTTAAGATCTGCGTCTAATTTCCCTCTTTCAGTTATACCTTCATTCTCGTCATCGGACAATTTTCCTGTATCCGCACTACAATGTCCAAAAGAACCGACACTGTACATTGAATTGTATAAATCCTTCGACGGGTAGACGACACGCACAATAATCGTCCTATCAGTAACACAGCTATCGTGGCCAGCAAGAGAGTAATGGATGGAGGGCAGTGAAATAACAGTGTGGCCAAGTTAAAATCAGGGTACGGTGAGAAGCAGTTCCGGATAGACAGAATTGTTAACGTATCCTCTAGCGTAAAACGACAAATCCGGGACGGGGTCCTGGTGCGGATCAAATTTCCAGATGTCGTCGTTCAAAGCATTTCAACACTCTGGAGCAGTAATAAGGTTAAACATATGCATTTCACAATAACATCGCATCACAATTAGAGAGAGAGAGAGAGAGAGAGAGAGTACACTTTTCGGATTGTAGTTTTTGTTGTTGTGGTCTTCAGTCCAGAGACTGATTTGATGCAGCTCTCCACCCTACTCTATCCTGAGCAAGCCTTTTCATCTCCTCATAAGAACGACAACCCACATCCACTTGAATCTGCTTACTATACGCGTCTCTTGGTCTCCCTCTGCGATTTTTACCCCACACACTTCCCTCCAACGCTAATTTCACAATTCCTTGATGTCTAAGAATGTGTCCTACCAACCTATCCCTTCTTTTAGTCAAGCTATGCCAGAAATTTCTTTTCTCCCCAATTCGGTTCAGTACCTCCTCATTAGTTACGCGATCCACCCACCTAATCTTCAGCATTCTTCTGTAGCACCAAATTTCAAAAGCCTCTATCCTCTTTCTGTCCACACTGCTTATCGACCATGTTTCACTCCCATACAAGGCAACACTCCATACAAATGTCTTCAGAAAGGACTTCCTTAGGCTTAAATCAATAGTCGATGTTAACAAATTTCTCTTTTTCAAAAACGCCTTTCTACCCATTGCCATTCTGCATTTTATATCCTCTGTACTGCGCCCATCACATGTTATTTTACTGCCCAAGTAACAAAACTCATCTACCTCCTTTATTGTTTCGTTACCTAATCTAATTCCTTCAGCATCACCTGATTTTCTTACACTGCACTCCATTATCACCTCCTGTTTCACATAACCGTCAAGATTCAAACTTGGTGGATAATAGTAATGTTTGAGATGTCGTATATCAGTAGGCTACGTAACATTAATTGGACTAAGATAAGACGTAAGTTATCAACAGAATGAACAAGGATAGAAGGCACGGTGTATATGAAAATAGTTAAGAGAAGCGATATGACAGACTGTTTTAAGAAAGGTGCCCAAAAGGCTAACATTGTAGAACACCCAGATAAGAATTTAAAGAGGTTGAAATTATAATACAAACAGTTAGAAGTAAATGTTTATTCAACGTCTTGACGTAGTTTTCGATAATAGTAAGTTTGCATATGTCAGACATCGTCCAACCAGAGAAAGCGATTTAGTCGTTTAGATGAATTTATACGTAAGGATATGACTAATAATCGGACTTAAAGAGGTCTGTGTGAAATTTTAGTTGGAATTTATTCTATGTTGGTTTTGGCAAACGTTTGTTTTCATATTAAGAACTTTAAACAGCATAGTAATATTATGTCACGTTTTTAATATATTTTAGACTTGCACATACAATGTCAGTAAAAAAAGAAAAGAAAATAATAAGGACTGAATAGCTTGTGACATTAGTACAACATATTTTATTATTTTTTAATACTGACATAGTTATGTACAAGCTAAAATACTAAAGTTGTCTGAAGTTCCGATGATGACAACAGAAAAATGACTTAACCGGAAAGAATAAATTTCAGTAAAAAGTTTTTGATATTCATCTTGCTTCATTTAATTTCGCAGAATTACTTTATAGTAGTCTTTCTTCAGAACATTTTCGTATGAGTCGTTTCTGTTAATAAACTGTGCAATTGATCAACATGTGATGTAAAAAGATACACTATACATCCTCAGGAAGATAATTAAAAATGTTAAAATGTTTGAAATCCGTGGGACTTACCTATTCTGGTTATCAGTCCTTAGGTTTTCAAACAACTTAAACTAACCTAAGGACAAATACACACACCCATCCCCAAGGGAGGACTCGAACCTCCGACGGAGAGCAACCGCGAGCTCCACAGTAAGGTGCCTTACAGCACTCGGCCACTCGACCGCAGCACGAACATAATTACTACTGTCGAAAACTGGGACGAGGGTTACAACAAACCTGTATGTGCGGCTGTTTGGTTGATTATTTCAAGCTCTTCAAATTTACTGTGAAACGATTGATGAATTGCAGCCAGGTTTAAGATTTTAGATTAAGACAATGTACAATGTGCACGAATTAGTAGTTTATCGCAACATAAAATTTGGATAGCCGACAAGGGAATAAACGGACATACGAAACGTTAACAAAATACCTGCGTCGACACAGAAATGATGACTCTTACAGAGTACCTCAACTAAAGTTCTGTGTCTCATTTACAGGAGATGAAGTCCAGAGCCTTGTAAGTTAGTGCCATCCATTCCAGAGACAGCCTAGAAGAACTAGGAAGTTTTGTAGAAGAACTTGAGTTTTGTGAACTACTGCCTGGCCGCGGTTGAGTAGCCTAGCGGTCTAAAGCGTCTCGCTGCGGAGCGCGCGGTTGCTTGCCGTGGAGGTTCGGGTCCTCCCTGGGGCATGGGTGTGTGTGTTTGTCCTTAGGTTAGTTTACCTAGATTGTAATCTACGGACTGATGACCACGCAGTTTGGTCCGATAGATTTACAAACATTTGAACATTTTTGAACTGCTGCCTTCGTAACATACGCTTCTTTTAGATCAAATTACCTAGAAAATTAGTTAGGCGGAGGATCATGGAAACAGTTTACAAATAAACACAACGACATGGACTAGAAGCAGACGATACTTAGTTAAAAAGCTAAGGACGTCAGTTGCATATATTTTGCTTAAACATCAGAAGAATTGATGATTGCCGAAATATACAGGTCATAAAATACATTCTGGCGAAAGCAAGAAAAACATTTCTTAAAAAAAGAAAAATAACACTGTTACGAACAAGTTTCTGAAAGTAATTTGGAGCGTAGCTTTGTATGCAAGTAAAACGTATATATATACGTTATTGACAAAAAGAGATTAGAAACTTTTGAAGTGTGGTGTTACAGAAGAACATTGATGATTAGATAGAGTAACTAATGAAAATACAATGAGTCGAACAGTGGAATAACAAATGAAATGACACGTCCAACGGAAGAGAAATCGTTATTGGATTTCATTTTAGAAGACCAAGCCGTTAACATAGTAATAGGTTAAAGTGGATGTTGCTTACATCTTTTGTGTGGGGAAGAAGAGACTTAAACAGGTTATATCAGAGTAAGAGATGACAAAATGGCTTCATAGAATCCGAGTACGTTATGATGATGGTCTTGGATATAACATGACGATTCGATTAATAAGACGTGATCTTAAAGTGATTAATTGGAAATATCCCACGTACAATTACAACTGAAGTTAATAGCAACTTACTAAGTGACGGCAGCCAGTCTCAATGCACGCATTACAGCATAATCTATCAACTGAACTGAACTTGGGTTGGAACTAACTGACCACCGTCATGGTAGGTGTGTAAGTCCTGCTCTACAAATAACTCTCATACTTATTTCTTCACATTGTTCAGACCGAAAGAGAGATGAGACTCCACACTTTAAATGAAGTGCCTGCTGAGCATAGGAGAGACACTGTTCAATCCATAGCTCTCAGAAATGCAGTGATCTGTACTTACCGTGGCTCGAGGCCACCAGGGCGAGTAAGAAGAACACGCCGATTCGCGCCATTGTGCACAGCTAGCGTCTGGGATGTCTCCACCTTATATAGGAGGCGAACGGGTTGTTTTCGCGGTTGATTACGCAACTGTTGTTATTTGTGTCCATTGTCCTACAGACGGGAGTCTCGCCTGTCTCAATTGATAGTTTAACGCGATAATGCAGCTGCCAAAGTAAACAAGTACGGAACAGCAGGTGATCAGGGGGCTCGAGTGGGTGTGTCGAGCGCTCCTAGAGTGGGAAACGTAATTAACTGCAGATAACACGAAAAGTTATCTGTGCCATCATCTTCTGGTCTGTCTGTAACACATTTTCTGTGGGTGCTACTGCACCGATATACGATTTATTTTTAGAGCTGTAGTCTTGGAGGGATTTCTTCTCTTAAAGGGAGATCTAATACGTCATGTGAATAGTTGCTGCTCCGTTTATGTTTGATTACTATTATTATTATGTAGTATTCTGCCTAGTGGCAGTTCCTTGTCTTCGTACGGAGAATTTCTGATTCCATTGTTCCCTGTCTTCAGCTTCCTCCTTCAGTCTGCTGTATCTCCTTCCATCTTTCATGTCATCCATATGTTGAATTCTTCTTCTTCCTCGTCCTGTGTTTCTTCTGATTTTCCCTTCGATGACATCGAGTAGGAGTCCCTCGTGTCTAAATACAATCCAGTTGGCCTTTCGATGTAGAATTGTATGCAGGATACTTCTCTTCCCTCCTACTCTTCTCAGTACATCGTCATTTTCATGCGATCTGTCCATTCGATCTTCTCTATTCTTCTCCAGCACCACATATAACGCCATTGCCCAATTTTGATAATTTTTGGTAATAATATTTCATTTTTTGTTATGTTAGATACTAAATTTCATTCATGTTATAATCGATTCCACTATTGTACGGTATGTGATGTCTGTACTTCATGTGCTTTGTATATTTTATGAATATCTATATCATGTTTATTTTTGCATAATATTTTTGTAATTTTAATTGTTTCGGTAATGTCAATTTTATTTTTGTATCGTTTTATGTATGTCAATATTACGTAAATTTGTAATATCTCAGGACCAGCATAATATGTAAAACACTTAGTGAAATCAATGTGAACGGAATTCCGTTGTAAATGAAAAGGAGGTGTTGGCGCGCAGCTAACGGAGACAGAGTAGTCAGTCGAAGGTTGGCATTCACAGCAGTCAGTCTGTGGTGGGAGCTCACAGCAGTAGTGAACCTGAGGGCACAACAGCAAGACGTAGTGGCAGACTTATGCTACTGTATTCTGCCCAAATATTTGTTTCACTGGAGGCAGAAGTCCAATCTACGTACAATGGCCTCGGTGAACGTGCAGATGCAATGGTAAAACTTCTACTGTATGCATATGGAGCTAAATGGAAGCTACTGAAAACCGCTGTTACATTGTCGGCTCACAAAGTGCATAAAGATGAAATTTGAGCTGTATACGCTGCGCCGTCACCTCGCCACTACTCCGCATTAATATCAGGTCATAATATTTATTGTTACTGTTTATAAACTGGTCGTTGAGAGATTTAGCTTGTGTTTTGAATGTTTTTCAATAGAGTACATGTCTGTTAAAAGTAGTGTGTACGTAACCTTAATTTATCCTAAGTCATATAACCTAATAGGGATCCTCTCCTGTAAGGAATTATTAACCGAGTAACCCTATTATTAAAATAAATAAATAAATAAATAAAAACAGCAATCAATTTTAATAATGTAAATTTTTTGGAGAATCTTCTTAGTACAATATACAGTGCTGCAACTATAAATTTCATTGCTCTTGCACAATAGTATTGGTAGGAATAAGTTACTGTTTTGCCACATAATTAATTTAAATCAGTTCATGTAACTGAAATTGTTCAGACACCAACTCCTATGTTCCTATAAATTGTCAGTACAGTTTGAGGGACCTCATTCTAGATTCCAGGCTAGCAGATTTAATTGATGAACCTATTCAGCAAAGTGTTACTTAAATAATAGTTAACTGTAACAGAATCATTAGTTTCATGGTAGGGAGAAAGATTTCATTATTTTTAACAAAGTGATACATACTAGTTAGTGTTCTTTAAGTAAATTTTTGAACAGAGGTCATAATCATAACTAATTTCTCACTTATTTACAAAGAACATTAACAACAGTACTGACCATAACATCAGTAGATTTTTTATTATTTTTAACACTAATTATAAGCCTTTAGTACCTTTGTTTCTGAGTGCCATTTGCATTGCAATACTACATTCCACTCTATGTTCTATAGTAACAGAAATTAACTGATGAGGTGAGTCTTACCGTTACAATAATTTAAATAATTACTGCTTTCATTTAAATCTTTATTATTTTTGTGATTTTTTTATCTCTTATGAATCTGGTGACAAAGTTTCTTCCACCCTTTACTTATTATGCACCAAGCTTCTAAATTTAACTGCATTCTTAATTTATTACTGCTTGGTATTCTTATGCCTCATTAGGCTGGCGATTAATGAAACATTTTGTTAATAATTTTTAACTAGCACAACAATAGTTTTGCAAGATTACCTAAGTTAAATTTTTGTTTCATAGTAATCAGATTTCTTTTACTGCTATAAGCTACACCTATTTCAAGCATAGTTATCGCTTTCATAATTTATTTCGTGTTTGGATAAATCTTTGGGGAGTTTCGGTCCAAGTCTTGTACTTAGGCTAGCACGGGTGCCACACTTAGTGGTCCATGACTGTTCGATTAGTCGCGGTTGTGTCACACACATTTCAAAGCTCTCTAAGTATTTTTTTCTCCTTCTTTGTCATGGTCCACGTCTCTGTTGCAGTGCAATGCTCCAAATGTAGCACTTTACCAGTTTCTTTCTTAATGTCAAGTTTAACTTGCTGGTCATCATTTCAAGCGACAAAACACAAAAATTTTACCTTTGACGCTATTTCGATCTCGCGACATCCTTCCTTTTGGTTTTGAGAAAGATCTGATTAAGAATGAATAACCACAGGTTAAATTACATTCAGACGTTGCCATGCATCTATATAAATAAAAATGAATTGCCAAATGTGTTGCTAAGCGTAAAACTCGAGAACGGCTCGACCAATTCGGCTAATTTTTTTACTAACGTTTTTGTTAAAGCAGTAGGAAGGTTCTTATTGGGAGAAACAACATAAAAATAACAAGGAAAATAATAAAAACAACACTTTTATTTGTAGACCCATGCAGCCTATAAGACGCCGGCACAGCAATTTTGGTCGGGGAGTCAGCAATTTGGCGTGTCTGTATGATGTCTTCTTATTGCATGTGACTATTGGAAGTTTCGTATTAATATTGTGTTAAAATCGTTTGTTAATTGAAATATTATATTAAGATATAATTCGTACTTGAAGAGTTCTGAAGTGTGCAGTGCGTAACTGAAGTGAGTATTTTATATAATTTTCTATGACATTTACACTGTCTTTGATTAGCAACCACCCTAATCTACATAGAGTATATTTCACAGCACAGGATGTATTACAACGAGCTATTCAACCACCGTCTACAACCTTGACCAGTTTTTTTATATCTTTCAAAATGATGAATTCATCGGAACACTGATTTACTCAGAAATGCCAAAATATTGTACTTAGAATAAATCATCCAACAAATTTCAACGACGGAAACCAGGGAAAGCAGTGCTAGACTAACCCAATGTATATTCCACCGATGCAATTAGTCGAATTTTTTCAATCCATCCAAGCAATGATGAGTGTTTTTATTTGAGATTACTCTTAGTCAATGTTCGAGGGCCGACATCAACATTTAAGAACTGTAATGGAGAGTTATGTGGCTCTTACAAAGAAGCCTGTCAGCGTTTGCAACTGTTATAAAATGATGCTCATTGGGATCAAACTTTAGATGATGCTATATTTTGTTCAAAGGCTCAACAAATATGAACATTGTTTTATATAATTATATCAACATGCTTTCATCAAACCCTATTCTTTTATTGATCAAATACAAAGATGATACGTGTGACCATATTTTGCATCATATGCGCAATAGAACAGGAAATCAACATTTACAATTCAAAAAAGAAATTCCCAACGAAGGCGTTGATATCAACTGAAGAGATGTGCTTGATGATGTCGAACAAATATTATCTCAATTAGGCATGTCCGCGCCTAATGCACTACGCTTTTAATCAAGAGTTGCAACGTGAAAAATTGTTCGATCTCGATGCTTTCAGGGAATCGGTTCGAACATATGTTCCACTGTTGAACCAACAACAAAAGTATATCTTTGATACACTTCTGAAAGTTGTAAGTGATAGAACTAGAGGGTTTTACTTTTTGAATGCTCATGGTGGTACAGGAAAGACTTTTTTAATTTAATTCATTTTAGCAAAAATTCGCTTACAGAATGGAATTGCACTCGCACTTGCGTCCTCTGGTATTGCAGCTACATTGTTGGAAGGCGATCGTACAGCCCATTCAGCGCTAAAATTACCATTGAATATTCAAAGCAACGAAACTTCGACTTGCAACATTTCGAATAACTGTGCAATGGCAAAGCTGTTGTAGCAATGCAAGTTGATAGTATGGGATTAATGCACGATGGCACATAAAAAGTCTTTGGAGGCATTAGACAGGACTCTGAAAGATCTGCGAAACAATCAAAACCAATTCGGTGGAGCGATGATTTTGTTATCAGGATATTTTCGTCAAACTTTGCCAATTATTCCACGGTCTACACCAGCGGATTAACTGAATGCATGTTTAAAGGCCTCCATTTTATGGCAAAAAATTAAGGTACTAAATCTGAACAAGAACATCCGTGTCGAATTGCGAAATGATCAGTCAGGAGAAATATTTTCAAAACAACTCATTGACATTGATAATGGTAAAATCGCTGTAGATGTTATGACAGGGTGCATTACATTTCCTGTAAATTTATGTCAGTTTACAGAATCAATAACTGAGCTTGTACAACAGATGTTCCCAAATGTCACTCAAAATTACAGAGATCATTGTTGGTTGAGTGAACGAGCTATATTAGCTGTCAAAAACACGGATGTAATGAAATAAATTTAAAAATCCAAATTGAAATTGTCGATGAATTATGGACATACTAATTAGATGATTGAGCAACTAACCCAGATGACGTCGTCAATTGTCAACCAGAAATTTTGAACTCACTGGATTTGCCTGGATTACCTCACCATATTCTTGAATTAAAAGTAGTATCTGTGGTCAGTATGTTACGAAATATCAGCCAACCGCGACTTTGTAACGGCACACGGCTAGCAGTAAAAAAAATTACTTAACAATGTGATCGAAGCAACCATTCTAAAGGGAAAATATAAGGGAGAAGATGTGTTGATACCAGGCATTTTCTACCTATGTAAAACATAGTGTTTAGAGTTTCCACCCTTGTGCTGTTAGTCAACTTAACGGAATATGTGTCGAATAATATTACAAGATGAAGATCGAAATGCTCTGATTCAACAAGGTGTCAGACGTGGGTGAAGTCTAACGCTGCTGCTGCTGATCAATAAGTAGCATCTTCTGAAATAGGAGTTGTAATTTCTTTAAATGTCAACACACTCAAAATACATCTTTAACATCTTTTTCCATCTCTAAAAGTAACCTTATTGTACGAGGGAGTTCGAAATGACTCTTTTAACTTCCTGGAGTTCACCTGAAACTATCCTTCAGTCCGTACTAACTTGAAGACGCAAGTTACACAATCAAGAGCAGGCGTTTCTGGATTTGTACGACTTCGCTAATTCCTTTGTTTCTTGTATATGGTTAAATAACAACTTTTAAAATCCAACGAGATTTTTCTCTCATTACTTTTCTACCAATCAATCTACTTTTATTTCTGTCTCCAAGTATAGTCAAAATTCGTGGAAATTTAATTTAGCTATCACTTTTGAGGAGATTTATCTTGTGATGATTGTCCTTTTGAAAATTATACCTTACCCTTTAGACATAGTTTGCTCTCACTCGAGTTTTAATAGAACTGCTTCTTAATTTCTTCTTATTTTTCGAAGTTCCATCTTCTAGCGTTAAAGTATCACCGCGTGTCGCATCGGAATACAACGCACGCCGTAAACAGTCGCGATTGCCAAGCCAAACTTAGTAAGTTAACTTTAACGACACTAATCTCTTACGGAGAGGGAAATATTAGGTTAATTTATTTTCAGCGACCACGTGGCTGAGCTATACTTTAATTCTATTGAAGTTTGTAGTTGGGTGTAATCTTTAGCGCTAAAAAGTGGCATACTGACCTTTCTAAATTAAATCAGAATTTGATATTATGTGTCGGTTAAGTACATTCTTAAAATTTTTCTGCTCAGATATTCATTTATTTAATGATAAAAATTGTACATAGCTTAAACATCCTTTTACATCTTGCGGTGATTAGCAGTGAAACGAATATTTTGTGAGATCAAATCTGCATTGAATAAAAAAGACTTTAATCGCACGCAGTTACACTGTGTTCCATTCAAAATGAAACACAGAGGAGGAGTAACGACGACGTAGATTCTGATGCCATGGCGGCATTTTCCACCTCGGGGGTAGTTCGTAGATGCACTGATAATAGTTTAAGCGTCGTCCGCCCTCAGAGAACGTAATGACATAGTTTCCAGAGCGCCACCTTTGTGTACTCTTTAACAAGGGATATGTACAACTATAATGCTTGGTGTGATATCAACGCGTGTAGCAAGCTGGTGCCATGCCACGGAGACACATTTGAGTTCTACAACCAACATAGCGACTTTGAACGCGGTCGATTTGTGGCATTTCGAGTGGCGGGGTAGTTCTTTCGAAAGAATTACCGCACAAGATGGACGTGCTGCGTCCGTTGCACAACGACTCTGGTCGGCCGCGGTGGCCGAGGGGACTGAGGCGCTCCAGTCGGGGGTTCGAATCCCCCCTCGGGCATGGATATTTGTGCCGTCCTTAGTCTTAGCTAGTTCATAAGTAGTTTGTAAGTTTAGGGACTGATGACCCCGTAGTTAAGTCCCATAAGTTCTACAAACATTTGAACATTTTGAACAACGACCCTGGTTGCAATGGTCACGTGAACATTCTCACTAGTTGCCGGCCGCGGTGGCCGAAGGGACTAAGGCGCTTCAGTCACGGTCTGCACGGCCACTACGGTCGGAGATTCGAATCCCCCCTCGGGCATGGATATTTGTGCCGTCCTAGTTCGTAAGTAGTTCATAGGTAGTTTGTAAGTTTAGGGACTGATGACCCCGTAGTTAAGTCCCATAGACTACACAAACATTTGATTTTCTCACTAGTTTTTGGAAGTCCACACAGCACAGACGTCCGTCAAGATCGTTGTGTTGGAAGGGCTGCAGTGGCACATCGTACAGCTACTTTACTGGGTTTGCGAGCCCAGAAGTGTCAACAAGAACTGTTGCCAACCGGTTACTAGCAGTGGGACACCGGCAGCCACACATCCAACCCGTCTTCTGCTGACGCCACAACATTGACGTGCACAGTTCGTGTTTGTGGACGGAACGCTGACTAACGCTAGTTACGAGGGGCGTTTGAAAAGCAAAAATGTTCAAATGTTTGTATAGTCTATGGGACTTAACTACGGGGTCATCAGTCCCTAAGCTTACAAACTACTTATGAACTACCTAAGACTAAGGACGGCACAAATTTCCATGCCCGAGGGGGGATTCGAACCCCCGACCGTAGTGGCCGTGCAGACCGTGACTGAAGCGCCTCAGTCCACGCGGCCACCGCGGCCGGCGTTTGAAAAGCCCGTGTTAAAATAAAAACTACTAACGTGTTTGGGGAAATCCATTTTTATTTTCCGATGTAGTCTCCTTTTAGTCTCATACACTTCGTCCAACGCTGTTTTAATTTATTGATCCCTTCCGAATAATAGGGACTGTCCAAGCCTGAAAAATAGCTATTAGTTTCTGCAATCATCTCGTTTGAATGAAATATTCGTCCCGCCAGCCACTTCTTCAAATTGGGAAACAAATAGTAGTCTAAGGGAGCCAAGTCTAGAAACCTGAGAGGGAGGGGGAGGGTTGTGAAATGAGTTGGAATCTTATTTCAAATATTTTGCGACCACAACTACTGAGGTATCTGCTGGTGCATTGTCGTGATGGAAGTGACTTTTTGGTGGGCCAATCCCCGGCGTTTTTCTTACAGCTCGGTTTTCAAACGGTCCAATAACGATGAATAATATGCACATGTAATAGTTTTGCCCTGTTATAGTCGATGAGGATTATCCCTTGCGAGTCCCAAATGATCGTCGCCATAACCTTTCCGGGCGAAGGACCGGTCTTCGCCTTTTTCAGTGAAAATTCTCCCATGGTGAGTCATTTATAAGATTGTTCTTTGGTCTCAGGAGTATAGTAATGTATCCGTGTTTCATCCACAGTGACGAAACGACGATTAAATTCCTGCGGGTTCTTTCTGAACAGCTGCAAACCTTGCTTCACACGCTTCCGTTTATCGTCAAGCGTGAGCAATGGCAGCAGCCATCTCGCGGATAGCTTTCTCATGTCCAAATGCTTATGCAAAATATTATGTACCCGTTCATTCGATATACCTACAACACTAGTAATCTCACGCGCCTTTACTCTTCTGTCATCCATCACCATATCATGGATTTTATCAATGACTTCTAGAGTCGTAACTCCACAGGGCGTCCAGAACGATCAACATCACTTGTGCCCATATGGCCACTCCGAAAATTTTCAAACCACTTATAAAATGTTCTAATCTAAGGTGCAGAGTAACTATGATGTTTATCAAGCTTCTCTTTAGTCTTCTGATGCGTTTTGCCTTTCATGACATTATGTTGAATCACCACAGGAAATTCTTTTTCGTCCGTTCTTTGACGATCACTTGACTTCCTTGTTTCACAAGAAACGCCAAACACAATGAAATAGACCAATACGGCTGAAACTTGGTGTGTGTTCTCCAAAGATGCTACTAACTAAACGTGACCTCGATACGCGTTAGTGTTGCCATCTCTCGGACTTTGCAGGGAGTTTTCAGACGCCCTCGTATGTGTAGAGTGTTGAATGTCCGGTTGTTTTGACATTCCTACAACAGGAAGGTGATATGTTATTACACAGGGTAATACACATCCATGCATTGCGCTTGAAACTCGACTTGCTCTTCAAGATTTGCTGTAAGTTCCTTGGCCAGTACGTAAAACGGACTTGCATTCAGTGAAGCACATGTGGGATATGATGGAACGAAAACTGTCACGCCGGCCGCGGTGGCCGAGGGGACTGAGGCGCTCCAGGCACGGTCTTCACGGCCACTACGGTCGGGTGTTCGAATCCCCCCTCGGGCATGGATATTTGTGCCGTCCTTAGTAGTAAGTAGTTCACAAGTAGTTTGTAAGTTTAGAGACTGATGACCCCGTAGTTAAGTCCCATAAGTTACACAAACATTTGAACATTTGAAAACTGTCACGTGCGGCACGTCAGCCCATAACTACATGAACAGGCAGAGAGTGGGTGGAATACAATATCGCAAGAAGGTATCTGCCGTCTGTATGGTCGAGTGGATGGCAGTCAACGCCTGCATTGCTGCTCATGGATGCTGCTCCACCTACAAACATGGGTTTATCTGCATGGATCACCACCTGGTACCACAGCAGCGCTTGAGCTACTAATATGAATCTCATGGTCTCCATATGCCCTGTTTCAGCTGTAAATCTTGACTGAACTGGAAGGCTGTGTGAGGGTGTACTAATTTGGGAGATAACAAGTTTTAAATATAAAGCTTATTCTGAAAGTAATAACAATGTTTTTATTTTTTTTTTATTTTTTTTATTTTTTTTACTTACGTCTAGAGAGAACGACGTGCATATCTCTCTGATGTATTTCAATTATCTTTCGTTATTATAAAATTTTTAATTTCGTTTGACAGTTCCGATGATATATGTTTACAAATTATCGTTTGATGGAGATGAATATGATGTTTATATCGCTATCAGTTGTAGTTGCGATCTCTGGCCGTTGCATTACGTTTAAGTGCACCGATTTTGTAATTAATTTATATATAAACGTCGTAAAATCGGCGGAAAATAAATGTTATTGCTGTTGTGTAATTCTATGTGTAATCTTTTATCATGGTTCTACAGTTTGGTGTTATATTTTCGGTTGCTGATATATCAACGTTATTATTAAGTTGCTGTTTTTTTAATGACTTAGAAATTTTGATAAGGGCGATCTTTGGTTGAGCAATGCAACAATGGCTTCGTAATTTTAGCCTTTTTCTTTCATGAGAATTTCAGTAAAGTTTTTAATGTATTGTTGGTGTTTAAGCGCTGTTTGCTCGTTCAGAATTTCTTGTGGGTGGTTTTTCATACGTATATAAATTTCAAGCTCCTCCAGAATGGCCATAATAGGACCTTTTGGGATTTTAGTACTTGTAATTTCGATTACAGTGTGATGGTGATTTTTTAGGTGGAGGAAGATACCTGACTGGTTGTTTGTTGTTTTCACTATGTTTTATGTGTTCTTTAAGTCTTATGTTAAAATTTCTTCCAGTTTGGCCTATATTAAAAACGGTTCCAATCTTGGCATGTGATCTTATATATTCCTGGGTTAGCGTATATTGATGAATTTTTGTTACTTGATCTGAGTTTCGAGACCTATATCTCATCATCAGGTGCATCTACAAATTACAATCAAATAAAACAGTTACGTCTGTCATGTAATAAAATGGCTAGCCTACATCTTTACTAAAATTATTCAGTACAAAGGGAGTATACGTTCTTAAGCAGTCCGCAAAACTGTTTCATTTAGGATCCAATTATTAGACATGAAGATGAACGGTTGTGGATGCCTCGAGGAAAGAAACGTATGTCCGGTACCTGTCTTTAGCGTTGAATCAAAGAAGCTCTGGATATTTGTTGGCGAAGAGGAGGCCTTGCTGCCTCCACATGTTGTCAAATTTGATCTGCTGTATCAGCAGGTGATGTATCCCCGATTAGTCGTTTCGCAATATTTGACTACACGTTTTCGATGGGTGGAGATCAAGGCCGCGGCGGAACAGCCGTGCGCACTAAGGCGCCTTGCTATGATGCGCGCGGCCGTTTCAGGTGGAAGGTTCGAGTCCTCTCTCGGGCATGGGTGTGTGTGTTGTTTTCAGGATAAGCTAGTTCAGGGACTGATGACCAATGCAGTTAGGACAAACATTTGAACAATTGAGGTCAGGAAAACAAAGCCAAGCAGTAATACCATCCGATGCGTCACAAAGACATCTTGAACGTTGGGTGCCACGTGTGATTCCTCATTAAACTGTTGTAATTTGGATGTTGGTGAGCTCCGGGCATGTGGAAGGAGAACAGGCTCCAATACTTCAGAGATGTAATGCTTGTTGGGGTAGTTCGTGTGTTGCCAACTCATACTAGAGGGGTACGGAAGTGGAATCCAGCGCCACCCCAGACTAATAACGGCTGCAGGACCAGTGTGGTGGCATATAAACCAGCAGTACAACCGTGCCTTACCGTGGTGTCCCCACACCTTATTCCCACTTCCTGCTGGTGGAGGCGCTAAAAGAAATGTAGTTCCAGTCATGACTCTGCTTGCACCACCGCGATGTTCGCTTTAGAGTCTGACAGGCCGTTGAGCTATTGCATTATTGCGTGGGCTGGTACTGGATTCCACTCGCACACCTTCCCAGTACACTCATCAGCAAGCGTTACACATGTCCCATACCTTCGGAGCTTGTCGACCAGTATTCAAGAAAGGCAGTAGGAGTAACCCACTAAACTACAGGCCCATTTCATGACGTCAGTTTGCAGCAGGGTAACGGAACATATCCTCCATTCAAATATTACTAATTACCTCGAACAGAATGATCTATTGACCCAAGGTCAACACGGATTTAGAAAATATCGTTTATGTGAAACACAACTACAGCTTTACTCACGCGAAGTGATGCTATCGACAAAGAATCTCAAATTGATTCCTTATTTCTAGATTTCCAGAAAGCTTTCGACACCGTCCCTCACAAAAGGCTTTTAATCAAATTTCGTGGTTGTGGAATATCGGCCCAGATTTGTGACTGGATAGGGGATTTACTGTCAGAGAGGACACAGTTTGTAGTAATCGATGGCAAGGCATTGACTAAAACTTAGGTGATATCCGGCATTCCACAGGGTAGTGTTATTGATCCTCTGCTGTTCCTTATCTACATAAACGATTTGGGAGAAAAACTGAGCAGCTCTCTTAGGTTGTTTGCAGTTGACGCCGTCATTTATCGTCTAGTAAAGTCATCTGAAGATCAAAACCAACTGCAGAACGATCTGAATAACATATCAGCATGGCGGAAAAATTGGCAATCGACTCTAAATAATGAGAAGTGTGAAATCGTCCACATGAGTACGAAAAGAAATATGTTAAACTTTGTTTACTACATAAATCAATCAAACGTGAAGACCGTAAACACCACAAACTACTTAGTAATTACTATTATATCAGGCTTAAACTGGAAAGAACAAGTAGATAATTTCGTAGGAAAGGCGAACCAGAGATTCCGTTTTTTTTTTTTTTTTTTTTTTTTTTTTTTTTTTTTTTTTATGTAGAGTATCGCTGCCCAGTTTGGGATTCTTATCAAGTGGGTTTGACGAAAGCCGCCGAAAGAGTCCAAAGGAGGGCAGCCCGTTTTTTATTGTCACGATACAGGGGAGACAGCATCACAGAAATGATGCAGGATCTGGGATGGGAATCATTACAACGGCTTTTATCGCTGCGACGTGGTCTACTTACGAAACCCAATCGCCAAAATTTTCCTCCGAATACGAGAATATATTGTTGAGTCCCACCTACATAGGTAGAAATGATCGTCAGAATAAAATACGAAAAATCAGAACTCGAACGGATTCAGGTGTTCTTTCTTCCCGCGCGCTATTCGAGACTGGAATGGTTGATGATTAGTATAAAGGTGGTTCGATGAATCCTCTGTCAGGCACTTAAATGTGATTTTCAGTGTATCCCATGTAGATGTAGATCTAGACAGCCGCATTGGACCACGATAGTGCTCGACCATGCATGGCACGACATGTTTGATCTTCTTCGTCTCCCGTTGGAGTACACTGCTGTGTTGGCCTTCCTGTTCTTTCGCCTATCGAAAATATTTAGTCGATGAGTGCGGAATGATTGGCCCCTGATACACCACCAACTGTACCTCACAAGTGTCTTCTAATCTAATTGTGTGCTTACGGAATTTCGCCACCAATGTGCGATTGGATTTATGGAATGGAAACGCATCGCGTAGAACAGAAATGATATTTAGCGTTCCCCAGAGAAGTGTTATAGAGCCCCTGCTGTTCCTTATTTTTATAAACGATTCAAGAGGCAATCTCAGTAGTTATCTTAACTGTTCGCGGATGATACTGTCATTTATCGGTTAGTGAAGTCATCAAAAGATCAAGTGCAACTGAAAAATGCAATTGACCCTAAATAGTGAGAAGTATGAAATCATCCATATCATCACTAAAATAAATCCGTTAAACTTCATTTGCACGATAAATAAGTCACATCTACAGGCCACAAATTGAACTAAATATTCAGGAGTTACAATTACGAACAACTTAAATTGGAAAGAACACATAGAGAATACTGTAGGGAAAGCTAACGAAAGACTACATTTCGTTGTCAGGACACTTACAAGATGCAACAGTTCTACTAAAGAAACTTCCAACACCACACTTGTTCGTCCTGTTTTGGACTATTGCTGCGCATTGTGAGATCCCAGCTAGTAGGACTGACAGACGATTTAGAGAAAATTCAGAGAAGGGCAGCTCGTTTTGTATTATCGCGATATAGGTAGGAGAATGTCACAGAAATGATGCACGAGCTGGGGCGGGAATCATTAAAAGAAAGACGTTATTCGTTGCGACAAGATATATTTGCGAAATTTCTTTCACCAACTTTCTCTTCCGAATGCGAAAATATTTTATTAGCACCCACCTACATAGGAAGACATGATCATCAAAATTAAGAGAAATGAGATCCAAAACGGAAAAATTGAGGTGTTCCTTTTTCCAGCGAGCTATTAGAGAATGGAACTGTAGAGAAATATCATAAATGGCACGCACTTCAGTGGGACTTGCAGAGTATTTATGTAGATGTAGACATAAACGAAGATTTACCGCGAGTTTCACCTAATGTCCTGATGCTCAGTTTAGGAGGTAGTAGTGTTACGGTATTATTTAATACACCTTTTGGAAATGATTAATCAAAGCAGATTTCATTGTCACATATACTTATGTATTCATTGACTATATAATAAGACCAGGAAGTCAGGAAAGCAGTCAGGCACACACCTGTATTCAAGGCATTTTCTGATGACACTGATCATTATATTCAGGGCCGTATTTAGGCAGGTGCAACATGTGCAGCTGCACAGGGCGGCAAATTTTGCCAACTAAAATTTTGTTTGTTTGTATTATTTGAAAGTTAATTCAGCAATCATTATTTAGTTATTCAGAGTTTCGATTACAGCAATAAATTTGAAAATTCACGTGGGGTTTTTGTTTTTTAGGAAAATTAGATGCCAGGTGAAAGGGGGGGGGGGGGGCATAAAGTGAATTGCTGCACAGGGGCGTCGCATATCCTAAATACGGCCCTGATTATACAGGGTGTTACAAAAAGGTACGGCCAAACTTTCAGGAAACATTCCTCATACACAAAGAAAGAAAATATGTTATGTGGACATGTGTCCGGAAACGCTTAATTTCCATGTTAGAGCTCATTTTATTACTTCTCTTGAAATCACATTAATCATGGAATGGAAACACACAGCAACAGAACGTACCATCGTGATTCAAACACTTTGTTACTGGAAATGTTCAAAATGTCCTCCGTTAGCGAGGATACATGCATCCACCCTCCGTCGCATGGAACCCCTGATGCGCTGATGCAACCCTGGAGAATGGCGTGTTGTATCACAGCCGTCTACTATACGAGCACGAAGAGTCTCTACATTTGGTACCGAGGTTTCGTAGACAAGAGCTTTCAAATGCCCCCATAAATGAAAGTCAAGAGGGTTGAGGTTAGGAGAGGGTGGAGGCCATGGAATTGGTCCGCCTCTACTCCGATTCTGTTGTTGAGAAGCGTACGAACACGTCGACTGAAATGTGCAGGAGCTCCATCATGCTTGAACCACATGTTGTGTCGTACTTGTGAATCGAGTAAGTACAGTACATACTAATGAAACAATTGGGTATTTTGACAATTGTCTGCACGAATTATTTCAATTTACATTTAAAGAGAAATACTAAAATGAGCTCTAACGTGGAAATTAAGGGTTTACGGACACATGTCCACATAACATATTTTCTTTCTTTGTGTGTGAGGAATGTTTCCTGAAAGTTTGGCCGTACCTTTTTGTAACACCCTGTAAAATCTGCAGCGTAATTTAATTTGTGCTGGACAACAGGTCTGTATGTAGAAGGATAAACGTTGAGAAGTTTCAGGACGAGGAAATCGGCCACGAAGGTATATCACTGATCTCAGAAAGATACCATTTAGTTGAACATAGCAATTTACATTCATTGGAACAGGAATGGACAGGGTACCAGGACGCACTACTAGAAGTGGCTAGAGAATGTCTTGGAACATTAGTGTGTAAGGCAGGAAGAAGCAGACAGCTCGGTGGAATGTCACAGTGACGGCAGCCTGCAAAAGGAAAAAGAAGTCGTTTAAAAATGATTCCATATCAGAACTCAGGCAGACATGAAAAATTCTCTTCCATTTACGGAAAATATACCAACGTCAAAAGATGAAAAGCTGCCTTGCTGTTGCTGTTTCCTAAACCCGTTATTGCGAGTGACAGAGACAACGTAGAATGCGGTACTTGTTTCCTTCGTCACTTCCGTATGGAGGCAGCCGATTCCACGTGGCTGCTTTTGCGCGGCGGCGTCCGCCTCGCATCTGTGTACACGAGTGTCTCACAGCGCCTGTCTGTTTATCACCGCGGGTGCACCTGAGCTCACAGCGGCTAGCGCGAAAATAGCGCCGCCTCCATGTAAGGCGCGTGCAGTACTTGTGCGTGGCGGGGGCTCGTCCATGCCTCCGCTCTGTCTCTGCTAGTGTAAATGCAACAGACTCAGTGCTGCAAGAACTACAAGGCAGAACTTTGATTTCCAACGCTCGAACCGCAGAAAACCGTGGTTACAACAGCACTCGATCATAAAAATAGGAGTGGTCTCTGTTATTTCCATACAGAACGTTGCATTCCACCATAAGAGGCATTTTAATAGAAAGAAATAAGGTACTAACAAGGAAAGTACATGGGCTCGAAAAAACATATCTGTATGAACGTTTGCTTACAGGATCTCTACGTACACCTCAATGTGCTGGTGGGTGTCGTTTTTATGCAAAACTCTGCAATCATGCTCTAGATAGCACTGTAGATGTAACTTTAGACGCCATACGTAATGCAGATGTCTTAACTATAACTTATGTAATAATCATCGTACATGTTCTCTAGCGTATTGTCATCAAAAGCCGTGATGATAGTTGCAACTTTAACCCTGTAGCAGGCGCGCTTAAGATTGTTACGTCAGCGGGCGCGTGCGGCACTCAGTGCCGCCTACATTTAAATACAAAAAAGCTATTTTTTTAATTTTTGGGTGGAATTAATTATTTATTGTGTATAACATCATTCTTAACAGCAACTTTTAATATGATCTGTATACATATATAGACGGTGCATGGGAGAATTAAAATTGTTACAGTATATCTGACACGTTACCAGGATATTTCGTAAGCTCATCTTTAATAACAGATTCTTAATAAATTATAACCACAGATATGATTCGATTATTTACCATTGTTAAAGCAATTTTTAATATATATGTATATATATGTATAAAAGCTTTGTAGTAATAATAAAGAATAATGCAGTCCGTCAGTACATATCAACAATCACACACTTTCTTTCTCCGTAGAAGCTCTGCAATCATTACTTGTGACAACATTGTGGCAATGTTGCTTGCAAACGAATCTTTTGCAGCTATTGCAAGTGACAGTAGTTTTATAATTCTTTTTATCACCACAAAGATGGCACCTCCCACACCTTTTTACAGTCTCATCGTTATTGGCAGGAATTTATCGATGAGGTGACAGAAATTCTTGAATATCTCTTGGTAGAGCAGAGAGCTGAACCCTTTCTTTCAAATGTTGTAAAACAAAGCTTCTAATCATCAAAACATCCGACAGTGCTACGGCTACGTGTACTTACATTACCGGGCGCGTGCGGTACGCAGTGCCGTCTCGGTGCAGTCGTCCACTCCACAGGTCAGTCACAGCTGTTATGGTGAGTATATTGGTGGTGCAGTTATGTAGTTTGGCGCGTGACTAAACAATCGAAGCATATCTAGCACCATTGTTGCGCGCTCGGCACACTGACGTAATTATTGAAAGAAAACAGAATTGGCGGCACTGCATGCCGCCACGCGCCCGCCGCAGGGTTAAACTTCTTCCCGAAAGACTGTTGCTATTCACTACCACGGCTTCCATAGCCTCTTCTCGCACATACCGTAGTACTACCGCTTGCAATGAGTTGTTCGTCGTTATCATTCCTATTATCATCATTATGTGTTAGTGTTACAACAGTATTTAACTTACGCTCATATTTCTCTACCATAACAGATACGAGAAAGCGTGCGAATGATTCATCTTCTACACTAATTCCATCTTCACGAAGAAGTGTTCTTTGTAACTTCATCTCAGTCAATTACAGTACATTAGCAGGATTGATAACCAATCGCCACCCCATCTGACGCCTCACCACACAAATAACATCACAAAACGCAACTTCGGAGGCACAGGCTGCACCGTCCCTACTGGCGAACCGACAGGTCAAAGTGCAATGCGACATGGCACACGGAGAGGCCTCTAACGGACGACTGCAGAGTTTTGCAGATCACTAGTGTAGTAAGGGACCTTTTCATTATCTCTCATACGATTTTGGTGTATATGTTTCTGTTCGAGCCAAAGTACTTTCCTTGTAAGATATTAATACCATAGAACGGAAATTATATGTAATTTAATGGCCTCAATGTATCATTACTTTTTCAACCGAAAGTGTCAAAACCGCTATGCATAAAGGAATTGGCGCAAAACACAAATATCACACAAACTTGATACTGATTATACAAAGTGCGTCTGAAAAGTTCGATGAATGGTCTCAGAAAAAATAGGAAACAAGAGTTACAAACAAAATATCTTTCCTGGCCTTCAAAGTAATCGTCACTGGCTACAATACTCTTCTAACATCCGTTGTTCAGCCGTAGTAAACTATCAGAAAACGCTTCTTGTGGAATCGCTCAAAGCGTTGAGGTCACGCATTGTTGGATCTCCGCAACCGTTGCTGATCGTCAACTCGACTGCTATCGTTCTCAAAGACAGCCGTCGATCATTCGCAAGCAACCGTCGCAGTCGTTCGATGTTGTCTGAGACTGTCATTGTGGACGGTCGACCCGAACGTGGCGTATCCTCGACACCTTCCTTTCCGTCTCTAAACTGTTTAAACCAAACACCTCAAAGAATAAAATTAACGTATATTAGTACAACATATCTAAGAAAAATCACAAATGAAATGAAAAAAAAAAAAAATAGAAATACCAACATCACTTTTTCGTACCAAAACAGATACACCGTAAGAAGCAAAATCGTCACACACACGACAAAACTTTCTAAATTTCTAAATACTGGTACATACAAAATATCTTGCAACTCCTGTAATAACTATTATCTAGGCCAAACTAGACGTAATTTCACCGTTCGTTACAAAGAACACACTAGGGGACTGAGAAAAACCGATTTACTTTTTACCAGCACTTGAAATCGGAAAATCACTCAGTAGGCACTATAGAAAACTCCCTCAAACTTTTACATGTAATACAGAAGGGATATGAAATGAATATTCTAGAAGAAATTGAAGTATGTATCCACGCAACTAGCGACATAAATAATTTATTAAACGACCAAACCGATTTTAAACACAAAAATTACATCGATATTTTAACGCTGCACGAAGGATAATGGAGCTTACATAAATCAGAGATCGTACTATTATGTTAAAATCACTGCTTCAACTCCATACACTTCCACTAACATCCATCTCCGTCGTAGTTTTGCCTGATTTGAAACAAAACTAGATGTTAACGCGTTGCTTCATTTTGTGCTCCATGAAGCAGTGACACGAGTTCTCACGCTGACCCTGTCAGCTGGGTCGCAGCGTGTACCACCGCTTCACTGCAGTGCTTTGCACGATAGGGGGCGCTTGTTGACGTGTTCAAAGGGTGTGCGTGGGTACCTCATCCTCAACAACGCGGTTTATAAAATATGGGAGTATTTACCGAACTTTTCAGACCCATCTTGTGTTTGTCCTCAAAGTGCGGATTCGGGATTTCGATAATCGAACGATATGCTCACCTCACTAAAGTCACATTTTTATAAAACAATGTAACAAGTTCCCGCATTTCACATTGCACATGCGGAAACACTCCCTGAAGGCAACATCCGAGCCTCATAGTTGCTTTTGGCGGGTTGAAGATTTCTCATAAACATGTAACATTTGCTAAAATTTCTTATACCTAAATGTCAACTACCGACAAAAGACCTATAAGACCTTCAGAAGATCCTTAGACGAACAATAACCATCTAACTGAGCACAACATCTGAAAATGGCCGTGTTCTTGAAGACATCACGTTGTGGAGTGAGAGGAAAAGGATTGTGTCCGACTACAAGCTATGGTTTTTTTTTATGTAATTTTTTTTATATATTCTGTCTAAGCGTTTATGAGTGATTGTGGAATCACCAATAAGTTTACTATTGTTACTTGCCACAAATTATTGGCCGTTTTTTCAATTATCGCAGACTTTTATATTATTCGTTGTCATCTAAAGCTCTGCTCATCACGTTTCGTCTTTTCAATTGAACAGACGACTTATCCCACCTTGTAATTCGCGCAAGAACTGATCTGTAATATTTTTGTACCCTTAAACGTTTGGCTCTGCAAGTGGAACAAATCTGACGTGACTCCTAGGCTTAGACATCAGAAAATAGTGCTCATTTCAGTTCAAGACAGATAGGTGGTCCTTAACCATACTCAAAAAGATCCGAACTACCACTCCTGTAAGTTGAAAACTATTAATAATAACTGCTAAGTGACCTCACCGGGCACAGGAATGTGGTTCTGGCAGTTTCTCAGTAAATAAAAAATTAGCTAATTACTGAGAGGTAAAAACGTAATTTATTATTTAAAACAATTAAACTTGAAATGCAAATAGAATTATGAAATAATCAAATAAATTTAATAAGTTATACGAAGAAATAAATTAAGGTTCTGCAGTAAACAATATCACTGAAATATATTTTTAAGAATGCCTCAGGTGTTGCAATTGTTTTTAATTTAACTCTTTCGTAAATAAGCTGAAATATCGGATGAGAGGATGTCGCCGTAATGTCAGGAATAATATTGTAATGGTGTCTGTGGCGTTTCACGGAACCTACACTACTCAAATATCGTCATTCGCTCGCGTTGTGTATGCGCACAAATACCATATGCTGCGTCGATGCTAACAGCGGCTGTGTCTCTGAAACATGTAGAAATCTAGCTGGTTAAATCGATGGCTGGGATAAATCAGCCAAAAACTTCCTGTTGCACTTGGTGAAACCAAGGCTCGCTATTTCCCCTAGTCAAAGTAATATTGGCTGGGTACACTACTTCAGCAAATTAGCCGACCACAAAATGCCACTCATAATCGTCCACAGACGTTAAATATCACAATTATGGGCTGGAAAAATGTCCACTGTTCTGTGATCATACCGTAGTTACATGTTACACACTTGGTACCGCAAACTCTGCTGTACGCGCAATCAGGCGTAACCACAGCAAGTCGCTTTCAAATTCACAGAGCGCGTGTTCCCTTCGCCTACACAAGGCGGTAGAAGACGCCTTAAGTGTCCGTCGACAATTTACTTTGGCAGCAGCTACCAAATCTCTCCTACCACATCTCTGTCCTCAGCAGACAATCAGCGTCATTGTAACAACATGCCTTCCGCCAGCAATCGCCAATAACAGCGCGTGTTACATACCGTTTAGGCTGTTCCGTAAAGTTTTAGTTTTGCTCTAGAACGCGTCGCTCTCGTAAAGTTATGTGGCGCCAACCTTCCCCTGCTTCCTTTCACTCCTTTGTCCGCCTGAAAGCTCATTAGACGCGGCCCACCTGCTGTTTAAAAGGATTGGTGTTCTGTGCCCCAGCGGTGTGCTGTACCCCAGCAGCCAGCCTGTCAGCTGGCGTTTGCGGCCTCTGTGACGAGACATGCCCTGTTGTTAGGCCTTGTCTTCTTGGCGGTGTTGGCACAACCCACTGCCTCGTAGCGGCCAGCCACTCGGCTAGCGAACGTGGCCTCCCAGTGTGACGTGACATGGACTGTTATTGTCAGACCTTCAAAAATGTTCAAATGTTTGTATAGCTTATGGGACTTAACTACGGGGTCATCAGTCCCTAAACTTACAAACTACTTATAAACTAGCTTATACTAGGCACAAACATCCATCCTCGAGGGGGTATTCGAACCCCTACCGCAGCGGCCATGCTGACCTTGACTGGTACGCCTCCGGTCCATCACAGCCGGCTGTGAGACCTTGTCTCTAGGCGGTTGTTGCTGCATCTCACCTCGCCGTAGATCACATCTTCCTCACAAATCTCTCTCTCTCTCACTAAAGGGGGAGGGGGGGGGATGAAATGAATTCCGTCTTGTCTGTATAATTGACTGAGAAAAACCGGCTCCGTTCACGGAAAGTGAGAAAACGGCTAGGAGAGAGGCGTGCAGATCACGTGACCCTCCATACCACACCCGTCAACGCTACCAGGGTAAGGCTGACAAGGTGGCCAGTGGGCATCGATTGGTCCACTGAGGCCCATAGGACGGAGCATTTGAAAATGGAAGTAGTGCTGTTCTTGATATTGGACTGCATTGTAATTACTTTAATGGCATGTTTTCGGCACTGTTGATTCAAAATGTAGGCCGTAAACATATACTGATGTTATTAAATTACGTATTATTTCAGTTATATGCTACTGATATCTTCTTACTTTCTTTCTCTCTGTCACATGCCACCTGTGGTAGAACGCAAAATTTTGGATGGAAATGACACTGTTGTTTTTATTATAGAGATTTACGAAATGCAATAGTTTTAAATTCTAAGGGACCAGACGTTTGTGGTCATTAGCACATAGACTTATAAACTATCTAAATTAACTTATAGTATGGGAAAGACACACGCCCAAGCCCCAAGTTGGACTCGATCCTCTGACGTTAGGGACCATACGATCCATGACGTGGCAGACTGCAGATCGCGCTGCTGTCGAGTGTTACCCTAAGCATGGATTTGAGTGTTCGAGGTCATTGGTATGCTTGCAATTAAAACCAATGAACCGCAGACCACGTTGTTTTCCGCGAAGGCACATTTGTATAAAACATTCTCGGACTTCTTCTCGCCTCAACTCTTTATAAAAGTTCAGGCTTTTGGCGATAGCTCCGTCGCCTTCGCCAGGAACAACATTAAAACTACTGGCAGAGCATTTTCCTCTTGAAACTATAAAATTGTTCCGCCTTGTAATGAAGACCACCTAATTCTCGTATAGAGGAAAAATTTACGAAATGACTTATGGAATGGCTATGGGTTCTCCGTTGTCTCCTACAATGGCAAACGTTTTTATGGGACATTTGGAGGGACGTGTATTAAATTCAGCTCCTCTTCGTCCATCTGTGTGTTTTCGTTATGTTGACGATGTTTTCATGGTGTGGCCAATGGCATGGAAGCTCTCGGGCACTTCGTGGAACACATGAACAGTATCCACTCCAATATTCAGTTTACCATCGAGACGGAAGAGGAAGGAAGGCTGTCTTTTCTGGATGTTTTAATACAACGTACATCAGATGGACGTCTCGGCTACTGTATGTACCGTAAAGCAACACACACTGATGTCTATCTCAGCGCCCAGTGATACTTAGAACAAAAACAGTTTCTGACGATGATCTCTTGGAATCCGAAATTCACCATCTTAAGTATGTGTTCCAGAAGAACAGCTATGGCATGGGATATAAGGACAGCGTTTGCCAAGAAGAGGAAAAGTGAAAATATTGAAGATTCACGTGATGGGCTACCGACGGCTTCTCTTCTTTTCTGTGGTGCTACATCCAGTAAAATAGGAAGATTACTGGGGAGGTATGGTATCAAATCGATCTTCCGACCTCCTAGGAAAATTAAGGAGATGTTTCGCCCTGTAAAGGACAGCAAATGTTCAAATGTTTGTTAAGCTTAAGGGACTTAACTGCAGGGTCATCAGTCCCTAAACTTATAAACTACTTATGAACTACCTTATACTAAAGACTACACAAACATCCATGCCAGAGGGGGCATTCAAACCCCCGACTGCAGCGGCCGTGCAGATTGTGACTGGCGCGCCGCAGTCCCCTCGGCCACTGCGGCCGGCTCTCAGGGTCCCTGAGATTTATAATATACCACGTGAGTGTGGAATTAACTTCATCAGTCAGTCCATCCGTGCCGTTGCTGACCGTTGTAGAGAACATCAAAGGCATATTAGAAATCTAGAAGTGGAGAAATCGGCAGTTGCTGATCACAGCCTCACAAACAAAATCTCATTCGATGAAACAACAATTTTGCCCCAGACCTGTACATACTGGGATTCTGTAATTATAGAGGCTGTTGAAATAAGAATGTGTGAGGACAGTTTTAACCATGACAGCGGGTACAATCTTAGTGGAGCATGGAAACGACCGCTCGATACAGAGAAGCGACAGGGAGTACAGCGTCTCGATACTACGGGAGCGGTGGCACCACCACCGCAAACGTAGACATAATCCGCGACGGCATTACGTAGCTGCCAGACAATCAGAAGCTGACCAATCAGAAGCCATCTATTTGCTATTAGACCACTGCAGCACCAGACAACCAGTCAGTTGCTCCTGACGAAGGCGCTGGATATAGTCGCCGTAAGCTTGAATTTTTAGCAAGATTTGATGCGGCAAGGTTCGAGAATTTTTTATACTGTCATTTTTTTCATTTCTGTGTTGAGGAAGAAAAGATTACAATTAATCACCCAACGATGATCAAAATTTTAGAAATGAAATACGAATTCAGAGGAAGGACGGAGGAAGGTGACCCCATAATTCTCAGAGGAACAACCCGTCACGTGCCTAGAGTGGCGGGATAACCAGAGGATCTCTGAATCTGTGTGGTCGATTTGGGACTTCACAGCGTTGCCTTAACCACTACATTTATTTACACGTTGCTGCAGCAAAGCTTATCATATTTCCGGAAGTGTTCCTATCATTATTATTTTACATTGCATACAGCACTAAGAACGACTGGAGATATGGAGTTTAAGCATCATGAAGAAAGGTTGTATACGTGGAAGAGATCAGGAGACACCAAAAAGTACCAAATTGACTTTATAAACGTAAAACATAGATTTCTAAGCCACGTTTTAAACTGTAAGACATATCCAGGATCAATAGCCCATTGATTAAGAACTGCTGATTAAAAATTAAGAAATTGCAAAAAGGTAGAAAAGTAAGGAGACGGACCTGGATATATTTATTGAACGAGTCTGAGGTTGTCGAGAGTTTCAGAGTGGACAGGTGGGAAAGTACCTTTAATACATTCGAAGAGGAATGGATAGTTTTGAGAGATAAAGTAGTGAGGGCTGCAGAGGACTATATATGTAGGAGGAAAAGGCAAAATAGAAATCCTTCCGTAACACTGGAGAGATTGCAGTCAACTGATGAAAGGAGAAAATACAAAAAAAGCAGTGAGTGAAGAAGGCAAACGGATAAGAATGAGGTTGACTGGAAATGTAGATTGGCTAAGCAGGAGTGGCTAGAGGACAAATTAAAGTTTGTATAAGAATGTATAACTAGGGGAAAGATATATTCTTCTTACAGGAAACTAAAAGAGATGTTTGGAGACAAAAACAGTAGCTCCTTAATATCAAGAGCGTGAGTGGAAAACCGGTTCTAAGAAAGAAGTATACGCTGAAAGGTGGAAGGAATATACTGAAGGACTATGGTACAAGAAAAGAAGAGAATTGAAGATAGGGAAGAGAAAGTAGGTGAATGTGACATAAGAGATACGATTCTGCGAGAAGAATTTGACAGAGCACTGAAAAAGTGTAATATAGGCCCCTGGAGTAGATTATATTCTCTTTGAACTGCTGATATCGTTGGGAGAGCTATTCATGAAGAAACTATTCCACTTTGTGTACAAGATGTATGAGATAGGTGAACCTCAGGTTTCAAGAAAAATATAGTAATTCCAATTCCAAAGAAAGCAAATGCAGACTATTGTGAATATTTCAGAACTATCAGTTTAATAAGTCGTTGTTGTAAAATACTGACACATGACTGATTTATAGATGGACGGATAGAATACAAACTCAGAGAAGATAATTTTGGATTTAGGAGATATATAGGAACACCAGAGGCAATATTCACATTCCTTATATTAGAAGATAGGTTAAGGATAGGAAAACCTTCGTTTTTGACTTTTTAAATTTCGAGAAAGCTTTTGATAATTTTGATTGGAATACACTCTTTCAAATTATGAAGGAAGCAGGGGTAAAATATAATGAACGAAGAGTTATATACAACTTGTACAAAAACCAGCCAGCAGTTATTAGAGTCGAAGGATATGAAAGGGAAGCAGGGGTTGGGAAGGGAGGAAGACAGGGTTGTAGCCTTTCCCGAATCTTGTTCAATCTGTTATTGTGCATGCTTTGAAAGAATGCATGGAGAAATTTGGAGAAGTATTAAATATTAAGGGGGAAGAAATAAAAAGTTTGCGGGTTACCGATGACATAGTAACTCTATCGGAGACAGAAAAGGATGTGGAAGAGCAATTGAACGGAATGGACAGTGTCTTGAAATGATGGTATAAGATGAGTATTAAGAGGAGTAATGGAATGTAGTGTCTTAAAATCTGGTGATGGTGAAGGAATTAGATTAGGTAATGAGACAATAAAAGTATGAAATGATTTTTTTTATTCGGGTAGAAAATAACTTCTGATGGTAAAGAATATATAAAAGGCAGAATGGCTATGAGAAAAAGTATTTCTTAAGAAGCGAAATTTGTTAACTTCCAAAATTGATTTAAATGTTAGGAAGTTCTTTCTGAATGCATTTGCCTGGATTGTAGCATTGTATCGGAGTGAAAGGAGGACAATAAGAAATCCAGGGGAAAACTTCACGGAAAATTTTGAAATGTGCTGCTTCTTACGAGTGATAAAGATTGGATGTGTAGATTGCGTAATTAATGAGATGCTGCATAGAACTGGGGTAAATATCTGGCATGTCTTGACTAAGAGAAGGGATCAATTGGTGGGACACATTCTGAGAACATGTAATTGTCCATTTAGCATTGGATAAGTGGGGTAAAAACTGAAGAAGAAGAACGAGAGACGAATGCAGATTGAAAATGATGTAGGTTGCCGTTCTTATGCAGAGATGAAGAGGTTTGGATGTTCAAATGTTTGTTAAGCTTATGGGACGTAACTGCGGGGTCATCAGTCCCTAAACTTACAAGTAAACTAACTTGTATTAAAGACAGCACAGACATCCATGCTCGAGGGGGCATTCGAACATCAGACGGGGAACGGCCTCGCGCATTGCAGATAGCGCCTGAATGCGCTCGGCCGCTCCACCGCGGCGAAAGAGGCTTGGACAGGATAGTGTAAGTTGCATAGCTGCTTCAACCCAGTATCAAGACTGAAGACCACAACAAAAAGAAGAAAGGTCTTTTACCAATATTATGGGGTATCTATCAGTACTTAAGTATTTTTCTGTATCTGCTAGCTCCGTACTTAGTCTTATTCGTAATTTTTCCTTTCGGATTATTCAGTATCCTGACATGTTAAAGTACTTTGTAGTGAAATCACTTTATAAGCAAGGGGAAACGGATAATGTAGATAACTTTAGACCTATTTTTATACTGTCAGAATTTGCTAAAGTTATTGAAAAGGTTATGTACTCAAGGTTAAGTGATTTCATTTCCCATAGCTTACTGTCAAATGTACAGTTTGGTTATACAAGTAGTTGAACAACTGAAAAAAACTATATTCTATTTTCTCTCTGGGGCACTGGATTATATAAATAAAATGTTGCGAATGCTAGGCGCTTTGTTTGAGCTAACAAAGGCGTTAGATTGTGTTGATCACAAAATATTGTTGCTGAAGTAGGAACATTATCAAATAAGGGGAATAGGTCACAATTGAATCACTTCTTATTTTAATAACAGACAGCAGAAGGTGATTCTCTACTGTGTTCAAAATGGCTATAATATGCACTCACAGTGGGACACAGTTATATGTGGGGTGCCGCAGGGTTGTGTTCTGGGGCTGCTAAAGGATGTTATTTTTATAAATGTTATGAATTCTACCATAATAGACAACTCTACAATATTTCATAATGACACCAGCTTGGTTGAGAAGGATATGGTTTGTAAAATTGACACATTATCACACAATTCAGTTCAAGGCATAAGTTCATGACCTGTATAATCTAAATTAAGGCTAAATCACAGTAAGACTCAGTTTTTAGAAACACACAATTCAACAAATATTGAAATTTTGATTATACAGATTGGCACTTGGTACCTGAGAGTGTACGGATAAAATTTCTAGGCGTCCAAATAGATAGTAAGCTGTCGTGTAAATCCCATGTTCAAGATCTTGTTCAGAAACTGAATGCTACGATGTTTACCATTAGAACAGTATCTGAAATAAGTTATAATTCAACACGAAAACTAGTCTACCTGGCGTACTTTCATTTGCTTGGGGGGGGGGGGGGGGTCCTTTTGTGGGGTAACTCCTCTGATTCAAAAAGGGTATTCATTCCACAGAAACGGGCTGTTCGAACAATATGTGGTGTAACCTCGCGAAACTCTCGTCGACCACTGTTTAGTAGCCTGGGTATTCTGACACTGACTTCTTAATACATATCAGTCTTACTGTCGTGTATTGTTATTAATATTTTGCTATTTTCAAGAGTTAGCGGTTCTCACTCAGTTGATACTAGACAGAAATCGAATCTGCATTTGCATCACACCACCTACACCCTTGTGCAGAAGGGTGTGCACTATTCTGCCGAATCCATTTTTAAAAAACTGCCACAAAATGCTTAGTATTAGTACTCGGACTTTCAAGGCTAAACTGAACAATCTCCTCGTGGCTAACTCCTTCTATTCTGTCGAAGAATTTCTGGAAAATTGTATAATTCAGCTAATATCTGTGTTAAGTTGATGATTAAATCTACTTATTCTCAGGCCTGACTTGTACAAGGGATTTCTATATGTTTAATTTCTTTCTATTACTTTTCTACTGTTACAATTTTTTGTTTTGACCCTATCCGTGATCATGGACACTTGCTCCTCGGTTGTGTTCAGCAAAACACGATAAATGTGAAAAAAAAAAAAAAATAAACAGCCTCGACGAAAATTCTGTGCAATTATATGAAGAACTTTATTTTGTGTGGTTTGGTACATTTGTAGAGAAAAAACAGAATGCATGGATCTGTAGCACATGAAATGACCTCAGTTTTGGACGGAAAGTTAATATTTCCTGAGTACTTTGCAGAATCAGCTCGGAAACTACCTGGTAACAACTAGTTGGTGCTGAACTGTGGCGGTGCTTTGTGTCACCCGATTGGTACGTTAAGATTTGTTTACTTCGAAGCGTGTCTCTGTAGCGAGGTGAAAGATAACCCTGTGTCTGAAGTGTTATGTCGACTTTAAACATTTCAGAGTTCATGGCAGTAAATGGTAGATATCAGAAGTGTGGGAATCAGATAACTCACTTGTTTGTTTTCTTGTAAAACTTTTCCAGCAGACGATCATCACCGTGTTACGTAACTGTTCTAGAGGTACTAATATTAGTCCCTTCTTATAAATACAACTCGACACTGCGTTGAACTTTCTCGGCCTGCTGCGAACTTTTATTCCTCGAGTACGCATTGTCCTATTACTATAATATGAATTATTCGAGATCTTTGAGCGAGTCAAAAGATGTTGCTTTGCAAGCGTTAGGTAATTACCGACTTACTAATAAGAAGCTATTACCAACCTGTGTGCAAGAAAGTCTAATTAGGCCATCGAATACTAACAGATCACTGAAGATTAAAGCAAGGCAAGATTTAAGCAAGAAAGAATGTTTATGCTATATTGTTTATTTGTATAAAATAGTTGAGGATCGTAAAGAAAAGTATATACTCACGACTTTACGTTACGTTGAACAAATGATGCTGTAATGACCGAACACAACTTACACAGATTGGTATATGTACGCCTCTGTTCAAAATATATGGCTCGCTGCAGTGTGATGGTTGAAACGTACACGTCTGCTTTCACGCTCACTTTACATTAGCTGCAAATGCAATCAGTACCTTGTACCTGTGATCCTACGGCCTACAGTAAAACACTCTATCCACAAGTTATCATTTGCAAAACAGTAATGAAATCTACGTTAATAAAAATGAATTGCCACATGTGAATGGGTTCACCGATTTGGCTGATCTTTTCTTTGTTCTGTTCGTAAATCTAAGGACAAGGTTTGTGTGAAAGAAAATTTTTGGAAATCTACCGGAAAATATCAGAATTTGAGAAAAACTGAAAGTACGCTTCCCGGACGGATCATTTTCTACAGTCTCCAACAATGAACTTATTCATTCGTTACTCGCCTAGCGACCAAATATGCTGTAAGGGAGAGAACAAATACTTCAAGGAGGTTATCTGCGCTGAGAATTCATGAGAAACATCATCTTCCTCAGTAAGTTTAATGTGTCTGAAACTAAATTATTATGCGGATTATCAAAATATTATTCACTATGAAGAGAAAACAACTGTCGTCATCTAAAATTTCATTGGCTATCTCAAGTTTTGCCACGATTGGTCGGCTTCATTCCCACGATCCAGCCGCTGTTGCCAACATAGCTGTACCACGCCTGTGTCGCGGATTGCAAAAATTTACCTGTATGTAGCAATGTTGTCAATAGTGTTTCAATTACATTCCTAATAAGAGTTCATTATTCATTTAAAGGTTAAGAAACAAACAGACGAATATTGCTGCCAATTACAAAAACCATATCTGGTTGAGCGAACGAGCCACTTTGGCAGCGAAGAATAAGAAGGATGTAGAAGATTTGAGCATAAAAATTCAAAGCCAAATCGCTGGCCAATTGCATTCATTTACTTCGGTGGATTCCATTTCCGATCCTGATGAAGTCGTCAATTATCCAACACAATTCCTGAATTCATAGGATTTGCTAGAAATACCACCGCATGATTTGCAACTCACGGTCGGATCTGTGATAATCATGTTATGCAATCTAAGCCAACCGAAACTATGCAACGGACAGGAAAGTTCAAAGCAGAGGTTGTTCTGATTCCAAGAATACCACTAATTTCAACCGACTTGCCGTTTCAATTTAAGCGTGTGCAATTTTCCGATCGCCTTGCATTCGCAATGACGATTAATAAAGCACATGACCAGTCATTGGAAGTTTTTGGAATAAATCTTGAATCGCCGTGTTTTGTACAGGCCAGTTTTACGCGTCGTGTTCGAGGGTTGGTAAACCACCTGCAGTGTTAGTTTTCTCTCCGGACGGAAAGATAAAAAGTATCATTAATCAAAAGTGTAACAATGAAAGCAACACAAATACTTTCGAAACGTTGTATTTCCATTCACCTATTGTACTTTAGTTAATTATTTTGTTTCACACGGACTTTCTATCATTGGAGTATGATCGTGCTACAAGTATTTTGTTTTCAAATAAAAAGTTTTCAAGAAGATATAAACATGTTATACAAGCATTTCTATTCTGCTCGCTGCGAGAAAAACATGCTAAGCTGTGCTGGAAAAATGTGCGGTTTTGTTTTCCTTTTCCCTGTCATTTTCAATATAAAACAGGAAAGTTGTTTTTGCCTGAATTTGTAATCATACCTATTAGTACAATAAAACCATTAAAAGTCGGCCATTAAAGCTACTAACCTCACAGATAGAGGAGCTCGACAGGTTTCTCTAACAACCCGTTTCCATTTGATTTACCTATCCATTTTTACTTCTATTACCAATCAAGGTCCCAATAACAATAAATAAGATCAGAGAGAGGGGGCAGAGGAGATAGAGAATAGGGGAATGAAATGGTTTTAAAAAGGGGTGGATGATATAGACGCAGAGAGGAGGGGGATGAGATGGATATGATGTGGGATAAGAGGGAGTGGTGTTAAGGTGATGGAAAAAGATAGGAGGAGGAGGCGATGTGGAAATACAGGTGGGAGGAAGGGATGGACATAGGGAGAAAAACAGGAGAGATTAGGGTATATATCCCATACACATTAGCTACTGCGAAGCGTTGCAAGGTTTGCTAGTTTTAAATGAAGATGAATAATTATTAATTAATAAAAGAGCTTATATTCCAAGGATTACAAATGATGTAGGCAAGACCAGATAACACATATGAATAAAGTTTATTGAAACACATGTTTTGATCAGAATTTTAAGCTAGTGACTGTCTACATCTGAAGTGGATGAAATGACAAGCCTCTAGACACCTTTTTGTACATGTAATGTTTGGTTTACTATTATTTTGATTCTTTATGATAAGCGAAACCGCTTGAGTAATGAAGTGGCACAATACGCAGCCTAAGGAATAAAATGATTCATTCAGAAGCATATTTTGATCTTTAGAAAGTGACCATACAAAAAGTTTTGTCAATTATGGACGAAGTTGCTGTTTTTCTCAAGATACCTGTAATAAATAAAGAGACCAGTCGTCATTAACTTGACCGCTCATACAACAAAATATGTACATAAAGTTACTGACTAAATAGGTATTCATTAATAGTTAGCCGGCCGCGGTGGCCGAGGAGACTAAGGCGCTCCAGTCACGGTCTGCACGGCCACTACGGTCGGGGGTTCCAATCCCCCCTCGGACATGGATATTTGTGCCGTCCTAGTTCGTAAGTAGTTTGTAAGTTTAGGGACTGATGATCCCGTTGTTAAGTCCCATAGACTATAAAAACATTTGAAAATTTGATGAATAGTTACACGAACACAAGGGCAAAAGGATCGTATCATATTTGGAATTGCGGAGTTATCGTGAAGGATAGGATGATCTGAATTCCCAAAATAAATTGATATAACAAGTGTAATAAGTCCTTAAACAAATAGATAATTACAATCTAAAAGACCCGCAGATGGTTGATGACTTCAGGAAATTACTAGAAGAAAGTACAGCAAAATTTCCATCATGTCGAAATTCGGCTGGAGGCTTCAGTACACAAATTTGCGAATAGGAGAAATTTAGGACCACCGTAGAACTTTACCATCCGCACAAAAGAACCAATAAAAATAGAAAACCTTTAATTGGCTTCTGTGAGAATTTAGATCTAAAACTGATGTCAACCCGTTTCTCGGCAATTCCACAAAAGGAAATGACGTGGAGTTACCCAAACATAGATTTAGAAGAATCTTCAATCTGGCTAGAATTGAAAGACACACTCTTGAAAACGTCACAAAACATCATCAAACGCAAGCACAGATGGTGGAATGACTCCTGTGACAAGGCCAGAGAGCCGCGGTGGAGTAGCCGAGCGGTCTAAGGCGTCTCGTTGCGGAGCGCGCGGTTGCTCGCCGGGGAGGTTCGAGTCCTCCCTGGGGCATGGGTATGTGTGTTTGTCCTTAGGTTAGTTTACTTAGGTTTAAGTAGTTTTTAAGCTACGGACTGATGACCACGCAGTTTGGTCCGATAGATCTACAAACATACATACACATACAAAGCCACAGACGTCAAAATTACGTTCTGTCTAAACTGGAGTTTCCATAAAAGTGATCAAAATCGTAATGAATTCTTGAAAACACAGAAACAAATCTAAAAAATCACCATATCTGACAAACGAAAATATGATCAAAACAGATTGATAAAAATCGAAGAAGATTACAAGAAAGCAATACACGTAACTTCTAAAAACATTCATAGAAGAAATTAACCAATCACCAGGCACCTTGTCTCTTGTCTCTGTTTCAAACGTAAAGATGGGACTTTGGGAACAAGTAATTAGGGAAATTGTGAACTCCAGGCAAACTATTTCAAGGAAATTTTAAACTCTGAATCTCCGTACGAACAATTCACGTATGAAAAAAAAAAAAAAAAAAAAAAAAAAAAAAAAAAAAAAAAAAAAAAAAAAAGAACATCAAATCCAAACTGAGAAACCCCCACATTACAAGAAGTCAAACAAATAAAAAGAGATTTAGAAGACAAGGAAGAACCAGGGGAAGGTGTAATAATCACCGAAATGTTTTGATCCACCTACTTCACAAGAAAATTGACAAGACAGTTATTAATAACTGTATATAAAATCTTCACTAAAGCCCAACCAGGAGATTGTAATAACAAACAGACAACTTGATAGTAGATTTAGCGGGCTGGATTCCGATAAGGGAGATCCTGTGTGCCGGCCGCGGTGGCCGAGCGGTCTGCGGCGCGCCAGTCACGGTCTGCACAGCCACTACGGTCGGGGGTTCGAATCACCCCTCGGGAATGGATATTTGTGCCGTCCTTAGTATTAGCTAGTTCATAAGTAGTTTGTAAGTTTAGGGACTGATGACTCCGTAGTTAAGTCCCATAAGCTCTACAAACATTTGAACATTTAAAGATCCTTTGCGGAAAAATCCTAAATCTAAAAACCATACTACAGAGTCGCAAAAAGAAGCAAACAGTAATCACCTGAATTGACTTCAAAAAGGCATATGATTGCATGGATCGGTAGACCCTGTTCAACATACTAAAGGATTTTCAAGTTGACTAGAAAACGAGGGAATTGATTAAACAAACTCTGATCATCACATCAACAAAATATAAGTTTTGAGAGAAATTTATGAACCGTTCGAAATCGGAATTGGTGTCCGACAGGGAGATGGAGTTTCCCCACTACTATTCAATTTAGTTTTAGCGAAAAGGATTCATGAAAGGAGGAAGGAAACTGGAAGTATTAACATTGGCAGACTTCATAAAGTCAAAGTCACCTTGATTGCTTAGCTTTCGCAGCATGACTTTCGAGCAAAAGACAAGAAGAAATCCACTCCACAGAAAAATTGCATGAAATAGCCTTAAAAACCGGTCTCCAAATTTCATTCGAAAACACGCAGTTCATGGAAGGAACTAAATCAAGATTCGACAGTCAGCCATTAATCACGAAGTGTGCAGTGATTTCCCAATTGGACAAATTCAAGTATCTATGAGAAATTATTCAGCCACCAGGTATAAATCAGGAAGCTAAAAAAGAAAGAACGGCTAAACTGCAAAGAGCATACAAAATCACATGGGATAGATGCAACAAAAGATGCGGATTAAAATTGCAATATTACGAAATTACAATACAGTCAACAAATAAGTGGCACTTTATGCATCTGAAACACTGATAACTGGCGGCAGTTTACAAATGAAAAGGATCAAGAAACAAAAGAAGAAAATTCTCGGAAAAAACAAAGTCGGAAATGGAAATTGGGTGAAAAAGAAACTACACGAAATTTTTCAATTCACGGAAGAAATCAGGAAAAGACGATTAAAATTCTACGAGCACCTAAACAGAATGAATAACAGGCTCACAAAGAAAATTTTAAACATAGCATTAGCCCTAATAATCCGCAACAGTTGGTTAGCAGAAATACACGATCTACAAGAAATGGGCATTCAAATGTTTGTATGCAGTTTTTGTATGGGACTTAACTACGGGGTCATCAGTCCCTACAATTAAAACTACTTATCAACTAGCTTATCCTAAAGACGGCACAAATATCCATGCCCGAGGGGGGATTCCAGCTCCCGACCGTAGTGGCCGTGCAGACCGTGACTGCAGCGCCTCAGTCCCCTCGGCCACCGCGGCCGGCGAATGGGTATTGCTGACGAAACTATTCAAGATATGATGAAATTTGCAAGCCTAGTAAACGATCATAAATTTACAGAGAAACCAAAAAGGAAGAATACAGGCTGGACAGTAACACGCAGAAAGGAACACAGTAAACTAATGAAGAGATATTGGGAAGAAGGAACATTGTGCAAAATTAGTTCAAACGCTATTCATAGTTGGGCACAACAAATTAATAAAAAGAGATAAAAGTGTGATACTCTCCAGATGATAGCGCTCATGTTAGATATAGTTTGTTGTAATCGCATGTCGAATGCAAAATCTGGCAATTTTAAGTACGTTTTTGCTATATTCAGATATTGTGAACATTAACATTTGTAGTTTTGAAGATATTAAAATTCTCGTTGGTTCATGAGATGCATCGAGTTTTTGTGACATCGTGGATGCTTTGGGAACATAAAAATGAGGTTTATTATTTAAATCTAATTTACGAGAGTGCTCATCTTTTGAGTATCCTCCAGAGCATTCATTAAGTCATTACCCTGTCAGTTCCCCTTAGAATCACGGGGTTTACCAATTTTCGGCGGTTCGCCATTGTCCAAGTGTTTGGTGGGGACAATCCCAGTATTATTGCTGGCCTGGCCTTTCGAAACGGGAACTTGACGCCTAACCGGCCTGCACGTGTGCCGCCCTGCATCCCATACAATTCTAGTATTTTGAATAATTATGTGACATACGCGGTACGTAAATGTTATGTTACATACTTCACGCGGAAATTGACTAAACGCTTTGCCACGTACATTACTACGTGAAGGTAGTGAGATACTATTTTGCGGAAAGCGAAGAACCATCTATGAACTTAAAAACATTCTCGCCAAGTATGAAAATTTATGAAACTAAAACAGAGGTATAACTAATAATACATAGACAACAAGTAAACAAATTTGCTGCAATATAGCGAATTTTTGTCACGATTCTTCCACGAATATCTGGAAAAGATTAGAATTTGGTCATTGGAGGCGGAGCACAAGCAGGGATTGTTTTTGTTTTCTTAGGGGAGGAAGTCAGCCAAGCCCTTCGCGAGGAACCATTTAGCTGAAGTGACGTAGGGTAATCACAGAAAATCTGAAACTGAGTGGCGGGAGGCAGATTGGATCGTCTCGCCGTCCTCCCCATTGCGAGTCCAGCGTGCTAACTGCTGCGCCAACTCTCTTTCAGGCAGTGTGGAGACCGTGTCCTGTCCGTTGGATCGCGGACTTCTCCGACCAGGGCCAAATGGAGGAGCTAACTCGGGCCTCCGGAATAGATGTCACGGCCGATGGTTAGGAGAAGGGTGAACTGATGAGGAGATGACGGTACTGCCTTTGAGGGCTGCTGACACCACAGCTTTCGAATCCGAACGCTCCTGGCGTATTATTGGTAGCCCCATTTGTGTGATGATCTCAGCCAGAACTGCTGTTTCGCCTGACAGGATCGTCATTTAGCTGATTACCAGATCCTAGTTTTCTGTCCCAGCCTCGTCGCCACTTTTGTGTCTCGTCCTCGTCGGTTGTCGTAGGTGTCAGTGGCCGAGTAGAAAGAGACCGACACAGGAATACAGGATGCACGCTTGTGCAGGTACGGAGGTGACCAGCCATTGGGACAGCAGAAACTGGAAACACTAGAGTAAATTAGAACAAGATAGATATTTCATAGAAACGTTCTAATACTTAACTTTTACAATGTTCATTACTGCAGAATGCTGATACATAGTCGAGCTAGAGAGAGGCCTGCCTACTGATGATTTCTAGTGCCTATCCGATAGCCAAGTCTTAACTGGTGTCTAACTGATTCCCAAGTGAACGATGCAGTCCAGTGGTGGCCACGAGCGGAGTTGTAGCAGAGGGCGCTCGTGGCTGACGTCGTAAGAACACCGCGCCTTGCGTGCATGGCGGCGCGCGGCGAAACTACGTGGCGCGCACTTCATACTTGTGCGACACCACACCTAGAATCAGATTGCGCGGCACAGGATCTTCGTTGATGGAGTGTTCTGCTGCTGCAGGTGTAACGGGTCAGCAGAGATATAGGACCTTGACATGCTCCGAACAGCGCTGCTATTCTGCATCCTACATCTTCTGCTTTAAGCGCTAGCCGCTGTTCGTCTTCGTAAGATTCACGCATATTCTTGATGCAAACGAATGGAAAAACTTGTGGAATCAGACCTTGGGGAAGATCAGTTTGGATTTAGGAAAAATATAGGAACACGGGAGGCCATACTCACATTATGACTTACCTTAGAAGATAGGCTAAGGAAAGGCAAACCTAATTTTTTAGGATTTGTAGATTTGGAGTAAGCTTTTGACAATGTGAACTAGAATACACTCTTTCAAATTCTGATTGTAGCAGGGGTAAAATATAGGACTCAAAGAGTGATATTCAACCTATTCAAAAACCAGACAGCAGTTATTAGAGTCGAAGGGCAAGAAAAGGAAGCAGAGGCTTGGAAGGGAGTAAGACAAGGTTGTAGTAAAAAAAAAAAAAAAAAAAAAAAAAAATGTAAAATGTTTGTTAAGCTTATGGGACTTAACTACGGGGTCATCAGTCCCTAAACTTACAAACTACTTATGAACTAGTTAATCCTAAGGACGGCACATATATCCATGCCCGAGGGGGGATTCGAACCCCCGACCGTAGTGGCCGTGTAGACCCTGACTGGAGCGCTTCAGTCCCCTCGGCCACCACGGCCGGCGGGTTGTAGTCTTTCCACAATCTTCTTCAATCTTTACATTGAGCAAGCAGTGAAGGAAAGCAAGGAGAAATTTGGAGAGAGAATTGAAGTTCGCCGCGGTGGAGTAGCCGAGCGTCTCGCTGCGGAGCGCGCGGTTGCTCGCCGTGAGATGTTCGAGTCCTCCCTGTGGCATGGGTGTGTGTGTTGTCCTTAGGTTAGTTTACCTAGGTTTAAGTAGTTTGTAAGCTACGGACTGAAGACCACGCAGTTTGGTCCGATAGATTTACGAACATTTGATTGAATTGAAGTTCAGGTAGAAGAAATAAAAACTTTTGCAGTTTGCCGATGACTTAGTAATTTTGTCAGAGACTGCAAAGTATCTGCAATAGCAATTGAATGGAATGGGAAGTGTCTTGAAAGGAAGATAAAAGAGTAAAACGAGGGTAATGGAAAGTAATGTCAGAAAATCAGGCGATGCTGAAGGAATTACATTAGGTAATGAGACAATCAGGCGATGCTGAAGGAATTACATTAGGTAATGAGACAATAAAAGTAGTAGGTTAGTTTTGTTATTTGGGTATCAAAATAAATTCTGATGGCCGAAGTAGAGAAGATATAAAATGCAGAATGGCTATAGAAAGAAAAGCATTTCTAAAGAAGCGAAACTTGTTAACATCCGATATTAATTTAAATGTTAGGAAGTCATTTCTGTAAGCGTTTGTCTGGAGTGTAGCATTGTATGGGAGTGAAACGTGGACGATAAGGAGTTCAGATAAAAAGATGATAGAAGCTTTTGAAATGTGGTGCTACAGAAGAATGATGAAAATTAGATGCGTAGATCACGTAACTAATTTTCCTTAATTTTAAACTTTTTTTTAGTCTTAAGGGGAGCCGGAGGTGGCCAAATCCAAATAAATACGATTTTTTTGCTATCAGCAATTAATTGGAACATTCCTCTTTAATGAAAACTTCGAATTATTGTTCTGCTCGTCCTGGAAGTGGAGTTGTTACCATTTTCTCCCGCACCTTTACAGGAAATTTGCGGGGCCGCTGGAATGCATCTAACATCCCCTCGTGACTCCTGGTGCAAATATAATGCCAAAAAGGACTATGATCACAAGCATGGTTTGTCTACACGGAAAAATGCAGAATCCTAATGAGAGAGTAAAAAATTTAATTTGGAAAGTGATTCCTAAAAGAGTGATTGTAAACATAAAAACACTACACTTAGGCATTTATGATGCATTAGCAACCTACAACCAAGGAAACAGTGTAAAGTATTGAAGGCATTAGGATTTCAAGCTGGAGTGAACACTATACCAGCAGTAAGAAATATTGACAAAGAGAGGGTAAGAGGAGCAGAAAAAAGAGAAAGGAATATGAAATGTGATGGAAGAACAGGCCAGAAGAGAAGACCAAAACGGAAGCTTTTGGAGGATAAAGAAGACGACCCTGATAATCCATCCTATAGTGCAGGAAAGTATTGAAAAACTTTGATAGTCATTTCCCGTGAATTAGTATTTTCCGAATGTAAGGAACACTCAAAGTCCACTCAAACAAGGGAGATGAAATTTTTATACTGCACTCCTGGTGGTCAAGCTTAAATCGTAACATAGCCATTTAGCAATATGTTCAGTAGTTTCAATTCAGTTTTCTTAAATAAAGCATTATTTTGTAAAAAAGTTGGATCATTAATAACAAAAATATTGAAAGGAAACAAGAAAAGATGCTCCAATATCCTTCCATCATAACTGCAATACTAAACCACTCTATATGTTGAAAAAATTTCAAATTCTTCTGTTTGGTGTATTAATCAGAAATGTTCCTCAAACTTAGTGATTTTAACAGGGCAGCATAGGCACCTCGGGCTTCCCTTAAGTTTTAATCTGCAGTTCATAACCAACAAGTTATGATTGGAGTCTATATCTGCCCCTGCAAATGTCTTACAGTTTAAGAACTGGATTCTAAACCTATGCCTTTCCATTATAAAGTCAATCTGGTACCTCTTCCACGTATACAGCCTTCTTTCATGATGATTAAATCAAGTGTTGGTGAACATTAAATTGTGCTCTGCACAAAATTCTACCAGACGATCTCCTCTCTCATTCCTTTTTCACAGTCAATATTCGCCTTCTACACTACCTTCTTTTCCTTTTCCTGCTACCCAGTTCCAGTCCTCCAACACAATCAAGTTTTCGTCTCCCTTAACTGTCTGATATCTCCTCATACATTTCTTCGATATCCTCGTCATTGGCAGATCTAGTTGGTGTATAAACTTATACTACTGTGATCGATTTTGGTTTTTTGTCTATTTTTGGTACGATAATGCGTTCAAGATGCTCTTCATACTAACTTCACCGCACTACTATTTTATTTTTCATTATCACACCTACTGATGTGTTACCACCAACTGATTTTGTATTTATAACCCTGCATTCACCTGACTATAAAGCCCGTTCATCCTGCCACCGGACTTCACTAATCCCTACCATATCTAATTCAAACCTATCCATTTATCTTTTCAAATTTTCTAACTTACCTACGCGATTAAGGGTTAGAACATTCCACGCTGCGACCCACAGAATACCTATTTTGTTTTTCTTGATGATGACATCAAAATGTTCAAATGTTTGTTAAGCTTAAGGAACTTAACTGCGAGGTCATCAGTCCATAAACTTACAAATTACTTATGAACTACCTCATACTAAAGACAGCACAAACATCCATGCCCGAGGGAGGATTCGAATCCCCAACGGGGAACGGCCTCGCGCTTCGAAGCATAGCGCCTCAATGTGCTTGGCCACTCCCCCGCGGCGATGATGACATCCTCCTGAGTAATTCCCGCCCGGAGATCCGAATGGTGGACTATTTTACATCCGGAATATTTTACATAAGAAGACGCCATCATTATATATTCGTACAGTAGAGCTGCATGTCCTCGGGGAAAGTAACTACCGTAGTTTCCCCTATTTGGCAAAGCCACATTAGCTGATGTTACAAGGCCAGCCCAGTCAATTATCCAGACTGTTGCCCCTGTAACTACTTAAAAGGCTGCTGCCCCTCTTCAGGAACCACATGATTGTCTGGCCTCTCCAAAGATACCCCTCCGCTGTGGTTGCACTTTCGGTACGACTATCTGCATCGTTGAGGCACACAAGCCTCCCAACTCAGGAATGCATGTGGTTAAAGAGGGCTCGTAGGTACTCAAAACTGAGAAACTGTGTATTAAAAACAACAAATTTTGTTGTAAAAATAGTAAGTAATCGGAAAGTTATTTTTATAGAAAAGAACCGAATTAACGAAACCAATAAGCAACGATATTTACAGACTTCATTTCTACGATGTTATTATTTCCACTGATTACAGCATCATCGACACAACACTTGTCCGGTTTGCATGTGTTACTGCAAATGCACTACTTAAACACGAACTTCACTAGAGTGCGATTGCACGAAACGTTGTTACTTTCGTGTGGCATTTCTACCATGTCACCTGATCGGTACACAGGACAGTTGTTTGTGGCACGACATACGACGATTTTGTGATATGATAGATACCAGACAAACAGATATAAAATATCAACGTCTATTTATCACTCTTAATGGCTCCCTAAATCAAAGATATTTACTTTGTGCATATCTATTGGAAATCAGCTTTTGAGTGGCCACCTTCATTAATTAATATTTAAAAAAAACAGTACTTCAAATTTCGTCTTCACGTATTAATGTAATTACACAATTTAGAACTCTCTGTGGATTTATTAGATTATCTTCTAGCGATGACTAGTAATTCATTGCACAGATTAGTTCCATAGACATCTTTAGAGACATTGTTAGTTAGAGAATCACCTAAATTTCCACGGTCTTCGAGAACAAATTCCGAAGTACCATGTGCAATGTCCGTGTTCATTGATGGGATCAATGCAAATGTCCATGTAGGCATCTGTGTAGAAACATACACAGCGGCAGCTATAGTTGTACAACTAGAAATGTATTCACATCTGCATGACATTTGCCTGGTCCTATCAACAAATATGAACGTTTCAAATCGTAATTAAATGAGCAACAGTAAGGTTTGCCACAGTTGCAGTCTCTACGGGACTTATGTAGAGAAATGTACGAGCACGTTTGGGCAGTAAGCAAGTGTGTGGCATGTGGACGTTTGGGTTAGTTATGGAGGCGTGCGGGGATAGCGTAGTCGTTAGCTCTTTAATCACACGAAGTGATGAGTGGTATCGATAATGGATCTCAAATAATTTCCGTATTTTATGATTTCAGAAGGCCTTTGACACCGTACCTCACAAACGACTTTTAATCAAATTGCGTAATTATGGTATATCGCCCCAAATTTGCGAATGGATAGAGAGGACACAGTTTGTAGTAATCGATGGTAAGGCATCGACTAAAACAGAGGTGATATCAGGCGTTCCTCAGGGTAGTGTTATTGGTCCTCTGTGGTTCCTTATTTACAAAAACGATTTGGGAGAAAATCTAAGCAGCTCTCTTAAGTTGTTTGCAGCTGACGCTGTCTTTTACCGTCCAGTAAAATCATCTGAAGATCAACACCAAGTGCAGAACGAAATAAATAAGATATCAGTATGGTGTAAAAATTGGTAATTGACTCTAAATAATGGGAAGTGTGAAGTCGTCCACATGAGTTCGAAAAGAAATCCGTTAAATTATGTTTACAAGATAAATCAATCAAATGTCAAGGCCGTAAATTCCACTAAATACCTAGGAATTACTATTGCATCAAACTGGAAAGAACACGTAGATAATATCATGGGAGAAGCGAAAAAGGGACTGCGTTTTATTGTTGAACCCTTAAAAGATGCAACAGAAGTACTAAAGAAACTGCATACACTACGCTTGTCCGTCCTTTTTTGGAGTATTGCTGCCCAATAAGGGATTCTTATCAGGTGGGCTTGGCGAAGGATGTCGAAAGAGTCCAAAAAAGAGTCCAGCTCGTTTTGTATTGTCACGATACAGGGGAGAAAGAGTCTCGGAAATCATACAGGATCTGGAACGGGCATCATTACAACAACAGCACTTATCGCTGCGTCGTGGTCTACGTACAAAACTCCAATCGCCAACATTCTCCTCCAATTGCGAAAATATATTGTTGACTCCCACTTACATCAGAATAAAATACGAGAAACCGGAGCTCGAACGGAGAGATTCAGATGTTCTTTCTTCCCGCGCGCTATTCGAGAAAGGAATAGGAGATGAATAGTATAAAGGTGGTTCCATGAACCTTCTGCAAGGCACTTAAATGTGATTTGCGGAGAATCTCATGAAGATGTAGATGTAGAAGATTAACTTCGGTGGTTCTGTGAAAATTGCCTTTCATTACCTTAGGAGATTGGCAAAAGTAAGGTTAAATGAAGAAAATCCTCATCAGGTACTAGGTAATGTTATGTACCTTTCTTATTGTTGTTTTATTTTTAATTATTTTCTCTACAGTGGAGTGATTTGCAGCTGTTTCACACTTCATAAGACTGCACTTACTGCTCATGTCTTCGCAATAAACGTTCATGTGGAATTTTGTCTGAGTATTCAATTACTCTTGTGAAATATACAAATTTTCGTCCTAAATGACTTTTGATACATTCTCCACTCCAGATACCATAAAATTAACGTTTCTGATCTTTATACGAGACATTTCGTCTTCATCTTTGATGGGATGAACAGCTAAAGCATTGAATTCTATTCTATTGGCGTCTCGAAAGTGGTTATAGATGCAGTTATTATCGTCTCCAGTCCAAATACTGGTTCGATGTAGCTCTCCATGCTACCCTGTCATGTGCAGACTGGCATCCTATATATCCTGCTTAATGTATTCGCCTCTTGTTCTCTCTCTTTCTCTGCAATTTTTACCACACACATTTCCTTCCAATGCTAAATTGACAATTTCTTAATGTCTCCGAATGTGTCCCAACCAATCGATCTATTGTCTTAGCCGAAATATAGGAGAAATATATTTTCTCCCCAATTATGTTCAGCACCTTATCATTACTTACGCGATTAACCTGTCTAATATTCAGAATTCCTCTGTAGCACCACATTTCAAAATATTTTATTATATTTTTGTCTTAACTCGTTATCGTCCACTTTTCACTCCCACAAAATGCTAAGCTCCAGGCATATGTTTTCATAAAGGACAGTTACATTAATATTGGCTGTTAGGTTCTTCATTCCATAGCCAATCGGCAATTATATCTTCCTCAGACACCAGACGTTATTTTGCTACCCAAATAACAAAACTATCTACTACTTTTATTGTCTCATTACCTATTATAATTCATTCATCGTCACATTATTTTATTAGACTGCATTCAGGTATCCTAGTATTGCTCTTGTCAATGTACATCTTATAACCACCTTACAAGACACTATCTATTCTGCTTTAATGCAGTTCCAGGTCCTCTGCTGCCTCTGACAGAATTACACTGTCATCAGCAAATCGCAATGTTTTAATTGGTTCTCCAAGAAATTTAATTCCTTCTCCAAATCTCTCTTTGCAATCCTTCACGATTTGCTCAATGTACAGATTGAATAACTTTCGTGGAAGCTACAAGCGTGTAGTAAACCCTTCTATCCATGCATCCCTTTCATACTCTTCCACTCTTACAACTGTATCTATCTCCTAAGACAAGTCGTAATGTGATTATTGCCTCCCGTGTTCCTACATTTATCCTAAATCCAAACTGATCTTCCTCGAGGACGGATTATATCAGGTTTTCCATTCGTATGTAAATAATTCATTTATTAGTATTTTGCAACTATTAAACTAATAGTTGTGTAATATTCGCAGTTGTCTGCATTTGACATCTTAGGAATTGGAATTATTTCGCCTGTCTCATACATCTTGTACACAAGGTGGAACAGTGTCTTCAAGATATCAGCAGTTTAAGGGAGAATATTATCTACTGAAGGGGCCTTGGGGCCTTGTGTCAAATTGTTCTCCTAGCACCTTCATCTACCTTCAGCAGCATCTTCAACTACTTCCTCTTCCCTTTCTACAATACTGCCTTCAAGTTCATTTTCCTTGTTAAGGCTCTCTATATATTCCTTCCACCATTCAGCTTCCCTGTTTTGTTGAGTACTGGTTTTCCATCTGAGCTCCAATATTTATGCATCTGCTTTTCTTGTTTCCGAACGAATCTTTATTTTCCTGTAGCTAGTATCTTTCCCCTGGTTATACATTCTTCACAGACTTGCATTTTTCTTCTAGCCACTCCTGCTTAGCTTATCTTCTCTTCCTCTCAACCTCACTTTTATCCGCCTGCACTCCTTGCTCCAATTGCTGCGTTTTTTATTTCTCTTTCATCAGTTCAGTATCTCTGAGTTATCCAAGTATATCTGTAAGACACTGTCTTTCTACCTATCTGTATATGATCATCTGCATCCTTCACTACTTTGTCTCTCGTAGCTACCCATCTTCTTCTACTGTATTACCTACCCCCTTTCCCGTCAAACCTTCCCTGAGGCTCCCTCTGATACTCTGTTATTTCACTCAAGATGACGTTTGAGAAGGCGGTCATTTTTAAATTTGACGCGCGTGCACTTAATGGCGGCTGATTGTTCTTTTATTTTTTTGGCTAAGACATTTTCTGAAAAATAGTCATATACGTGATAAACATAAATACGTAATAAAATGCGTTACAGTTTAAATAATCTTCAATTCTAACCAGTAAGCAAACACCATTACACTTTTACACAGGATACAGACCTCTGCTTTTCTCCATTTATACCACAATGTTTCATCTATCGATTATATATAAAGCGCTCCTTTTAAAAAACGACCATACCACTCCAAGGACAAATCTACAATAATAATAATTACATTCATTACCACTCGTTTTCAACGTAAGATAAATACACACAGTAACACTGCTTTATGAAATTTTTATGTTCCTCAGGCAAAAAATTGTGCAAAAAACCAGCAGATCGCCATTCCAATGGCGTTTCTGATAAAAAGAATATTATATCTACATGGGGACGTTACAACCTCAATGGATTTAATTGGTACTTAGAATGTGCACACAGGTTCGGAACTTTGGATTTATAAGCTTTTTCATTCGCCTTCATTTTCACTCTCAGCGCAGGACTCAGTCACCCCGCGGCGGAGCGGCCGAGCACATATTTTCGCATTCGGAGGAGAATGTTGGTGATTGGAGCTTCGTAAGTAGACCACGCCACAGCGATAACCGCCGTTGTTGTACTGATTACCATCCCAGGTCCTGTATCATTTCCGTGATGCTGCTTCCCATGTATCATGACAATACAAAACGAGCTGTCCTTCTTTGGACTCTTTCGATGTCTTCCGTCAAACCCACCTGATAAGGATCCCAGAATGGGCAGCAATACTCTAAAAATGGACGGACAAGCGCAGTGTATGCAGTTTCTTTTGTACTTCTGTTGCATGTTTTAAGGGTTCTGACAATAAAACGCAGTCTCTTGTTCGCCTTTCCCACGACATTATCTACGTGTTCTTTCCAATTTAAGTCTGAAGTAACACTCAGAATTAAGACGGACAAGCATAGTGTATGCAGTTTCTTTTGTAGTTGTGTTGCATCTTTTAAGCGTTCTGTCAATAACAAGCAGTCTCTGGTTCGCCTTTCCTAAGACATTATCCACGTGTTCTTTCCGGTTTACGTCTGATGTAATAGTAATTCCTAGGTATTTAGTGGAGTTTACGGCCTTCACATTAGATTGATTTATCTTGTAAACAAAGATTAACGGATTTCTTTTCGTACTGATGTGGACGACTTCACACTTCTCATTACTTAGAGTCAATTGCCAATTTTTGCATCATACTGATATCTTATTTAAATCGTTCTGCAGTTGGTTTTGATCTTCAGATGACTTTACTAGACGATAAATGACGGCGTAATCTGCAAACAACCCAAGAGAACTATTCAGATTTTCTCCTAAATCGTTTATGTAGATAAGGAACAGCAGAGGAGCAATAACACTATCCTGTGAAACGCCGGGGTTCACCTGTACTTTAGTCGATGCCTTAGCATCGATTACTACAAACTATGTCCTCTATGATAGGAAATCTCCAATCCATAACCACGCAATTTGATTAAAAGCAGTTTGTGAGGTACGGTGTCAAAAGCATTCTGGAAATCTAGAAATAAGGAATCAATTTGAGAATCCTTGTCGATATCACTCATCACTTCGTGTGATGGTTGTGTTTCACATGAACGATATTTTCTAAATCCATGTTGACCTTGGGTCAATTTATCATTCTGTTCGAGATAATTCATAATATTTGAATACTGGATATGTTCCGAAAACTTTAGACCAAGGCTGTACGACATAAGGTTAGTGCACTTTCACATCTCAGCTGCAGGAACACAATATGAAAAAGAAAAATTCACTTTACGTCATTCATTCACAGGATTTGTCAATTCAAAATGTTCTAAAACATCTTCCTCGCAAGTATAATTTTAGGTATCTAATATCGAAAGTTATGAAGCATGGATTACGCAGTAAAAGTGGATGCTCTGAGCTATAGCCTTCAGCCATAATGACTGGCGAAGGGATCATGTATCATTCAATTAAATTAGGCTGGTTCAAGCTGAAGTGAGGTGAAGTCAAGTGAGTAAGTGCTGACCACAACAGGTATAAAAGCTGATGTACAGCCTACAGAGGACCTACACAAGCCAGTGTATTATCCTGTGTTCTCCAAATACTGACGGAATCGTTCGAGAGGCACTACACGTATGAGAGGGTGCTTATAACGCATCAAGTCTCCTGACCTTATCGCTCAAAACATTCCCTGACGTGGAAATGTGGTTAAGTGGTCACGTATCAGATGGTTCTGGAAGATAAAAAACTTCTGACATTTCGGCTATCTAACATGGAAACTAGCTTTTGGCGAGCATACTTATGCCGGCTGAAGGATCCACAAATTCATCGCCTCCGCAACGTCAGTTCTGCCAGTAGCTCTCTTCTGCTTTTCAAACCTAAGAATGTCTTCCCAGCAATCTGCCATTCATATCCTCATTGAAGATTTTTGCACTTGCAGAAGAATTTTTCTAGCTCAAGAGTTCCTTATATCTCATTAATAGTTCTGTTGGCAGAAGTAGTTATTAATTTTATTCGAAATGTGAACAATGGCTAGCGTCAACATCGTCCCAGAATGGAGTCGTGCTCAAATACCTCGGCGAGATACAGGGGCAGAAAACACGGGGAATATTCGGAACACACTGCAGAGAAAACGAACGAGAAACTGGTCAGTCATGAGTCAGATGTAGATTTCGTTGTTGATGTGACTAGAGCATTCGAGGTAGATCCTGCCACCTTAGACCACAATGGGGTACATAGTACAGACTGCAACAGTTATAGTTGGATACCGTTGCTGTCTGGTTTGGGAAAGACAATTTCTGGAATAACTGTAATGCTACCTGTGCTCTTAGTGGAGGAATTAGTACAAGAGAGTCAGTGTGGCTTCAGGTTTCCCAGAGGAATCAGAGATTCAATTCAATTAATGCAATCTATTATCACAATATTTAGACCTGTTACCTTGAAACTCTAAACAGGTCGTACATAATCATTTTACATTATCTCATACACTGTTTTATAAACGTAAATGTAGTTATTACTTATGTTAACTGCAATCATTTACAATATTAATGTAAATAAAATTAAAAAGAAATTTAAAAGTATTGAAAGTTTACATAAAAAGAGAAAAAAAATTAATCTAGAAATACAATAATAAATTGTTCCTTGGCTTAAGTGAAGTCTTCTACACTAATTACCAAAATATGTTCATGGCAGCCTTGGAAGAACTCGATGTTTGCCAAGTAACAAGGGCAATAACTACCTATAGACCTACTCAAACCACACTATTCTATAGTATACCCACAGGCATATGCGTGCGTCGACAAACATCCTCCACATATCCGTGTGACTAAATAAGCTTTCTCTCTCTCTCTCTCTCTTTTTTCAGTTTTAATTTTCTATTTTTATTTTTAACTTTATTGGCTTCTTGTGTTGATATTTTAAATGATCTATAGAAAGTTTTAGTATTAGGGTCGTCGATTTGGAGTTATAGACAGAAAGTTAAGCAGTCGCCTTTTAGACATTCGTTGTGCAACAGCATTAACTGTAACCCACAATGTTTGGTCCCTTACGACTGCTTGCAGATCGCAGTCTAATTGTCTGCATTCCCTCTCTTTCTGTCAGCAGGAGCAACCTAGAACTACGTGATCAGCAGTACCCTCATCTCCAGATTCACAGATTGGTGTGTTACTGCGTTTAAAGCTATGTAGATATTTCGGATATGGACCATGGGCTGTTAATAGGTGTACAATACCTCAAATGTTTCAAATGTTTGTATAGATTATGGGACGTAACTAAACTTACAAACTTACAAACTACTTATGAACTAGCTAACACTAAGGACGGCACAAATATCCATGCCCGAGGGGAGATTCGAACCCCCGACCGTAGTGGCCGTGCAGACCGTGACTGAAGCGCCTCAGTCTCCTCGGCCACCGCGGCCGGCTGCAATTTCTACATCTACATCTACATCTACATGGGATACTCTGCAAATCACATTTAAGTGCCTGGCAGAGGGTTCATCGAACCACTGTTATTCTATTTTATCTCCCATTCCATTCTCGAATAGCGCGCGGGAAGAATGAACACCTGAATCTCTCCGTTCGGGCTCTGATTTCTCGTATTTTATTCTGATGATCATTTCTATCTATGTAAGTGGGAGTCAACAATATATTTTCGCATTCGGAGGGGAATGTTGGTGATTGTAGTTTCGTAAGTAGCCCACGCCGCAGCGATAAGCGCCGTTGTTGTAATGATTCCCCCCCCCCCCCCCCCCCCAGATCCTGTATCATTTCCGTAACGCTGTCTCTACGTCTTACCTATTCTGGAAAATCAGGTCTTCTATGAAATTAATAAAGTCATGATACTGCTTGTCAATAAACTCTGTGCTAATGGGCATAAGAAGGTCGTCAAAATGTGGCGTTTCCTTCTCTGGCAGTATAATGTCGAGTTGTTGGCGCCAAGCTAAGGCACGACGCCAATTCCTGGGTATCGTCGACGAGGACTTGCTTCCGTTTCCTGTGCAGTGTATAATCCGCTATGTAGGCTATAGGAATCCCGTATGGATTGAACCACTCTTCGTTTAGTTGTGTTTTAGATGCATCCATAATCTGTTCTAGTTATTTCTCTTTCTGATAGCATTGCATAGGTAGCACAGTCTTTCCCAGGTGAGTCACATTTCCTCTTCCTGTTGCGACACGGAATACAAATAGCTTTCTCATTGACTTTTGAGCACGCACTTTTCTGATGTCCTTCTGCTCCACAATGAGACCACACTTGCTTTTTAGACTTACAGAACTTCTTTATGTGACCTAAGTGACAACATTTATAACATTTGGTACATCCACGTAGTCCATCATTCCCAGAACGCGGAAACCTACGTACACTTATTCTTTCTGTTGTAGCAGCTCACGGACACGAGGAGTGACTTCCATTACGCGATTAACATACGTTTTTCTCTGGGTCCGGTTCGGAACCTCAGTCGTACCTCTTCTTCAGATTCTTCCTTTTGCATGAAATGGCGGCCGCGGTGGCCGAGCCGGCTGCCGCGCGCCAGTCACGGTCCGCACGGCCACTACGGTCGGGGTTTCGAATCCCCCTCGGGCATGGATATTTGTGCCGTCCTTAGTAGTAGTTAGTTCATAAGTAGTTTGTACGTTTAGGGACTGATGACCCTGTGTATATTTTCAAGAAGTTGTTTGTCATCCACTTCCTTGGGCGCATTGTACAGAATCATCTTCGGTTTCTTCTTCTTAGGTGGTTCATATTTAATACTCTGAATATGCTTAGATTTTTCCTTGAAGCTTTTTACAATTATCATCGACACTATGACAACGCTGTTGGCTGTCCGTATGGATTTGATCCCGATCTTGTCTATCTTTGCGTTTATTGCATCCGTAAGTTTCTTCTTTACATCTTTTGCGTCTTTATTCTCTCTGGATTTGATAAAGAGTGTGTTGGTTTTTTTGTTTGTCGATTTCTGTATCTTAGCTGTTGTGCTTAGCTTCAGATTTTGTGAGTCTGCGACTGCGGTGTACTGAAGGACAGACGTAACCGTTTTTTCTGTCAGCTTGGAGTTCTGCTCTAGAAACTAAACAGGGGCTTTTAATGCTCCCTAATCAGACACTGAGAGTTCTTGACATAACCTTTCATTTTCCAATCGTAGTTATTTTATGTGTATAAACGGCATAGATTGGTACATGGCGCATCTAGAAATTTTTGGGATCAACTCGTTTGCTATAGCGGCAGGTATCTTTTTGGTTTCTTGAATGTAGTTGACGATATCGTCGTAGAATTCTACAGGTGATTCCTCAGCCACGTTTCCTGGTGTGTCGCTCGCTGGCTGGGCTGTCGAGACTGTAGCGCGCGTCTGCAGTGCCGTGGCATTGTCAGCCGGCTGCAGCTGTCACCACAGAGGTGGGCGTGGCAGCAGCACAGCTGTTGCTGACGCGCGGCGCGGCTGCTCACGTTGCCGAACGGGACGCGCGCGTGACCGGTGCTCGCTCCTCCACGTATGCGGCGACCGATTACAGCTCAAAACTGTCGTTAAACTCTATCGTACTGCACGTAATTTACGCGACTAACCAAACACGTGCTGCACTACTGAGCACTTAGTCGTACATGACTTCACAAACTGACCGTCAATGTCAGCTTGTACCCGACAAAAACGACGCCTAAACGGGGAGGCGTTTCACGCGTCGTCCATTGCGGCGGCCAAGAGATATACTCAATTCTTCAAATCTACGAGAAGTGCATGATATTCTGTGCATTGTTTGATGTTTTTCGTTAAAATCGTTAAAATCTGTGCAAAATATCAACGATGGTAAACAAACGAACGCCATTATGAATGTAATCACTTATGTCACTAAACAAAAATAAATCTTCCGGGCCACATTGTATACCAACTAGATTCCTCTCAGAGTATGCTGATGCGATAGCTCCGTACTTAGCTATAATTTACAACCGATCACTCAGCGAAAGATTCGTACCCAAAGACTGAAAAGTTGCCCAAGTTACTCCAATATTCAAGAAAGGCAATAGGAGTCATCCCCAAAATTACAGGCCTATCTCATTGACGTCGATCTGCAGTAGGATTTTGGAACATATACTTTGTTCGAATATTATGAACTACCTCGAAGAGAATGACCTATTAACCAATACTCAACACGGCTTCAGAAAGTATCACTCTTGCGAACCACAGCTTGCCCTTTATTCACAAGAAGTGTTAAGTGCCATCGACAAGGGATCTCAAATCGATTCCATATTTCTGGATTTCAGGAAGGCTTTTGACACTGTACCCCACAAGCGGCTTCTAATGAAATTGCGTGCTTATGGAATATCTCTCCAATTGTGCGATTGGATTCACGATTTACTATCAGAAAGGACACAGTTCGTTGTAATTGAGGGTAAGTCATCGAGTAAAACAGAAGTTATATCTGGCGTTCCACAGGGAAGCGTTATAGGTCCCCTACTCTTTTTCGTGTTTATAAACGACTTTGACTGGAGAGAACACATAGAAAATATTGTGGGAAAGGTTACGTTTCATTGGCAGAACGCTTCGAAGATGCACCAGCTCCACCAAAAAGACTGCCTACATCACACTTGTGCGTCCTCTCCTGGAGTACTGTTGCCCCATGTGGGACCCTCACCAGGTGGGACTGACGGAAGACATTGATAAGGTTCAGAGAAGGGCAGCTCGTTTTGTTTTATCACGTTACGGGGGGGAAAGCGTCACGGAAATGTTGCACGAATTGGGGTGGAAATCATTAAAATAAAGACGTTATTCATTGCGGCGTGATCTGTTTGCGAAGTTTCAATAACCGACTTTTACTTATGAATGTGAAAATATTTTGCTACCACCCACCTACTTAGGGAGACATGACCATCCCAATAAAATAAGAGAAATCAGATCGAAAACGAAACGATTTAGGTGTACTTTCTTCCCGGGTGCTATTAGAGAATGGAACGGTAGAGAAAAGTTATGAAAGTGGTTAATGAACCCTCTGCCAGGCACTTGAATGTGATTAGCAGAGTATCTATGTAGATGTAGAATCATTAATCATTGGAAAGTTCGCTGATCATCTGTGATCATTAATATTTTTTATTCATAGAAACAAATGCTATGAAAGTAGCAAGAATGATTGCAGGTAGTAGTAGATGGGAGCAATGGCAGGAGGGTGTCCATAATGAGGAAATCAAAGAAAAACTGGGAATGAACACCATAGATGAAGCAGTTAGAGCAAACAGACTGAGATGGTGAGGTCATGTTGCACGCATGGGAGAAGAAAGGTTACCTAAGAGACTCATGAGCTCGTCAGCGGAGGGTAAGAGGAGTCAGGTAGACCAAGAAGAAAGTACTTAGATTCGGTGCAGAATGATATTGCACTAAAAGGTATAACATCAAAATGTTCAAATGTTTGTAAAGTCTATGGGACTTAACTACTTATGAACTAACTAAGACTAAGGACGGCACAAATATCCATGCCCGAGGGGGGATTCGAACCCCCGACCGCAGTGGCCGTGCAGACCGTGACTGAAGCGCCTCAGTCTCCTCGGCCACCGCGGCCGGCGGTATAACATCAGACGAGGCATCAATGTTAGCACTGAATAGGGGATTATGGAGGAATTTTATTAGAGGTACTATGTTCCAGGCTGAACGCTGAAAGCCATAATCAGTCTCTAATGATGATGATGATGATGATGAGAAACAAATGCCTATAGTCATTCTAGATCTGTTTCTAGATCGGAAATGGTCGGTAGTACTCTGACTAGCTTTGTCAATTTGTAATAATATTCCATTAATATATTCCTTAAAAAAGAATCTCACTCTTGGTGTTAGTTATTTATGCATCCCTTGTCATATTGATATAATAATTGTAAATTTCATGTCTATATTTTTCAGCTTAACAGTATATGGACGTCTATCGTTGAGGCCTCTGCAAACCAGCGTCATCTCACGCAAACTATACACCATGTTTTGCTCCGTATCATTAATTGAATGCCTGCTGTAAGCTTCGGACGAGGATCCGATGCCGATTAAAAAATCAAACATTCTCTAATTTTATTTAAAGCAGACTTTCACACGCACGGCCAGAACACAGATCTGCAGCCGCCATCTTGCGAGCTTTTCCAGTAAGGGTAAATTATTTATAATTCATACGCCCTTTTGCTCATGGTGCTGTTCCATTCTAGTGAATTGCTGAATCAATTTTTAAAAAAAATATTTCTTGCCAATCGCTGAGGTTACACCAGTGGAAAACATATCTTAAATCAACTAATAAAAACAAATATTACAATTGCCTTCATTTATCACATTAAATTATGCGATTGCGTAAGCCAGGAAGCTGTTTGGAAGATTTTGACTCTGTACAGTTTCGCACACAGACTTTTGTGATCTTGAAATTGCTCTATATAGTTATGACAGCAATTGTCATTGTTAAGAACTCTATTAGAGAACCATTGTTAATTTCTTTGTATGTTGCAGCTCTCATAAAGGAATCGGAAAGGAAATGATCGTTGGAAGAAGTGGCTCAGCAAACAGAAAAATCAAAGTACTTTTATGTGTAATTAAAAACAAGGGTCGTAACGTTAATAGTATAATTGAAATCCCACTGTTAAACACAGATGAGAAAGCAAATAGGTGGCAAGAGTTTTGTCAAGGCCACTGCGTAGGAGAAGGGAAGTCTGATGACTTGATAGAAGAATTTGGATTGTATACGAAAGATATAGGGATCCAGTATTAAATTCAGAATTTAAAATACCTCTGGAAGACTTCAAGTAAAATAAGGTGACAAGAATAGATAATATTCCATCAAAATTTCTTAAACAATTGGGGAGCTTAGCAACCAAATGACTACGTAAGTTGGTACGCTGAATTTCTGACAATCGCAACGTATTATTACGTTTTCGGAAAATTATCGTCACTTTTCCCTATATACCAAGGATAGGAAATCGAGAGGGCTATTGCCGAAATACTAAACAGCTCCTGTATCCAAGCTACTGACGAGAATAATAAAAGAGGCAATAAAATAGACGATGTGTTCTTAGACAATAAAATACGTTTGGCATTAGGGAAGCTAAAGGCATCAGAGAAGCAGTTACGACGTTGCGCTTAATGATGAAAGTAAGACTGAAGTAAAACCAAGATACATTAATAGGATTTGTTTAGTGACATATAAAACACTTTCGGCAGTGTGAATTGGTGCAGTATGTTCTAAATTCTGAGAAAAGTAAGAGTGGGCTATATATAAAGGCGAGTAATATATAGAATGTGAAAAGATCAAGAGGGAATAATAAGACCGCCATATTAACAAAGAAATGCTTCAATTAAGAAAGTGTGACACTGGGAGGTAGTCTTTTGCCTCTGTTGTTGATCGAAGAAGCAATGACGAAAATAAAAGAAAGGTTAATCAGTTAGATGAAAGTTGATGCTGATGATGACATTTCCATCGTCAGTGAAAGAGAAGAAGGAATATAAAATCTGTTAAATGGAATGAATACGGAATATCGATTGAAAGTAAACCGGAGGGCAAAAGTAATGTAAAGTATCAGAAATGAAAATTGAGAGAGTTCAACATTGAAGTAGGTGTTGAGAGGTAAATGAACTTAGGGAATTATGCTACCGCGGAAACAGCAAACCCACGACATTTGAAGCAAGGGTGACATGTAGAATAGCGAGCCACAGGTAGAGAGGGTATTCATGACTACGAGAAGTATATTGTTATCAAACTTAGACCTTAGTTTGAAGAATTTTTTTTAAAACTGTACGTTTGGAGCACAGAATTGTATGGTAATGAATCATAGACCGTGCGAAAACCGGAACTAAAGAGAATCTAAGCATTTGAAATATGTGTGCTACAAAAGAATATTGAAAATCAGGTGAAATGAAGACGAATGAGGAGGTTCCCTGCAGAATTGCAAAGAACGAAAACCTTGAAAGAGACTGACAGAATGCGAAGACGATTTACACCCTTCCTATACAAAATTATTTACCTCTACTTTTGGCTCTCTTCATTCATGTAGGAGTAGACTAAAAGGTCCCAAAGTGTCGTTGGTTTAAATGTTATAAATAAAAATAACAGAAATAAGTACTAACGACTTGTCAGCACTGTAATGATTAACAGATAGGATGAATGATGTACCCAACCACAGTTGAATATAAAATAAAACATGTGGTTGCGTAGACTTTCTCGGCTTAACAAATGATGATATTCTTCTCGGGTCTGCATCCGGATAACGTCGTATACTGACACAATATTTCAACGGACCAACTGGCTACCATCTTCAGGTGAGCAAGCCTCTAAACAGTGAAGTACTAAGTCCGAAATCAAACGTCAGATCTTATATAACATCATTCTGTCCCACCAGAAATCATCACCCCTTGTCCAAATCTTAGCATTTCTCTTCTAAAAGAGCCTAACTGATATCAACTAATGGCTTTAAGCGATCATCCGTTCACATATACAATTTTTTACTCATACATTTAATGAAAATTCAGTTTTCTCCTTCAGTAGCACGCTAAAATTCTACATTAAAAACATTTATGACAATAATTTTTACGACGAATAGTTTGCCCACAAATTAAAGTTTAAACATTTCCAATTTATAGTTCCACGGTCGATAATTTGCATGTTCTTGTAGTACGCTTGTTAATCCGCAAGTAAAAGTTTAAACGTTTCATATTTATAATGCATGGTTGAGAATTTCCAAATCCTCATGCTACCGTTATTATTAGCGGGATTTTTAGTCCTTTTTAATTTTAGCTACAAACAGGCCAGACTTTGCCAATGATGTCACTGTAGCGACAGAGGTCGTCGTCCTCGTAATAATGGTCACCAAAGTTAATAAATTGGTCAAGAAGGCTAGGAGAGTGTGTGCTAGAAAAATCAAATAATCAATTGTTAGCGTCCCACCTAAGGAATGAATGGACATTGTTTAGTTCCGGTACGGTGGATGTAGAGGAATTATGGACGAAATTGAAATACATTGTAAATAAAGCGTCGGAGAAATATGTTCCGACAAAGTTGATTACGGGTGGGACAGACGCACCGTAGTTCAATAATAATTTTCAGAAGAAGCTTATAAAGCAAAGTAAGTTGCACTATCGGTTCAAAAAAGATGAAGAAAAACAAACTAGGCAACAGTCAGAAGACATTCGAGCATCAGTAAAAAGATCGATGCGCAAAGCATCCGTCATACCTTAGCAAAATATCTTGCCGAGAACAAAAAATAAATAAAATTAAAAAAAAATCTGGTGCTATGTACAATCGGTAAGCGGTTCAAAGCCCTCTATCCAGTCACTCGTTGACATTCTAGGGTGGTGGCAGAAGACAACAAAATGAAGGCCAAAGTTTTCAATTTAATGTTTAAGAAATCATTCACGCAGGAGGACTAGGAAAAATATATTAATTTGATGATTGCACTTACTCCCAAATGGAGGACATGGTAATAGGCGTAGCCGGTATTGATAAACAGATCAGAGAGTGGAAATCAAACAAGTCGTCAGGTTCAGATGGGGAAAAATCCGGTTTTACAAAGAGCACTCTGTGGCACTGACTTCTCACTTACCTTACATTTATCGCCAATGTTTGATCCAGCACAAAGTTCAAATGATTGGAAAAGAATGCACTTGACTCATTGTATAGGAAAGGCAAAAGAGCGGATTATAGACCAATAACATCAACATCAGTTTGATGTAGAATTATTGAACTGTTCTAATATAAGAAATATGCTTGAGGCGGAAAAGTTTCTTTCCATGTTTCAGCAAGGCTTCAGGAAGCATCGATCGTGTATTTCTCAATTTTCGTGACTACTAACGAAGGTACGGACCTATGTAACAAGTGCCTCGAAGACGACTTAAGCAATAGGACGAAATACGTTTCCATCGATGGGGAGTGTTAAGTAGAGATTATGTTATGATCAGGTGTGCCCCAGGAACGTGTGATAGGACCTTTTTTATTTTATATCTATCTAAATGACCTGACGGACAGAGTGAGTTGCAATCTGTAGCTGTTAGCTGGTGATGCTGTGATGTACAGGAAGGTGTAGTCACTGAATCACTGTAGTAGGTGCAGGATGACCCGGACCAAATTTCTACCGAGCGAGGTGACGCAGTGGTTCAAATGCACCTCCGGCCATCCAGATTTAGGTTTTCCGTGATTTCCCTAAATCACTTCGGGCAAATGCCTGGATGGTTCCTTTCATAAGGCACGGCCCATTTCGTTCTCCATCTTTACCCAAACACTCCAACCGTAAGCTCCGTCTCTAATGACTACGTTGTCGACGGGGCGTTAAAACTCCAAGCTTCCTTCCCTACCAAAAATAAATAAATAAGAAAAAATAAAATTCTAGGTGGCGTGAGGAATAGCAGCTGGCTCTAAATGTAGAAAAAATGAAAGGTGATGCAGATGAGTAGGAGAAACCATCCTCTGGAACATACAGAAACGGTTTCAATCTCAAAGGTACAGGTCAAACGTTGAAGGAACCCAGATCTAAAATATATTGGTCTAATAGGTGTAAATTGCTGTAGCTGTTGTGGGGAAAGTACTAGAGCTGCACGTTCTGATAGTAAGTACTGTATCTCAAATCATTATAGGTAACTAAAGCTGGTTAGAGCCGGAGATAAGTTAAGCTGAAATTTTTACAAAGGAGCAAAAGTTGATCAAAAAGGATACATTGAATAAAGCAGGTGGCGGCGTATTTATTGCTGTCAAACGCGTTTTATCGTGTAGCGAAATTGAAGTAGATTGTTCCTGTGAGTTGGTTTGAGTAGAGGTTATACCTTACAATCAGAATAAATTAATAATCTGTTCTTGTTACCTATCCCCAAATTCAGACGATTCGATTGCAGAAATGTTCAAAGAAAGCTTGAATCAAATTTCGAAAAGGTACCGAAAGCATACATTTTAATTGGTTCGTAACTTTAACTTACCCTCGATATGTTGGAAAAAATACATGTTCAAAAACGGAGGCAAGAATAAAACATCTCCCGAAATTGGAAAGATAGTCGTTGGAAGGTAGATGGACGACTTCGGTTTAATTGGGACAATTTGGGGAAGGAATTACTTATCTTTAAAGGAGACAGCAGATAAAATGCAGCAACGCAGCCGGCCGCGGTGGCCGAGAGGTCTGCGGCGCGCCAGTCACGGTCTGCACGGCTGCCACGGTCGGGGGTGCGAATCCCCCCTCGGGCATGGATATTTGTGCCGTCCTTAATATTAGCTAGTTCATAAGTAGTTTGTAAGTTAAGGGACTGATGACCCCGCTGTTAAGTCGCTTAAGCTTAATAAACATTTGAATATAAAACGCTTGTGCTTGTTGCTGGTAGATTAGATCAATGCGCGAGTGTTACTGAGATGCTTCGAGAACTCAAATGGGAGTCAGTGGAGGGAAGGCCCACATATTTTCGAGAACCATTGTGGAAGAAATTTAGAGGGCCGGTATTTGAACCACATTGCAGATCGAGTCTAATGCCACGAACCTACCTTTCGCGTAAAGGCCACAAGGATAAGACCAGAGAGATTAGGGCTCGTTCAGATGCATACAAGTATTCGTTTTTTCCTTGTTCTGTATGGCAGTGGGACAGGAAAGCAAGTAACTAGTAGTGGTATTAGGTGCCATCCGCCATGCACCTTTGGGTGGATTGCGGACTGTGTATGTAGATGTAGTTGGTGTTTATGTGATTTTCGTACTCTTGCTGCAGTTTTAATTATGGACAGAACTATGAATATTTCACGTAAGGCAAAAGAAATGTACTATAAAAATAAATGGTCTTAACATGTAAATAGTGTGTGTTGTTCACTACATCTGCTACCAACACATACTGCCATGTAATTAGTGTTTCTGTGTTATTTGAAAAGATATGCTGATTTTATTAATCTTACATCTTATAAAATAGGCTGTATGTGTCTGTGTGTATGTATGGTCCACATCTCCTCCTAAACGACTGGAACGATTGCAACCAAACTTGGTGCACATGTTCCTTAATATCAGGAAACAATCGCTGTATGGGTAAGAATCACCTACGACACATACGGAAGGAGATACGACGTCATAAACAATGAGATGCGCTAAAAATGCTGCGTCAAACAACAATGCTGCATATTTCCTCATAAACCACTGGACCGATTTCAACCACGATTGGTAGACATATTCCTTATGTGAGATAACAATTGCTGCAGGGTTACGAACCACGTACGACATATGGTTCAGGAGATATAACGGTATAAACAATAAGAGCTGCAAGAAACTGCCACAAAATGCGACGAGAATTTATGAATATACTATATGAGAATGAGAGTACTTAGCGGCTTGTAACAAACTTTAAACATAATTTCTACCGTTTATTAAACTTTTTCTCGTTGACAACCATAATAAAATGATGAAACGAAGAAACTTTCTCGCTTACTACTTTTCCGTTGTACATGACGTCACAATTTATAATTGCTACACTACAAATTGTACTCGCAGGAAATTTTGCAGTCAGTATACACACTTAAAGCTGAATTTAAGTTCTAAATTGGATCACAGTACGATACGTAGTTCATGAGATATGAGGAGGTAAAGTGAAAAGTTCGTGGAAAAACGCCCCATCAAGCATCATGTTTTAATCTATTACTTCTTTACTACCGACCGTATTCGTAACAATTTTACCAACACAGCACTTATACAAATCAATATAGTCCTGCAAACTTTTACAATTGTACAACATGTCTATACTAATAATAAATCTGTAAATCTGGCCCTGTCGCTATTCGGTTCAATCTTCAAAACTACTGGATGGATTTTCATGCGGTTTTCACAGGAAACATGAGCGAAGATTGCTTCAAGATCTAGGCATGATTTCATCAAAATAGAATCACGAAGTGTTTTCATGGACCGTCTTGTCTGCCTGTTCATCTATTAGAAACAACTTCTCCAAAACTACTTGACGAATTCGCATAGGTTTTTCATAGACACATATAGACTTAGTTTCATAAAAATCGGATCACTGAAAGAAGAACAATTTAGCGTTTCTTATCGACAACCATCATTTCTATCTTTCTCTTTCATCTCCAAAACTAATAGACGAATTTTTCAGTGGTTTTTCACAGGAAACGTGAGGGTATCTTGCAGTTACAGAAACGTTTCATTTCACAAAATCGGATCAGAAAAAGTGTGATATCACAATTTAAACATTTCTCTGAAAGCAATTGCATATGTCTATTTCTAGAGAGTAATCTCCAAAAGTACTAAATGAACATTCATGGGGGTATCATAGATAAATAGAGAATATATTGGGGCAATATTTACGCTTCATTTTATCAAACTCAGATCAGAAATGTAAAATATATCGTAATTTGAAGTTTTAGGTATATTTCATGCTTGGAAAGAACGCCGTAATGCAGCAAAGAACTGATTCATTCGCTGCTCGGCTTGACATTTCCAACACAAAGAAACGACGTCATAGTGTGCTTTCTCGGCACTTTTGTAAATTATGTTATAAACAAAAAAGGAAATGACACCATGGAAGTATACAGAGAATACATACAAGAAGAATTTTGCAGAATATATAATAAAAAGGACGACAAAAGAAACTTCGGAAATATGCTAAAAATTCTGTTTCAGAGACAGGGGGTTATAGGTTAAAGTATAAACATCATCACCTACAAAATTGATTTAGCATGCTAAAGTAGGGGACTGCTGTTGAAGGCGAAGTACGGTGGGGACTTCGTGGGCCCCGTGGCCGCTACGTGGCCTCAACAGAACCCTGAAACGGCATTGCTGGCCCACCCGCTGCGGGTATTCGTGTGAAGTTTGGGACAGCGATCGCATTATTCGCCATTCAAAATGCTACTTACCCTTTGACTTTCCAAAATTAACATATTTCTCAAAATCGTTTTCTTGGTTGCTATGTTCTACGAAATATGATTCAACGCAATGAATATAAAACTAATACAATCCTCGCCGTTTTTAATCCATATATTTACATACTGATATCAGAGTCTAACGTATATGTACAACTGCTATGGAAGTTTAAGTCTCACGTTTGGAGCGAATGTTCAAATGTTTGTTAAGCTTAAGGGACTTAACTACGGGGTCATCAGTTCCTAAACTTACAAACTACTTACAACTAAGGACGGCACAAATATCCATGTCCGAGGGGGGATTCGAACCCCCGAACGTAGTGGCCGTGCAGACCGTGACTGGAGCGCCTCAGTCCCCTCGGCCACCGCGGTCGGCCGTTTGGAGCGACAAAAGCCCATCTAACGGAAAGAGAGCCAACCGTAAGAAAAATAATTATTTATAGAAATAGGAAATATTTATTATATTTCAGCTTTCCATGCCTCAGCCCATTGCACAGCTGTAATATGATATGCCAAATCTGACTACTTTACTTTAGTGGCAGTGGTTTCTGCGACTACCCTAAATCGCCCCAAGCAAATGCTGCGATGGTTCCTTTGAATGTGCACGCCCAATTTCCTTTCCTATTCTTAAGAAAACAGTCCAAGCGTGTGCTCCGTCTCTAATGACCTTATTGTCGACGGGACGGTAAACCTTAATCTTCCTCACTTCTCCCTTTTTCACCTTGGTGCTCGCAAACGTATGTGATTCCCCTGTTGTCATCAAGTCCGTGACCGCAAACCAGAAGTGTAATGTGGGTTGCATAAGCGCCTGGCGTACCGAATTTCTGCTGACGATGTAGAAGCGTACGCAAAAGCGGACCTTCCTTTAGTGAAAGCTCACTAATGAAAAAGCGAAAACAGGTTTACGGATAATATTCTAGTTGTCTTAAATTATATGTTATGCATAAATTGATGAAAAAAGCAACACATCTAGTGTGGTATTCGTCATTTTATTTTGGAGAATGCATCTTTTGTTCGTGATTATATATCCTAATAGTTTTTATACACAAATGATTTATTTTGTCTCTACACTAATTAATTATTTTACGGCTTATACTACTCTGTTGAGTTCGAGAACTCAGCCTGAACCTTTTCTTTTCAATAGCTCGTTTTATTGGTATAAAACAATTCCAGAGATGTCAACCCTCGAGCGGCAGCGCTGGTGCAAATATGCTACCACTTTCCTTTAAATGTTCACTGTTCTCGCAATAATAGAGATGCCTTATTTCCGCTTTAGCTATTCCTCAATTAAGCCTTACCAATGATGTCAATGAAGGTTCTGAGTTTCTAATGCACGACTGTGTCCACCCAAAAAAAGTTTTGTTAGGGAGTACACCACTGGTAGCAGATTTGCACTACGCTGCCTGCCATGTAAGTAGATTTCAATTGTATTGTGTTACGTCTAGTTTTCCTTGCAAATGATTAGTGGCAGTTTCTAGTAAATATTTAATGTTTATATTTTACCCTACATATTAGAACGCTCAATTAACTCTCGATAAATTGTCCTCTAGTTTATCCTGATTAGCCATTCTACAGTTTTCGTCAATCTCATTTCTAACCCAATGCCATGCTGCAGTTTTCGTTGGTCTCATTTTTAACCCAATGCAAAAATGAGTATTATTCTACTACATAATTTAATCTTCAGGTCTCGTAGACGTGGTATGGGCCTAACAGATGAGGAAATAGACTTCTTTCGACAAGTAATGAGGATCTTAATGATTTTTGTCTAGATTCCTCATCAGATCGTGAACAGAATACTATTATTCAAATGTAAATCCTAGTTCCGATCCCAAACAAGATTTAAGATGCAATGGATCTGATATTGAAGACGGTACCACTCTTTGGAGTAAAGCGCCATACAATCTACACTGAAAAAGGATATCATAAAAATCTCCCCTGGTTCAAAAGGGAACGCAAGGGGCGTGAGGTCAGAGACGCAAGCTCTCTCATTCATGATAGATGATCATATGATTGATGTAATTATTTGTAATAAGTTCCACTTAACACAGAGAAAAGTTTACGTTAATCCGTTAATCACTCACAGGGAAGTAACGAAAGAGGAATTTATAGTACTGCTGGGTCTGTTATACATATTGTCCAGTTTCGGAATAATGTTACATTTGTTATATTTATACACCGAATGTAATTGATATACTAATTCAGATATTAACAAATGTGATATTTCTACCTGTATATTAAACTATTTTTGTAATTACGATCACTTAGTAGCTATATTCTGGGTTTGTAACACGGAATACACAGTGGTAGGAAATCTGCACCGCGTTGCTGCAAAAGTTATAATAACTGGCGCTGCCGCCTGAGGGTTAAATACCTTTTTTTCAGTGCTTTATGTTCCTTCGAAAAGAAAAGGCGCAGTGGCACAAGCATATTGTTTTGCGTACAATGTAAAAAGCCGCGCCAACGGATATTATGTTATTATGTACTCCACAACAAGAACAAAGTTCTCAATTAAGTTCGAGAAACATGGAATTTCTTTTCTAAATATCTTTAATGTGTTTCTGTGTTAAAATAGAGAGAACAGGTGTTGATATTGTTTTGTTAACCTCACAACCAGTATTCCGGCTTGTAGCCACACGGTCAAGTTTTCGTCAATATCACAAGATAGTTTTGTGTGTTTGTGAGGTTAATATATGAAATTCAGCAACTGTCAGTGGAAGTATTTCTTGATCATGAGGTACAGCGGCTATGAATGCCCTGCTTGCGTGCAGAGACGAGTAATTCAACATGATTAACTTTGTGTTTCTTGCTGTTGTCCTGTGTCCACATGCTCAAGTGATCAGTGTAATATATTTTACGTTTTATGTGCATATTCTTATAATTCTCATATGCTGACACATAAAGTTCTAATTTCTTATCAGTTGACGCAATGCAAGTGCATGACATTTTGAAGTGTACACATGATTGATTACTAGTGAAATACATGTACACAAGACCCGATGATAAGTGGTGTCAGAAATTGTTCTGGTGCAGGTGCTATTTCAGTACCTTATAACACATTTAGATCGCCCCCTCGGCTTGTACAATATCAAGCATATACGCTACAATAATACTCTCTTACGACATCCAGTAATGTCAAAAACGTATTATTTCCTTAGCGATATTGAAAACTGTCATTAACATTCAGAAATGTCATGATAATTGCATGTCTAAATCACTGAACTGCCTTCATAGAAGGTTTTTTTTTTATTTTTTTTTTTTTATCCAAAACTTTTCTACCCTGCAACGATTCGAAATTTCTAATATGCTTGGGAATTGGATCTACATACTAAACTCCTTCCCTTAATCTCTCTATCACTTCCCCCATCTGCTGTAAGGTACCCTCCGCTATGTCCTTAAAAAATCTTAGGTATTCAGTGGATTTTTTCTTGTTTTGAAAGTCACATTTTCCTCACGTTTGCACTTGTCGCCATTTCAGTGCCTTAATGCAGCCACTGTCAATCCTTTCCTTCCTAATAACAATAATTTTTAAAAAAGTTGGTAAATCTATCGGACTCAACTGCTTGGTTATTAGTCCGTAGCTTACAAGTTACTTAAAGTAAGGTAAACTAACGTAAGGGCAACACAAACAACCATTCCCGAGAGGGGACTCGAAGCCACGACGGCGAACGGCCGTGCACACCGCAGCACGGCGCGGCGGTGCGCACGGCTAATCCGCCATAGCCTTCCTAAACCTTCTTCCTTCCCATCCTTCATAAATAATTTGCAAATCATTTATATATGTTAACTAGCTTAAAACCGGCGTTGCCCGGGTATCTATTTATTTATTGCTGAGTACATCGCCTTAAAAAATAAACAAATAAAAATTTAAAAAAAAAAATCAAAAAAATCGGAGAGTATATAAGAAATAAAGCTGCCGTGCATAATGTACAAAATTATAAGTGCAGTATCCAAACAAAGAAAGATAGTAACAAAATACAAATGACATATATAATTCGTACGATCTCATATTTATTGAGTTATTTGTTGTACAATTGTATAATTTTTCAGGTACATTTATTTTTATAAGTGCTGTATATCTGTAAAATGTATTGCTAATACAGTTAGTAATAAAGAAGTAATAGATTAAAACTTAGTGCGCGATGGGGAGGTTTTCCATGAACGTTACTGTTTGTGTGCTCATATCTCATGAAGTACGTGTCATACTGTGATACAGTTTCGAAGGTACATTCAGCTATATACGTGTATACTTTATATGAAAATTTTTGCGACTACAATTTGTAGTGTAGAAATTGTAACTTCACACCGAATGGCATAGTTTTAGTCCATGAACTGCGGATAAATGGTAAGAGAGAAACTTTTCCGTTTCATCATTTTACTATGTTTGTCAGCGAGATAAAATATAATAAGCATTTGAAATTATCTTTAAATTTGTTGCAAGTCGTTAAGTACTCTCATTCTCAAACAGTGTATGAATTAAGTCTCGTCGCATTATGCGATTCCTGAACCATGGCTCATATTTGATTCTTACCCTGCAGAAACAGTTACCTCAGGGCTAGGAATATGTGTATCATATTTGGTTAAATCGGTCCAGTGGTTTAGGAGGTAATGTGCTACATTGTCGCGTGATGAAGCAGTTTTTCTCTCATCTCATTGTTTATGACGTAATAACTCGTGAAATATGTGATGTACGTGGTCCTTACACTTACGCCGGCCGTCCTCGTGGATTGAAGCTTAGTGTGCAAAATGTCATAAAGACTTAAACAAAACTATAGATTTGTATTCAATACGTATACACAAACACACCGGCACTCTGCTTTATATATAGATGCAGATGAATCCTAAAATTACATCAAAATATTCAGTAGTCTGATAAGTTCATTCGTTATGGCCGCATGTTCCATGGATAGCACCTGTAAACCCTCACCCCGCTGTTCTCCCAGGGCCACACAGTTTCCTAAAAGCCACTGTAACATAGAGGTCGGGCAGCAATGTGATATGCGTAAGCCGACAGGCCGGCAACCACCTTAACGTAGCTGTGCTGCAGGGAAACGTGTGTCCAAGGCGTTCTTTAACGAGAGCTGTATGAGTTAGGATCACCACAATATAAACAAAAGGAGCCACTATTCGTTAATGTTATGTACTACACAGACAATTTGAAGCTTAACGAGCGGTATTTGGCACTACTGAAGGCATTATTATTCTTTAGCCCGCCTTCTCCTTACATTATCGGAGATCGATTTTCTTTTATTATTTTATGTATGGAAAGAGGTCGCGTGGCTTTTGTCACAGTCAATCCGCCACCACATTTGATGTGTTTAACATCTCTGCTTAAGCTTCGGATTTGGTTAAATATTTCCAATAAGTTGAAGGAAAGTAATTACTAACTTTCAGTTTTTTATCAATATCTCAGTAGTTTTATGTGTTTGAGCTGTGATGATCGTTTGGGAGCCATTACGATCGATCAATAGTTGTGACCAGTTTTCATGATACAAAAATTTTTAATATTTCATATTCATCCGTATGTAAGAACCTGCAATCATTTCTTTCTGAAACCAAGTCCGATTTGTGCAACTTTCATTACGGAAGTATTGATCAAAAATAATTTCGTGTAGACTTCACACACGATTAACTGCTAATAACTGTGCCCCTCTTTTCTTTATACTGCGTTTAAACGTGATTTACGGCGTTATTCTTTTCAGTTATAAATGGTCTCGTGGACAGTCAAGGATAGAAAATTAATGTACGTTCAATAAATGCCGCATTAAAGCGTTTCCTGACATTCCATGACATTTTACGTATCAGTGAAATCACATTTCACGATAGTTGTTCTCAGAAAAACTAACCATTCCTTTGTTCTGGTTTAAATTCGATCCCTCGATTAGACAGGAAACTTTATAACTTTAAAGCAAAAAAACTGAAAATTTTACCTTCCTGCGTACTGACATAAAATATTTAAACATTCTTTAAAATTTATGTTGAAGCCTTTAATTACTGTACTCTTTTTAACAGACTCTATTCAACAACTGCCGGCCGCGGTGGCCGAGGTGACTGAGGCGCGCCAGTCACGGTCTGCACGGCCACTACGGACGGGGGTTCGAATCCCCCCTCGAGCATGGATATTTGTGCCGTCCTTAGGATTAGCTAGTTCATAAGTAGTTTGTAAGCTTAGGGACTGATGACCCCGTAGTTAAGTCCCATAAGTTCTACAAACATTTGAACATTTTAGAAACTGGAGGGTTGCAAAACCACAAACACCATATCTCGCATCGGATCGCATTTCTTCACGATAAATCTGTCAAATCTAAGAGATCTAATTCAACTAAATACCTAGAAATTACAATTACGACTACCTTTAATTGGGGAGAACACACAGAAAATATAGTGGGAAAAGCAAACCAAGGGCTACGTTACATTTCCGGATCACTTAGAAGGTACAACAGTTTGACTAAAGAAACGGTATACACTACTCATTTCAGTCCTTCTTGTAGTACGTCTGCTGACGGAGGATACATAAAAGGTTCATACGAAGACAGCTCATTTGTATTATCGCAATATAGGAGAGACAGTCTCATGAAGATGATTCACGAGTTTAGGTGAAAACCGTTACAACAATGGCATTATTAGGTACGGCGTCCGTCTCCGTAGTCCAGTGGACAGCGTGACAGGTTGCCACGCAGGGGGCCTGGGTTCGGTTCCAGGTCCAGTCGGAGATTTTGTCCAGTCGGGGACTGGGTGTTATGTTGTCCTCATGCTCATTTCATCATCATCGACGCGCAAGTCTCCCAGGTGCCGACAATGCCACACGAAATCGTCTTCATCATTGATTACGGCGAGATGTGTTGGCAAATTTTCATTTACAAATTTTCTCCTCCGTATATTTTGTTGAGACCCACCGACATGATCATCAGTAAAATAATAGAAATCAGGTGTTAGATGTTTCTTTTTCCCCACACGCTTTTCCATAATAGAACGGTGGTGAAATAGTCTGAAAGCGCTTCGAAGAGCCCTTTGCAAGGCAGTTAAATGTGAATTGATCACTATCGGTTTATTAGATGTAGACGTCTAACCGTAGTGATGTCACTGTAAACCAGACCATAAACTGCTTGCATGTTACAGTCCAAAGAGGTCCGATCACACTGTTTGCGGTTGCAGCTGCATGATGTTCTTAGAAAAGGGTTGATTCGGGAACTGTCATGAGTATCGAAAATGTGAGAAAAATTCTCCTGTTTCCCAACACACTGTGAACTATCTTTCTAGACTGCAAAGCGAAGGACTGCTTTCATTGCCACCCATTAAACACTGCCCGAGGCCTTTTTGTGTCTATTCTAAAAGGAAGTATGTCTCAAATTTTGTCGTCAGTCACACATAGAAAACAGCGTGGATTTAATTTTGAGTACCGCGGTTCTGACCACAATCGGAGAAGCTTCAGAAAAACGTACAAAACGTGGGTAAGAAAGAGCATGGAGGTCTTCCTATCGCTGGCGCAAGGTAACATTGAGCAACTTTGTATTGAAAGTTGGTGCCAATGGTCCATCATCAACCAACTTTAAAACTCACATGAGGTTCAGAGCTCTAGCCATCACTTCGTAGTTTTCGACACCTGGTTGTACAAGACGTCTCCGAGCCCGACTTTGATGTCAAAGTGCGGCATACTCTTGGAGAGGAAGGTCATACCCACATTTCAAACTTATGTCTGAATGTGCAAAAAATACGAAATTTCGAAAAAGTTTTCCCTTAAATTTTGTCGCACATTGTCTAATACTTATGAAAGGGTCACAGTGATTGGGAACGACTCAGACAGGGTGTTGTCTTTGTCCAGCTTGTATATTGAACAAGCAGTGAAGAAAAGCAAGGAGAAATTTGGAAGGGAAATTAAAGTGGAAATCATTAAAAAAAAAAAAAGACGTTATTCGTTGCGGCGAGACCTATTTACGAAATTTCAATCACCTACTTCTGAATGTGAAAAGATTGTGCTACCAACCACCTACATAGGGAGACATGACCATCCCAATAAAATATGAGAAATCAGATCGAAATCGGAACGATTTAGGTATACTTTATTCCCGCGCACTATTAGAGAATGGAACGATAGAGGAAGGTTATGAAAGTGGCTCATGAACCCTTTGCCAGCACTTAAATGTGATTTGCAGAGTATCTATGTAGGTGCAGATGTAGAAAGTTCAGAGAGAAGGAAAAAAAAAACTATGAGGTTTTCCGATGACGCTGTAATTCTCTGGAAGGCGAGAAAGGTCCTGTATTGGCGACCCAACAGAATGGACAATGACGGGAAAGGAGAAAATCAAATGAACATGAAGAATAGCCGAATCAAATCGGGCATTGTTAATGGACTCAGATTACGAAACGATATATCTTACAAACAAGGAGATTCACAAGAAACTGCCCCATCACACGACGCTTGAATAACGAGAGTTTATTTATGCACTATTTGAGAAAGACGACATTTAGTGACTTGACACATAATGAACGAAACACTACGAAATTTTTCTCGCTTACTACAATTTATTGCTTCTATACTACTAATTGCATTTACGGGACGTTTTACCGACAGTATGCGAAAATAGCACTGAATGTACCTTCGAAATTACATAGTTCAGGAGATAGGCAGATATGAGAGAAGGAGAGGGACTGCCTCATGCCAGTATGTGTATAAAATCCTCCATGATTTGCAGTGGTACGTTGTGTCAAAATTTCAAAGGAAGCGGCCTAGAACTTTCTGAAATTAACATTTGTGAACAAATTAACAATTAAATTTTTGTTATGTCCATAATTTGTTGCATATTTAAGGGATGGTAGTTTAGGCGAATTTCAGGAAAGTCATACTTTTGTGTCCCCTTTTTACTGAGTGAAGGGATACAGTTGAGTTGCATGCAGTTTCTTTTCATGTGTTGGCACACTGGTTGCTATGCACGTATTTACCTAATGTCAGCAATATAGTGTTCATGTTGAAGTTGTGAAGTCGTTCTTTAATTTACATTGAAGTTTTGAATGTAATTTGATGGCCAAGTCTACTGTACTGTTGCGTTTAAACATGCCGCTCGTATTTACATATGATGAGTATGCCGATATAGTATTTCTGTCTGGATTTTATAATATTATAATGTGAATGCTACAGCTGCTTGTGGATGATACGGACTAACATCTCCTAATCGCAGACCACCAGAATGAAGTTTACTCTTGTATTCAATGCACTGTGACACACTGGTACCGTACTCAGTAGTCATTGTGCGTCTGATAGTGTGACTGAAAAGATTGTGTATGAAGTAGAAGACATTATTCAGTTGGTAGAACGTAGTCCTTCAACAATATCAATAATTTCTGCATATATGTGTCACACAAAAGATTGTGGTGGACATTACATATGCTCAGGTTCCATCTGTATAATTTACAGTTCATTAAACACCTTCAGGAGATGAAGATAGGCGACTGGAATTTTGCCGTTGGATACTTGAAACTCACCAAGTAATCCCATTTTTACTCTTCATTTACGATGCCACTTTCACTCGTGCCGACATCAACATCACTCTGACATACAATTCGAAGAAAATCCACAGGCCATTGTGGAAACACATATTTCAGAACGCTTCGCTGCAAACATGTGGCGTTGTTTGATGGACAATCAATTGACTGGGCCTGTTGTATTATAAGATCCAGTTATCTTCACTTTCTTGGTAATGAGATACTATTATCGGAAAAAATTCCTTTGTGTACAAGAATCCGTATGTTCTTCCAGCATGACGGCGTTCCTGCACCTTCTAGTTCTCAGGTGATACATCTACACATTACCCGCAAAGATAGATGTGGGCACGTTTCTTGACCAAACATTTTCCTGGAAATTACCCCCTTTTGATTATTGTCTGCGGCGTTGGTTGAAAGACGAAGTAAATGTAAGAGCCGATTTGATAGTTCGCTTGTAATAATTCAGCCATCATAAAAGAACTCAAAGACGACCTCATAAGAGTTAAAGCTGGTGTTATCAAGCGAATTCCCAAGTGCGTTGACGATGGTAGTGAATTTTAAAATAACCTTCAAACGTGCTAATTTGGGGTTCCTTCAAGTGTTTATTTTTTTTATTTATTTTTTATTTTTTTATTTATTTAATTTTTTTTTTTTTTACATACGACCAGCTTTATCCCTGTACTCAATAAAAATTGGACACATGTTGCGACCTTCCTGTCGGTACTCACCAATAAGAATTGGCAATGCATAACTCGGGGTAGTAAGATGCTTATGGCTCGTTGTCTCTGTTCACAGGGATTAATTATGTATGTCAGCTTCTATGCCATAAACAACTACCCAATCTGTTTAAATAAGATAAATAATTAATCTGTAGTTTAGCCAGTCTATAAATCTGCATATGATGACGTGAAAATATATTTTAACAAACATAAATTAAACCTCTGAATAACCAACATTATGGATTTTAAGATAAAGAAGTGAGCCACTGAAGAAGTAATTCTTTATAAATGGAGTTTATTACTTTTTAGGACATGAAAAAGCGGAGGTGGTGCTACTTTATACATCGGTAAATAACTGAATATTTCCCCAATTACTGTTCATGAGAGGCACAACAATATCACACTCACTTGAGAGTAAAAATTCCAAATTATCACTTGTAAATTAGTGAAGGCCATCGTACATTGCAATTCCAAATTAATCCGCGATTACAGTATTTGTTATAAAACACAGTTTGTCATCACACGAGTACACGATTGCTGATTAATCACTGTTCCACAGCTCTACTGTCGTGCACAGTTTATCACTTTTCAACAGAGACTAAGTTCTGCATTTTAAGTTCAGTAAATTTTCTAAGTCCACACATGCCTATCTCTTCAAATCAGAAGTCCGTAACGCGGCTTCAGACCGCCCAGCGTCACAACCTTTCACCACGGCGTCCAAGTTACGAGTCCCTTCCCAAGCGTTCGAAAGCTAGATCTATCTGCTCCCAAAATTTTATCCTTCCGCGCATCCTAACGCCTCATATTTAAAATAAATGTCCCTTCAAAAATATTATACATTTGAATATTACAGAATTAAATGCTTTCATCACCTCCCTACAAATGTTAACATTTAACAAAAAATATATATTTAACACTACTAAAAACGGTTGAGACTAAAGCTCTTTGCTCAAGTGGCGTCTCACTGTTCAAATAAACTGCCGCCGTCAAAATATAGTTACACAATTAATATTTAATTTATCGTGGCTTTTTATGAAGATATATTCATTTCTTGTTCACAAATACATATAATTGTTTATATATAAATTATCTGCTGCATATATACATATTTAGTCGGCCATGAAATATTTAAATGGCAGTCTACAACATAACACGAACGTTACTAAGAATAATATTAAGTATCATAAATTACATATATAAATGTAATTCACTTTGCTGGGTTCATCTTTTGAAGATAGGTGGCATGGTGCAATGCTGCCCGTTTGCGTCTTTGTTACTGATAAACACCACGTATCAGTAATTGTAAATATAAGTCTTATAATATTATTATTGTTATGATAGTACTTAAATTTATCGGCTTTTTATCTGCAAGTGATTTTGAAATTGTAATTACGGCATTTGATTCTCCCAAATCTCCAGAATCCATTCATATGATTATATTTGCCGTATGATCATTCCCTGATTTTATATGGATTTTTAGAATAATGTGTGTGGCTATATTGTATTTCAATTGCAATCTGGAATAGCCACCCTCGTTCAGCCAAGAGCGTCGTTTCCGGTTTTCGATCAGATTAAGAAAATCCCAACTACCTGTATTCCATTCACTAGCCCGGCTAGGGAACCCAACAGCCTGATAAAACCGATCTTTCACATGGAAACAATCAACTTCCCACTGTAACTGTAATGTCACAATGTTATATGGCATTTTTATTGCAATTCGTCTGTAATACAACCCACTAAACCTGTATAGGCAAGGGATTAATGTGGCGATAGTGTCATTCAGAATGGAGTGCTAAAAGTGCAGAAACATGATGACAATGATATTACTGAATGTGCCCAAGCTCCGATAGGAAGAAGACCGTCATACATAGAATGTAGAATGTTAATGCAGCAGCGTGTTCGTCGAAAAAAAAAAAAAAAACATTTTGAGGGAACAGACGACATTTGAGTCCTGTGTTAAATTGCCGCAAGATCCCAAATTATCCGACCGCCGGCATGGTGCAATGGATAGCATCACCGACTGCGGTGCTGCTGGTCGCCGGTACAATCACTCCACCGGCAAAAATTTATCCTTTACCATTTCCAGAATGTTCTACACTTTTGTTATGTTCACTTTTTTATGTGTTTCTTATGTTAACTGTTCTTCTAATTTCTGGTACATTCTGTCTGTGTATAAATAGCTGAGCACTCTGCCCGAGAGGCAGTCAGTGCGGCGTGTATGTTTCAGTTCGCAATAAATCTGCTTTCAGTATAAGTGCTGTGTTCAGTTTGTCAACCCTGCCTTCGTAGCCAAGCCTGCTTCCATTTCAACGCGACGTTAGTTGGTGGAGGCGCCGCGTATCCTGCGCAACAGCTGCATCACCGTGGCTCCGATTAGGCAACGTAAAAGCCGTCGATTACACGGACTAGAACCGGAATGCAAGTGATGTACCGAGTACATCCTTCCGAAAGTCCCTATCATCAGAATAACGATGAACACGAAACCAGCGGTAAGACAGCTGCATATCAGACACCCGTCGGTGTTCTCTGGTGACGCTGGACAGGACCCCAACAAATGGTTAAAAGGGTTCCACCTTGTCGCCAAGTATAACAGGTGGGATCATACAATGTGCTTGGCCTACGTTTATTTATACCTGGACGGAACAGCCCAACAATGGTTTGGAAACAACGAAGAGAAGCTGAATGACTGCGAAACATTCCAGGCGGAAATTAAAAAGACGTTAGGAGACCGCCAGCGAAAAATCGCTTGACGGAAGAACAACTGAAGAACCGGGCCCAGCGACATGGTGAGCCGACACAGTCGTACATACAGAATGTTTTGGCCCTATGTAACATCGTTAATCCGGATATGATTGAGACAGACAAAATCACGCACCTGATGAAGGGTATTGCAAAAGACATGATAAAAAACATCGCTACGACTGAAGAGGTCGTGAAGTGGTGCCAGCAAGAAGAAGTGCAGCAAAGGATGGTTGGTTGGTGTTTGGATGTTTTAGGGGGACAAAACTACGGAAGTCATCAGTCCCCAATTCCATCGTTAGGCATCACAACAAAAGGTGTTAACACGTAAAAGAGCCTGAGTGGAGAACAACTAGGGGGGAGGAATATCCCCCGAGTCAGTTAAAGGACAACAAAGTGGTCAAGAGACAACTAAAACAATGACAATCACTCAGTAGAACAGAGTAACGACAAGAAATAAAATGTAAAAGCCGACGTCTGTGGCTGACCGACTGTGAGACTACAAACAGGAAAAGTCAGCCACACGGAAACAAAGGGAAACCTCCAATCGGAGGTCATGACAGGACGCACACAGACACTGAACAAAAGCTTTAAATGGAGCGGTAAAAACCACTGTCCCGAATAAAACTTAAAACATCATCAGCCATTTGGGATAAAAGCGCAGGAAAAGTAAAACTCCGCCGCAAAGGGGCTAAAACAGAGCAGTTGTGTGCCACCGTCAGGCGGGCGCCACAGCGACACACAGGCGGTTCCTCGCCACGAAGGAGATGGCCGTGTGTCAGCCATATATGGCCAACAGCAAAGGAGGGTTGGACGGAAGAAATATGACAGACTCCCCAATGCAGTCCGTATGGCCATTGTGGAAGACCAGCTTGACTTTGCTTCTCTCATTCAAGAAATTGTAAGAGCAGAATTACAAACGTTTATGGCACCGAAACTATTAGCGAGTATCATATTATGGCCATGGATTTAAGCCCTGTGACTCACGAGGGAGCCGACGCCGCTGAGGAACAGGTATTTCAGACATTAGCATCTGTCCGTCCCGCCAGTCGCACCCGACGTGAAGAATGGCGTCGCCCTACCGCCCTTCCGCAAAACGACAGCCTAGGAACCAGCCGACGCGGCCACAACCAACTCCCCCGGCAACTCCAATGTTCAAATGTTTGTTTAGCTTATGGGACTCAACTACGGGGTCATCAGTCCCTAAACTTACAAACTACTTATGAACTAGCTAATACTAAGGACGGCACAAATACCCATGCCCGAGGGGAGATTCGAACCCCGGCAACTATGACGCCTCGCAGAAGAACAGACGTCTGGAGGACAGAAGACACCACACCACTGTATTTACACTGTGGGCGCCTTGGGCATGTCGTACGCTATTGCAGAGAGAGACGTCGAGTATTCAACAATTATTTTGTCGCAATACGTCAGCCATCAGAGCAGTTCTATCCGAGGCAGTCAACTACTGATGAGTTCAGTCGACCTATGGGAAGAAGCGCATCGCCGTACCCGGACGAGGTCGCTCCCCGATGTGCCGCTGCCGTTCACCGTCGCCGTACAGAGGTACCAGCCGCTCCCCTAGCCGCCGCACCAAGGAAAACTAAGCGAGGCGATCTACGGAGGTGAGGCCGCCGTAGCTGAAAATCCTCCAAGGACGACAATCACTGAAATGTCCGAAAATCTCATCGACGTCATAATCGACGGCCAACCTGTCCGGGCACTGGTTGATTTAGGAGTTTCTTTCTCTGATTTTTCTCTGAGCCTACACATGATTCCATTCGAAATTCAAACGCACCAGGCCATACCCGTATGAGCTGTGCAACAAAGGGTTGCCTTTGCTAATCAGATGCTCACAATGATTGATAGTGAAGGATTTTATGTTGGCTGCATCTGGTTTACAGATGAAGTACACTTCCACCTGAAAGGATACGTGAATAAGCAGAACTGGCGATTTTGGGGTTCCGAAAAGCCATGTCGGTGTGAAGCGAAACCCCTGTATTCTCCTAAAATTACTGTGTGGGCTGCAGTATGCAGCAGAGGCATTATTGGTCCTTTCTTCATTCGAGAAACGCTCACTGGTGCACGTTACGTTGCAATTTTGGAACAATTTGTCGCCACACAGCAAGCGTTAGAGGATCGACCAGGTACTGAATGGTTTATGCAAGATGGAGCCCGACCACGTCGGACCGAATAAGTGTTTCGCTTTCTTGAGGAATACTTCGGGAATTGAGTCATTGCTTTGGAATATCCCAAATTTACTGGTGCAGGCATGGATTAGCCTCCATATTCAGCGGATGTGACTCCCTGTGACTTCTTTTGTGGGGCACAGTGAAAGACATGGTCTACCCGAAGCATCCCACCACGCTGGATGAGCTTGAATCGGCGATCTCTGTGGCATGTGAATCCATTTCGGTTGAGACACTACGAAATGTGATGGCGAATTTCATTCTTCGTTTGCGCCACCTCTGTAGTGCCAATGGTGAACATTTTGAAAACATTGTGATGTGATTGTTTGCAAAGAGTGTTTTAATACGATTATTTCACTTATGTATGCTGATATGAGCTGTACAGCGTACAGCGCCATCTGTTAGCAGCTTTTGTAACTATTATTTCAAACTGCTGTATAAACTTCTTACAGCTTTCACAATAAACACACCGTTTACTGCATTCCTCTATCGATCTTTGTTTTCGAGATATTTAATTTTGAAATCAGGGAGCTCTTTTCTGGACACCCTGTATTTGTGGGAAACTAGTAATTCCGAGACTCGAAATGTAGAGACTCCACTGTATCAGTTTACATGTTGTCTAAATTCTTTTAATTTTTCTTTTTAGGTAGAAAATGTCACAACGAGGAGGAAAGAAAGCAATTAGGAAATATTTTAATAAAAGTACCGTTGATTTGTCTGAATCTGTAGGCCTACTATGACATCTTCTATGGTTATCTGGTTAGGCTTATACGCACTCAAGAAAGTGGTTCTTGAAAGATATAGAAAAACCAGTAATTTGTGGTGTAATGTAAATATACAGAAATTTTAACTCAGTTACCCAAGTTTCGGTTACGGTTTCAGTTTCGGGCGAAATTAGAACAGGAGGCGAATATTCGGTTCTAACTTTCACCTGCATAAGTTATACCGAGTGATTAATAAGTCAGTATAAATTTGAAAACTTAATAAATCACGGAATAATGGAGATAGAGAAGTAAAAATTGACACACATGCTTGGAATGTTATGGGGTTTTATAAGTTCAAAAAATGTCCGACATATGGCGCTTCATCTGATCAGAAAAGCAATAATTAGCATAACAAATTAAGACAAAGCAAAGATGATGTTTACAGGAAAAGCTGAATATGTTCACCATCATTCCTCAACAATAGCTTTAGTCGAGGAATAATGTTGTGAACAGCACTGTAAAGCATGTCCGGAGTTATGGTGAGGCATTGGCGTCGGATATGGTCTTTCAGCATCTCTAGAGATGTCGGTCGAACACGATACACTTGCGACTTCAGATAACACCAAAGCAAATAATCGCACGGACTGAGGTCTGGGGTCCTGGGAGGCCAAGCATGATGAATGTGGCGGCTGAGGACACGATCATCACCAAACGACGCGCGCAAGAGTACTTTCACGCGCCTAGCAATACTTCGCTTTTTTTGTTCTAATAAAACACCATGTCATTCCAAGCTTGTGTATCAATTTTTAGCTCTCTATCTACATTATTTCGTGATTTATTAAGTTTTAAAATTTATAATGACTTTTTGATGAAGTAGTATTTTGATTTTACCTCCATCTGATATAAAAAAGTTTTTGATTCGGCCTCCAGCTGCTTATCTCTGGCCAATCTTCAGCAGTACGCAGAACATAGCTGATCATACCGCCGGATGTTATTACAGTCACGTCCCAGTGAGATGCAAAACGTTGCTGACTACTAATCGATTGTATCATTTGGCGAAACAGAGTACCACCAGAAACGAGAAGCGGCTAGGCCGTCGGTGTGCGTGTGGTGGTCGACCGTTGAGGACCTCCAAGGTCCGCGCGCTCATTATAAAAGCCGAAGGACAGACGACGGGCGACGGGCGACCGTTTGGCGCTGTTTGAGTTGCGCTGTTTTGAAAAGCGCCGGCTTTCGGTAGTTCGGACAGCTCGCTGCCGCGGCTTTTACGCTGCCTCTTAGCCGGGACTCGATATGTTTGCCCAGGCTCAGGTTCGGCGTGTTTTTGTAGGACGTTGCGTGACGGCTGAATTTACCGGCGTGCCTCGGCAGGAGTACTCGTGCCAAACTCCAAGCGAAAATGTGCACCATCACATTCTCAAACGCACCACCCGACTCCTTTAACAGTGTCCGAGTGAAGGTAAGACAAAAGAGACACTGTGGGGATCCAGTTTCATGTAACCACTAACGAAGCGGTTCATGGCAGATGGCTACCTTGGGACTCGCGAAGTATTCTCGCAAGACTTACATGACTGGTGAAATGTTTGAGTACACACGTACGTTTCATGAGTTCATTCATTAGATTAGATAAATACTTGTTCCATGGATCTTATATATACGACATTTCGTAATGATGTGGAACGTGTCAGATTAGTAAATGTGGTCACTCATTTGAATTGATTATTGTTTTTTTTTTATTGTACTGATTTTTTAAAATTTTAATTTTAAGTTTCATCTAAAAATTATCTTAAGTGCAGAAGGAGTTGCCATTCAGAAATTCTTTTAATTTCTTTTAAAATACTAGTTGGCTATCTGTGAGACTTTTGATGCTACTTGATAAGTGACCGAAGACTTTGGTGGCGGTATAATTCACCCCTTTCTGTGCCAAAGTTAAATTTAACCTTGAATAGTGAATAACACCCTTTTGCCTAGAAATGTTCAAATGTTTGTAGAGCTTAAGAGACTTAACTAAGGGGTCATCAGTCCCTTAACTTACAAACTACTTATGAACTACCTTATACTAAAGACGACACAAATATCCATGCCCGACGGAGGATTCGAACCCATGACGGGGAACGGCCTCGCGCATCGTAGCATAGCGCCTCAATGCGCTCGGTCGCTCTACCGGGGCCTGTCTCCTAGTTTTGTAGCTATGCACACTGCTATTAATTTTGAATTGGGTGGGAGTGTTACTAACAAATTTCACGAGTGGATATATATATTGTGAAGCTACTAGATCCCTAAATAAATGTCTGCAGGATGATCTTGGGTGGGCTCCGGCAATTATCCGATTACACGCTTTTGTGCAATGAATACTTTTTTACTTAATGTTGAATTGCCCCAGAATATGATCCCATATGAAAGCAGTGAATGAATAGTAAGCATTTACTGAGATGTATATCCCCAAATTTTGCAATGACCATGATAGCATAAGTAACTGATCTAAAACGTTTCAGCAGATCTATGTGTTTCTTCCAATTCAATCGATCGTCAATGCAAACACCTAAAAATTTTGAACATTCTACCTTAGCTACAGATTTATGTTCAAAGTTTAAATTTATTAATGGTGTCATGACATTTACTGTATGAAGCTGTATATACTGGGTTTTATAAAAGTTTAATGTGAGTCCATTTGTTTCTGATAGATATCGTTTACAATTTCATCATTTAATTTCTGTTTGTGAGGCGTGATACCTATACTTGTATCATCAGCAAAGAGAACTAGCTTAGCATCTTCGTGAATGTAGACTGGCAAATCATTAATATATATGAAAAACACCAAAGGACCCAAGACCGTACCTCGTGGGCCCCGCTTTTGTTACCTCCCCAGTTAGAGGAATTGATTGTTTCTTTGGCTTATTTCAACTTTCTGCACGCTTCCAGTTAAGTATGATTTAAACCATTTGTACACTGTCCTACTCATTCCACAATACTTAAGCTTATCTAGAACAAGTCCATGATTTACACAATCAAAAGTATTTGAGAGATCACAAAAGTCCCAACTGGTGATGTCCGGTTATTCAAAGCATTTAATATTTCAAAAGTGAAGGTAGATATAGCATTTTCTGTTGAAAAGCTTTTTTGAAAATCAAACTGACATCTTGTTAAAACTTTATTTTTATTGATATGTGTAGCTACTCGAGAATACATAACTTTTTCAAAAATTTTCGATAAAGCTGTCAGAAGTGAGATGGGGCAGTAGTTGTTGACACCAGACTTATCCCCTTTTTCATTCAAAGGTTTAATGATAGCATATTTCAGTCTATTCGGGAAATTATCCTGCTTTATGGAGCTCTTACGTATATGACTGAGACTCCTACTTATCTCTCTGGAACAAGCTTTTAATACCCTGCTGGAAATGACCTTTTGCTCTTGAGAGAGTTTATTATTTTCCTAATTTCTGAAGGAGAGGTCGGTGGAATTTCAGTTGTATCAAATTGTGTAGTTATGGCCTTTTCCATTAACCGCCTTGCTGCTTCTAATTAACATTTAGATAATAATTTCTCTATAACATTTAAAAAGTAATCATTAAAAATGTTTTCAACTTCTGACATATTGTTACTAAAGTTTTCATTTGTTTTGATGGTAATACCCTATTCCTCTGCTGTTGGTTGCCCAGACTCCCTTTTAATAATATTCCAAATTGTTTTAATTTTATTATCAGAGGAACTAATCTCAGACATAATGCACGTGCTTCTTGATATTTTAATAACTTTTGTTATGTAGCACAGTAGTTTTTATATTTGATTGTTTCTGGTTTATTACTCTTTCTTGCGAATAGATAAAGTTCCCTTTTTCGGTTACAAGATATTTTTATTCCTTTAGTAAGCCATGGTTTTTTGCATGGTTTCATACAAATCTGCTCTAGATACCACTGTACAGTTTCCTTATAACATTACCTGACATTGCCGGTTTAGGAGGCTATCTTCAAAACTGAAACGCTAAGATCGCTAATTAATAATTTATTTAATGACGACTGGTTTCGGAGGACTCTGGTCATATATATTTTATAAACTGGTCATCTTACCTTATTTTAAAAAAATGGATATAAAATAATAATTTCAACTCAGCACTTAGTTATCATATAAAAATACATAAGTTAAACATGACAGCTTACAGGAAACCAGCTTATAAAGTGTATACGACCAGATGATGGTGACACAGTCCTCGGAAAACGGTCTTCATTAAATAAATTATTAATTCGCGATCTTGGCGTTTCATTTTTGAAGAATATAAAAATTTCCTTATATTCTTTATTCTTTGGATCTACTTTTATATCCCAGTCCGGAAGGTGAAGGGTACGTCTTATGACTACTAGTCAATTTCTTGTATGTTCCACTCTGACAAAGAACGAGTTGATATCGATTTCGTGTCTGCCTCTGTACTTGCATCTTACCTTATTTTAGTGGTCTTACGCGAAATTTGAGTCAGCAGCATTAGAATCGTAGTAAAGTTAGTTTCAAATTGCGGCTCTCTAAATTTCTTCAACATCGATTTCCATTTGACTTTACGGAGCATCTCTGTAACATTCGTTCACTGATCGAACTCACCGGTGACAAACCTAGTATCTCGCCTCTTAATTGCTTCTTCGTCTTCCTTTAAACCGATTTGGTGGCGATCCTAAACCCTTGAACAATACTAAAGACAGTGTCAACTTCACAGATGAATCACATCTTCTCAAAATTCTCCCAATAAACCTTCCCCCGCGACTGTTCTTATATACTCGTTCCATTTCGTATCGCTGTGCAGTGTTCTCTCTCTCTTTCTCAATTCGAAGATTGGTTGGCAGCAATTATTCTCCTCTACACTCCTCTGTATTCGGATAGCCTCTTCATTTTCTGATACACTCCAATATCTTTTTGAATCTGTTTCAAATACTGTCTCTTTTTCCTTCTACCATTCCTTCCATAACAATTACTACAAACTTATTGTGTCTATAGAGATGACCTATAACTTGTCTCTTCTACTCATTATCGTTTTCAAAAGCGCCTTCTTACAACAGAGTAAGAACATGACACAGTGGAGAAGGTGTTTTAAGTATTTCAACCATTTTATGAGTGACGTACCATTTGTCAAAGTTAAATGTTTTATAATTAACATACCATTTTAATGTCATGCGCCTTCACGAAACGAAAATATAGGACACTAGTGACCTGATCATGATACCATAAGTGGATCGAAACCGGTCTTCAGAAAAATAAATTAATTAATAGCGATCATGGCATTTCAATACTTCAAATGATTATTTTATACAGCTTGAAAAATCGTTAAATATATATCTTTTTTTAAATTTGACCATCAGGATGTGTTTTCCGAGCAATTTTTCCGTATTGGAGAACTCTGTTTTTTGGAATGCCAGATGCATTTCCATAGCATCGCGGTAACTCTTCGTTTTCGAATGTGATGCTATAAATTTGATCAGAATACACTCCCAAACCTGTGATTTTTTATGCAATATTTTTCAAATTCATACAAAATGCTTTTACAATGCACAAGCTACGAAAGTACATTACCATGATAAACTACGATGCAATAAAAAATTTATGAATAAGAGAGGAATGCATCACGGAAAATGTTGGTATTGCTCTCAGATTCAATCGTTTAGAACCATTGGCTTTTTTATTTATTTTGAAATGAGCTGTTTTCAAAATGAAACTAAAAATTTGTTTTTTAATAAGTTATTACCAAACAATGTAGATTTTCATAGGTATCAGAAATTACAGCAACCAGTCGCCTTTTGTTTCTTCTTAATGAAGATTTATTTAAACCATTACCGGTTTCAAGCTGCCTAGCAGCTCATCTTCAGATGGTATAAAATATTACAAGTTACATTTCAATAGTTATGCACTTTACATGTAGTTTGTCCATATTTGGTCCGCTTATTGATAGAATATCAGAACACTTCTTTTCCATCCTCATGCCACAACACTTCCCACGAATTTCAGGTGGTAAAGTTGATAAATATTTCACACACATTACGACTGTTTAGCCACTAGCATAACTTACAGCTTGTAAACAAACCAAAGACTAAAGAATTTGTTTACAAGCTGTAAGTTATGCTAGTGGCTAAACAGTCGTAATGTGTGTGAAATATTTATCAACTTTACCACCTGAAATTCGTGGGAAGTGTTGTGGCATGAGGATGGAAAAGAAGTGTTCTGATATTCTATCAATAAGCGGACCAAATATGGACAAACTACATGTAAAGTGCATAACTATTGAAATGTAACTTGTAATATTTTATACCATCTGAAGATGAGCTGCTAGGCAGCTTGAAACCGGTAATGGTTTAAATAAATCTTCATTAAGAAGAAACAAAAGGCGACTGGTTGCTGTAATTTCTGATACCTATTTCAATAAACAGTCGCAGGTTCCTACACAATGGATAAAAGTTTCAATGTAGATTTTCAGTTACGACTTATGACAGAAAGCAAATAATTAAAGTAATTAAAAACCGATTACCTCCAATAAGTGGACAAGAAAGGTCCAATTTGGTAAGACACTTTGCCAGTAAACTACAACATAGCTATGACAAAGGCTCACAGAAGATGGTGCAGTAGTTTCAAACGTGGTTTACAAGAACGAGCCGTATGAGACAATTAATTTGTAAAAACAGTATGCAACTTTAAAAGTAATTACTATTGTCTGTCTGTAAATCTATCGGACCAAACTTCGTGGTCATCAGTCGGTAGCTTACAAACTACTTAAACCTAGGTAAACTAATCTACGGACAAACACATACACACCCATGCCCCAGGGAGGACTCGAACATGTACCGCGAGCAACCGCGCGCTCCGCAGCGAGGTGTTTTAGACCGCACGGCTACTCCACTGCGCCGATTAATATTGTTTTGCTTTAGTCTATATGTTGATACTGTTTGTTATCGCCAATAACCGTGTAATTAAAAGTCGGTAATAAAACGTTGTTGGGTCGGACTCTTCGCTAGAAAACAAGTGTTGAAACATGCCGTTTAGGCGGCCGCGGTGGCCGAGGGGACTAAGGCGCTTCAGTCACAGTCTGCACGGCCACTGCGGTCTGGGGTTTGAATCCCCCCTCGGGCATGGATATTTGTGCCGTCCTTAGTCTTAGTTAGTTCATAAGTAGTTTGTAAGTTTAGGGACTGATAACCCCGTAGTTAAGTCCCATAGACTTTACAAACATTTGAACACGCCGTTTACAACGTGTTCAAATCGTGCCTAATCACAAATGATTTAATCCACATCGCATAGTTTTGAAGTCCTCATTGGTGTCTTTTTCTCATGATGACAGTTTATTATCAATACTTCACGGATTTCAGGGTCCATGGAGAAACAACACCATTTTGTGGACAATTATAACAATTCGAAGCTGTATAGCCACCATGCTGAAAGCATACTGATTGCCCTAGGTTGACGCGAAGGAACAAAATTGGCGGATGCGCATGACCGTCTATAACCAGGTGCCTTAACGTTATTGGTGAACGGCGTTCAAACCATTATCAAATGTTTGTTAAGCTTAACGGACTTAACTACGGGATCATCAGTCCCTAAACTTACAACGTACTTATGAACTACCTTATACTAAAGACGGCACATACATCCATGCCCGATGGGGGATTCGAACCCCCGACCATAGTGGCAGTGCAGACTGTGACTGGCGCGCCGCAGACCGCTCGGCCACTGCGGCCGGCCAAACCATTATCAGTACATACACTGATCCCCAACGTGGTATCTGCCCTCATCGGATCAAAATCGTCGTCAAATTTCCAGGGTAATAATTTTTTTGGTATTTTATTTTGATTGACAACATTTTTATTACACGGTATTGGACGTGGTAATGTGTTTTTCGTGTTTGCCTTCTGGGCCGCCCCCAGTATTTGATAAGAAGTGACGTGAAATTCGCTAGCTGCAGACACAATATTCGCGGCTGTTCAGTGTTTGTTGGGAAGGAGCCCTTGCGTCATAGAGCGTGATGTTGAGACTGTTAAGCAGTTTATGCAAATGCGTCGCCTTAGCGCGGCGTCACCGGATGCGCGGTATCTTAATTAATTCGTTGCATTTGCATTTGTGACATCTAACGAAGCCGCCCCATTCAGCAAGCAGCTCGTGAATAAAAGCGTGACAGCTCTTGAGACCGCGCGGTCGCCCCGTGGGAGGTGCGCGGGCGACAGACCGCGCTGTCAAACAGCGTCTGCCACAGCCGTCGCTTTTATGACGTGTCACAGCATGGCCGGCTTTCAGATCCTTTTCAACTGTCGCTTCGCTTTCGCGCACCAATGATTATCTGCAGCTTGTCCTCTTATCCGGAAACATGACGGGATTTGTCGCAAATCGGGGACTAACACTTCCTTTTTATTTTCTTAACACTCTCATTTGCTGTTTGAGATCGCGTAAACGATGTGGGATACCAGATTCTGAGTTATGCAAATAACTACACACACTGCACTGCCGATCGTGTCTAATTTGTGCAGCCTGATTTATCCGACTTCAATGTAATGTTTGTAATGCGACTGCAGTAAAACAGAATGAAACAGACAGCAATGCTATTGCAATGGGTAAATGCTCCCAAGTTACGGATAGTTTAAATATTACTATCAGAAATATAAAAAAGCACTAACCATGAAAAAAAAAGGCCGGCCGCAGTGGCCGAGCGGTCTGCGGCGCGCCAGTCACGTTCGCCACGGCCACTACGGTCATGGATATTTGTGGCGTCCTTAGTATTAGCTAGTTCATAAGTTGTTTACAAGTTTAGGGACTGATGACCCCGTAGTTAAGTCCCATAAGCTCTATAAACATTTAAACATTTGAAAAAATAAAAAGACTTGGGCATGGCGGATGCTCAAAAGTTCAAACAGACAACAGTACACGAACCAAGTGTCAATATCTTTCAGCTACACTCACGGACATCTTTCAGGGCCGTGCCTCTATTTTTCAGTACCATGACAAATGTTTTAACAATTACTTTTTAGATAATTTAATAGGGCTCTAAATTTAGTAAAAAGAACTCTTTTTAAAAATACAATAACAGAGACAAGCAGCCCAATAATTTAAGCGAAAGTATAAAGTCTTAGTTGAAAGCAACCCTTCTAATTACAATATTATTTACAAATGGCCCATGTCATTTAAATGAAAACAGCTCAATTTACTTATCAAAATGACACTAAAGTCGAGGCCCCAAAATGTAAGTGAACACAGCCATTTAAAAATACAATTACCAAACACACAAAAGACCAGCTAAAAATGTCAAGGAACATCTCAGTTTATTATAGAGGCTGGTAACAGGAAACTGCGTTCAGTGATACCAATAGGCAGAAGGCCAATAAAACAACACGCAATAAAATTTACAAATGAGCCCTGCACTTTAAATGAAAACAGCTCAGCTTACTTATCAACATCACACTCAAGGTTGGGAGCTTACTACTCGTTAATTTAATACACCCACACAGGTAAAACAGATGAGCTGACTCAAAACAGGAAGGAGAGGAATAAGGTGCCCAACGGTCAACAAGAACTACAACTCTGACACGAAGGGGTTTACACAAACGAATAGAACGCCAAATTACAAGCGCAGGGTGGCGATGCCTCACGGAGAGAAAATTTTCTGCAACAAGAAGATAAAGAAAAAAAATAAAGAAAAAAGCTATACCACTACCGCCAGTGCAAATGCGAGCCATCAGAGGGGCACAATCCAGAAATATTCCCCAGTTAAGTTAACCAAGTTAATGTACATAGAGTACTTGCTGCTCAGGACAAAGAGAAAGAATAATTCAATTGAACCGAACAAAAAGTGCGGTATAACACACGTGTAAACAAATAACGACGTAGACACAGGCAACGACGGCCCCTGGGGAACGACCACCGTTCCTGACAAATTTACACACACAAATTTGCGGAACAGGACTGAAAGCAAATGTTTGTAATTCTTATGGGACCAAACTACGTTGGTCATCAGTCCCTAGATTTACAAACTACTTGAACTAAGTTAAACTAAACTAAGGACAACACACACATCCATGCCCGAGGGAGGATTCGAATCTCCGATGCGGGAGGCCGCGCGATCCGGAACGTGGCGCTCCACACCGCTCGGCTACTCCCGCGCGGCGAACAGGGCTGTATCAGTCACTTATTTATTTCTTAGTCCACAACAAGTACAGGCACCCTCGCGATGGTGTAGGAGGAGGGCGTCAACCGACGCCCCCAGATGAAAAGCGGCTGGAACGATACGAGGCGCAGCCATGCCTGAGTGCGTAGTACTCTAGCAGTTGTTGACAGCTCCGACGCTTGGCGAGGGACGGCGCGGTGTCGCACGGCCGCTAGGAACGCGACCACACAGCCGGGAGACGAGTAAACAGCCCGCACCGAGGTGCTGTTATCTTGACAGAAAGGCCTCTCCGGACAAGCTCTTCAGCTCATGGGATGCATGGCTCCCCATGGACAGAGTCCCACCCAGGACAACTTCGAAGCACAAGCCGGATCCGGCCACAAACGGCCCCGTAATCAGAATCACTCGACCCTGGCGATGCCATGCATCGTATAAAACTCACTTCCTGATCCCCTGTCCAACTGCCTCGCCGCCACCGTCACGCCACACGCGGCAAGGAAAACACCAGTCGGAAGACGCTCGACGCGCGGTAAGTCAAACAGCGCCACGAGCGGTGCACGCACAGACAGAACGATGGTACTGGCGCCAGTACTTAAATCAAGGACAGGGTCGATCGAAGAAACAGGAGCCGGGACGGCTCAATTTTCTTCACCTTCCTTGTTCTTCAAATATCGAGAATTACGATTTATTTGACTGAGTAGAATCTAAGAAAATTTATGCAATTGGATGAAACTGAATGTTTCAGCCTTCTTACTCTACCCTAAGGCGAAAATAATTATGGAGTAGCCGCGCGGGAGTAGCTGCGCGGGAGTAGCCGAGCGGTCTGGAGCGTCACTTTGCGGATCGCGCAGTCTCTCGCGTCGGAGGTTCTAATCCTCTCTCAGGCATGGATATTTGTGTTGTCTTTACTATAAGTTAGTTCATAGTTAGTTTGTAAGTTTAGGGGCTGATGGCCCCGCAGTTAAGCCCTATAAGCTTAACAAACATTTGAACATTTGAATTTTGAATTATGGAGTAGGAATAATATACTTATTCCCCCAATGGTAGAAATCAGTAAGTCCAGACAAAAGTTCTCTTGCTAAAAATATAATCGGAAAACAATTAAGAAAACCGTCATTTCCTTGCAAAACTGTAGGTAGGGATTTCGGAATGGTAAACGAATGAACCCGCAAACAGCAAAACATGATTACTAATTTTATTTCACCACAGTAAATTTGCATGAGGCATGCACTGGTAATGCGATCACCTTGTAAAAATAATACAATTAATGTGCTGTTAAATAGGACCATAATGTATTCCCAAAGTCTTACAAGAATACTTAAAAAATGTTCAAATGTTAGTGAAGCTTATGGGACTTCATTACGGGGTCATCAGTCCGTAAACTTATGAAATAGCTTATACTAAAGACGGCACAAACATCCATGCCCGAGGGAGGATTCGAACCCCCGATGGGGAACGGCCGCGCGCATCGCAACTTAGCACCTCATTGCGCTCGGCCGCTCCGCCGCGGCCAAGATTACTTAAATTTTAGTAAAACGGGTAATGAAATATATTCCATACTCGCTAACAAACGGCATTATGAAGTATAATTTAATTTATGCCAATATTAGAGCATATGAGTTATCAACGGTTTCTCAAAAAGAAAGGTATGCAAATAATTCGAGTGGTGCGCATTCTAACAATATCAGAATTAATATCAGTCTAGTGAAAGATCCCAACAAAATAACTTAAGTTAAATAAATTGTGTGTGTAATGCTTGCAAAACTGAATTGATGTGTGAATGAATGTTTTTGTGGAACAGATTGATTGGCTGCAAGACTTTGTGGGATTGACAAAACTGACTGACAAGCTAATACTGACCAACTTACATTCTTTTAAATAAAATATACAATGAAAATCTGATGAATGACTGTGAATGTGAGACTGATACAATGTATGTAGTTAAAAAAAAGGTAACAGGCTATGATGTGTGTGTGAAATCTGTGTCATCTAACATATGAGGCGCGTCCAGAAAGTAAGTTCCATTTCAATTTGTCTCAGCTGAAGCGCTGCGATTGCAGTTCCGCACATGCGCTGTAGACGATGTGTAACAAGGAGAAGAACGTGCGCCATTTGGAGATCGCTATCAGTTACGTACGCTTTTTTGTGATTGTTTGAAATGTCGGCGTTGTTTGAAAATCCCGTCGCCTATGAAATCAGGTCGGTGATTCGGTTTCTGAATGCGAGGAAAGTGAAACCAAGTGAAATTTATCGGCAAATTTGCGATGTTTACGGACCAAATGCGATGAGTGATTCGATGGTGAGAAGATGGGTCCGACAGTTCAGTGGCGGGCGTAGTGATGTGCACGATGAAGGACGAAATGGGCGTCCACCTTTGGTTACAGAAGAACTGGTTCACGCAATTAATGACAAGATCCAGGAAAACTGCAGGTTTACAATTAGTGCTCTCGATATGGACGACGAGCTGAAAGAAACTGTTTCCCACTGGTTGAAGACACAGGCGGCAGATTTCTATGAAGAAGGTATACAAAACCTAGTGCAACGCGATGACAAATGCCTGTAAAATTCGGCAGTTATGTGTAAAAGTAGTTTACAAGTTGTAAAATTTTGTGCAATAAAAATTTCTTCTGTATCTGTGTACAGTTTCATTTTATTAACAAACGGAACTTACTTTCTGGACGCGCCTCGTAGATAAATTATCGAAATGTTTTTCTAAAAGTAAGGTACTGCAAATGCTTAAATTGCATCCCATTGTAAACCGAAGAATAATGGCGAAGGTTCTGTTTGAAATATTTGCTACGAAGCCGATATATTCGGAATGAAATACAAGAGGCTGTACCACTAATTTTACCTGCGTCGAGCACAATTCGGTTTTAAAACTATTACACAGAAGAACAGAAATATGAATATACATACAATAGCACCAAAGGAACCTTGGCTCACTAATCGGTCCTTGTTTCAACATTTAACCAAGTGCTAGGTCGATCAAGCGTTTGAAACAGTCTAAGGCAACGCTCTGGTGATGCAGAAGGCACAGTGACTGAGAACAGCCGAGGCGTACCCAAGACGCCGCTGGAAAGCCGAGAGGCGTCGTCTGCACGGCTACTGCTCTCGGCTGCAGCTGCCGAGGGTGCGGCCATTCTGCAGCTCTGCGCTCAGCCCTCCTGGTGAGGACTTTAAGCGATCTCTGGATAGCTGTCTGTTGTTTATAGTGTGCTAACCCACTTAATCTCGCCCACCGCGCCCATGGTAATCGTCGGTAGGCATATTACCTTTATACTGGGTATCCAAGCCCATAACGCTTCACTTCACTTGAAAGTTATAAAAATAGATCCATCTTGCTAATGTATGAGCAAGCAATTACCGATATTGCTAGTCCAATTGAATTAAAAAAGGTTTTATTTAGGTATTCGACAGAATGCGCTCAGCACATTTTCACTTTAATTTTCTTAAAAATTCAAATGTTCAAATTTTTGTAAATCTATCTGACCAAACTGCGTGGTCATCAGTCCGTAGCTTACTAACTACTTAAACCTAGGTAACCTAAGGACAACACACACACACATGCCCCAGGGAGGACTCGAACCTCCACGGCGAGCAACCGCGCGCTCCGCAGCGAGACGCTTTAGACCGCTCGGCTACTCCACCGCGGCATAATATTCTTAATTTGTTTTATTTATCTGTTTATTGAGGTAGTTGCCTGTGATTTCTTTGTTTTTTACTGCAAATTTCTTAATTTTTATTTTTATTTATCTATTTATTTAGGTAGTTTGCCTGTGATTTCTTTATTGTTTATATTGAAAATAAAACCCTGCCAAAGATATTTGGACTAATCTGTGAGGGAGGAGAATGGCGAAGAAGATAGAACAGGGAGCTCAAGGTAATATGCAATGAACCAGATGTCGTCGCGGAAGCCAAGATAAGAAGGCTAAGTGAGCCGGCCAAGGCTATAGAAAAGAGCAGGGATCTCTACTGAAAGAAGTATCGGAGAATAAACCAAAAGGTCGAAGACCTCTAGGCAGGCCGAAAATGAGATGGAGAGAGCAGGTTGCCAGTGATCTGCGTGTACTCGGAGCAAGGGAGGAAGATGTCGAGGACAGAATGCTATGGAATAGACTACTTGACGAGGCCAAAAACCATATGCAGATTATGGAGCCAGCAGAGTAAGCAAGGAATCTCATGTATGTTAGAGTTCCGCATTTGATCATATCCTTTTTTCTTATTTCTGATTATTAATTGTTTTTGATTTAATTATTAATTCATTTTATCAATATTCCCCATCCTAGGAATCAATGTTCTGCTTAATTTCAGATAGCGTATTTTCAATGTCTTTAATTTAGCGGCATCACTATTGAGGGTATGTCGTAGTTTCAGTATTTCACAAATCATACATTAGGTAGGTTTTGCAAGACTAATTGCTGTAGTTTACATTCAATCTACTACTCATTATAAATATGTTATTTGACAATAAATTTCCTTAACTCTTGCATTAAAAAGTCGCGACGGAGCGGCTGAGCGCACTGAGGCGCTAAGCTCCGTTCCCCGTCGGGGGTTCGAATACCCCCTCTGGCATGGATGTTTGTGCTGTCTTTAGTATGAGCTAGTTTATAAGTAATTTGTAAGTTTAGGGACTGATGACCCCGCAGTTAAGTCCCATAAGCTTAAAAAATTCGAACATTTTTTGCATTAAAAAGTGCAATATCCGAAATTATTGCTCCGACTATTTTCCTTCCTGAAAATACACCGATCAGCCAGAATACCTACCTTACTACTGGTATGTTCAGGACAGCGATCCGTTATGTGACGAAAGTAGTGAGTCCTTTGTAGAAAGCTGGAGTGATTCGGTACCACATCTGCACCCAGAAGTCACCTGGTTTCCGTTAATTCCGTGCAAGAGAGGAAAGTGATGTTGACCTCTGAAGCTACGTTAAGTCATATTCAAAACGTGTCCGATCGCGATCAGATATACCGAGTTAAAGGGGGGAGGTGGCAGCAAGGAAATTGCATCTCGTCATTGTCTGTCAATGTATTTCTGTCTTCCTCCAACAAATTCACCACACTCCTATCCTACTGAATCGGCTCATTGTCTTGATGAAAAACGCCATGATCGCTATTAAGGGGTTTGCGTGGTCTGCAAGCAGTGTATGATATTTTTGACTGTCATGGTGCCTTGCACGAACTCTACTGGACACATGAATACTGCCATGTTGCTCAGACCCTAAGTCGTAATCCGCGTAAGTCCATCGCTACGAGAGTTCAACGCACTGTGCGTACAGACAAAGTTGTACTAGCATTGAAGTCCGATTCTGGTTCCTGATTAAACTAGGACGCCCCTCATTACAGGATGGGTGTTATCATAACTGATCTCGGATCTTTGATAGTAGCCAATAACGTAATAGTGTTCGCCACTCTCCTGCATCGTCTGCCACTCGAGTTGGCGGATCATTTCCGAGATGCCTCGTTACAGGTTCATATAGTAAGGCAAAAGCGCCTCGAAAATGATCGGCCAACTCCAAATGTAAATTTGTGTAACTGAGCGACCAAACTACTGAGGTCATCGGTCGCTAGCCTTACACACTATTCAAACTAACTTGTGCTAAGCACAACACGCACACACACACACACACACACACACACACACACACACATACATACACACACAAACTCACCCACCCACCCACACACACACACACACACACACACACCACACACACACACACACACACACACATGCCCGACGGAGAACTCTAATCTAGGGCGGGGGAGGCTGCGCAATCCGTGACATGGAGTCTCAAACAGCGTAACCATCTCCACGCGCTGGTCACTTTCACTGACAGACGCTGTAAGAGAGGCGATCTGCATTACGTTTCAGAATAGTCATCCAACATATAGGTTTCCTTCATGTGTTCATCGCGAAAAGACCATCAGCGTAAATTAGAAATGTTCAAATGTTTATTAAGCTTAAGGGATTTAACTGCGGGGTTATCACTCCCAAAATTTACAAACTACATATGAACTACCTTATACGAAAGACGACGCAAATATCCATGCGCGAGTGGAGATTTGAACCTCCGACCGTAGCGGCCGTGCAGCCTGTGACTGGCGCGCCGCAGACAGCACGGCCATTGCGGCAAGCGCGTAAATGAGAGAGATGAAGAGTGTCCATGGAGGCTTACCGCTAGTGGTTCCTTCCGCGAACCATACGTGATTGCAACAAGAGAAAGGAGAAAGTTACAGTGGTTCGCAAAATACCCGTCACTATTAATCGTTAAGTAGTTAACGGAGTAGTAGACGCATGTGTTGATCGCTGTAATGTCAGGTCGATTTGAAAATCCAATCACGAATGAGCACTATGCTCGAAACAAGTGAATCTCCTCGTCGAATGCGTTTTCTACTTTCTACCTACATGGATTTTAATAGCATCTGATAAAAAGAAACGGAAATATAATCAAAATAATATTCTTCGCTGTGTAATATTTATTGGTTGTAGCTATCATATTCACATTCCTTAGAACTGCGAGAAAAGATCTGTATGCAGCTAACGCAGGGTGGTGTAAGGTAGCTGTAACAGGTCTACAGTCGATAATATTCCTGTGGGAAAGGCTGCCCAAAATTCTCTGGCTAGTTCATTTGGAGGTTGCGCCAAAACTAATTTCTTCTTTAACGCATCTTAGATGTATGTTTTATTAAATTTACTTGAGTTTCATAAGAAGTCATCTCACAATAGGAAGCTACCATTCTGATGTTGTATATCACTTAATAACATGTAAATTAATAAACAAATGTAATACGAAAAGGTAGAAGAAGTACTTCGGCCATTTTGGAGAGATTTGGCGCGCAACCTATATTTTATAATATTAGCTAAATTCAGTTTTAATGGAAAGCAGATAGTTAATTGTGCAGTTTCTCTGTTACTGAGAAATAAAAAACAAAGTCGCATTCATTTAGAACATGGTCTGTTTTTCGAAACTAGTTCTCCGGTAATTAACGTAACAGCGTTAGGATAAAAAATTATCGACGTGACCTATCATAGAAAACGAAAGGTTGGTGAACACTCAGGGCGGTGTAAGCAACTAGGCACCTCACGGTTACTGCGTTTTCGTTACAACCGAATTGGGTTACTCGTCATCTATGGTAACATAGAGGCGGTAAAGGAAAGAAGAAAAAATTACAGAGAGGCTTTTTAAATCGTCTACAATCTCAATAAGTATTATTTTCTGTCCCGCCCCCCTCAGCCGTAACAGTTCAACCAAACTGTTCTCAGACCATAATGAAATCAGAGTAGTAGAGTTTCTGTAGTTACATCGTTGCAGAGTGTGAGGTAAGGGTTAGAACAAGCGACTACTGTAGTATTCGATTCCATCCTCTATTCTTTATCCATTCATCCGATAACGTTTATCTCTTTTACTCTCCATTTTCTTACAACAGTATATTTATAGCATGATCTAGCATAATCTGGTATACCACTGTTGTTTTAATTATTTTTCATACATCAGACGATAATAAATTTGCTCCAGAAACCCTCTCAATTAGTCGGAAATAAAATTTGTTATGGTGGAACTTTCTAGAAATCTATTTATTATTGTGTTTTTTGTATAGCTATAAATTAATTTTCGGTTTTAAAGGAATTAAAACTTTTATTTCCGATTGTCTGGAACTGTCAATATTATCCGATCTGTTATATTTCTATATAAATATAATAGTTACGAAGTTCATCATTAGCTGCCAATGAGACCATATTAATATAGCTTTCGATGTGTGTAATTAAATTTATAATGAGATATTAACATCTGTAATATCGAAACAGACTGTACAAAAATCATATTGTATGAAACATATTCTAACTAATCATCTAATTGTATCGAATTAATGAGAATGTGTCAATAATGAGATGTATTGTTAGAAAGCTATGAATGGAGGCGCATTGCGCCAATTGAGTTAGTGTTGTTTTGGTAGCCTCGGATTGTTAGTCTTAAATTGTTTATCAGTCAGATCAGCAAATAAAAGTAGAAGTGTCAGTGCATTTGAGTGTTATTTGTTACACCATAAAATCTGAAACGTTACGTAAATATTTTTATTAATTATGATCTTCTGATGAAGTACTTTTTATTGCCAGAAAGTACCGGGAACTGAAGTGTTTCTCAAATTTAAAGTAGTGGGACATTTGAACACTAAATAACTATGAATTTGTGTATGCATATGACTGTCGGTAAAACATTACATTGCATTGTGAATTTAAACCTAGCTTTTGGATTATTAACTTATATCCACAAATTATCAACACATCACTGATGCACTTCTATTCGAACCGTTTTGTGGATCATGTAATGTTAGCAGAAGCGTTTTGTCGGTAGCAGTAAATCCAATGGTTGATTTGATTTGATTTGATTTTTTCAGGGAAGCCAAAACAGTGTTGGTCCAACCCGCCACTGCCCGCACCGAAACTGAGTTTATTGTGCGGTATCGCTCCCTGTATGTCTAGTAAAGCCAACCAATGCCCTTGAACAGTGCAAAGAGTCCCTTTACCAGTTCTTTATTAGACACAATTTCTTCGGGTCTGGTTGTCCCAAATGTTCTGTGCATTTTACTCTCCAATGCAAAGCATTCGAAGATCAGATGTGATGCAGTTTCGTCACCGTCATCACAGATCCTACATTTAGGGTCCTCTTCTGTTATTCCCATTGTATGTAGGTGTCTTTTGAAATTCCCATGGCCTGTCAGCAACCCAACCATGAGTCTAATCTCTCTCCTGTTCAGACCCAGGATTGCAGCGCTTCTTTTAAAACATGGCTTTGGCATTATTACCTTGCCATGTTTTTGTTGATGGACTTTGGTCCAATATTCTACTTGCTGTCTTCTGAGCCAGTTACGTAGCTCCAATTTGATCATTGCCTTGGTGATTGTTAGGACAGATTCCGGTCCAATAAATGAAGTCTCTGACACCATCCTGGCTAATCTGTCGGCATGAAATCCAATGGTTCTCGTGTATGTTCCGTCAAATGAAACCAAAAAACAAAAACAAACAAAACAGGAAAAAAGCAGTTAATTTACTAAACATTTGTAAAAAAGCTTTTAGCTCAATTTTCAAACAACTCGCAACTTTCCAAAAAGCACTCAAAACTTAACAGTGCTTCTGCAAAAATTCTCTAAGTCGATATATATATTTTTTTTTGTGAACACTGTACGACCTGTGATCAGCGCTGAGGAGCCTGTATGCCGGATGTCGTGGCTGGCCGCTGTCTCTTATCTGTGGCTAGAGAGATGCGGCCAACCTGTGAGCAAACAGGCGCTATCTCTGTGGAGTTCACCGGCTCTCGATATCAGCCAGAAAACTGCGCAGGTTCACCGCCCGTGAAGGACATCGCGTATAAACACAACTTCCGATTTCGGTCTGAGCTGGTCCAACAGGGGAGTTCTAGACACAGAAGGGGAGCTGACAGTATGCCACAAATGTGATTCCGACGTCCGCCATGTTGTGTGACCCACAACATTAACAGACCCCTTAATGATTGTTTTTTAATTTCTTTCGTTTCAACGCCGCAGCTGCTTTGAGTGCTAAGTATTACAGTGCTTGTACGCATAACCTACTGTCAAGAGTTTCGTTTTCTGGCCTCGACCGTATTTTAACCAGTAATGCGGCACTTTGGACTCGTTAATGTGAGGGTTTTTTATTTATACGTGTCGAATAACTAAGAAGAAAACTACAGTGTAACATACGGCAAGAATTCAGCTCATAGTGCTCTGAACGCGTACGGAATGACAGCTGGTGTTTTTTGAAAAATGTTCAAATGTTTGTAGAGCTTATGGGTCTTAACTACGGGGTCATCAGTTCCTAAACTTACAAACTACTTACGAACTAGCTACAACTAAAGATGGCACAAATATCCATGCCCGAGGGGGGATTCGAACCCCCGACCGTAGTGGCCGTGCAGACCCGTGACTGAAGCGCCTCAGTCCCCTCGGCCACCGCGGCCGGCGGTGTTGTTTGGATTAATAGATATGATAGTAGGTGTACAGACTAAAAAATCACATTCATCGTAATTGTTGTAGATATGCAGATGATAGAATGCTTTGCATCTGCATTTATTTATGGTGCAGCAAATAAAACATACTTATATTTTTTTGCAAAAGCGATCATTATAAATGTTTGGAAAATGAATGTTGAAACTCCAAAAAATTATAACCAGTACTAGTAAGCAATCAAGCATTTTTTCGCAGTTGCTGCATCAGCTAAAAAATTCAGTAATTTATAGATAAATTAAAATAATTTGAATCATTTACACATAACTTACGAGTACTTCCTTTTTTTTAGTTATTCGAAATTAATAAACAAAGAACAGTGGTATTAGGGAGCCCAATTACTGTCTCAAATACGCATTCAGGAACAGAAAAACGTTTGTAATTGCTTTCCTGGAACTATCTTATTCATAAAACGCTGCAATATTTAATATTTAAAACGGTTGTTGAAACTTCCTGGCAGATTAAAATTGTGTGCCGGAAGCGGGATTCGAAGCTGTGACCTTTGCCTTCCGCGGACAAGCGGTCTATCGACTGAATTATTCCGATACGAATCACGATCCGTCCTCACGGCAAGGTTCGCAGGAGAACTTTTGTGCAGTTTGGAAAGTGGGAGGCGAAATACTGGCAGAATTGAAGTTGTGAGGACGGACCGTGAGTCGTGTTGGGATAGCTCAGTCGGTAGAGCGCATGCCTGCGAAACGCAAAGGTCCCAGGTTCGAGTCCCGGTTCGGACACACAATTTTAATCTGCCAGGAAGTTTCATAACAGCTCATATTCCGCTGCAGAATGAAAGTTTCATTCTGAAAAGATTGTGACAAGTTAAGAACGAGAAGCGATTGTAAACAATAATCTGCTACAAGATGTTTTACGACGTTAAAGGTGGCGTCAGGTCTTGCCAACTGGTTTCAAAGCAAAGTACAGCGTACGTCCTTACACTTCCGTCGCTATACTGCACGTCACAGTGGCAGCTCATTTACTATACACGCGAATATGTTTGAAATATCTCTTCGTAAATTAAGAACATACTTGGAGCTCCAAAAAACACCGTCAAATTTGATTAACATTTAGGTACTTAGAAACATTATCCTTTTTTTTACTAGCTGAACTTAACAGTACACAAGAGAACGAAAATCAGATCAACTCATCGAATCGAAGATCATAAGGCTTTACTGTAAGCAGCGTATCAGAAGTCCCTAACAAGCCGCACAACTCAAAATCTCACAATAATCCTGAAATTTTCCTTAATACATATTAGGTCATTAACGTTATCCTCCTCATCATAATCATCACATAAACCTCAAATCTTTGTCAACGAACACCATCTCATTATACACAATGTCATCTTGAAATCAACTCCTCAATCTTCATCAACACTGCTGATTCAGGACTCATAGCTTTAAACGGCTCTCATTCAAACATAATACATTATTCCATCCTAGAAAAGGGCAGTTCATCTGTCCTCATTTCGCATAAATGAAAACAAATATTAATATTTGCCTGAATTAGTTAATGTATAAAATCAGAGGTAATGTCCATCAAAGATTGATTAAAACTGTGACGTGTGTCTTCTTCTTTTCATGAACCTTACCAACTTTTTAAATTGATTTTATTTTACTTATTTATTACTTTTTCTTGCTGTAGTTCAGGTGGGGGGGGGGGGTGGCAGCTGCACTAATGCTAGCGACGTTGCAGGCGATCCCTCCAAATAATTGTCCGCGGGTTCTCTCAACAACCAGCCCCCTCCACTTCTTCTACTACGCTGCTAACATTGATCGGTTGCTGGCGCGGCCGCGGTGGCCGAGGAGGCTGAGGCGCTCCAGTCACGGTCTGCACGGCCACAACGGTCGGGGGTTCAAATCCCCCCTCGGGCATGGATATTTGTGCCGTCCTAGTTCGTAAGTAGTTCATGACTAGTTTGTAAGTTTAGGGACTGATGACCCCGTAGTTAAGTCCCATAGACTATACAAACATTTGAACATTTTTTGTTGCTGGCGCATGTGCGACATGACAGGCGTATTCTAGTCATGTCATTAAAATAGTGTTATCTATGTCGAAGTCCGATTGACGTGATGAGACAAAATTAGCGAGAGGGAAAAATATTGATACATCTTAAAAGAACTTCCGTCCTGAAGAGTTCCCCAGCTGTTTATGCTAGCTGCTCCAGTCTGCAGTATGTTCGGTACTCAATGTTTATGTGAAAGTGTTATTATTTTACAAAATGAAGTGAGGAAATTAAAGGTCAAGAAAAATCTTAAAGACAAACTGCAAGATTGATTATCCAACTAACTTTAATAGATACAAAATCAAAAGTTAAATTCAGAGGAGAGACGTCACAAGCATTTCATAGTCGTACCGGTATTCCCAAAGGGAATGAACTCTGTCTCCCCTGTTATTTAATATGGCTCTGGACAGAATTGCGAAGATATGGGAAAGGGATCTTAAGGGAATTCAATTCGCGTTTAAAAAAGATCAGAGACTCAATGTCAAGTGTATGGCTTTCGCAGACTATCTTGCCATCCTCACGAACAATGAAGGAGATGCCAAACATGCATTGGAGAAGCTTCACGAAATATCACAGAAAGCTGGTCTACAAATTTCCTATGCTAAAACTAAGTACATGGAAAAGAAGGCAGCAAACAATCTACCACCACAATTCGCTTCGGCAAAGTGGCACAAGTTACACACTTCAAATATCTGGGAGAGGTCATCCAACCATTAGGACAGAATACAGGAGCTAATCATGAAAAAGCAAATAAGAGAAATTAGAAAGCAGAAAAGTAATTTTTCGTGAAGGAATGTGGATAAAGAGACCGACAAGAGAGAGATTTACAAACACACAGACGCAATAACTAACATCTTAAGATAGAAAATGAAATTTTATTGAGATATCAGCACGATCGGCAAGAACAGACTTACAAAACGAATCCTTGAGATAGTTAAAACTACAAATTTTTTTTAAATATAAATGGATAACTGAAACAGAAGACGTCTTTAAAGAACTCGGACTCACTCAAGACAACATAAACAATCGAGAGCAGTTCAGAAACATCATAAATAAACATACATGTAAGCAGAAAAACAGCGAAAAAAGAGCGGGAAGTAGATGGTCAGAAGAGCGCAAGGAAGAACTAAGCGAGAATAAAAAGAGAAATTTGGGAAGAAAGCAGGAAGAAGAAATTATCATGACTACTCTAGTTCAATCACTCTCTTAATAGAGAATAGTCGAAAATTATATGTATACTTCTGACCTTAACACTTCTCAGCAATGTTATATATTTTAAGTTAAGAACGCATGTACTATTTCTTTTTAATTTATCTGTGTGTTGACTTTGTGACGAAAATATTAAGTCGACAAAATTAGTAGTTTATTCTCCTTTATTGATTAGTATTAGGCCCATCTCTCTCACTATGATATATCATCAACCTCCATCATCAGAGAAAGAGATTTTTGTCGGAATAGGGAACGCTGTGTATCGACTTCTACCATAACAGTGCAGAGCAGAACATACCTTCGTCACTGTTGATCGATTTAAAACACTTTTTGTCAATAACCAAGTCAAAGCCTTTCGCAATAGATCAGATGATTTACACCCTTCCGATTGTATATAACAATTACAACGCCGTAAGCAGACTTACACCGATACACCGCAATTACCGAATAACCACTTTTCGAATATCTGCAACAGACGCGCTCATCTGGCGGTTGGATTGATTTCCATTACTATGACGACTGTCAGACTAACAATATTGTTCAAATCAACAACCAATTTCACAGTTCAAAACTGAGTAATTACAAAAAGAATCAACTATTTCATGACAACAGCCAGCAGCCATACCACAACGATATATGTTTGTGTGTGTATTCATTAGGTAAATGATGTGTATTGTTCTGATAATATCATTCCTAATTAGTGTAGCTGTGATTGTAAATCATGTAAATTTTGTCTGTGTTGTCTGATTGTTTTAATTCGAAATTTTTAATCGATCTGACTTCTTCTGTATCAACAAAATTAATCCTTTGTGTGTTCTTAGACTTATTGTCGTCATTTATCTGAAGCTTTGCAACAGAATTAGTAAATTCTTGAAACTATGTGTGTGTAACAAAAGTGCCGTATTTTTTAATTGACTTCTGAATATATCTGTTCAATATTCGGTGTATGTTTTTAGATGTATTTTGTAATTTTGACACAACAGCAGTAGGTACGACCTTGTTAAACTGCGCAATAATTACGTCTTTAATTTTTTGTCGTTGTCGTGAAGCTGTTGTGACTGTTCAGTAACTACAGTGTCTCTTTGTGTAAGGCTGAGCTGTAACTGTTGTTGCGCATTCGCAATTTCTAAGATTCATATAGTAGTTTTAGCAATTTATGATTTGAATTGTTGCTATAAATTTCGTAGGAGAAGATCAATATTTTCTATTTGGTTTCTAATAATTAGAGAATTATCATAAAGATGGTGCAGGATAAGCAACTGGTAATATATTGAAAACAATTTATTTTTCCGTCAAATTTGCACTAGAAGTTGGTGACTAATTTCGAACTTAATCGTCCATTTTCAAACCGTTGGCCTTATTCCAACCGTAATAAAGCATAAAGCAAATGACTGAGAAAATCTGTACATTATCCACTGTTAATAAATGATTACATTAAATTAAATACAATGAAAGAATCCCTGAGACGGATTTTCGTCTCAAATATGTCAAAGACATTATTGATAGAGCTGAAGCATTGAATTAAAATTTGTGGTGCGGCCGGGAATCGAACGCGGACCTCCATGCTTACTAGGCAGACGTCTTAACCGTTTTTTTTTTTTTTTTTTTTTTTTTTTTTTTTTTTTTTTGCTCTATCGGTAGTTCTGTTCATTGCGGACGCTGCTCGTATTAGTTCGTTGATGTTCGAAGTGTTCTTGGCTCAGCTTTTTTATTACAGAGGGCGTTGAGCTCCCTGACCCGGCGCGCTGAGCCACGGCGCCCGGCGGCATTGAATTAAAATTTGTGGTGCGGCCGGGAATCGAACGCGGACCTCCATGCTTACTAGGCAGACGTCTTAACCGTTAGACTACCACACCACTAACGATTAAGGCGCCTCGGAATAGTATATGTACGATTTCCCTCCACAACACAAACTTTAATTCAGCTTCTTTGTTCCAAAGATAATTGCCACTACTGCCAAGGTTCTCCATGCAGCGGAATAGCACCTCAGCAATGGACATGGTGGAACAATCCTGTTATGGTGATATAAATATCAATGAAATACAATGAAAGAATCCCTGAGACGGATTTTCGTCTCAAATATGTCAAAGACATTATTGATAGAGCTGAAGCATTGAATTAAAATTTGTGGTGCGGCCGGGAATCGAACCCGGACCTCCATGCTTACTAGGCAGTTAATTAAGTAATCGCTAGTGGTGTGGTAGTCTAACCGTTAAGACGTCTGCCTAGTAAGCATGGAGGTCCGGGTTCGATTCCCGGCCGCACCACAAATTTTAATTCAATGCTTCAGCTCTATCAATAATGTCTTTGACATGATTACATTAAAATTTAAAATCGGTTAAAACAGATGATGCATCCACAGGCCTCCAACGTGTACACATGAATCCAAGAGATCAAGTATGGGAATGAACCGACATCTAGATTAGTACACAAAATGCAGCACAGGCAACACTTTCGCAATTCTTTGTATATGAATGCTGTTAATGAAAGGAAAGATATTCATTTAGTATTTTGTCGTATGTAGCCGAACTGCTGCTGGCACACAGTTTCAGGAAGACCCAGGCCCCTCCCCTCCCCCTCCCAAAGGCGTAACAGACGTGGCAACCAACTGCGCTATGTTAAGCCCCTTTTACACGACGAAATTTCTTCTCTCAGTTGTCTAGACAAGTGGATCTGCTGCAGCGCCCCTGGCGTGCTATTCCCGTACTGGGTCGTTTTCGTTTAGGCTGTGTCCTACGTGAGCGACAAACGCGACAAATCTCAACCGCATGTATGGTTACGGGTCTGTCTTATGTGAGCGACATCTGCAGCGCCGTGCGTCAGACGCGGCAACGGTGACGTTTGAGATTCAAACCTGATTGAATCTTGTCGCTGTCGCACGCGCTACAAAGTGTCAAGGTTCGTTAGGAATCGTGTGCTTGTAGAGGTTATGGAGGATGTCGCAAAAAGTTTATGAAACTGAGACTCTTTCTGAAATAACAGAATATAAAATTGAAGTTGTACATATAATAAAGAATTTTGATTTGGACAAGAAGTGTACTAAAAGAACTAGCTCTTAAATTTCCTTTGGAGTTTATAGACTATTTTTATTCTTAGTGGTAGTTTGATTTACACCATGATGAACGTATTTTGAACAATTACTCACATTTGTGTGCGTTATGCATGTGCTGTAACAACATACTTGCTCTAGAGTGAGAGGGATGGAGAGAGAGATAACACTAGGATGTAAAACGAGATGCGTATAAAATTAGGTCTGTGAGTAAAATATCTTGATACAATGTTTCATTAGGAATTTAATGTGTTTGGTATAGTGAAATATGTGTGTTTGCTACTAAACTAGATTAGAAAACACTATAAAATAATTTGTGGTGCTACGTAAAGAGCACCAATGAAAGTGAAAGGGTTGTAGTTTCAGGAATTGAAATATAAGGTAAAATGGGAACATAACCACGATCGCAAAACTTAAAAGTTTGTAACCCACCACTGTGCCACACCAGCTGCTGATGTTAGCGCTCAGGTTTAAGTAATTTATGTGGTGTACCAATAAAACTCATCTCGTAACTACTCGTTTGTTGATGCTTTGTATTCACAAAAGGAAACTGACTGATAATATAGTCAAAAGTATCTATACTCGTAGTATTTTCGAAGAATTTGGCTGATGAGCTTCATAGTCTGTTTTCGTATTTGAAGTTACGAATGAATGAAATAATCCACAAACGTTCCTCAGTTTGTAACTTTAATCCATGGCACTCTTTTTACGCCTCACTTCGTAAATTAAATTAACTTTATTGCCTTAGTCTGGATCAATCATTATTCTACGGTATCTGAGTGCCAAATTTTAGAAACAGATGATTGTTTCTAGCGGCCATCTTGTCGCGCTCAAGTAGGACACCCCGTCATAACGGCTTCATAAAATTTAAGAATATTCTTACAAGCACAGACCTACACCTAAACATTTGTAAAATGCTACATTTGGTCCGTGTTTCTATATGGCTCTGAAGGATGGACACTAAATATGTCAACAACGAAGAAGTTAGAGGCCTTTGAAATGTGGATTTATCGCAGTATTCTTTAAAATACCGTGCACTGCAAGAATGACCAACAGCAAAGTTCTGGAACGGATGAACAATCAGCGAGAATTGTTGACAGTGCTGAAAAGAAGGAAAACTGCATACCTAGGACATATAGTACTAAACACCAAATATATGCTTCTATAGTTAATAATAGAAGGGAAGATCGAAGGAAAAAGAAGACAAGGACGAAGAAGAACATCCTGGTTGGGCAATATAAAGCAGAGGACAGGATTACGAAGTGTAGACCAGCTACTTCATACCGCGGTTCACAGAAGAAAGATGCGTCACGTGGTCGCCAACAACCATTAATGGATAAGCAGCAGAAGAAGAGAAGAAGAGTTAATAAAAACTTTTGCTTTGCTATGTGTATTGACCACACTTGGCCCTAAAATCAGCAAATATCGTGTTTCTGCTTACTACTGCTTCTGCACCAACTGACTATGCTTTTCGCTGATGCAAGTAACAAACGGCGTTGTTTCAAACACATTAGCTCGTTTGCGTTGTCTATTGTTTACGCTTACGCTTAACAAACTAGCTCTTGCATAGTTAATACGATTTTCAACGAAATTATTTGTGGTAGTTTTTGTACCCTCTGTAAAAGCTCGCCAGATAAAGAATAATAAAAGGATGAAATTGTGTCAAAAGTCGTACTAAAATCTTTTATTTCAAAAACTCTGCAGGAAATGGGAAACCTGAGTTATCCGGCAAGGTTTGGATCAAATTTCTTTTAAATGGAATGAGGGTCCGTGATATATCAGATACCTTCAGCATTTTCTGACAAGTTCGTTACTGTAAACAGATACGACGTACCACTTACGCTTCTAAAGATACAAGGTATTTTGCTCAGTGACAACCACAGATACTGGAGTGATCAGAATCTACGCTGGATGGGTAGTTGGTGACGTAATGGTTATAGTGTGATGTGGAACAGCGGGAACTCGTGTAACTGGAACAGTTTTCATTGACCGGCACCTAAAGGCTCAAAGCTACCTTGAAAAGCACGCTGTTGCAACGACACTGGAAGAACTGGGTATACTCACACCGGCTTCGAGAACCTGGAAGTACACTCAATAAGCGGAATGATTTTAATAACAGCGCATTCTTTAAGAACTTGGAAAGCCTCTTGCAACCTTCGTCCTCGACGCAGCGCGCCATAGAGCGGCGGCCCCACTTTCCGGTGGCTGGCGGCGGCAGCGCGACGGCCTAGCAGCAGGTCGGCGTGCAGACTGGCTTCCGAACGTACAAGAAAAACTGCGCGCCGCACAACGCCACCAAGTAGCGACAGAATTAACGCCCATACCATGCTGTTTTATATAAATTGAATATCTTAAACAGTACGTTGAATAATTTTAATAATAATTTTAACAAACTCCCGTTAAAATTTTTTTTTTTAAGTATGACATTTGTAATTTTATACATCTTTGTGTTCTACTCCCATGAACCACAGACAATGCCGAGGTGGAGTGGCTTGAGTGCCTCAACGATACAGATAGCCGTGCCGTAGGTGCAACCACAGCGGAGGGGTATCTGTGGAGAGGCCAGACAAACTTGTGGTTCCTGAAGAGGGGTAGCAGCCTTTTCAGTAGTTACAGGGGCAACAGTCTGGATGATTGACTGAGCTGACCTTGTAACATCAGCTAATGTGGCTTTGCCACACAGCTACTGCGAACGGCTGAAAGCAAGAGGAAACTACAGCCGTTACCTTTCCCGAGGACATGCAGCTCTACTGTATGAACATATGATGATGGCATCCTCTTGGGTAAAATATTCCGGAGGTAAAATAGTCCCCCATTCGGTTCTCCGGGCGGGGACTACTCAGGAGGATGTGATCATCAAGAAAGACAATACTGGCATTCTACGGCTCGGAGCGTGGAATGTTAGATCCCTTAATTGAGTAGGAAAATTAGAAAATTTAAAAAGGGAAATGGATAGGTTGAAGTTAGATATAGTGGGGATTAGTGAAGTTCGGTGGCAGGATGAACAGGATTTCTGGTCAGGTGAGTACAGGATTATAAATACAAAATCAATTGGGGGTATCATAGGAGTAGGATTGATAATGAATAAGAAAATAGGAATGCGGGTGAACTACTATGACCAGCACAGTGATCGCATTATCATTGTCAAGATAGATACGAAGCCAACACCGACAACAGTAGTACAGGTTTATATGCCAACTAGCTCTGCCGATGATGAGGAGATCGAAGAAATATATGAGGAGCTAAAGGAAATTATTCAGACAATTAAGGGAGAGGAAAACTTAATTGTTATGGGAGACTGGAATTCGGTAGTAGGACGAGGAAGGGAAGGGAAGGTAGTAGGTGAATATGGTCTGGGCAAAAGGAATGAAAGAGGAAGCCGCCTGGTAGAATTTTGCGCGGAACATAATATAGTTATAACAAACACCTGGTTCAAGAATCACAAAAGAAGGTTGTATACGTGGAAGAGACCAGGAGACACCGGAAGATACCAGATAGAGTTTATAATGGTAGGAAACAGATTTTGGAACCAGGTTCTACAGTGTAAGACAAACCCAAGGGCAGATATAGATTCTGACCATAACTTGTTGGTTATGAACTGTAGGCTGAAACTAAAGAAACTACAAAAAGGTAGGAAAATAAGGAGATGGCACCTGGAAAAATTGAAGGAACCTGAGGTTCTTAAGAATTTCAGAGGGAGCTTTAGGCAACAATTGACAGAAACAGGGGAAAATAAAACAGTAGAGGAGGAATGGGTAGCATTGAGAGATGAAATAGTGAAGGCAGCAGAGGACAAAATATGTAGGAAGTCAAGACCAACAAAAATCCTTGGATATCACAGGAGATACTAAATTTAATCAATGAAAGGAGAAAATATAAAAATGCAGTAAATGAAACAGGCAAAATGGAGTACAGACGACTAAGAAATGAGATTGACAGGAAGTGCAAAATGGCTAAGCAGGAGTGGCTAGAAGGCAAATTCAAGGATGTAGAAATAGGTGAACAATAGATACAGCCTACAGGAAAATAAAAGAAACATTTGGAGATAAGAAAAACAGCTCTATGAATATCAAGAACACTGACGGAAAACCAGTTCTCAGCAAAGAAGGGAAAGCTGAAAGGTGGAAAGAGTATATAGAGGGGCTCTACAAAGGATCTGAACTTCGAGACAATATTGTAGGAACTGAAGAGGATGTAGATGAAGATAAAATAGGAGATACTGGGAGAAGAATTTGACAGAGCCCTGAATGACCTAAGTCGAAACAAGGCCCCTGTAGTAGATGATATTCCCTCAGAGTTACTGAAGTCTCTGGGAGAACCGGCCATGACAAAATTGTTTCACCTGGTGTGTAAGATGTATGAGACAGGTTAAGTACCCTCAGACTTTAAGAAAAATGTTATAATCCCCATCCCTAAGAAAGCAGGTGCAGACAGGTGTGAAAACTACAGAACCATCAGTTTAATAAGTAATGGCTGCAAAATATTAACGCTAATTATATACAGAAGGATGGAAAAGCTGGTAGAAACCGACCTCGGGGAAGATCAGTTTGGGTTCAGGAGAAATGTAGGAACACGGGAGGCAATACTCACTTTACGGCTTATCCTAGAAGATAGATTAAGAAAAGGCAAACCTACATTTCTAGCTTTTGTAGATTTGGAGAAGGCTTTTGACAATGTTGATTGGAATAGACTCTTTCAAGTTCTGAAGCAAGCAGGAGTAAAATATAGGGAGCGTAAGATTATTTACAACTTGTACAAAAACCAGACAGCGGTTGTCAGATTTGAAGGGCATGAAAGGGATGCAGTGGTTGGAAAGGGAGTTAGACAGGTTTGTAGTCTTTCTCCATTGTTATTCAATTTGTACATTGAACAAGCTATAAAGGAAAGCCAGGAGAAATTTGGAGAAGGAATTAAAGTTCAGGGCGAAGAATTAAAAACATTGCGTTTTGCCGACGACATAGTAATTCTGTCAGATACGGCAGGGGACCTCGAAGAGCAATTGAACGGAATGGACAGTGTGCTGAAAGGTGCATATAAGATGAACATTAACAAGAGCAAAACTAGGGTAATGGAGTGCAGTGTAAGAAAATCAGATGATGCTGAAGGAATTAGATTGGGAAACGAAGCAATAAAGGAGGTAGATGAGTTTTGTTACTTGGGCAGTAAAATAACAAATGATGGTCACAGTACAGAGGATATAAAATGCAGAATGGCAATGGGTAGAAAAGCGTTCCTGAAAAAGAGAAATTTGTTAACATCGAATATTGATTTAAACCTAAGGAAGTCTTTTCTGAAGGCATTTGTAAGGAGTGTTGCCTTATATGGGAGTGAGACATGGACGATAAGCAGTGCGGACAGGAAGAGGATTGAGGCTTTTGAAATATGGTGCTACAGAAGAATGCTGAAGATTAGGTGGGTGGATCGCGTAACTAATGAGGAGGTACTGAACAGAATTGGGGAGAAAAGGAATTTCTGGCGTTCCTTGACTAAAAGAAGGGATAGATTGGTAGGACACATTCTTAGATATCAAGGAATTGTGAACTTAGCGTTGGAGGGAAGTGTATGGGGTAAAAATCGCAGGGGAAGACCAAGAGATGGATACAGTAAGCAGATTCAGACAGATGTAGGTTGTAGTTCTTATGTGGAGATGAAGAGGCTTGCTCAGGGATAGGGTATTGTGGAGAGCTGCATCTTCGGACTGAAGACCACAACACAACATCTTTGTTTTACACTTTGTATGATTAAAAATAACGTACGCATGTTTTAATTATCTTACTATATTTTTATACTGATACCACATACATTTTTATAAATTTTATCTTTGGATATATTCAAGAACCTTACTTTTAGGAATATTTTTATCTAACAAACAATTGTTCAGTATCAGAATCTAGCTTATTAGGGCTCAAGCCATCCCCTCAAGTCCCCTCCCCCCCACCTACTAAAAAAATTAAAAAAAGTCTCGATTTATGTATAATTTAACTATTGTTCAATTAACCTTCAGTAAGTTTATCATGTACATTTATTTTACTTTGTTTTTTAGTTCTGAAGATGATCCAAGTGATCGAAACATGTAATTAAGTAAATGTACATGCAACTGTTGACGGAAATAAACACATTTGAAATACTACCTAGAAAAGCTGCAAAATGTGGCGTTTCCCTTAGTTCTGAATGAAGACGACAGCTTTCAGTCTTATTTTCAACTTGATGCGGCTCCACCACACTACAGAGCAGTTGTTCGTCAGTATTAGATGGTCTCCTGTCTGGTCATTGGTTATATAACTTAGTTCTGTGGCACGACCACTCAGTTCACCTGATCTCACACCACTTATCTTTGAAACCATGATCGCGCGGTCTCCCGCGTCGGATGTTCGAATCCTCCCTCGGGCATGGATGTATGTGTTGAACCTTAGGTTAGTATAACTTAGTTTAAATAGTTCGTATGACATGGGACTGATGACCAACGTAGTTTGGTCCCATAGAATTACAAACGTTTGAAGATTTTGTGAAACCATTTAAAGCAAATTTATACGCAAAATAAATAAATAAATAAATAAATAAATAAATAAAATAAAATAAAAAATAAAAATAAAATAAAAGAAAGAGAAACAGACGCCAGAATTTCTGGTAGTGAACGACGTTTGGATACAGCTACTTAAACTGGCCGCGAGGTTCTACCCGCCAAGTCGTGGTGTGGTGCGCGCGCTCGGCGTCGGAGGTTCGAGTCCTTAGGTTAGTTTAACTCAGTTTAAGTAGTCTGTAAGCTAGGGACTAATAATCAAGCAGTTAAGTCCCAAAGATTTGAACATTTTTAATTTTCTAGGTGCAGCTGGAGGTTCGAGCCCTCCCTCGGTCATGTGTGTGTGTGTGTGTGTGTGTGTGTGTGTGTGTGTGTGTGTGGGTGGGTGGGTGGGTGTGTATGTGTTGTCCTTAGCTAAGTTAGTTTAAGTGATTTGTAAGTCTAGGGGTCGATGACCGCAGTAGTTTTCTCCAATAGGTTTGCAAACATTTCAACTCTGCGTCAGGCTTTGATCGCAAGTTTCTAGCAGAGATAATCAACATGTTGCTTTCTCCTAAGTATATCCCAAGAAAATACCATTAGTGTCCAAAGGAGTTTTATCCTCCCATCCCCCTCTTCACGACCCGAATTTTTTTTTGGGAAAGCACCAGAGGTGAAAGAAATGGTGGCGATCATGTTGTGGGATGGCTTAATCCTCATCCATTGCGTTCGAAATGGCACGACGGTGACATGTGCATCATATTGGGATGTTTTGCAGAAGACGTTCCTGCCAAAATTGCGTGAAAAACGATCGGAAAAGTCTACACGTGGGCTCTTTCTTTAAGACAATGCACGATACATCACAGGAATGCTACGCTGTATTTTTCGTGACATCTTCCCAGTATGATTCTTTTGACCAGCGTATTTGTTACTCGACAGCAGCTCACGAGTGTACTGCTGTTTCATAGAAGAGATGGGTCGTTCGCGAACAAACTTTCCATAGGAACGGTTTACAAAAGTGAAAGGAAGTACCGAGGAAGGGGAGATCCTCGTTTCCATTCAGTGGTTCCTGTCTGAACTGACGGTCCCAGTCCTGAACAGCAGTGGCGTCGTCTAGTTCCAGGAACTGGTGGTTCCGGTCTGGAACGGCATTGGTGACGACTAGTTCCAGGAACTGGCAGTCCCGGAAGGAAGGAAGGAAGGAAGCTTGGAGTTTATCGTCCCGTAGACAGCGTGGTCATTAGAGACGGTGGCAGTCCCGGTCCAGAATGGTAGTGGCAACGTCTAGTTGCAGGAACTGGCGGTTCCGATCTGGACGCCTGAGTGGTTGCAGCGACATCTGACTGCCATGTGGCCGTGCATGTTCCAGTTCCAGTTCCAGGCAGATCGGTCCTGTTCTTGTCATTCTGTTGCAGATCCAGCTCACTGCTCGGTATAGAGCGGTCGTTCATTTTGTTATTTGCGGTTGCCCATTCTCACTGTGTTTCAAACCCTTTCTGTACTACAGACTATGGGTTCTTCGCGTATTCTGTTTAGCATCTATCACCAGTAATTTACATTTTACAGGTATTTTACAATTTTGTAACTTATCGCGCATGAAAGTTGGGTTGTTTGTAATAAATAGACATAATGAAGGCAAATCTGCTTATTTCTTCGTCTTTTTTTATCAACGGCTGAAGACATTATTCTCGCCAATTTATTATTATTATTCGAACATTTTAGATATCATTTGCTTCAATCACTATTTACTTTTTAACGTAAATTTTTATCGTTTCCCGGAAATGTAGTGTAAGATTGATTGTTCAAATAAATAGCTTTTTACTTCTCCTCCCTAGCGAATAACTGACACTTAGGTGGCTTCTTGTTACTTTTTGCGTAAGAAAAATGAAAAAAGAAAGTGGTGCGTGATGTCGGTTGAGTACACTGCACTAATATCGTATTTATTTTTAATTTCAGAAATCATGGTTCAGCTGTTATAAGCGAGTTTCTATTTCGATTTTCTGTTACGGGATAAAAAAGAAACGGTGAACGAGTAGAAAGCAACGGTTTCTCAAAAAGGAACGATCATCAGTCAAATAACTCCCAAAAAATAAACTAGTTTGTCCACCTCTAGTTCATAATGACCATCGGGTCCAACATGCATTTCGACGATCTTCAATGACCGTCCGCGCACCTGAATATTGTGCCCGATGGTTACTATGAACCAGTAGTACACCCATGTACTTTTCAGGCAGGTTTGAAGCAGCCTCTCAAGCTCCCTACTCATCTGATCTGGCTACTAGCGACTTTTGGTTTATTCCAACTAGGAAAGACGCTTTCGTGATCGCGCATTTACTATGCGTGTTTCGAATCAATTGTATGTGCGATTTTCCAGTGCTCAAATCAGCTAAACAATTATTGTATTGGTGTGGTGTCTGTTCTTTCGGACGTCCGAAAGAGCAGACACCACACCTGCTTCGCAGCCAAATAGCATTTGCAAATGATACGTAAAGGAAGGGAAGAAAGAAGGATAGGAAAGAAAGTATTGACAGTGACCGCATTTGGGCATTGATATTAAGCAATGGCGACAAGTGAAAATATGAGCCGGACCGGGAATCGAACCCGGGTCTCCCGCTTCGGGCCAGCGGTCGACTTAACCACTTCGCCACCCGTGCTCGCTTCCCGTCCGGCTCACATTTTCACTTCTCGCCATTGCTTAATATCAATGCCCAAATGCGGCCACTGTGAATCCATTCTTTCCTATCGTTCTTCCTTCCCTTCCTTTACCTATCATTTGCAAAAGCTAAACAATTGATCTCGGTGGCCATGGGATCATGGCGCCATCGTCGTGAATCAGTTTTTACACCAGCGCAGATTATTACGCACAGAGGTGACAAAAGTTCCAGTTTGCGTCTGAACAGTTGGCGAGAAAAACTGTGAAGTACGAAAACTTGAATAGACCTTATAAACGCAACTAGAACAGGAACAGACTGAACTGACGGCGGTATATTCCGTCACCCACCGTGAGCATAGATGCTGATGGTGATCTAGTTGTAGAACACGACTCGCCTTTCTAGGCCTTCACCTTTTAACGCACTGGACCGTTCTTCGTGACTAGTGGCCCCGCGATGCAGTGTTGCAGATGGGCCGTTTGCGAGCCGGTGACGCACTCAGCGACGCGCCGCGTCACGCCCATCTGTTCCGGCGATGGCGAGCGTCGGCCTGGGGCGTCCGCGCGCGCGCGTGATCGCCGAGCGTCACGGCGCGTTACGCGGGCGACGCTGCGCTGCTGACGCGGGCGTGATGCTCAACATAGCGCAGGTGGCATTCACTGTGCCGTGTGCTGCCGCGACCGCGCAGCCTAAGCTGGCGCACGATGTCATCCGGCGTGTAATGCCGCCCAAGGAGACGAGGAGTCGGGGACGAAAGTGTGAATGTCACAGCCGATGATCGGATCCTGTTAGCTCGCGAGTACGTCAACATTTCTGATAACCTGGTACCGCATGAGCTTTGTCACAACAAAAGGTAGAGTACATACAAAATCTACATCTACATCTACATCTACATCTACATCTACATCTACATCTACATACTCCGCAATTCACCGTAAGGTGCGTGGCGGAGGGTACACTGTACCACTACTAGGCATTTCCTTTCCTATTCCACTCCCAAATTGAACGAGGAAAAAAAGAATGCCTATATGCCTCCGTACGAGCCCTAATTTCTCTTATCTTGTCTTTGTGATCTTTACGCGAAATATAAATAGGCGGCAGCAAGATCGTACTACACTCAGCTTCAAATTCCGGCCCTCTAAATTTACTTAACAGAAATTCACGAAAAGAACGTCGTCTTTCTTCCAGCGATCCCCAATTGAGTTGCCTGAGCATTTCAGTGACACTCGCGCATTGGTCGAACCTACCGGTAACAAATCTAGCTGCTCGCCTCTGAACCGCCTCTATGTCTTCCTTCAAACCGATCTGCTGCGGGTCCCAAATACTTGAGCAATACTCAAGACGTGGTCGTACAAGGTGAAGTACATCTTCCCAAAATTCTCCCAATAAACCGAAGTCGGCTTTCTGCCTTACTCACAACTGTCCTTACATGCTCGTTCCATTTCATATCGCTCTGCAATGTTACGCCTAGATATTTGAACGACGCAACAGCATCAAGAAGCTCAATACTAATGCTGTATTCGAACATTATAGGATTGTTTTTTCTACTCATGCGCATCACCTTACATTTTTCTACATTGAGAGCTAGCTGCCATTCTTCGCACCAACTAGAAATTTTGTCTAAGTCAACCTGTATGCTATTACAGTCAGTTACAGACGACACCCTCCCATACACCACATCATCATCAGCAAACAGCCGCAAATTACAATTTACTCTGTCCATCAGATCATTTATATAGATAGAAAAAAATAGCGGTCCTATCACACTCCCCTGGGGCACGCCTGACGATACACTCGTCTCTGATGAACACTCGCCGTCGAGAACAACGTACTGCGTTCTATTACTTAGGAAGTCTTCCAGCCAGTCACAAATGTGTGAACCTATTCCATAAGCTCGTATCTTCATTAGCAGTCTGCAGTGTGGCACCGCGTCGAACGCCTTTTTGAAGTCGTGAAAAACACAATCCGCCTGTTGCCCTTCGTCCATGGCTCGCAAGATGTCATGCGAGAAAAGGGCAAGCTGAGTTTCACATGAACGATGTTTCCTAAACTCGTGCTGATTCATGACCTGGCCCATCTTGTAAGGTGGCTACTGGATGGAAATTTCCTACCTTAAGTTTTGGGACTATATATGTTGGCAACAACACATATATAAACATCTTTGTTGGGTCCGCAAGGATTATCTTTGGCGGCCGGTAGGCGGGGTTTTGCCGAGTGTAGCCGCGGGGGGTGTCGGAGAGTAGTAGCGGAGCGTGACGGTTGCACAGGAGTTCGCGGTGGACACAGCCCGGAGTTCTTAATGATGCTGCTAATATTTTGGTAATTTACCTTAAATGTTTTTCGCATTGCGCAAGGTCGTTCGTTGCATTTTGTTTCACTTTATATCACTTTCCATTCGGTAGGAACCTATACACAACCTTAATTCGTGACTAGTCACTGTAATTATAGTAATAACATAGATAGGACATTAACCAAACGTTATAATAAAAAAAGCAGTTCCCATTCACTTTTTGACATTTTGACTTTTTATAATTAATCCTTTCCTGAGGGTAGGGCTGCATCCCTATTTTAGAAACTGCCTCATTGCACGACTTCGCAATAATATGCACATTCTTCATTTTTTATAGTTTCTGTTATTTGTGTCGAATTTGCTGATTGCTTATTTTCTAATTTTCTTTAATTCAGATTTATTCAGTTTGATTGGTTTAATTTTGTTTGTGATTATTCTTGACGCTGTAAGTGATTGTGAGTTAATGGTAATTAAGTACATTGTAGCAAGTGGGTGACATGAACGATATGAAGTGCAGAATGTGTGTTGGTATGAAGCGAGGTATCACTTCCCTTTTTACAACAAAATAATATTTCTTGCAAACTGATTGTATAGTAATACTAAGACAAGGCCAACAAGTATAACACAGTACGACATTCTTTTATTGTCCTCGAAAGTGACTATCAGCCACCCAAGATTTTGCATCTTACTAATCCTTCTAATTTTGCAGTCAGATAGCCTAAGTTTCGACGTGCCCAAACTTGCCTTATGTTGGTCAGCATTACGTTGAGCACTAATTGTCAAGTTACTCTCCTAGTAGTATTGCAGTTAGATTCATAATTTTAGTAGTCCGATACGATCTTTCATTTTTGTAGACCTCTGTTAGTAATGAAGGCAACGAACACACACACACACACACTTCTCAATCAGCCTCGTCACTTACAACAACCTGGCCCGTTGCAGTCTCAAGTCCAGAGAGCAAACGTTTTCGGGAGAGGCAATAAACATTATTGTAAATGCGACAAAGTCGTTAAGGAGGCAGGCGACCATGATGAAATGATTGGGTAGTACTGCTGTGAATCTGGTTACATCTGTTCACCTGGAAGAGGTATAACACGACGTAAATCATCATTTTTAATATGAAATGTAACTTACTACTTTTTGTGTAGTGTGAGAAATTGTATTATTATTATGATGATGGTAAAGCCGAAACACGTCATTTTTTACGGCACGCTATACTTGAAGTGTGACCTATAATAAAGGCTATCTGACTGCAAAATTAGAAGGATTAAAAATATGCAAAATCTTGGTTGACTGATAGTCACTTTCGAGGACAATAAAAGAATGTCGTACTGTGTTGTACTTGTTGGCTCTGTCTTAGTATCACTATACAATCAGTTTGCAAGAAATATTATTTTGTTGTAAAAAGGGAAGTGATACCTCGCTTCATACCAACACACATGCTTCACTTCATATCGTTTATGTCACCCACTTGCTACAATGTACTTAATTACCATTAACTCAAAATAAACATTATAACAGATTTTTTTGTGAATTCACTTAATTTTTATATCGTTTGTGACTTTTTTTTTATTTGCCTTTGTGTAATCTCCATACATCCATCCCCATAAGGACATCCTCTGATACAGATTTTATAGCAAAAGGAAACAAAGAAAAATCAAAGATCTGACAGAAAAAGAAGGCAAGATCAATTTTAAATAACATAACAGACATTAAAGATGTGACACAAAACAAAGACAAGAGTAATTTGAAATAGCGCATTGTGATTAAACATTTTTATCATTTGCATATCAGTTCATAACTCTTTCTTCGCCGTCGTTAGTAAGGAGATAAGTTCTTTGTACACTGAAAAGTCTGTTCTTGCCAATAATATTGAAACAGTTATTGGTAGCTCCTGCTCACAAAATATATTCACAGCTCCCACCTGTTTATGCATTAAAAATAATTAAAAAAGTAATTTGTGTCTTTCGCTTCCCGCAGTCACAAAGTGAAGATGTCACTATGCCGACGCTATGTAGGTGGTGCGCAGTTCGACAGTGATTGAATTTCAGCCATTGTACCAAGGTGTGGTTGGTAGAACTGCTGTTATTTGTGCATGGTACTTCCCTTAAGTTGACTGGGAAGTTCGCCATTCTTTGTCCCATTCAGTCTGAATTTTCCTTCTGTAATCTGGTAAAAGATCCTCCGCTAGACCTTGAGTATACTCTTTCATACCAGTGGTAGCCGCTTCATTGGCAAGTGTGTCAGCGATATCGTTCTCCAGAACGTTGTTGTGTGCTTTAATCCAACACATGGAGACACTGCGTCCATTCCTTTTCAGGTCGGTTTCTGACTTACTCACCTTTATATTTCCCGCAAGTTTCAGACACTTGGAGGCAATACCTTAAGAGAAAATGATTAATATATAGTCACAGTCTTGGGATGTTTCTCAATGCATGGTAAAAAAATAGACATTCGTGAGAGAAAAAAATATATCAAAAGAAAATTGAGAATTGGTCGTAAATTAACATTTATTTATTGTAAATCGATTTCAAGTACGAAATATCATCTTCAATGCAACATGCACAAACGAATTGATACATATCTGGTGTTACATGTCATGACCCAAGGCATAGCTAGAAAACATATAAGATATTCCAGAGTGTCCAATATGAAATGCTGAAATTTCTTTTGATATTTGTAATTTTATGTTCGTGGTACATATCGCTCCTAATGGAGTCTTCATTTCATAAAATTATTTTAATTATATTTCTTCACCCTCTACATGATTTATGGTATAGAATAAATGAATAAAACATCACAACCTTTAGAAATGAAACAAAAATGTTTACAATTCTTTCTATAATGAAAAAGAACTTTTTTTCATTATGTTGTTTGTCCCTCTTCTCCTGATTCTATTGCTCTTGCTTTATGCTGGGAATATCCGGTGAGTGATGAATCAAACGCTGCATCCTCTAGTAATAGATACTTAGGCAGATGTTTCATATTTTCCAGCTTTTCTGATTTTATTGGCAGTGTTTCATTGTACAAGGACAGAGTGCTGAAAAAGTGACCTGTTGGGAACGATCTTTCACCAAGGAATACATTATGAAGTCTGTCCCTCCCATTGTTTCTGCAACTGCTTGTTTTACCGGACGTTTGTATGTGTATTTAAATATTTTATACTTCGCAACAGAAAATTTCTGACCTCTGCTTCTTCTTCTGTCATTTTGTAATACTGACTTAACTGTCGTTTGTATTCCTGGAAATAACCAACTGGAATCTATACCACGTTAAAATTTGTCTGAAGCTTGACACATAATTCTTATTGATTGTTACAGTTGCCATGAAGTACTGAATGTGGCTACCAAGCTTTCACATAATAGAAAAACGAAGTACTGAATGTGGCTACCAAGCTTTCACATAATAGAAAAACTTCTCAGATCCATGGACTTGGCATGGATTTGAGCAGTTTTTCTATTATTTCATTCATATGAGCCGTGGTGGAGTGGCCGAGCGTTCTAAAGCGCCTAGCTGCGGAGTGCGCTGGTGCTCTTCGACAGAAGTTCGAGTCCTCCCTCGGGCATGTGCGTATTTGTTGTCCTTAGCATAAGTTTAAGTACTTTCGAAACCTAGGGACTGATGACCATAATAGTTAAGTCCCATAGATTAACAAACATATGAACAAGATTTGAACATTAATCTGAAAATATATTGTGCCACTTCAGGCGGAAAGAACTAGCTTGGGTAGTTCTTCTGGGCACGAAGACAACTCTAATAATGTACATTAAGGTTCATATTCAACGTGAAAATTGACCAAAGGTGGGCTTGGGATGTTTTTCCATTCAAGTCTCCAATTTTAGACTACAGTTTTAACACAATAACCTTTTTTGTGCACTTACTTTCATAATTTATTATTTCTGTATTGTCCATCTACGAAATTCTTTATACTAATTGTTTCCATTGTTTATATGTCTGTAAGTTTATGCAGTTTGGATATATATAAATAGTTTATCAGAAATATTAACTGATGTCTCTAAATTTTATGTAAACATAATTTTCTTTGCTATATTGCTTTTGTCATAAGGAATATAATTATAAGATTCTAGAGGGTACGCAATAGAAGTTTTGTAATTCTTGTCGTGTATAAAAGATAAGGTGCTATTGTATTAGACGTAATATAAATGTTTAGGAATATTAAATGGCCTCGGATGACGAATACGTTCAAGTGCGGTTACTGGAATAGCACTGGTAGCATATATTTAAACAAATTCGACGCTACGAAGACTGAGTTTTGCCACTTACAGCAAGACCAGTATGGGACACTATTACGCCACAGAGAGATACATTTCGGCGCTAATATTCCACCACAAGCAATATAAAACAATTTTAGTACTGCAATAACAGGCAGTACCTCACTTGTGTGTGTTTTATTAATAATCACTTAACTGATTTTAAAATATTCAAATGTTTGTAATTCTATACGACCAAACTACTTTGATCATACGTCCCTAGACTTACAAACTACTTGAACTAAGACACTTCCTGGCAGATGAAAATTGTGTGCCGGGAGCGGGATTCGAACCTAGGACCTTTGCCTTCCGCGGGATAGCGCTCTACCACTAAGCTACGCCGACACAACTCACGGCCCGTCCTCATAACTTTACTTCCGGCAGTACCTTGCCTCCTACTTTCCAAACTTCACAGAAGTTCTTCGAAACTTGCAGGACTAGCACTCCTGGAAGAAAGGATATAGTGGAGATATGGCTTAGCCACAGCCTAAGTTATGTTTCCAGAATGAAACTTTCACTCTGCAGCGGAGTGTGCGCTGATATGAAAACTTCCTGGCAGATTAAAATTGCGGGGCGGGACCGGGACTCGAACCTGGGACCTTTGCCTTTCGCGGGCAATCGCTCTACTACTGAGCTACTGAGCTACTCACGGCCCGTCCTCACAACTTAACTTCCGCCAGTATCTCGCCTCCTACTTTCCAAACTTCACAGAAGTTCTCCTGCCGAACTTGCAGGACTAGCACTCCTGGAACTTGAACTAAGTTAAACTAACCTAAGGACAACACACACATCCATGCCCGAGAGAGGATTCGAACTTCCGGCGCGGGAGGCCTCGCGATCCGTAACGTGGCGTACCGGCTCGCTCGGCTACTACCGCCCTGCAAACTGACTTTAAACTGTGCTGTTAAGCCATAACAATCCTATATCATTTTCATGTGTAAGGTCCTTTCCAGTGAAATATTCCGAACGTTTTTATGAAATAATTTGAGGATATTTAGTAATCTAGTTATCTTTTTCTGTATGTTGAAAGCCAATGAATATTTCATTGCTTAATTCTAGTGTGGGACTTGTACGATATGTGAAGGCGACGTTCAGGTTTCATCTGCACATAGTACAAAATCTTCCGTCAGTGTTGAATTATTAGATTGGTTGTTTAGTTATTGTTAAGAAAGATCTGCCTAATAGGTTTAAAAACCTTAGTCTCGCATTGTTGAAGTTGTAGAATTTATGAGTAAGTTAAAAGACTTACATTATATTCAGGTACTCTTTATTATGAAGTGTGTCTGATCTCAAAACAACTGCGTTACTGAAACTTATCGTGCAGATAGGTTTGCATAAAACACGTTTATCACAGTAATGGGATAATTTGTTGAAATACTAGCAGCTGACATATTTATGAACATTTTGGTACCTGTTCTCATACAAATCAGTTATTTGATTATTCCCTAAATAGTACGGAATAGTGGTCTGTCAAATTTTAAACTACAATATTTTGAAGAGATTGGAGTGTTACCTTTATATACAAGGCTTTTGTATGCCTTCACAATTTTAATAGTAGTGCTAACGTTATTGAGGCCTAATAATATGGTATAGTACACCTGGGACAGAATTCTAATTAATGATGCTCATCACTTACTTAAATACAATTCTTAAGTATAGATTATTCTGATCGCTGTTAGACATTTTTAAAGTGATTGAATTCCCAAATAGTGTAGCATTTAGTGTTTGTGTCGTACCATATACGTATTCAACAACTTTGAAAGGAAACTTTCTTACTATTTCATTGAATGAACTAAATAATTCTTTTATTTCATGATCATCAGTTAGAAATGAATAGTTAATTCTAGTCCAAAAGGACGTGCGACCGTAGATATAACAAATTGTATTATTTTGCTCTGGAACTGGTTTTCCGAATCCCTGATTTTGGCTGCTATCGTTTCTCTTGTGCTGTATATCGTAGCGAAGCGAAACCTAACTATGATGCTTTCATACGTTGAGACCACACAGTCAAATTTGAATGCTCTCAGAGTAGCACAATTCTGTAGGTTGAGGCTTGTAACGGTAATTTCATGCAGTTGGGACAACAGGCGGGAGAGTTGCACATTATTAATGACTACCATGAGTGTGTATTATTTAAAATATCTAACTGACGTATATACACATTTATGACCAGTTAATGTCGTGAAATGTACTCCCAGGTGGCGAATATGCCCCATTGATAACATAAACCGATTGGGGAATATTAATAGCACAAAGAAAAGGGGGGAGATACTTGCAGGTAACACAAATGAGTACTGAGCATGAAAAGCAATAGAAAACCATATACTATACGGCCTCAAAGTATAGTTATGACCAGTCGAACATTTGTTATTGTTAATCTGAGCCATCCGTCTTTTTTCCTGCTTAAGCGACCAGTAATAAATTCCTCTACTTGTGCCAACACGTCTTCGTATGTACAGTACAAGCATGTGCAAAAATATCCTAACGACGATAACTGCGTGCCGCCTGCTGTGGATGCATCCCAAATAACCTACCTGTCTTGCGCGCACTCTAATAGCTTGGCGATATAACCATTCGAATATTCAAAATTGATACACTAGAGAAAACTGTTTTTATGGCAATCATTCCAGAAGTAAATTAGCACCACGATATTGCGAATAAAAGGAAACACGTTTTTCTTACAGTTTGTTAACTCCAATTCATAACTATAGTATGACTGACTTTATCAAACACCGTCACATTACAGGTCAAATATAAATATTAGCGGTGGCGCCCTCTTAAAATTATAAATATTTCTGGAATATTTGATATGTAATTGCAGCCTGACGCAATAATTGTGGTAGATACAAGCACTACAAAAGTTTATTTCTACAAAAATCAGTAATACAAAATTAACAATCGCAATCATGTGACATAATTCGAATCAGTCTGGTAGATGTAAAGGAACTTTGTACTTCTTACACTCCCACGTTCTTTCTCTACGTTTTATATTTGAGTTGGTTTACGTTCTAGGAGGCGATCCAATTATGATATTGTAGAAAGATATAAAAAAGCCAAGATCGCTGATCATCAATTTTTATTTAAGACGATCGGTTTCGCTGAACTATCTCAGCATCATCTGGTCCAATAAAATCATTTTACAAGGCCATAATCTTGTAATCAGTTGCTATATAGCACCATTTACAGTGCATAGGTGCACCATGTCATTATAATAAAACATAATTATCACAGTGAGTGATAATTGTAAATATCCTTTCATGTATTTCCTCATTACTGAAGAACATGCTAATACTTGGAGATCAATTCCATTCATTGCCTTGTTGTATTGTGTGATACAGTTTGGTTTTGGAGTGCGATTGCATCCTTGTATAGTCATTTCGACTGTTTCATGTTTTGTCGACGTAATATAAACATCTCGCTTATCTTTCCATTTTATAGCGAATATTCGGTTGCAGCTTCTAATTTTGTATTCCTCCCTTCGTAATTTCAAATTGCACAAATCTTTTGGCATATACTTTCTATTCCCACGTACTGTGCCGATTACATTTGTATTATATTTATATTATAATGTTACAAATAATTTTGGGGACGAATACCAGTTGTCTATGTATAAAATGTGACCTCTGTGCAACACTGACTTAGAAAGCTCTTCGACAACACTTTCCGAAGAACTATTATCACAGTTTGTTTCATCGTGTTCTCTACGTATTTTAAATTCAAAGCAATAGCCTGAATCGAACTCACATAATTTATAAAATTTAACGCCAAACGTTGCACTTTTTGAGGCGTTAAATTGCTTATAAGAGACACGCCCCTTGAATTTCATGAACGATTCATCATTAGTAATGTCTTCTTTAATTATAGACACTTCTTTAAATTTCTGGTTCAAAAAATAGATCACAGGTTTAATCTTGCTCAATTTATCTGTATTGGCAACCAGATTATTGTATGAGTAATGCAAACACCTTGTAATTTGCAGATATCTTTTCAAAGGCATTGATTTTCTAAATATCGACGTTTCGATAACAGCGCCCTTCGACCAATGCATTTGTATTCTTGTTTATTTTTTTCTTTCTTTTTTTCTTTTTTTTACCTTTGCCATTATTATGGTCAATGCGAAATATCTTCCAATTTCGTTAGAATCTACAGGAAACCAAGTGTTGTCGATTTCTCGTCTTCTATGTGGATCCGCTCGTTTTTAATCTACATACTGGTTCATTTCGGTTACAATATTGTTCCAGAAAATGTCATCAGATATTAGATTAAATATATCAAATTCTCTTCTACGTCCTTCCAATTGACATAAGGATGATTCTCTTATGCCAGGAGTCATCGTATAGTCCCAGATTTTTGGACTATTTCTTATCTCTTCCAAAGCCAGTTTATCGACTTCGGATGTATCGTCAATCATTAATCACTTACACTTTCTTTGAACACGACATATATCGTCACTTCTGTAACTTTCGTTAGCAAAATTATTAGCACAATCGTCACTGATTTCATCACGAAATCATGTTCCTGAGAACATCTTGTGGAGTTTCTTCTTTAAAATTTATGAAAGTAAATTTCGATGTGCGAATGTGACAAGAATAACTTGAAACAGATAACGATACGAAGAGATAATAAGAACACATTACGAGCCTTGTCTGTGCTGTTTACAAACTGCGACTGTCCTGTCACGAACGATGCGCGTAATATTTACAATTGGCTCGATCAGCGTAGTACACAACCCGTGCAAATGGCTCGAAGGCTGCGCGAACTTGTTTACGTTTCGGCCCACAATTCTCGAACGTAAATCGTAGGTTAAGAGGTTAAAAATTCTACAACCTTTAATATTTTTATGAACAACGGATTTTACGATAGTAACGGAATTTCTGAATATTGAAAGTATTGTTATGGTGGGTGTGTTTCAAAATAAAAGGTTAAGGTAGGGGAGAGGAAGGACGGTATGCAAATGGTTTGTTCCCTTGATATTAAAGGATAGGCGTGGTTGACCCACCATCAAATTTAAGTAATAAAATCCATTCAAAATTGTGTAAAGGGGGCTATCTAATTTGAATGATTTGAGTAAAGAAATTTGTTTTGACTCCTTTTATTTTCTGAAGTCAAATGAACGTCAGAGCAAAAGTTCACAAACAATTTAACACAGATCAAATTCAACGAATCTATTTTACAAAACAATATACACTCCTACAGCAAGTGACTGGTAAATCGAAGATAATTGTACTTTTGATTCTAAACAATTGTGGCAACCAACATTTAACTGGAAACCGTGTCGTAATCGAAAGGAATATTCCGATACCAGATTACTGTGACTTTACCTGACGTTTTCAATAGTCTGAAAACGTGAACACCCCACGAAACACTAGCAAATTCATGCGATACTGTGCCGACTGCCGATGTCAGCAACACGATGACTTGGCGGCGGCTGCGAGTGTCGATAGCCGCAAGTCGCAGACCTGGAGATAATTCAGCATCGTATTCCAAAAGCAATATTTAACTAATATCAGCCAACTTCGACCACGGCGGATCTTAGTGCCTACGATCTCACTTGTTAGACTATGTCGCGCCACTACAGACAATTTACGTGTGAAGCACGAATGTACTGTCGGCAGAGATGACAGCACAACTGTGACAATCGCAATTAGCGCGTCGGTGCTTCTAATATCAGGCAGGGTGATCTCGCCCTTGGTTTGCCCGTACTCAGCGCTATTAGTAAAAGTTTGGGAGCAACTCCAAAAAATTGTACCACAAACTCCATGTAACGCTGCCCCAAGACAAGTGTAAAACTGAGAGCAGAAGAGAAGTGTCTACTATTCTCGGCTGCCCAAACACCAGTCTCCTTCTCTCTGCTTCTCAAAACTCCGTCTCCTCCCTGCAAAGCCTCCAGGTTCCGCCTATATTGAAACGTCAATCCACAGCTAGGCGCCAAAGTACGGCCAATCACGGCTTGCGTTCGGGAATCGGACAGCCGAGCCCTCTTACTATAAAACAGCAGCCAATGGCCAGCTCTCCCACGTTTCCACCGGTCGGATCTCGCTCTTACGTCCAGCGTTCTCACGGTAGTCGCGAATGGCCTTCAGGCACCTTCAATATACGGCCAGCAAGTTGTTCCCAGCAAACGGCCAAAATCCCTCGTTATTGTATAATTGCGGCGCCCGCCAGCTTGGTGCCAGAGACGTACAATGTCGTAGTGGGTGCCACTCTGGCGTTCGCCAACTCGGCGCCAGACGTCTCAGCTCTCCCTTCGCAAAGCACCGTACACCACCCATTGCTCGAGACACTCCCACCTAGACGACGTCAGCATCGGTGGCGCGAGCAAGATACTTGGAAGGGTCACTCCTCAGTCCTACCGTATAAATCGGGGAGGGGAGGGGAGGGGAGGGGAGAGGGGATAGAAAGGTTGCGTCACGGTGGTGGGGATGGGTACAGCATGGCCTAGATGGGAATAACGAGATGCAGCTTAAGAATGGAGTGGGGACGCAGGTGAGAGAAGAAAAATATAATAAGAAAATAAAATTAACAAAACAATTATAGATAAAAAATAATAAAAGAAATAAATGCACACTGCATGTACATACGACCGCGACACACTCACAGACACACACACACACACACACACACACACACACATCCAAAATTGATTTAAATAGTAGGAAGTAGGCATTTATCTGGAGTGTAGCATTGTACAGGTGTGGACGACGAGTTCGGACAAAGAGATGACAAAAGCTTTTGAAATGTGGTTTACAGACGAATGCTGGTGATTAAATGGATGGATCACGTTAAGAAATGAGGAAGTGCTGATCAGCACAGGAGAGAAAAGAAATTTCTGGTATCTCTTTACCAAGAAAAGGGATCGATAGGTAGGACCCCATTCTCAGCCATCATGGAATCGTCAATTTACCATTGGAGGGTTGTGTGCGGGATAAAAATAGCAGAGGGAGAAATGTTCAAATTTTTGTAAATCTATCGGACCAAACTGCGCAGTCATCAGTCCGTAGCTTACAGACTACTTAAACCTAGGTAAACTAACCTAAGGACAACACACACAGCCATGCCCCAGGAAGGACTCGAACCTCCGACGGCGAGCAGCCGCGCGCTCCGCAGCGAGGCGCCTTAGCCCGCTCGGCTACTCCACCGCGGCACAGAGGGAGACCGAGAGAGGAATACAGTAAGCAGATTTTAATGGATGTGGGTTGCGGTTGTTGTTCAGATATGAAGAGACTTGCACAGGATAAAGGTGGAGAGCTGCATCAAAGCAGCCTTTGGACTGAATACCACAACAATAACAACTTGTGAACAGCCCCGAAATATACTTTAGCCTACTGATTGGTTATGTTGTGTTTAGTGAATTGCAACGCTGTAAATACCTGTCGATAAGAAATATCTAAGTGACAGTTATATGGGGAATGTCTTAATGTTAGAACTGCAAATTATTCTCATTATTCTGCCGGGAAACATAGCAAAATAATGAATGAAAGCGTTAGAAATTTACAACGTTTCTCATCATTAAGCCTCATTTCTGTGTTTCCCATTCCCAATATTTACCTCTCGCAGTACACAACCAGAACGTTAATTTACTGTCTGGTGCAGGCATTTGCATTTGTAATTTCCGCAGTGTCGCATATATCCTCGGCAGCGATGGTGTCAAGAAACTATTACTTTCAGAGCCTCCATCGAGATTTTAATATTAATTAGGCCTTCGGGATATTGCCGCACGGACCGTTGTTTATTACCGATTCTCAACGCCAAACTATGACAGCATCGGCGAGATTGAAATCCTATTTGTTCGGGAGATTGCACCACGACCGCTCGGCCATTATGAATAGACGCCGCCGCAGGGGTAGGTGACGTCAGTTCTGTGTGACGTCAGTCCGCAGCAGGTGTACTGGCGGCCAAGACGTATTGCCAGAGAATGTACAGTCCCCGAAACGGTATACGCAGCCACCACAGGGCTAAATGTGCAGATTTCCGTCTCTAATGAGCATGATGTCGACGGGACTGTAAATCATAATCTTCCTTCCTTTTTTTTGATACACATACATCACCACATCTATATTCCATTTGCTGTGTGCTAACCAATGCATTTGTTTTGTGTTCATCACAGACGGGGCGATGTCGTTACACTGCATGTGAAAATATGGAATTGCGAACATAAGACGCCATGGACTGTATGGGCGCTACATATGCATTGTGCTACTTGGTGGGAATTTGCGACGGACGAGAGGGGTGATTGGATGGTCGAGGTGATGAACCGGATTCGATACCTGGTCCGGTAAAATTTTCATTTGTAGCTGTTGAATTATTTCGTTCCGTATTGCAGCTAAAATCATTCATTTCCATTCCACTTCCCACCTCTTCTCATTAAATGAATTACCACAGAAATGCCGGCCGCGCTAGCCGAGGAGACTGAGGCGCTCCAGTCACGGTCTGCACGGCCACTACGGTCGGGGGTTCGAATCCCCCCCTCGGGCATGGATATTTGTGCCGTCCTAGTTCGTAAGTAGTTCATAAGTAGTTTGTAAGTTTAGGGACTGATGACCCCGTTGTTAAGTCCCATAGACCATACAAATATTTGAACATTTTTTTACCACAGAAATAACCTCCTGTGTAAATTGCACAGCACATTTCAACCCACTGTTTGTAAGTGTCCTTCATTTACTTACTTCAAAAGAAATCACAGTACTACCGTTTAGAATTATTAGAATGTTTACCGATATTTATTGGCTGCTGGCTACCGTACCTCATGTGTTAATTCCTTCAATCCCACTGATCTAGAATATGGGCCAGTAAAAAATGATCCATGAAACGAATACGAGTCGCACTTAGTGGATAATCTATTCGGTATTAGTGTAAATGATACCATTCAAGAAGCATGTTGTCATTTTCTCCTCCATATACAGTACAGAATACACAAATGTTTGTAAATCTAAGAGGCCAAATTGCAGAGGTCATCGGTCCCTAGGCTTAGAAACTACTTAGACTGACTTAAACTAACCTGTGCTAAGATAACACACACACAGTTACAATCACACACACACACGTCAGACGGCGCGGATTATGGACTACAAAAAAAAAAAAAAAAAAAAAAAAAAAAAAAACCTTGAAGATTTGTCTACAACTTTCAACTAATTGCTTACATAGTCGACGCCCCAATTCAGATATTGATCTTCGCTTGATACCAGCATTTCAATTCCCTCGTTAGAGAAGGCGGCCGCCTGTGCATTCTGCCAATTCTCAGCAATGATTTGCAATCCACTGCCTGAGCCAAAATGCTGTCCTCCCGGCTAACATTTCAATTGTCCACAGAGATGAAAATCAAAGGCGGCAAGTTCGAACTGTATGGTGAGTAATCGAACACTTCTCATCGAAAGCGCCGAAGGAGCGTCTTCGTTGCAGATGCTGCAAATTACACAGCGATCAATAACTGGATCGCAAATCTTCAGAAACGGGGCTGTCGCATAATAAAACTGGATATGTTTTGTATTATATTACCATGAAGATGTCTGTCGGCACGCTAATATTGTCAAGAATGAAGAATTGCTATTTTCAGTGGGCTTTAGAATTTTCAACTAGTGTGCTGTTCCTTGTAATTAATGAAGTGTGAGCAGGACGAGACAAATATTGCAAAGAGCAGTAAACATTATTGGCGTGTTTCTCTTCTGGTTTCCGTCTTCTGAAATTTCAGTTATGCTGGTTATGCCAATCTAAATGACATGAAGTTCAACCAAATTTACAGAATTTATTGTATAAGGAAATATGCAGCCCCGCGAGTAGTTTTAAAATAATTATATTTTATCTAGATTTCGACGCCTCTATAGGCATCGTCTTAGGTGGGTAGATCGCGTAACTAATGAAGTATTGAACAGAATTTAGGAGAAAAGGAATTTCAGGCATACCGTGACTAAAAGAAGGGATGAAACATACTTAGACATCAAGGAATCGTGAATTTAGCGTTGGAGGGAAGTGTGTGGGGTAAAATTCGCAGAGGGAGACTAAGATGTGAACATAGTAAGCAGATTCAGATGGTGTAGGTTGTCGTTCTTTTGAGGAGATGAAGAGGCTTGCTCAGGATAGATTAGGCTGGAGAGCTGCATCAAACCAGTCTCCGGACTGAAGACCATAACAACAACAACATAGGCATCTTCATCAGAAAATAATGCTTAAACTGACGCTTGCGTACACCATTCGTCCACTACCATGATATGGTGATGTTTCCAGCACATATTAGGATTGTCAGAGTTCCATTTTCTCTCCAGATGAGAGAACGACGGTTGTCTGGATCAATACAAAAGCTTGACTCTTTTATGAACAGAACCGAGCACCATTCTTTACGACTCCAATCCTAATGTTATTCAGCCCAGTTTCCGTGGTCCAAACGGTGTCGTGGTTGTAATGCGATACACGCCATAGGCCTCCGTGCGGTGGGCCACATTTCTGAAACGATTTCGGACTGTTTGTGTTGATATTGCTTGTCCTGTTGCAGCCTGGAGGCTACGTTGCAGCTGAATTGCATTCAGCCTCCTGTCTCGACGGGCTGTTAACCGGTGTTAACCGTGGACGACCTTAGCCTTGCTTTCTTTTAAGGGTTTCTGTTGTCTGAAATCGCGTCTACGCCCTGGAAATTACACTTTGGCTCTTCATGCACTAGCTTCGGCTAAGAAACCTCGTTGTTGCATTGCACTACGTGCTCACTGCACTATCTGAACCCAACGGCTTGTGTAACGTCGAATCACTTTAGTTCATTTTTCCGATGACAATACTTCAGAACGTAGATATCTCAACTGATCTGCCGCGGCGGATCGGCCGAGCGCATTAAGGTGCTCTGCTACGATGCGCGAGGCCGTTCCCCGTCTGGGGTTCGAATCCCCCGTCGGGCATGGATGTTTTGACGTCTTTAGTATAAGCTAGTTCATAAATAGTTTGTAATTTTATGGACTGATGACCCCGCAGTTAAGTCCCATAAGCTTTACAAACATTTGAACATTCGATTTTCAACTGACCTACTGTTCTGACCATTGTATATAATTAGAGCACGGAATTCACCCTTTCCGAGAGACTATTGTTCTAGTCTTGTTTATGTGGTTGGTGCGAGATCATAACCGCCAAAGTGCGACTTGACGCGAATGTAGTCATGCGAGAGACTCTCTGCAACTAGTTTTAAATTCATGACCGATCGTGGCTTTAAAAATTTGCCCTCATTAGGCATAGCACCTAGACAAGGAATATTATTTGTTGTATTAAAACCAATAGCCGCATAGTTGAAAATTAATTTCCTCAGTAATCTGTTTCGGTTGTATATTAGAGCCATCCTCTGGCCCCTTCTAAATCGGAAAAGGTGTCGTACTAACACTATCCATATGTCGGCTACACTATAATTATAGGGTAATATCATTGTCATATGGAAACAGAAATGTAAGAAACTTTTTCTGTTCTTAAGTATATATAGTCCATGAGTAATAATTCTTTATGTTTTGATACCAATAGGTAATGTTAAACATAATAAATATAACATAATTTCAACTAGGAAAGTAAAATGTCACATCCAGCTTATGAAAAAGCAACATTTTATCTCTTACTGTATTGTAAAAAACTTAAAAGCTTTTATATGTTTTCTTAATTCTAACGATATCTACAGGATTTTACTTACACAATGCATCACGTATTAAACAATTAATTGTCTCATGACGTTGAGCTTCCATAGTTCCTTACAATTAAATTACTATAATGCATAATTGCGAGCTTTGAAAGTTCGATCTACACTGTTGAGTAGTATTTCTTGCAAAGAATGCAAGTATTATGTTAAATGCTGAGATATTTGCTTTAATGGTAATTACTCATAATGTACAATTAAAATAGGAATTGTATTCTGAAAGTTCCGAAAATTGTTTTGAAAATGACAGTGCTTTACCAAACATGATCCTGTTTGTATAAGTACGCCATTGCCTTTGAGCTGGCTTATCATTTATATGGGGACGATATACAGTTTAACATAAATTCCGAGCCTCAGCGTAGTTTGGCGTTTTTCACATCCTCAAATATTGCTAAAGGTGTTAACTGACAAAAATTGCAATTACTATGACATAAGTATTTAAACACAATTGCATATATTACTCACGTGTTGACGGTGGTTTCATGGTATAAATGTGCAGATGTGACTATGAAAATAAAGTAATGTAAAAGCATTGGAGTATTTGGAAACTACTTGAGTAAAAATGCCACCATAAAATTTTTATGACATTTGATATCCACGAAGATCTCAAACGAATGTGCTTCCTTGCAGATAAAATTCTACAGAATGAAGCATCACAGTTTACTTCTTGTAATTTTATTAATCGACGGTATAGTAATTAATTTTTATTATGGTACGGTCTAATCCAAAGGCAGTTTGGAAAACTTTTGAAAATTGTTGCGCGTTTATTTTTCATAGAGTACAACGTTAGTCGCCTTTTTGAGAAGATTAGACATATTGTTGTGATCTAGGTATGGCTGAATTAAATTTTCTCTTTTAAGTGTATAGCCTGCCACCCGTTGTAATTTGAACCTAGACATTAATGAAATTTTTGTACATGGAGTGACTTGAAAATTAGCCCCAGATTAAGAACCATAGATCTGTTATATCACGAAATATCTTGAAACACTCGTATTTAAGATCTGGAAGATCTCTCTCAAGTGGAAGAAAGATTACGCCGTAATGATTCTGAGACATTTAAAGTAGAACGCCGCCTAAAACTCTTGCACAACAACGTGCCTCCTTAGATCTTGGTTGATAGACTCAACTTGTGCGTGGCGTATGTCCTTGCCATTTGTAGCCACTAATGCATGAGAAAATTATGAGCAAGTGTGGCGGAGAAAGTGAATTACGGACATGACTTTAATGTCACCGCAGCCTCGGGTAAAATGCACCACGCCGCGTTACCCTCTGTGAAAAAGAAAGACAATAGGAAGAGCGTTGCATCTTTAGATGCTGTTCTGCCTGATAATAACACAATGCAAGCGTATGGGACACGCTTGTATAATGCACGTCTAAATATAGGTATGAGCAGGCGAGGGTCGCACGGTCAAACGACAAAGCACGCGCGTAAAGCAACACGAAAACTGAAAGAGCTGAAAAAGTATTATAGTTAACTAATAAATCTACAGAATGAACAGCTTCTCACGTCTGGTAAACTGTGCGTTAGAGCTATCATGTTAAACCTTGCGACTTTACATCGTAACCAAACCGCTTTAAATTAAAAATTGAATATTTAATAAATTGCTAAAAACGGACAAATAAATTTATACAGGATAATAAAAAAACTCACACTTAGAGTACGACTTCCATTTCATGATTCAAAGCAAACGTTTGTTTGGAGAAATCAAATCGAATGCATTTTAAAATCGTATGTATGAAACATAGGAACTGGCAAGACCGCCTGTGAACGATCGCCTAAAAAAGTAGAAAAAGAGATCTGATGAGGTTTGGAGAAAATAATTTAATTTGCTAACCACATAATAAAATTCATCTACAAAACTCATCATCAGAAAAAAATCCAGAATTAGAGATAGGAATATCATAGACACAAGATCCTTCAGAAAAAATAAAGAACAACTGAAAGACTAGAGATAGGAATATTATAAACACATGACCCACCCTCATAAACCACATAAATTTTCGGTACTATAGGTGTAACCACAGCGGAGGGTTATCGGTGGAGAGGCCAAACAAACGTCTGGTTCTTGGAGCGGAGTCTTTCTAGTAGTTAAGGGGCACCAAACTGAATGACTGACTGAATGGCCTTGTAACATCAGCTAACGTAATTTTGCAACTTAGCTATAGCGAACGGCTGAAAGCAAAACAGACGTTATTTTCTCCGATAACATGCAGATCTACTGTATGGAATATACAGAGCTATTCAAAAAGGAGTAAGAGGTTTCAAAGATTTATATCTTCCAAACTGCAGAAGATAGAACCATAATCTCAATGTTCCTGCACAGACAAAAGTGTAAAGTTTGTACACGAAACAGACCCATAAAAATTTGTGACTGGTGTGCCGTATCTTTCAACAAAGTTTATGGGCCTTCCTGTTCCTTGAGAAAAGTGTGTCAGGACCAACCAGTCAAAAAACAGTTCCAAATTGGTTGTTTCCTCAACATGAAGAGGATTCAGATGGTTTCATATTCATGGAACATGGTTCTCTGCCTTACTTCTGTGCCAACACCCAAAGTTACTTGTATGACACCATTCTAGGGTGTTGGACTGGATGAGGAGCCACAGAAGATCAACTTCATCACTCATTGCCTCCCACGTTTCCGGACCTCAAACCTTGTAACTTTTATCTGAGGGGTTTTGTAAAAGACAGTGTTTCTAATCTCACAGTTGCCTGACACCTTTGAAAGTCTCCTACATCAATTTGTTTAGGCTGTGAATTTTATTACGAGAAACCAGCTACTTTATGTGTGGCAAGAAATGAACCTCTGTTTCAATATTTTCCATGTAACCTATATATAAAAATTTGACCGTTTCTCCTTCCAGGAGCACTGGAATTGTGTGTTTATCTTTCATAGTTCGAAAGCAATAAATTTTTGAAATCTGTTCCTTAATTTTGAATAGCCCTGTATGATGATGGCGTATTCTTGGATAATATTTACCGTAGGTAAAATAGTCCCCCATTCAGAAATCCGGGTGGGGACTACACAGGGGGATGTCTTCATCAAGAGAAGCAAAGCAGACATTCTGCTGATCGGTGAGTGGAATGTTCTAACCTTAATCGGTTAGGTAAGTTAGAATATTTGAAGAGATAAATGGATAAGTTGAAAGTTAGATATGGTAACGATTAACGAAGTTCGGTGATAGGAAGAACAGGATTTATGGTCAGGTGAATGCAGGTTTATAAATACAAAATCAGTTGGGAGGAATGCAGGTCTAATAATGATTAAGAAATATGAATGCGGGTAAGTTACTATGAACAGCACAGTGATCGCATTATCGTAGCAAAGATAGACCCGAAACCAACACTTACCACATTGTACTGGTCTATATGTCAAACCGCACTGCCGATGACGAGGAGATCGAAGAAATATATTAGAAGTTAAAAGAAATTGTTGAGAGAGTTAAGTGAGAGGAAATTTTCATTGTCATGGGGGACTGGAACTCGGCACTAGGAAAAGGAAGAGGACAAATAGTAGGTGAATATGGACTGGTGAAAAGGACTGCAAGAGGGGTCGGATCGCCTTGTAGAATTTTGTTCAGAACACAATTTAAACTAACAAACACTTCTTTTAAGCACATCAGAAAAAAGTCGTATACTTAGAAGATCCTGCGATGTAGTTTACTACACGCTGTTAATATTATTTTGTCTACCCGCTATAAACTATAAATAATCGTCAAACGAAAAAATTACAGATACAATTATAGCTTTTGTAGATCTGTAGAAAGCTTTTCACAATATAGATTGGTATGCACTTTTTCAAATTCTGAACGTTGCAGAAATAAAGTACTGGGAGCAAAGAGTAATATTCAACTTATACAGTAACCAGGCAGCGGTAATTAGTCGAAGGACACGAAAGAGACGGAGTGTATAGAAAGGGAGTACGACAGGTATATATCCTTTCCCCAATGTTAGACACTCGTTACATTGAGCAAGTGGTGAAGGAATGCTAGGAGAAACCTGGAGAAGCAATTAAACTTCAGGGAGAAGATATAAAAACTATGCCTTTTGCAGATGCAATAGTAATTCTGTTACAGACAGCAAAGGACCAGGAAGAGCAGTTGAACGGAAGAACATTGTCTACAAACGTGGGTATAAGATGAGCATTAGCAAGGTTAAAACATGGTGTCTGTTCTTTCAGACTTGTCCGAAAGACGGGAATCAGTACTAAGTGACTACGAGTTTGAGTTCTAGTGGGCAGGGTAAAGTTGCAAATTTGTATCTGACGGAAGGCGTGCTTAAGTAATTCCGTGCGGGTGTGAAGATCGCTGTATCCCCAGTGGAGTAGGGGTCAGCGCAACTGCCTAGAAAGCAGGAGACACGGGTTCGAATCGCGGCTGGGCACACATTTTCAACTTTACCCAATCGCATTTAATGTCATACATCCTGTGAATATAAAAATTGAATGTAGTAAAGAAAATCAGGCGATGTTGAAGGTATAATATTACGTAATGGGACAATAAAACTATTTTTAGAATCATTTGCATCAAAGAGACAATAAAAACAACAAATGAGTTTTGTTATTTGGGTATCAATATGAATTCTGATGGCCGCATTAAAGCAGACAAAATGCAGAATGGGTATGGGAAGAAAAGCGTTTCTGAACAAGTGAAATTTATCGACATCCAATATTAAATTAAATATTAGGAATTCCTTTGTGAAATCATTTTGTCTGGAGAGTAAGACGTGGACGATAAGGAGGTCAGACAAAAATATGATAGACGCTTTTCAAATGTGGTGCTGCGGGCTAATAATGAAGATTTGATGGAGGAGGTGCTTAACAGAATTGGGAAGAAAGAGAGTTTCTGGCATATTCTAAGAGAAGGTATAGGTTTGTGGGACACAGTCTGAGATATCAAGTAGTCGTCAACTTAGCATTAGAAGGAAGTGTGTAGGGTAAAAATCGTCGAACGAGAGACGAATACACTAAGCAGGTTGAAAGCTGTAGGTGTCCGCTCTTATTAGGACATGAAAAGTATTGCAGGGGACAAGGTAGCGTGGAGAGCAGCATCAAACCATTCTGCGAACTTAAGACTGCTACAACAACAGAAAAAAGTAATTATTTCAAAAGTAATACCAATGACTATGTTTCTTCCTTTCGTACTTCCAGAACATGGAAATCGTATGGGAAGAAATGACTGACTAGGGAGGGCATATGAGGGCTCCCCAGTGAAACCTCTGGAGCGTAGTCCAAACGGTACCGTTCTATTGCAGTGATCCTGTCGCAATACAACGCCTCCCCCCCCCACCAACATGTTCCCAAAGTTGTTTCCATTACGCTGCAGACTTTCCAGTGGGACGCCTGTGCACATCATGGGTACAGTCTCGATGTCTCGCCATGTCATTTCCGTTTTTCTAGAGTCCTGACGAGATAAATCCGTGGAAACGAACTTGCTTTGTCATTAGATAATGTATTGTCAGTCATGGCGATTACTTTTAAAGTAATATACAGATACTGACTTTTTTCCCAATTGTCTCTTTTTCATTCAATATCCTCCTTTAAACTGTTTAGCTATCGATGTGAACTTTAAAACTGAGTTAGGACTGCGAGGCGCGATCGCAGTGTATAGATGGCTTAAGGAGTCTTGCACGTTGCTTTGCATTATATTATACAACTTATTCTGCAACATTCAACACAAATATTCGGTGAAATTCCTGATCTCTCAAACCTTCCCACTCGGTGGTGCGCAGTTTGTACAGGTATTTCTGACGAAGATGCTACACTGTTTGATATTTCACTAGCTACTGATACCTGGGCAATGACAGCGTACACTAAACAGGGTAAAACTTCATTGGCGAAGGGGACTAGTGGGCGAAATATGAAATGATGATCAACAAACTTTGAAAAATATTGTGAGTAGACAACATAAAAAAACACGGTAGTCGCGACTTCAAAACTCAGCACTTTCCGATAAAAGCAGTACGACTGGAGCCAAATATTCATGCTAGACCTGCAGTTACTAAGCCCTTAGTAACAGAAGCCAATTCAAAACTCTGAAGGAAGCGGTGCCACGATCGTAAAGCTAGACACTCAGTGACTGAAACTGAGTTTTTTATCATCCTTGACAACAAGTTGCTTACTATGGCTACCAATTGCTAATGTACAGCGTCATATTCCCAAAATGACAATACGCAATGTAGTAAAAGAGACGTGCTCTGTACAGCATCAGAAAGTGGCCCATATGGCCTAAACAGCAATGTTGCTATGTCTCAAAATAATTGATCGGTTATGGTGAGACTGAGTTCACAGTGTGAGGACCAGATTTGAAGCTGCAACAACGTTGAAATAATTGGCGGTTGTTTTGGCGCCAGAAAGGATAACAATGTGCTGGAACTTCAGGAACCCGTTCCTCCAAAGTTTGCAGCTGTTCTCAAAGCCAATGGCGAGTCAGCTTCTTTCTAATTAATAAATAATTTGTCTATGTTAGGTGTTCATATAATTTTGTCCATCCGCATCTGACAATCGACAACGAACACATCAGCCACGGCATGAAGTCAATAATTATCATTTCTTATTCGGCACGTGTACTGGCGCTTGTAAGATATCTCTTGTGAAAAACAGTCAATACATTATAAACCGGAGATGACTAATTTGTGAGGTCACCTGCTAATTATATGACCGTGAAATCCTGAGGCAACATACCCCTTTTACAAATACTAATGAAAAATTAGAGTTTTACCGTTATATTCAAGATCCCTAAAACAATACTCTGAAAGCGACAAAACTTTTAATTGACTGACAAGTATGAAAATTAGACTGTGAAGTGAGGAGAGCTACAACAAGTTTATTAGAAGGTAGTTCATTCTCGATAGCCGAATACATGTTTTCTCATAGCGAAGACATGCTCAGATATATTTCGTAATATTTGAATGTAATAAAACAAATATTTACTTGGGCTACCTACAACAATAACATTACTATGCTTGTGGTAAAGCTTAATCTCGTGATCCTCGCAAGTGTTCAGTTTCTAACGTTTCGTCCAGAATTGATCTGGAGATCTTCATCATAGGGGATGCTCCTCGACAAGACTCAATGGAGCAGCAGTGCCTCTGAAGTTACCCAGTACTTCGGGACGAAACGTTAGAGACTGAAGGGATTCGTTACCTTGACCTTACATCCGCTCCTTCGTTCTAGTCACTTCGCGGTTTGTTTGTCTCCTCATTATTATTCCATTTCGAAGACAGTGCAGCCTGACGTCCAAACAGTAGGTTTAGAAGGGTCTCCTTGAAGTAATGCTATGTTTGAGATCCCAGTGTATAGAATACAAAGCTGTCGATAAGAGGACAATTTCTAGCCGTGGTTGAAGGTTTGTGATCAAACAACGTGGTAATCTAGCGTACTACCCTGTATTTCAAGGGAAATTTTTGCAAATTTAACAACATGGAGGTGGTTGGCGGGATGCGGTTTGCATAGAGAGATGCCGATAGTCGGAATGACGTCAGACGCTTTAAGAGCGAAGCACATGAATATTCATAAGTGATCGCTAAGACAGCCAGGTGTTTCGTTCAAGCGAAGCGTGCCTGTGACGTGACCGGGGTAGCTAAGTGCGGCATTATTTCCAAAAATTGCTAACCTCTTGGGGGACAACACATTGTGTAGATTTATTATTAATCATTACTGCTTCTGTTTGTTTAGTAATAAGAATCTTGAAATATATAAATAACCGATGTTTAATATCGTTAATCAGTGAAGTAACGTTCATGCTGAAATCATTCGCCTGTAATTACACACACGCACTTCGTGAATATAAATTTTGTCGCGCGAAGTTCAATATCTAGCTTCATCGCAGCAGTAAAATTAACACAGAATTAGAATAATAAAATATTTTTCGAAATATATACGTCGTTTCGGACACTGCACAGATATTTTCATTTGTTTATTCAGAGCATAAACATTTGTTTTAACTGTTTATATAGGGTAATTAACCTTCTTTTGTATTAATAAAGATGAAGTGTAAAAAACAAGTCTGCTTTATATATATAGCGTGTCTGTGTGTTTGTGTGGACGTGTTGCATACAAATCTACAGTTTTGTTGCAATCTTTATGAAATTTTGCACACGTGAGCTTCCATCCATGAGGACGGTTTCCATAAGTGTAAGAATCGGGTTCAACACATAATGCAAGAGGTATGACGGCATAAACCATGAGAAGCGCGGAAAACTATGCTGCATCATGTGACAATGTTGCACATTTCGTCCTAAGCTATTGGGCCGATTTGAACCAATTTTATTACACATGTCCCTTACCGTGAGGAACCAATTGCTGCAATGGTAAGAACCACATACGACAAATGGGCCACGGCGGAATAGCTCACTAAGGCTCCTTGTTACGGTGTGCGCAGCCGTTCCACGTCGGAGGTTCGCGACCTCCCTCGGGCATGGGTGTGTGTGTGTGTGTGTGTGTGTGTGTGTTATAGTTAGGATACGTTACTTTAAGTAGTTTGTAAGTTTAGGGACCGATGAACACTGGAGTTAGGTGCCATAACTTTACAAACATTTGAATTTGAACGACACATGGTTCAGGAAATATAAAGGCATAAACAATAGGAGTTGCAAGAAACTGCCTAATAATGCGGCGAGAGTTCTTTATACATAAAACAGAGTGTCCATGTTTTTGTGTGTACGTGTTGGATACAAATCTACAGTTTTGTTCCAATCTTTATGAAATTTTGCATACGTGAGCTTCCATCCATGAGGACGGTCGCCATAAGTGTAAGAACCACGTGCAACACGTAGTTCACAAGGTATGACGTATTAAACAATTAGATGCTGCATCACGCGAAAATGTGGAACATTTCCATCTAAACCACTGGCTCGACATAAACCAAATTTGGTACAGTGAGGTACCAATTGCTGCAGTGGTAAGCCTCTCATACGACACATGGTTCATGAGATGTCAAAAACAATAGGAGTTGCAAGAAACTGCACATAATGCTTCGAGAGTTTATAAATACCTTACATGAGAATAAGAGTACTTAGCGACTTGCAACAAACTTTAAATATAATTTCAAACCTGTATTAAACATTTCTTGCTGACAACCATAGCAAATTAATAAAAAGAAAAAATTGCATCGCCTGCTAATTTCCCGCTGTTCACGGAGTATGACTACGGCATTCGGTATAACGTTGCAATTTATAATTTCTACACTACATACGGTACCCGCAGGAAATTTTACAGACAGTATAGAGACATATAGCTGAATGTACCTTCGAAATTGTATCGTAACACAGCTCGTAGTTGATGAGGTATGAGGATATAAAGAGTAAACTTCATGGAAAACCGCTCCATCACGTATCAGGTTTCAATGTATTCCTTCTTTACTATGGACTGTATTTGTAACAGCTTTTACAGACGTACAGAACTTATACAAGTGTATACCGGCAAAATTATACAAACATATATTTCAATAAATATAATATATTAAAGACATGCATATTCTTTATGTATTTTACTATAAAAATAATATGTTTACGGTAAAAGAGAATAGACAGAAAGAGAAAGGATAGGATTAGTACTAACTCTAGACTTCAGTCCAGTAACCTTCTCATGAAAGCTGGGGTCTAAGGTGCATCAAATTGGGGTAGTAGGTTTCTTCTTCTGTTTTCTTCTTGTGTGGGATGTGACCTTGGCAGACCTTGGCAGACCCCCGGATCACTTTTGAATATCCCGAAAAGCGCAGAATTTTCGCACTGTTTTCGGTTTTTTTATCATTTGAGAACTGAAGCAGCACGTTTTCGACAAACACTGTTCAGTACATTCTGAAACTGCATTAAATTCGCTACAATTTGGGACCACAAAGAGCTAGGAAGAAACAATAGTTCCTGAGATACAATTTTTCAAAAACTGGCAAATTTTCACAACTTTTAAGATGTAACTTAATATTCATGTTTCATTTTATGCTGCCGTCTTTATATGTGCTATAACTTGTCTGAAATGATTCAGTGAGGTATACATTTATTCAGTTTGTCATTTTGAGTGTCACAGGGGGCGATTTTCGTTTGATGGTCGCTGTTCACAACAAGGCAACTTAAACTGAAGAAAATAATAGTCCAGTAACCCCGTACACTGTAAGTTGTATTAAATGGGGGTAGTAGGTATCTATTTTTTCCTTGTATGGTATGTGACTGAGATGCTAGATTAAAGTTTTCGACCTCGACAGGACCCTGGATCAATTTTAAATATGCAAAAAACCGCTAAATTTTCGCACTTTTTCCGGTTTTTCACATTGTCATGAAAGAGACCGTTTTCGACATACACTGTTCAGTACATTTTTATACATTAAAATTGCTACAATTTGAGACCAAAATGAGCTCGGAAGGCACAGTAGTTCCTGAGATACAGCTATTTGAAAGTTTATCCTAATTTTCATCGCAATTATCTTTATATCCGCAATACCCAGTCCGACATGAATCACTAAAGGAAATATTCGTTTACTTTAATATGTTAAAAAGGAAGGAGATGTGGATAGAGGAATGAATACACATAATGAGATAGGAAGCGAATGATGATGATTTATCTGCATTTGTTATACGGAATATGATGAGAATTTTTAATAAAGAAATTCAGTGTGTTACAAACTGGTTATGTCGTAATGAAGTGGTATGAATGATGTTTGCCGGAAAATCTAAAATTCCGGTGTACAGAATGTCTCGTTTGCCGGAGTCGGCCTCACCCGACAGGGTAGTCCTCCCAGCGAAAATAAACCGGGGGAAAAAATGTCTCCTCCTCCGTCTACACTCCTGTCTGCCTGACCATCTTACGCGTTCCTTTCAAAATTGCATCCTCTGGTCAGTTGATAGAAGAGGCCTGAACGGTAAAATGCTGTTGATTCAGTGGTTAATACGTGATGTGCCGTTGACGTTCGAAGTGCCCACTATGTCGGAGCCGGGATCGTCCGACAGTCAGTATTGATGAGACACGAGGAAAAAAGGTGGTGGTCATCTCCTTCACAAAGTAGTATGGTCCAAGCAGTCCTCGTTTGAGTTGTTATCTGCACGATATATACGAAATCTCGATGCACAGTACGGACAAAACATAGCTGTGGTATTTGATGGTTATCCCACAGAACCTAACCAAACGATTGAAAATGAATGTAATCGCCGATCTCAAAGACATCATTCTTCTGACGTGCTGTTTGAGGTATCAACAAATCCAAACGTTTCCCAAAAAAATTTTTGTACAATGACAAAAACAAATTAATATTCATCCAGCTGTTGAAGATAAAATTTGAAGCCAATAACATTGAGGTTTTTCAGGCTGAAGATGATGCTGACACATTAATCATCACCACAGCTATCAGGAATGTTTCTGATATTCAGGTTGTGTTTATTGTAGGAGAGGACGTAGACTTGTTAGTCATCCTGACTGGTCTCAGGATTCCCACGAAAGGTACCATATACCTTCATAAGCGTGGAAGTGGCAATACGCCAAATGTCTTCTACTCAACCACCTCAACATTTGCAGTCACCTGATCACTTTCAGTAATACCTTCAGTGGCTGTGATTCCACGTCGTGCCTTTTGGCCAGGGTATATTGAAGTTCCTTCATATATTAAGGAAACATAGAGACCTCAAAGAGTCAGCTGCAGTTTTTTTTCTAATACAGCAGCGACACTTGCTGAAGTAGCTGAAGGTGAAGAGAAAATCTTCATTGAGCTGTACGGTGGGGAAAGATCTAGTCAAACCCTGAACGATTTGCGCTACCCGCTTTTCACAAGGGCTGCAGTCAATGCCAGTTTCAACTTGGCCAGACTTCCTCCCACGCAAGATGCTGCAAAGCTGCAATCGTTTCGTCCATACCACCAGGTGCAGCACTGTCTGGGTCACGAGAAGAATCTGATAGAATGGGGATGAGTTTCTACAGCCAAGGCCTTTCCCCAAAGATGATATCGAGGAAACAGCAACCTCAAATCTGCTCACCATGATTTCTAGCAGTTGCAAGAAGAGATGCAGATATGCTTGCAGCTGTAGGAAAGCTGGTTTGAAGTTTCAGTCATCTGCGTAACCTATAATGGACAATCATACGAAAACCCTCCTGAAATTACTGTGTACGTCGATCTCAACACCTACGATCTGGAAGAGCTCGATGACGACGACGACGACGAGATAGACAGACTGCTCGAACAGGTCAAGGAACAATATCAGGTATGCTTAAAATCGTATTGCTATTGAACGTGAGCTCTATTCCTATTAATTAATACATATTATATGTTATTGATACCGTTAATTCCGTCAGTTAATACTTATCAATATGTGTCTTGTATTTATATTAGGACTTTTCGACAAGGTTTAACCGTGCGATAATCGACAAATACATAATTACATTCTACGTATTTCAGGACGTCTAAGACGAGAATTATACTGCAGGATGCGGATTGGCATATTTATTTGGTCCAGGTCCATCAAAGAGAAGAACACGTCTTTAATTAACATTCCGTGAAGACATTCAATTCATTTACACTTTTTATAAAACCTTATGTAATTATTTGTTCAATAAATTTCTTGTATACACTTTTTATCTTGCCTTGTCAACAGCGACCTTCCACCTAAAATCGCCCCCAGTGACCCTGAAAATGATATACTGAATAAATGTATACCTCACTGAATCATTTAAGATAGACTGTAGCAGATATAAAGACGACAGCATAAAATAAAACATAAATATTAGCTTAAATCTTAAAAGTTGTGAAAAGTTGCAGTTTTTGAAAAGCTGTATCTCAGGAACTATTGTGTCTTCCGAGCTCATTGTGATCTCAAATTGTAACACATTTAATGCAGTTTAAAAATATAGTGAACAGTGTTTGTCGAAAACGTGCTGCTTCAGGGCGAAAATGAGAAAAAAAAAGAACAAAGTGCGAAAATTTAGAGGTTTTTTGGATATTCAAAAGTGATCCGGGGGCCTGCCGAAGTCGAAAACTTGCATCTAGCATCTCAATCACATCCCATAAAAGAAAAAAGAAAGAAATCTACTACCCTCATTTGATGCAACTTAACGATGTATTAGTTTACTGGACTACTTGAATAAATAAATAAATACCCGGACAACGCCGGGTTTTCAGCTAGTCTACCTATATAATCTTGGGCATTTTCCTGAGGTTTAGTTTTATTCTTCTTTGAAATGTCTCGTTTCCGCACAAACCTACACTCCACATATATATATCAAGAAGAAGCAAAACTGAAAAGACACGTTCTCACCTGAGCAGACGTGACGCAGTGATATGCCTAAAATATTATTGTCAAAAAGTGAAATCATCATGACCATTTAAAGTTCGGTCATTTGGATTGGTAGCAGGATGTCATTAATGTAAGTCAAGCTAAGTGCAAGAATCTAGACATGCAGCAGCAGTGATTTTACATTCTACCCAACAGCATCTCAAACCATAAGGCCTGTATAACTTATGCGAATGCAGCCATTGCGATAGATCCCCCTGCCTGCGACTATCATTTTCAAACAAAACGTCGGAAATCACTACCTGACGCCATTCCTGTCTCTAGTGACGTCTTTCCATACACCTTACCGTTTATCATCTTTTCTGCATAATAGTGAAACGTAGGTGGCCGACTTCTCTATATTGGGAGAATATTGGGAAGGTGTCATTCGTCTGTGAAGGAGACGGCCTTTACAAAGACCCGTCTTGAGTATTGCTCAAGTGTTTCGGAACCCCAACAGATCGGTTTAAAGGAGAACATAGAGGCAGTTCAGAGTCCGGGTGGCGAGGTTTGGAACTGGTAGATTCGATCAATGCGCGAGTGTTACAAAAATGTTTCGGGAAGTCAACTGGGAGTCGCTGGAGGAGAGGCGATGTTCTTTACGAGAAGCACTGTTGAATAAATTTAGAGTGCCGGAATTTTAGGCGGACTGCAGAACGATTCTACTGCCGCCAACCTACATTTCGCATAAAGACCACAAAGATAAGGTTAGAGAGATTAGGGCATGCATACAAGTACAGATTCATACAAGTATTAGTTTTTCCTTCCTTCTATATGGGAGTGGAACAGGAAAGTAAGTAGCTGGTTGTAATACTGAGTACCTTCCACCACGCACTTTTAGGTGGACTGCGGAGGATGTATGTAGATGCAGAAGTAAACGACGCTCACGTAAGCCATGCCGTAATAAACGATGACGGACCGTGTCACACCTGACATCCTACAGAGTGTTCCACTGTTGCGCCACGGAGGGGCGTATGGAGACGTCACTTTCTCTTGTTCCAATAATGCACCACCTTTCAAACTCACTGATTTGACCAGACGGTTTGCTTGCATGTCTGCGATGCATTCTGCTCTTCTTCACTTCTAATCCGTTACCTTCGGTTTACAGCGACAACGAGAGCACCAGGGTACATTTTACCGGTATCTTTGTAAAAATAAAGCATTACGGTGTTGAAAACACTGTTTGATCAATCAATGAACAAAAACTATATAAAATGCCGTACATTTTTCTGATAGAAAGAGAAAAATGTTTTTTGGTGGGGTTGCAGACATTCATGTAGGATTTCTAATACTTTGTGATTCATTTCTGGCTTTTAGTTTCATTTCTGATGAAGACACCTTTACTAGTAGTTGAAACCAGGATAAAAGTTCAATTATTTTAAAGCAACTGGTGGGGCTGTATTATCATGCAGTAAATTTCAATTAATTTAAGTCAGAAAGTTATCACACCTCTATCCATTCCTTGGTACGTCACTTTTATCAGGCTATGTAGTTAGTACTGCATCTAATGTTCTAACATTTCTTCGGAGTCCAAACTAATATCAGATTCTACATTCTCACATAAATAATTTGTGTTGGTATTTTGCAGCCATAACTTATTCATACCACCTGCTTTCTGCGGAACTGGAGTTACTGTATTCTTCTTAGTTTTCGGGACTTTTTCGCCTGCCTAATACATCATGCACACCAGGTGAAACTGTGTTAATAGTTTAAGGGGAGTCGCACCGCCCTATCTCGACAATGTTAAATTAGCTATATAAATGCCCAATTTTCTCAGGAACTTTTCAATAGATAAATTTGGTGCTTCTATCACATGTAATCGCATGTATTGCTCTACAATTACTTTAAAATATCAGTTGCAAAAAGGCTATGCTATTTTTCCCTAAACATATAATTTTTTGTGTAAATTGTCAAAATTTTAATTTCTTGAAATTTAACTAATACAGTATATACTGTTAAAGTAGTACTATCTATGTTATGTGGTAAATAATTAATTGCTGTAGATTCTGAAGTTTCTGAGAAAAGGGGGCATTTATACTGAAAAATGTCATTTTTGAGAATACTGCGAATTAAGAAAAAATTTTAATATAGAGCCAACCGAAATATAAAAAAATATGTTAGAATCCTCCTGGATGATAGTCCTCATCTCCTCCTTCATCTTCCTCACCTAGTGCTGCCCCCCCCCCCTTTCTCTTGGATCTGGCTTGTTTTGACATGTTTATTGTTGCAATTTCTGCCTTCATGATTAACAACCAAATTATCACTTCCTTCTGCGCTAAGCACTCTTTCTTTCACTATATTTGTTCTGTACCTGTTTCCTTTGTTTCGTATTTTTAAACACCCCTTTTGATTTAGTCACAATGAGAACACACTAACTAAACCACAGCTAGTGGTTAACTGTTGTTATGAAACACGAACAAATGTGCGAAAATTCGAAGCTACTCCAGTTAAGGAGTATCCCTGGCTCGCTAGCTGTCAGCCAATGAGATACTGCGTGACTCTTAACCGGAGATTCGGGCGCTACGCACCGTCACGTACTAAAAAGAAAGGAAAAAACTTCCTGTTTAACCTATACCTAACTTAACTTTCACTTAAAAAAAAAAAAAAAAAAAAAAAAAAAAAAAAAAAAAAAAAGCATAGCCTTCTAGACTGTACAGTTCCAAAGGAAAATGCCAGTATGATAAATGAAGTAAACTAAATTCTTAGAAATGTCAGTGCATGATTATTTTAAAATATTTACTTAAAATAGTAAATAATAGCGTATTTCAATAAAACCAACAGCAAATTAAGCATAAACACCCATATTTTCATAATTTGCATAAACGTAAAAATGTGAAATTCTTTCATTTTGGGCGGTATGACTCCCCTTAAAAGTTTGAAAGCGATTAATGTAATTGGTTTCTTGACTAGGTGCCTCTGGTCATGCTGCTGTGTGCATATACTACAGCAGTCGCCTGGGAGCAGCCCCTAGCGACTGCGCAGCCATGAGTCACAGCCACGGCGGTGACAGCAGGCGGCCCTGGTCGTTTTATTTGGGGCCGGCGTGGGTGTGTGCGGGCCGCAGCTGATCCCCGCGGCCGTGAACTCAGCGGCCAGGTATCCCCGCAGCAGGAAGCTCAGCCATACGGCACGCCGCAGGTCGTGCGCGGCTCAGCTCACTGATTTAGTCTCACGCGGTGACTCCACCAGCCAGGCACTCCGTGCGCGCGCACTCTGCTCCTGAACTTACATTCTGCCTTCCTCGCAATATAACGGCAGAATTCGCCTGAAACCAACAATAATGATATACAAAGGGCGTTCAAAGAGTTTTGCACAGTCGTCTTCAGTTTTTTTTTTTTATTTTGTTACAGGAGGAGGATGGTATTTTTTTGTGAACATACTTGAAACATTCAGCTATGATTTTGTATCTAAAAGTATTTTCTTTTATTTACTGGTGAGGCACAATGGACCTTGGAGTAAATGTCAGGTTGCGACAACGGTCGGTGCGATGACTCTGGCACCTCGATTCACAGGAAGTTGTTCCCTGTTTATGGGGAGAGCACAGTACATCGAAGCAGTATCCAGTGGGGGTTGCAGAGTCTAACTTCGTCACCCCCTTTGGGAATGACTCAAACTGATCCATAATTTTTTCCTAAATCACGGAAAGTTTTATTAGTTCACAGCCTCTGTAAGAAAGTCATTCCACTGTAGCTGAAGATGATAAAAAAAGAACTTATATGCTGGCTGAAGTCCACTGCGTTGTGAGCTGTCTTCGGCATTCACTGAAAGATTTGATGTTTCATGATAGTTTCGTAAATCATAATGATGCCAGTTGATATGGAAACTATTTTATTTCCATTTGAATGAATATTAAACCAGACATATGGTTGCACAATGTCCAAAAGAATATAAAAAATGCAGATAACAGAGCTTCTTACAGGTTTGTGACTACGAACAGAGTGGCAAAAAATGGCTTCTCTACAACGGAACTACATAATAACATGAATAACAATGTTGTGCGGTTATTAAATAACTAATACAGGTGTATTTGAAATATGTCAAAATGTTTAACTTGAAATATTACATTTACATTACTACTATTTAGTTTAGTTTTTGCACTTGTGTCATGAAATTTGTATTTAAAGTGGTTCGCAAAATAAAAGTCTTGTTTTGACTCATTTTTAAAATAACTCAATTTATTTGCGTTATTTGTGTTTTTGCAGTGCACACTTATCTGTTTTGGCAATATTACGAAGGTGTACTATTATTGAGGCACGTAATTTTAATGTATTTCAATTTGTGGTCTAATTTTTTATGAATATGGTTTTGTATAAAATCGTCGTAGTTTTGTCTATTTCGAAGCTAATTCCTTAGTACCAAACGGATTATTAATTTTAGTATGTGAAAAATAATCAGTATTTAATTTAGGATCCAGTGATATATAAAACATGGTCTGTCATAATTTATTTAAACAAAAGATACATATGTATTCATGTTGTGTAATAGTTACAACATGTAATATTGTTGTTTTTATACAAATCAGTATCTACATAGGCTCAGCATATTCTGTAACTAAGTGTAATGCATTTTAGTGTTTGTAGTTATTATTTACGAAAGTATAAAAATTGATAATTACGTCAAAAAGGCCAGGCAAACTTGTGTTTAAATCAACATACTATTTCTTAAAAGCGTTTTACTAATAGTGTTAATAGTATTTCAAACTGAACTCGAAAAATGTGATATTTTACAAGTCCGGTAGCAAAGTTTTATGTAGGTGTAGGAAGCGCGCAACATAGCAGAAACGTTACAAGAGGTTTAAAGAAGATGATTTCTCTCTACTGGAGAGTCCACGATGCTATAGGCCATCTACGACAGTGAGTGATGTGAATAAGGAGATCATTGATCGAATCATCCAAAATGGCATATGTGTGACGGCACATGTCTCGTTTGTCATTGGCTGGTGCGGTACCACTGGTACAGTCACTAGGGTACAGAAAAATCTGTGCACGTTGGGTGCCTAGATTATTGACAAGACAAATGGAAACGACGAGGAAAATGTGTGGGAGGGTCTCATGAAGACCTTTACTAAAGAGTGTTTTGACATCGTCGTTACCCAGGATAAAACATGGTTGTTTTTGTCCGAACTTGCGAGGAAAACCCAATCCATAGAGTGGCGTCATCCGGTTTTCCTTAAAAGAAGAAACCAAGACTTTCATGAACAGCAGGGCGAAAGGCGATGGCCTCCTTCTTCTGGGGTCAACATAGTGTCATTTTTATTGACTGTTTGAAACCTGGCACCAACATTAGGTGGGACTGTTACTGTTTGTCATTGGACAAGCTGCGACATGTCATCACAGACTAAAGCTTCAGGGTCAGTTGGTCAGACTACACCATGAAGGTGCCAAACCCCATACAGCCCTTATGATGAAGGAGAAAATCAGGAAAATGTGTTGGAAAATTGTTCCTCATCCTCCTTACAGTCTGGACTTGGCTCCGTTTAATGTATACCTCTTCGGTCGTCTGAAGGCCCATCTGCCCGGTAAGACATTTGATAGTGAGGAAGACCTTATTTCCTGTGGTGTAAAAGTCAGTCCCCAGAATTTCAACTACATGCATTTGCATAATGGAAAGAAAATTGCACCCGATGCATCACAGTTGATGGAGGCTACACAGAGTAAGCTCAATGTACATCTAAATGTTCCAAGTGTGTTCACAAGAAATGTCGTTCTCCTCCTATAAAACATAAAAAAGTGGAGACGACTGTGTAAAAGTTTTGGAACGTCCTTTGTATTTATTAAAATGCTGATGAAGACGCTCTTAGCTAATATCGAAATATTGCTATTATTACCGTTTTTAATTCAGAGGAAGTTGTAGACCGAGATCCGAAAAATGTAAAAGAAAGTAATGAATGTGACAAACACACTATTCCTCATCTTGAATTTCTTAAACTCTGTTCCTGCCATGCGGTAAAGACTTATTAGCATGTTTTGCTTTCCGTGATGCGTTATTCTTGTGTGGTATAGCTGCGGAGTTCATTTTTTCGCATTGCTAACATCATTAATATACTTTTTCTACTGCTCTAATTTCCTGAAGACATGGAATGACCAACGCATACAGAATTACATCTATATAAATTCTCTTGATAATCTATTTTTTTCCTTTCTTTGTTAACAGTGGTCATTTTGTAAGTCTTTTAGCATAATTTTTAATTCACTTATTCTCTTAAGGGAAAATACTGTCCTGCTGTGTAAAAAATGAATTTTGAGTTATCAACTCTCGCTTAAGATGTACGAGGCACGTGAAAACCTCTCGTACTTCAAGAGGACTGTAGCAGTCCAAATTCGAAAAAAAAAAGAAAAAAGGCAGGGAGGCGTGACTACTACAGAAGTGTCGGTTTAATATGTCATGTTTACAAAATACTAACACGAATTATTTAGAGACGAATGACTGGTAGAATCTGACATCGTCGAATATCTTTTTTGGATTTAGGAGAATGTAGGAACAAATAAGTCAATATTCACCTTACGATATACTGTAGAAGATAGATTAACGAAACGCAATACTGCATTAATAGTTTTTCTTAGATCTGGAGAAAACTTATGTTAATGTTGAGTGTGTAACGGGTTTAGCCATAGGGAACATATCTGTCTCTCACACTTTGTATATATGTATGCAAAAGTAGAAGATTCACCAACATATAGTTATTTTCTAAATCCATAAGCTACATATACTCAGATACTGTAATTTTTGGTATACCATAATTACACAGAGAATCCTTCATCTGTCAGTACTTTATTTTCATTCAAAATTTTCCGCAAATAAACAAATAATAATACAGTAATTAAACACATTAATTTTTGCAATATTAATGAAGTAAGCATATCAAAATGCATTATTCAGAACCAAAAGTCTTTTGACTTTTATATTGTAATGCATATAGTGGTATAAAAATACTTTGTCATACCTTAAAATTCACCGTCTTAAACATTCTCTGTCATATTACTTTCGTTTAATTACAGTTTATAAAATATTGTAATAATGATAACATTGTTGTGTTGTATCATGATACAAGAATACAATTACTAATATTTTCTGAAGTTATATAATGCATCCTAAACAGTTTCACGTAATCAGTTTGTAATGAAACTATACGGCTGTTTAATTATATAACAATTAATATTATGTAAACAAACCAACACTGCACTAATCATATTTTACATATATGTTCGGTACATAACTTTACGCTATCTATAAATACTGTATTTGTAAAATTATTTGCTATTTGTGCTGATTAATCTGATGTTATCGTATTTGTAAAATACGACTACTTGAATTACGGAAGCATAATTCAGAAATATAATTGTACCAACTTTTTCTGGAACTTTATACAATGTAGCATTATCTATAAATACGAGTGCGACGAATCACAGTCAGTATAAGTTTGGCTAAATCTCAGTGATTGTAATACCATATTGTAGTATCTGTTTTAGACCAATGCAATTTATGATTTTGAAGAGAACAAATAGAAGTCAAAAATGCAGGAATGTACTTCTATTTACTATGAAGAAACAACGCTGCCAAAACTAAAAAGTATCAGGACAACACGGATACTGCGAAGAAGCTGATCAACATAATAGTTTTGCCTACATTCGATTGACTATTACGAGAGAGCCCTGTAACCGCGTGGCCTATCCACGCTGTCAACAAGCGCCCGGGGTCGCGAGAGAGAGAGAGCGAGCGCGCGAATGCACTACGCGACGAGAAATGTAAACATCGGACGTGTACAACGACGCGGCATGGCGGCTAGGTGCTGCTGAAACAAGCAGTTTGAACCATTGGATTGTCAAGAATGTGTAATTCATTTCTCATAAACAATTAATTGAGTACAACCAGACGCTTCTCTTTTACAGTAGCATTATAAAGGTCGTGGTAGTAAAGAAAAGCTAATATAAAAGAAAATGTGTTTCCTTTAGTACAAAATCAACCAGTTACGTAGTAATTGTACATTACTTACAATCAACCATTTCGTCTTTTTACAACAAAACTGTATCAAAAATTACATTCAGTTTATTTTACTTTTATATAAAACTAACGAAAACGAAACACAATTAACTTTGTTTCCTTTTACACAATACCATTCGATCCTACACATGCTTCCTGACAGCGAACACAGTTTCCTCGCACTCGTTCACACACATGCATATTTGCCTTATGGTATTGGCAGCATTGAAAATCCTCTGCGTTAAGTTCGCGCACATTATTAACTTGCTAAGCATAATGAATTTCCTTCATTGGAACCAGAAGTAAAAAGAACCTGTGGATTTAAATCAGAGCTGCATGTTGGCTATCGACGTGGACCCGAACGCCCGATCCATCGTCTTGGAAATCATCTATCCAAAGATCTGTGACCAATGTGGGGTGGAGCACTATCGTAGAGGAACCCCATGTTTTGACATATACCAAACGGAATGTCTTCTAAAAACGTTGGTAGCAATGTTTCCCTTAGAAACATTCGGTAATAGTTACCAATCAAACGTGCAGGTAAAACATAAAGACCAATAATGTTATCTTCGAGGCTACTCGCTAACATATTTACGGAAAATCGGCGCAGAAAATGTGTTGCAATTACGTAGCGAGGATTGTGTACACTCCATGTGTGCATGTTATAGAAATTAGTTATTCCGTCGCGATTGAAACACGCTTCATCTGTGACGAGTTTTTTGTTGATAAAATCATGCTGCACACTGTGAAACAAAAACCAACCTGTGAATTCTCGTTGTGGAGGGAAATCTTGTTGTTCCAATGTTTGTACGCATTGAATGTGGTAAGGCCGCAGACGCTCCTCTCGAAAGTGCGATACGCCCACTTGGCGGGCGAAGCTTCTATTACTCTGAGCAGGATTCTCCTGGATGCGGTTCAGAATTCTTTCTTCAGTTTTCAATGTCCGATCGGCGCATTGTGGGCCTCTGCATTCTTTGCGGGGCAATAAAGAACCAGTATCTATCTAAGGCAATTAAATACCTACCCCTATGTTTTATTGTCATGATGTAACAAAAAGGAGTGCATATCAGGACAGAAGATACGTTTCGCATTCAGACGAAAATTAAAAAAGCACAGATAACGACTGTACTGTATTAAGAAGTAAATGCAAACTAATCGCGTACAAGTAGAAAATTACAATGACACAAACCTTTGGTGAACAGCAGCAAACTGGGGAAGTGACTGTGTGACAATGCTTGCCGCCGCAACCGAAGTGCAGGCTTTTATGATGTTCATCATTAATAATTTGATCCGCAACAGATGTTAAATACAAACTTTTCTGTTTATAGGCACTACCCGAGATTCGAGACCTATGTCTCATCATCAGGTGCGCCTGCAAATTAGAATGAAATACAAAAGTGACATCTGTGTACATCAGAGAGCTAAAAGCACAAGATGTATACTGCTGGAAGAAAAATAAAATTAGTGCACTAGGGTAGACGTCGTCATTTTGTTGTTATGATGACACATATCTCGGGGATAGTGGATGTACTGATAATGGTTTCAACTCGTCCACCAACAGATAGCGTTGTGACATAGCGGCCATGACGCCATTTGTATAGTTTCTCTAATAAGGAATGTTTATAGCCATAAGGCTCGGTGTGAAATCAACATGTGAAGCAAACAGGCACCATGCCGAGGTGACGTACTTATGTTTCCTACAGCCAACGCAGCAAGTTAAAAAAAGGGGCCCTTTGGCGACTAGCGGAATGGTCATTTCGGAGAATGCCACTCAGGCAGGACGTATTGCGTCAGTTGAAGCAGCGGAGGCTGCTTGTAATGGTCGTGTGAACATTCTCGCACCAGTAGCTGAGGCTCTGAGGACGCAGCACAGACGACCACCACGATTGTCCTATTCTAAGAGCAATAGTGGCAGATCATACAGCTGCCATAGTTCAAATAAGAGGGTTTGTGAGCCAGAAATTTCAACACAAACTGTTCCTAACCCGTTGTTAGCGGCGTGATTACGGGCACGCACTCCTCCAGCCCGTTTTCCACTCACACCACAGCATCGACTGAATCGCTCTAAAACACGAGATACACAGAGCTGAACAATCCGCCATTTTGAATTCCAATCCGACGACAGCGTCATGTGCTTTGTGTGGTGTAGTGAAGTGCATCAGCGAATGTTTAGTGATTTCATTGTTTCTCAGTGCAAAATGGTTATTTGTGCTGCTGTGAAATGCTCAAATAATAACACACATCAGTGGCGGCACGTCCTATATGCTCACTGGTTCAGTGAATCACCGGGAAAAGCTCGTCGTGGAAAAAAAATCATTCATAGTTTCGTTCTTCTATTAGATCATTTTATATGTTCTTTCAAAGTATTTTTGTCGCTATAGAAACGTTTTACGTGCGGAGACAGCACGAATACGAGACGCAGCCCGACCGCTTAGACGGCAGTGGCCGAAGCGTTGCAATGCGCATGCGCGGCTGAGGTTCAAATTCTCTTCTGAACCCCCTGGAGGCAGCATATGGGTGATTCCGCGGCAGGGAGAGGCGAGGGGTAACGACGCTTTTAACATTAGCGTCAGAGCTGGTGGAGACGCCACATCCTGGCTACTCGAGCACGAATGGTCCCGAAGAAGGGCAAATCTTCCATGAAGGCAACATCCGCCCTTCTTATTTGTTTTTAGCGCATTGAAGATGCATCAGAAAAACATTACTTTTGTTAAATATCTCATAACTATAAATTAAAGACGCATCAATTGTAAAAGCCTTCAGAAGATCCGATCCTAAAAAAATTGTGAAGTCACTACTCTCCAATTAGCAAGATTAGCCGTGTGGTTAGTGGCATTGCGCTGCGCCGTCGAAGGTGGCGGGTTCGAGACCGACTGCATGCAATTTTTTTATTCAATTCTTCTTTTTAGCAGATATGGGAATAACAATGACTTTTGTATTGTTACTTGCCACATATCTTTGGACATTTTAGCAAATGTGTCGCAATTTTGAGGGTAATTCTCTTAGTTGTAACATATATATATATATATATATATATATATATATATATATATATATATATATGTGTGTGTGTGTGTGTGTGTGTGTGTGTGTGTGTGTGTGTGTGTGTGTGTGTGTTTCGTCTGTTCTGTTGTTGTTATTCTTTTATATTCAGCAGGGTACACATTTTCAGCTTTCCCCATTCGCAGTGAATATAAAATATTTATCAGTTTGATAAGATGTGGAGGAGAGCAGCCTTTGCGCATGCGTAATGTTAGGAGGGGGTTCTGCTTCAGTGTCACGTCACCCGAAGGTAGCTTGTCTCTTCATCGTAACAGATTCGTCTGCTTACAGTCACTTAACAGTGTAACCATTTACTTACTTGTGTTAGTATTCATGTGCATATTCATATGTTCTTGGTGTTCATTATCAAAGAAAAATGAACAACTTTCAGTATCTTTTAAAAACAAATTACTCAGATTTAAGCTTGGAACAAAAGTGTGAAATAAAGAAGTTTGGTAGGCCGACGCCTCAGCTCGAGTTCAAGCAAACGCAAGCAAGCAGAGGTGAGACATTCTGCAGATCATTTAACGAAAGTATATCTAAAGAGGGAGTGGGGGAAGGGCACACGCGGCGCTACTCGCAGAAGTGCGCCAAATTGTCTCTTTGAACGCCGAGCGGAATTTGGTGGAGAGGGACAGGGGTGCAAACATGTAACGCTTTTATATCGGTTGTGAATAAATAGTTGCCATTATTTTAAGTTACAACCCTCGTATATTAAGAGACCTGAAGATGATTTTCAATAAAATTAAAAATAAACGACTTGCCCAATTTACATCCAGATTTTCATTACTACGCTCTGTTTCGCGCCACATTTCTCGTTATTATGTGTTTTTCCGAATGCCGAGAGTGAAGTTTACGCCAGCTTGCTGCAATGCAGATGTCGAAACGGCATGATACAACCCAGAGGCAGGTAAATCGTGCGTTAAGCTTGATTGCAGTGCATCAGTACGTCATTTACTTTTCGAAGAAGTGTAGCTCGTGACAGAGGCAAGGTACTGTAATTTACATTCTAATGTACTCTTATTGCTTGTAACAGCGTGGCTTGCATTTACGTCAGCGGTGCCCAGTAGATAAAGACAGGAATTCTACATCGTCTAAATGGTTTTGTCTTCCGCATAAGTTGCAGTGGATCAGGACAGTTCACTTAAATATATAGCGATAATAGTACAAACAAGATTATCGAGAGGAAAAGAACATATGTAAAGCGTTTAAAATTTGATGTTACGAAGAATGTTAAAAATTGGGCGCAGAATCGGAGATAAAATGAATGTGTGGAAAAGACTAGGGTTCAGTATAATAGAACAGGTGTTAAGACATTAGCAATAATTTCCATGGTTCTAGGGGTCGATATAGAGGGTAAATATTGTAGGGGAACACAACAATATAAATAGGAGTAAATGATCTTGAGCGATGGAATAAAATGCTGTTTCGAGATAACGGGTTTAGCACAAGAGAGGAACTGGCGAATGCGGTGAATCCTTATGGTTTCCTAAGACTGTTGCCTTACGAGTATTAACAGAAACTGGCACAGATTTCAAAGAAATATCACTATATTCAACAACTGAAGTAATTGCCTTCTGGCTCTTTGAATAAATAGTGCACTGAGCCACTGTATGTATGTAATGATTTCAAGATGGCAATTTAACTGACTGAAACTAGTCACATCAGCGTACATGTTTCCTTGCGATCAATGTCAAACAAGTTTTCTCATAAGAAGACAACAATATACGAATTCTGATGTCGCTCTTCTATTCAGATGACGACGACTGATAACCATACTATAGCGTTCCGTTGGATAGGATCAAGAACCTGACTTTTTTCTGTCGTCCTGCAGCGGTGTAAACGTAACCTTGATACATCCTGACACACTAAAACTGTACCAGATTGTAATTCGAACCGGAACGTTGCTTTTTCCATATGAAGTCCGTAAGAGTTCTGCACGGGAAAGGCAACTTTGAAGTTCCGACTCTTTATCTGGTAAAACTTTTTAATCTCATCATCATTTAAGACTGATTATACTTGTACTTTCAGCGTTCATTTTAGAGCATAGCCCCGCTGTGCCAGCTAAAAATAATTACAAACTGACATCTTACATAAGTATAATATAAGTCTGCGAAGGTTTCTGCCATGCGCGTAAGTTCCTACAGAAATTTTTGTGAATACCAAAGTAACAGAACGTAGTATTTCGCGTATAATGATCAAGTTAGTCATATCAGCCTTTCAACCACAATCGAACGTAAAAAATCGGCATTTTTTACAACTTCACGGAAGTGTGAGCTATACTCAGGTTCCACTACCTGTAACTTGAAAATATCTACTCTACATGTAAAATGTCAGGTATAAAAATAATTTAAAATTTTAAAATTTGTATCCTTCTATGCATAGATACCAATTAAATCCTACAGAGTAATCGTAGTGCAGAAGTCCTGCAAAGAGGTTTGTGCGAAGTCAATTACTTTTGAATCCCAAGTCATTCACAGCGGTAAAATATTAAATATTGGTTTCGGTGTGGTACAAAATCTGAACTTTGATTGAGATTTAACGTAGGTCAGGTTAATACACCAGCCATAAAAAGAGTTAGCAACCTTGTAACTTGTGTCACAAATGGAAATAATTGAGTAAACGCCGGCAGCGGTGGCCGAGCGGTCTGCGGCGTGACAGTCACGGTCTGCACGGCCGCTGCGGTGGGGGGTTCGAATCCCCCCTCGGGCATGGATATTTGTGCCGTCCTTAGTATTAGCTAGTTCATAAATAGTTTGTAAGTTTAGGGACTGATGACCCCGTAGTTAAGTCCCATAGACTATACAAACGTGTGTGTGTGTGTGTGTGTGTGTGTGTGTGTGTGAAGAATTTAAGTACACCCACAGACCATATTAACGGAGCAGTACCTACTGGCTGTATAAGAACAAGACTGCTAGACTGTATGCAAGACAGCAGATTCCCTAGGTCGGGTCTATCGGCAAAGAGTTGAAGATGGACTGGAGGAAGATAGTGAACGGACAGCATAACAACGAAATATGCGTATGAAGCATTTAGATAATAGAACATCCAGGCACATGTACAATTAAAATAATAGTTGCATAATTATATGTAGAGGCACCTGTGTTTCACAAAGCGTGAAATCGTGAAATTTTTACGAAAAGTTACAAATTTTGCTGAAAAAGAGGAACTATTTACCTGTACGTAAAATCGTGAATTAATCGACGGAATTGTTCGATCCACATAATTTGAATTTAAGAGCTGAAATTTGACTCGATCTGTTGCAGTAAAATCAGAATTTCGATGACAATCGCTTCTATACCATTTAGATATACAGTATTTATAGGTATCTGAAAGCCCCGCACCTCTTTGGTATGACGGCATATTGCTTGTCGGAAATAGTTGTTGATCTCCCGATGCATCAATTCTTATGTTTTGTTTCTGGGATGCAGCTTTTTAGTGTGGTTCTGAGTTTTGTATCGGGATAAAGACCAAACTAAAAAGACACGTGAAAATTCTGTCATGTGCGAATTGAGTACGGTAGAAGGGAAATGAAGCATAGAAATAATAAAAATTCATATACATTATTGAAAGAAGATATAGAACTGGGTTTAGTGTTTGTAGGGAAACACATAAAGTACTTTTTCTTTTTTTCTCTCCCCTCTTTTTCTTACCTTATACTGAAGATGTTGTATGTGGCTTTTGTTGGTTATTGTGCACACATCTCATCGGAGGTCAATTTCTTCCAAAACTCGATGTTTCGTTGCAGAGAGCAACTGGCTTAGTAGTAACATAAATTCTCGCTCCAAGTTCAGGTAGAAATGCCAGCACGGGAGGTACAAACACGATGTGCTTGAATCGAGTGGTGTCGAGTCCGGGGTACGTGGGGGCTATGGCAACATCGTGAAAATGGCTAATTCATTGACTTGGAAAGCGGTCATTGAGAAAATCCCGGACTTAACCAGGTAGTGGGGTGGTGCACAATCTTGCATGAAGTAAACATTACGTTCTTGGTCATCCTCATCGATCTGTGGCATCAAATATTGTTGTAACATACACTGTCTCGTTGATGGTTCTCTTGAGGAAAAAAAAAAGGGGGAAATACATTTTGTTCTTGTTCAATGCACAAAAAATGTTCCATTCAGGGGTATCAAGAAAATGTGCCAATGTTTGATGTTGGTTTTAATTGCCAAAATCCTACAGTTAAGTGTGTTAACTTTCCCATTTAAGTGGAAAGTCGCCGCGGTGGAGTAGCCGAGCGGTCTAAAGCGTCTCGCTGCGGAGCGCGCAGTTGCTCGCCGTGGAGGTTCGAGTCCTCCCGGGGGCATGGGTGTGTGTGTTGTCCTTAGGTTAGTTTACCTAGGTTTAAGTAGTTTGTAAGCTACGGACTGATGACCACGCAGTTTGTCCGATAGATTTACAAACATTTGAACCTTTTTTTTTTTTTTTTTTTTTTTTTTTTTAAAGTGGAAAGTCGACTGATCAGAAAAGATCAGCTAGAACGCTTGGGTCCTGTTGTGACGTTGCCGGGTCGTAGTTCGTTGACACTTGAAGTTCTCGTTGACCGGCGCTCTCGGTAACGACTGGTTGAAATTCCATGGGGGCAAAACTAGTCCACTACAAATCATGTAGGCGACATGTAGAATTGCAGTTCATTGACACTTCCATGGCCGGCCGCGGTGGCCGAGGGGACAGAGGCGCTTCAGTCACGATCTGCACGGCCCCTACGGTCGGGGGTTCGAATCCCCCCTCGAGCATGGATATTTGTGCCGTCCTTAGGATTAGATAGTTCATAAGTAGTTTGTCAGTTTATGGACTCATGACTCCGTAGTTAAGTCCCATAAGCTATACAACCATTTGAACATTTGACACTTCCATGAATCATTAGTGTCAAATTGTCCCTTTTTATTGCCGGCGTACAAGTCCCATTTGTAACTCACTACAAGCCAGTATGCAAATTCCTCACATAAGTAATACAAATTGTCAGAGTTTGTGTGTGGAATACGAAAGTTCGAAGTGTACAATTAGTGTGGCACGAAATTTAATAATCAATTTATAATAACGGTAGAAACACTTTTCACATAAATATCAATGAAACACTTGAGCATAATTGTTCAAATTAGAATTCAGAGTGACGTGGATTGTGGCTCATACGTTAATGTTGATTCATAATTCACTTTATCGAAATTCGATAAAGTAAAAATTTTGTTGTAACCAATTGAATGTACTCACTTATTCATATTATTATATGGTTGCTCCTTTACAGCTTATCAAGAGCTACTGTAATACACTTTCAAAAATGAAAACAAAAGTTGACACTGAAACAAAAATTACCGAAAGTAAGGTTCAAATGTTTGTAGAACTTATGGGACTTATGTACGGGGTCATCAGTCCCTAAGCTTACAAACTACTTATGAACTAGCTAAGACTAAGGACGGCACAAATATCCATGTCCGAGGGGGGATTCGAACCCCCGACCGTAGTGGCCGTGCAGACCGTGACTGGAGCATCTCAATCCCCTCGGCCACCGCGGCCGGCCGAAAGTAATTCCAAGTTATATACAGGGTGTCCAAGCTATCTTGTCTACCCACAATATCTCTGGAACAATAACAGCTATTGGAAAACGACTTTCATCGGTATCTATGTACGGCTGGGGCCCATGAATGTACATATTTGGGAATATTCTAAAACAAAAGCAAATGTGTTTTTTAACACAAAATTATGTTTTTTTTAATGGACACCCTATATTTTTTTCTTCGGCAATCCATAGCATGACAAATCACATAAAGAATGGCGTTGATTGCATCGCAATATTCCAATTACATCCCGAGATATTGCGACGCGAAGTTGACGGTTGAAATACGCGAAACGCGCGGCTAGCGCACATCCTGAGCATCATGGGGTTCTCGCCTAAGTCTCTGGACGTGTGCTAGCAGCGCATTTCGGGTTTTTCAAGCGTCAACTTCGCGTCGCAATATCTCGGGATGTAACTGGAATATTGCGATGCAATCAACGCCATTGTTTATGTGATTTGACATGCTATGGATTGCCGAAGAAAAAATATAGGGTGTCCATTTAAAAAAACATAAGTTTGTGTTAAAAAAACACATTTGCTTTTGTTTTAGAATGATTCCAAATATGTACATTTATGGGCCCCAGTCGTACATTGATATCAGTGAAAGTCGTTTTTCAATAGCTGTTATTCTTCCAGAGGTATTTTGGGTGGACAAGATAAAAAAACAGAATTACTCAAAGGATGAGACAGTACTTCTTATCACTAAATTACACATTAGTACGAATGTCATGCTGTTTTAGTTATTCGTCGTCTGATATGATCGCAAGCAACCTTGTTTTTGATTCAGTTTTGGCGAATAGCTGAAGCCTGATGTGAATGTAGGAGTTCCAAGTATTTAGTATGGAACGGTAAACACGAGCTTTGGCGCGGTTTTTCTCGACCACATCCGCGCCGCTATCGTAAACACTGGTTGCGGGACCTATTCTGGAAGCCGCGTGACTCACGCAGGATTCGCGAGGCAGCTGCCTGCCCGTCCGGCGGCAGCGGCAGCGGCAGCGGCTGATAACCGGCGATAAGGACCAGCAGAAGGCGGCTGGCGGGATCCACTGGCGGTGTCCGGCCATGTAAGGCCGGCAAGCGACGCTTCTGCAGAAGTGTTTACACCTCCCCACAGTCTGCGTCACACCGAACGGATGCCCGGGCACCGCGAGCTCACTGTTTACAGCCGAACTTGTTTCCTCGCACGAAATTGTAGATCGCGGAATACGCGTACAGCCCGTGAAACAACTCTAGAGGAATTTAGAACATCTAACCTTATTCGACATTTGCTCCTCTTCTTTGTAATCTCTCTTATCGTAGAACTTTCCGACAAAGTCGTAAACTGCATTGTCTTATGTTGTTAATAGCGTGCGCCACAACTGCTAGTCTTTTTTTGTGAGTTATTGTTCTTAGAAAGAAATAACGACAGAGTTTGTACTAAAAAACGCAATAAACTCGATTATCGATACAGTGTTTGTTCTTTCGGAATTACCCGCCCGCCCCCCGCCCCCACCCCACAAAAAAAATGCCGACCCATATCGATTAGATCAAGAGCAATTAATTTCTGATTTCTCCGGAAGCACAGACACCATATCTGTTATTCTATGCCGGCCGCGGTGGCCGAGGGGACTGAGGCGCTCCAGTCACGGTCTGCACGGCCACTACAGTCGGGGGTTCGAATCTCCCCTCGGGCATGGATATTTGTGCCGTCCTAGTTAGTAAGTAGTTCATAACTAGTTTGTAAGTTTAGGGACTGATGACCCAGTAGTTGAGTCCCATAGACTATACAAACTTTTGAACATTTTTTGTTATTCTATGTATGCCTGCAACATGAAAATGACCATTTTTGACAGAGTGCAGGAATACATCCGATACCTTGCAAGATTACAGACAGAGCCGCAAGCAAATAGAAGTTGAACAAGTAGAACTACGAACTTAGTGTGCAATATTTTGAGAGTTTTGACAGGAATAGAACCGTGCCCGCTTAATTGGCTAAGGCGACTGATGTAGTTGGCAAGCATTGATGAGCTCCACTTTCCTACACCAGTCCTGCTTTTCAGGATATGAATAAACAATATTTTATGTAAATACTATAAATTTGTGTTTGTTTATTTGTGTATAAATGTTGTAATGTCATGAAGTGATACTTAATTTTTTTTCTTTCTGTTTCATGTACGATCGAGGTGCCGAAATGAACTAGGTCATCGTCGTCACCGCCACAGCCCATATTGCTGTGTCTGGTCACTATTGATAAACAACCGACGGCTACGGAGCTACGAATCCGGCTGTGCCTTCTCTATTGCCGCGCGTCGATCGTTTGCAAAAAAGGAATAAAATGTCACTACATTCTTGTATGCCTTTGTGAGTTAACATTTTATACGAGCATTGCTCTAGCTGACTTGTATCAGATCGGAAGGCAATAAATGCAACAGTGTTCTTTTGAAACTATCTCGAATTTATTAGAACATTTATGTATTGTGTGCGTTATATTTGGAAGAAGATGATTGATTTTGATTTATTGAAAGTATTGAACTATGTCAAGAAGATAATTGGAAAGTTATTGGATTTTAACATTGACTTGTCTTCACAAGTGGCAAGCTTAAGAATGTTAACTGATAATACAAAACTTCAAATTTAGCAGGCAGTGAACTTCGATGTTAGAGTTTAAAGCATCGATATCAATTGACGTAGACTGTGATTGATTTTTTTAGAGTGAATATATAATACCAATTTTAAACTTAATTACTCCAGCCCCGCTCTTACAAGGACCTTAAATATTGTTTTATTTAATTGAAGCAAAGATTCATTGCTTGTGCTGCGGTACCTTGAATTGAAGTAAGTGATTTTCGCGGCCAAATTTATAACTAATGTTGCTAGGTAACAACCAACGGAAACTTAGTGCAAACATCTTTATTTTGAAATGGCGTTCAGTTATAACTTTTATTAAACTGTTATGGACTTGAATGACAGTTTTATCATCGCCCGTACTCCGTCCCACCACAAAGACGTCCCATAATTGTGGAATCAGGGTTCAAGTCTGGCAAAAAATTTAAACTTTGACGATGAAAGTAATTCCCTGAAACAGTCATAATTTCAATAATTAATAAACCCATTCTTACCCGCAAATAACTTTTTGACGCACAGTTTCGATCTGTAAACAGGTCATTTTCAGGGCGTTCATAGTTCTTCGTGCAGTTCCACAGGTTCCACTACGTCGTCGCGCAGTGCAGAACACGCCGACCCAGAGCAACCTACTCCACGCCACCGCCTCTAAAGATTCACAAAAACGATTAGCAATTTTCAAGCGAAAATGGTACTGATATTTGTAAATGTGACACTCATGTACCAGTACTGTTGCTGCTAAAGTCGTTGCATAGGCAGTGATATTCCATTTGTGAAACTTTTATGCATTATGTACAGGGAACCTGCGACTCTAACTTAAATAGGTTTTAGAAATTACTGCAACTAGTTACCTTTATTGACCATACCAGGTTTTGAACTGTCTACCAGCTGATCATCAGATGAGATACTAGGCACCTCGAAACTTGCTATGGTCAACAAATATCTTCTTGGAAAAAAGGGCGACTAGTTGCAGTAATTTCTGAAACCTAATCCATTTGTTATTCATCAAATGTCTGTAAATCTATCGGACCAAACTGCGTGGTCATCAAATGTTCAAATGTTTGTAGAACTTACGGGACTTAACTACGGGGTCATCAGTCCCTAAGCTTACAAACTACTTATGAACTAGCTAAGGACGGCACAAATATCCATGCCCGAGGGGGGATTCGAACCCCCGACCGTAGTGGCCGTGGAGACCGCATGGTCATCAGTCCATAGCTTACAAACTACTTAAACCTAGGTAAACTAACCTACGGACAAACACACACACCCATGCCCCAGGGAGGAATCGAACGTCCACGGCGGGCAACCGCGCGCTCCGCAGCGAGACGCTTTAGACCGCTCGGCTACTCCACCGCGGCTTGTTATTCATCGACCGTCGTGTTTCCTACACCATGGACCCCGATCTAACCTTTCACTAGGGATTTGAAAACACCTGGATCGGACATTTTCTAATAATCAAACGGGAAGAAGGGGGGGGGGGTCGAGATTCATAGCTAGCTCGTTCTTCTCAGGCAGTTTGATTTCCCTGGAGGGCCGTGTCTTGTATGTAAGCTGCCTGTTGCGACTGATTGTGATTTGCTGATGAAGAGTGGCTCTCAACAGTGAGGTCATCAGCGCCCGTTGTGATTTGCTAGCAACAATTCTCATGCTTCCTGCGATGTTGTTTAGATACACCGGGAGTATCTGAACGGCTATAACGAAACTTCGTGCAACGCTGGAGGAAGCTATTTTGAAAGTTTTTTGTACATTTATTCATACGCCATTTTTTTACCAGAAATTTCTTTCACCTGCTGTAGCACGGTAACTATCTCGAAAGTTCTGTCACCCAAGATTGTTAGCGATAAATACAAGAGTCACACAATGTGGTTTCACAGACGTTCAAATGTTTGTAGAGCTTATGGGACTTAACTACGGGGTAATCAGTCCCTAAACTTACAAACTACTTATGAAGTAGCTCATACTAAAGACGGGACAAACATCCATGCCCGGGGGGGGGGGGGGATGATTCGAACCCCGACGGGGAACGGCCTCGCGCATCGTAGCATAGCACCTCAATGCGATTGGCCGCTCCGTCGCGGCTTCACATACGTCTGGGTACGGTTATCCTCTAACACACGCTCATATGGTAATAGTACGGTGATAGTAAGTGTACGAAGAACGTTTGAAGAAGCGTGGATTATCACGGCAGAGGGAAGTAGTGCCAAGGCTAACGCTAAGGGCATTAAACCTCTGCGACAGTAGCAGATTTCTTGATGTCTGCGACAGATTGTGTAAGGATAGGGTTTTGTTGTTAATATCACGAACTGTCAGTACTCTTTCGAATCTTACATCCGACGTAATGATTTTAAGCCTGGTATGTTGAAGATAATCGTTTCAGGTGGATAACATTAGTGTCTCGTACCTGTAACATTCAGAAGAAGATATTTGAGTGGTCAGTTTCTTGTGAAGTAGGTTGCACATTGTGTAGGTATTTAGGGTTTGTTTGCTTAGTTGCCTTAATTTTGGTTTCTTGCTTTACCTTTTTGTCGTCTAGTTCTCGGCTAGCGCTTGCCGCTACCTTCGCTATTTTCGCCTAACAATTACATTTTTCATGTGCTTAATTTGCTTTTCATTAGTGGTTACAAGTCCCTAATAACCGTGTTTTTGGTATGTTACGTGTTTTAGTAGTAGTTACCCAGATTTAGAATGAAAGGATTGTTCGGATGTCTCCAATTCCTGTTTGGCCGCGTGGCGAGTTTCTTGAAAACTGCCGATAGGATCTCCAAGCGCTTTTCACTGCGCAGTAACAATATGGCACCTTGCTCTAGATTATGTGCTTGAGCTCTTGATGTTTTGGACCTTCGTATCCCCAGACATCAGCTGTTCATGACATCAGAGGTTTAATTACTGTCATGAACATGAACCTCGCTACCCTCCTATTCAGTGTGCTTTGTCTTTTAAGCAAATCAGTTAGCGTTTAAGCCTCGCGTCTGCTCGTTTGAGAACTTTGTCCCGCCCTCGTGTCTCTCCCTCGCCGACGCCCCCACCCTCCCAGTAAGTTTCCGGCCTAGCCAGACATCGAGGTATTTAACTTTTTCGCGGAAACGTATCGGCCGCGTGTACAATGTTATTTGTGTGCACAGCCTATGTTTGAGCAGGTGTTTCGGTTTGCGCGTCAACAGACCTGCGTCACACTTGTCAACGTGTACCTCAATCCGCTATTTAACAAACCGAGGCTCGACATTCCTGAGTGCCGTGTGCAGACGTGGTTTAATATGCGACGGTTTCCAACCCTTTGCTGAGACGTCCTAGTTCTTAGTGAAAACGAACTTGCACGAAAATGAAAGTCATTATTCTTGTATCATGGACAGAATTTCCCGGCGCTCTGACATAATTTCAGTTATCTCGTCCGCTTCAACTTTTTCTTGATTTATGACACGGCCGGTTTCGCAAAATTAAATGAATGGTCCCCCGGAGCAACGTTGTAGTCGCTTTCCGAAAATTTTCTATATTACGAGAAACATATGCCGTGAATGTTTTCTGATTAAACTACTTACATATGTATAAAAAGTAAGCAGGATAATGAATCACACATAGTGAAATATGTGGCTTTTCAGACATGTACTCTTGTAAGGAGTTTTTAGGAAGAAACGCTGCCTTCCCGTGAACAATGTTGTATATAAAGTTACAAAAAGTTGTATATCATTTTTTAGCATTTATGTAAACATAAATTTCGAAATTTCGGTAATGCATTAATGAAAAATTAAGAAACAGAAGTATTACTTTCGCAAAAACATTAATACAATTTACATCTGCATGGGATACTGTGCAAATAACATTTTAGTGTCTGGCAGAGGGTTTATCGAATCACCTTCATATTATTTATCTCCCTTTCCATTCGCGAATAACGCGCGGGAAGAAAGAACACCTGACTCTCTCCGTTCGAGCTCTGATTTCTCGTACTTTATTCTGATGATCTTTTCTACCTATGTAAGTGGCATTCAACAATTTATTTTCGCATTCGGAGGATAATGTCGGCGATTGGAGTTTCGCCGCAGCGATAAGCGCCGTTGTTGTAATCAGTCCCATCCCATATCCTGTATCATTTCGTAACGCTATCTCCCCTGTATTGTGACAATACAAAACGAGTTGCCCTTCTTTGGAATAATTTCTCACATTGGCTTTAAGAATTACATACTCTTTAGTCTATAAGTGATACAACATTTTATACATGCCTTATCTGATGGCAATATTATATCAATGTTAAGGCCTTTTGCATTCGTGTATGGTTTTCCAGCATTCCGAGCCTCTTTCTCACTTTTCTTGACCTCTTATCTTGTTTTAGTTGATTTTCTACCTTGGATTGGTGCATTTGAGACACTAGGAGACACACTAACACGTCTAACGTCGACCATTTTGTTACGACATACAACGTAGTTCCAGGAAGGATTAATTTTGACCGTTCATTAAAACAATCCAAAGATATCATACTCATGTCAATTCCAAAGATGAAGTACAACATTACTACGTATATAACCCTAAATGGCCAAAAAGTGAAATACAATGTTGTTCCGGGGGGGCCATTCAAAAATACATGTTTTTCTGTATACTATAAAAGTAATTAGAGAAATTTTGCTTAACCAAAAGTGGTACTTGAATTGTTGTCTACTAACGGTGAAATTAAAAAGGTGTGTTGCGGAAACGAATAAGCTCATTCTCCAACGCTGATGGCCTGGCTCTAAAAACCATTATTAGAAATTTTGTTATTCACAAGGTGCGAGCGTCATTCAAAAAATCATTAAAAGTTACACCACAATTTGCTGCCTGTTTTTTTTTTTTTTTTTTTTTTTTTTTTTTTTTTTTTTTTTTTTTTTTTTGTATCGGACTGTCCAGTTTGCGTTGATCGACACCTGTAATAAGAAGTGACCGCTCAACCCGACGTTTGAGCATCGTTTCAGCTTCATTTCACAATCTACTCTCCGTCAGACAGGTTGCACGCCTTTCGTATTTCACACACGGAAAGCACGCTCACCAATGTAACACGGCAGCGTATGTGTCATTCCTCCTTGAGTGGTACTGTTACATTAGGTAGGTATTTTTTAATTAGTGTGCCGGCCGCGGTGGCTGAGGGGACTGCGGCGCGCCACTCACAGTCTGCACGGCCGCTACGGTCGGGGGTTCGAATCCCCCCTCGGGCATGGATGTTTGTGTCGTCTTTAGTATAAGGTGGTTCACAAGTAGTTTGTAAGTTTAGGGACTGATGACCCCGCAGTTGGGTCCCTTAAGCTTAACAAACATTTGAACATTTTTTTTAATTCGTGGGTCAAGACCTCCAAGGTCCTGTTCGGGGTGGGGTGTTGCTGTCACAGGAGGAAATACAGTAAGTAGTTGAACCTTAAAACAAGCAGACCAGTGCTCGTCTGAATGCTAGTGGTTCCATAAGGTAAAACATATTCCCAAGAAAAGTGAAATGTGCTTTATATTAAAATTACGCTATTCCTTGTTGATCATCAATTTTAGTCGAATAGAAAAAGGTTGTTTCATAATAAATACAGCGTTATCACTGAAAAAACGAAATGCCTGTAAACTGTTTTCAGGTACGAGGCGATAGCTAAATTTACAAGATATAATAAATGATTTTGAGAAATTAGATTTTTTTAAAATGAACTATACAGTGGGGCGTTGCTCAACGAAGATAATTCGTTTCTAAGTGTTATCTGCAATGTTAAACCTCGTTATACCATATATATTTCGCGAATGATATCCAATTCATTGTAGGGTAAACCTTGGTAATTTCGTGAGGATTTCGGTATTAAGTTAAAGTACATAAAAATATTTTGAAAGTCTCCTGAATTACACATGTTAACCTGTCCTTAAATGCATTACTCAATATGCATAATGTTATAATTAGTTGATTCTACATTCTCTCCTTCATGATTTCATCAAGTAAGAATTTTGTAGGTTATTTCGTGATACTCTTGACAAGTTGCTGACATTACTCGGGTAATTTCGTGATAATGCATTAATTACGTAATAAAAGATTTTATTTTGACGTTTTACGACATTGAGACTTATTTATGATAATAATGATAAATTACTGACAAAGTAATGAGAAAAACACTGAATTGAATTTACTGATTAAACGAAAGCCTCAGTTTAGTCTTCATCAGAAAGGTTTTGACACTTGTTGAACATAAAAAGTCTTCACTGTTTTCAAAAGTATGTTGACACTTCGAATGGTACCACATTAAACAAAAACTACACTATAATTACCTGACATCTTATTCAGGTTGTTTTATATGAGGCGATCTTTATTGTAATGGTTATTGATCCCTTTATGAGGTCTTTATTTGCCATCGAATGCTTATTGATTTTACATTGATGACTAGTTTCTACTTCTTAAAGAGTCATTATCATATCTTAATTGTCCAGACATGATAAGTAATATGTTCCAGATTAACCAACATAATAGTGGCAAATTATAAATGGTATGCACATCATCAATCAAATATGCCTTTGGGTCATGTTGTTCAAGACCCTGTGCTATACTGTCCCACATGTCCAGGCAGTGAATTCATAGTTCCAGTATTTGAGAAGACTGTCTAGGGTGGCGCAAGATGGCAGTTAATATGCTAAGATTTTTACTAGCGAAGCTAAGACTATTACGTCGAAACTAACTAACGCAAAACACAAACCTTAATCAGAAAAATTTATTCATATCACATAAACAACTGTGCAAAATAAAAATAAAAAAATGTTATCTTGTTAATATGAGGAGTAATCAGCACTTTGAAAACACGTGGTATTCTGCAGCGTGAAATCGACAGACAACCACCACCAACGGAACAAACCAACTGACTGTGCTGCCAAGGCCTCTGGTAGCGCGGCGTGAAATGCCGCTGCAGGTAGGGGGCGTGTTCTGCTGTCTGTGGGCCAGTGAGAGTTCTTCTAGCTTGCTTGCTAAATCCGTGATGAATCCACAAAGTATCACGAAATAAGCAATGCCACGAACTTACCCAACCAGTAAAATTAAATATTTCAATAAAAGCTGTCTTGGTTGTAGAGTGTTTTATTATTCTTTGGTGACGCGTTTCGACCTTTAGCAGGGCATCCTCAGATTATCTGCGTGATAGAATTTACACAAGAATTACAAAACGGGTGGTAGTGGAACATGGGCTTATTTTGTGCTAAACGTTAACAGTAATGGTGGTTCCTGAAGGTAATTCAACAACGGTTTTGTTCTTTTCACACCATTATCGCGTCTTCTGCATATCAATTCTCGTTACTCGATTATTTGTAAGGCTATGAAGAAATTCAGAAATGCAGAAAACGTTCATATACCGCAAACCAACGTACGGTGTTACAGCATGGAGAGTGCCTTCTAAGTTTTATTTTCCATCTATACTATCTACGTAGTGAAAGATAAGCCCATGTCCCCTTCTCACCTCTTTCGTAATTTCCGTTTTGTAATTCTTGTGCAAATTTTGTCACGCAGGTAATCGGAGGATGCCCTGGTAAAGGGCGAAACGCGTCAGTAAAGAATAATAAAACACTCAGCAACCAAGACGGCTATTATTGAAGAGAGATATAATTTTCTGTCGGAATGTATCTAAAATAGGAAGTGTTTCATTCAGAAAATAGACTAAAATCCATCCTATAATCTGCAATACTGTTTTTTACAAGAAAGTTGTTTCAACAGACGAAAATTAAATTCGTCGACTTTGAAATTACACACATAATTATGTTGTGGTTCAGGGAGGGGTCAAGGTCGCCGAAATATTCTTAGTTGGAAGGGGTTCGCGTTTTCAGAAAATGTTGGGAAACTCTGCAATAGGTGATATGGGTTACTTCAGAAAAATACATACTGGATGAAAAAAAAAAAAGTGAAGAACTCACAATGTCGAGGAAGTAATGAAACTAGACAGGTTGGAAAGGTTTCTGATGTTATCTTTGTGCTGACAGAACGTGGGAGTACACACTTATCAATATAATATCTGACCTAGATGTGTTCTGTCGACTTTCAAAAAGGTCTGTTTACATGAGGTTTTATATCCGTTGCTCAACAGATCATTTAAGAGAACCAGAATTTTATTCCCTCTTAAGAAAAAAAGGTGGATAATAAACAACAGAAAACCTAACCTTTTGCAGGAAGGCGTCGGTTTTCTACTCAGATACGTCAAGGTTTCTTTTCTACAATTCCAATCCAATCAGTAAGTGTTGTATGTAACAAACGTATATGGAATGCATTACCTACATCATTTAACGTACCGATCAGCCACTACAGCTGTAGCTGAAGGAAAAACCTCAGATCCGTGACAGTTAAACATGAAAAACAAACAGTTCCCGAACAAATGTTAAATAAATAAAATAAAAAGGAGAAACTAATACACGATTGTTGCGACATGTGAACTACAAGAGGCAAGAATCTTCAACACATGCGTTTAATAAGCAAAAGTAATTACACTCCTGGTTTAAGAATCATGAAAGAAGGTTGTATACGTGAAAGAGACCAGGAGCCATCGGAAGGTACCAGACAGATTTTATAATGGTAACACAGACCTTTCGGAACCAGGTTTTGAACTGCTATAGATCATGGGCAAATATAGACTCTGACCATATTAGTCATTAACTGTAGGGTGAAACTGAAAAGAGTGCAGAAAGTTGGGCAAATAAGGAGATGGGACCTGAAGTTCTCGAGATTTTCAGAGGGAGATTTAGGCAACAATGACAGAAACAGGGGGAAATAACACAATAGACGAGTAATGAATAGCATTGAGAGATGAAATAGTGAAGGCAGCAGAAGACGAATTAGGTAGAAAGGCAAGACCTACAAAATTTTTTTGAATAGCACAGGAAATACTAAATTTAATTGATAATACAACAATGAAGTAAATGAAACAGGCAAAACGGAGTACAGACGACTAAGAAATGGGATTGACAGGAAGTGCAAAATAGCTAAGCAGGAGTGGCAAGAAGGCATATGCATGCCTGTAGAGTTTTGTGTCCCAGCCTCGTCGCCGCTTTTGTGTCTCGTTTCCGTCGTAGGTGTCGGTGGCCGAGTGGATTGAGACCGACACAGGAATAAAGATAGCACGCTGGTGTAGGTACGAAGGGGAGCAGCCGGAAACTAGAAACACTAGAGTAAATTGGAACGAGATATATATTGCACAGAATTTATACAATACTTAACTTTTACATAGTACTGCAGAATGCTGATACATATTTGAGCTAGAGGCCTGCCTAGTGCCTGTCCGATAATCAAGTCTTTACTGGTGCCTATCTGATTTCGAAGTGTTCACTGGTTCCTATCTCAGTTCCAAGTGAACGATGTCGTTCAGTGGTGGCCACGAGCGGAGTTGTCGCAGAGGGCGCTCGTGGCTGTCGTCGTAAGAACGCCGCGCCGTGCGTGCATGGAGGCGCGCGGCGAAAGTAGGCACTTTGGACTAGTGCGACACCACATAGAGTAATGTGTACACAGTGGAAATATTGATACCGCCTATAGGAAAATAAAAGAGAAATGTGAAGAAAAGAAGGCAGATGTATGACTGTAAAGAACTCAGATGGAAAACCAGTACTCAACAAAGAACGGAAAGCTGATAGGTGGAATGAGTATATAGAGGGGCTCTACAAAGAAAATGAACTTCGAGACAGTATTATAGGAAGGAAGAGGACGTAGATGAAAATGAAATAGGAGATACTATACTGAGAGAAGAATTTGACAGAGCACCGAAAGACCTAAGTCGAAACAAGTCCCTGGAGTGGACGACATTCCCTCAGTTCAATAAGTCACGGTTGGAAAATTTTAACACGAATTATTTACTGTTAGAAGCCGACCTCGGGGAAGATCAGTTTGGATGCAGGAGAAATATAGGCATACGTGAGGCAATACTCACTTTACGGCTTATCTTAGATTAAGGAAAGGCAGACCTACATTTCTAGCTTTTTTAGGTTTGGAGAAAGCTTTTGATAATGTAGATTGTAATACACTTTTTCAGATCTTGAAATCAGCAGGACTAAAATACAGGTAACGGAAAGTTATTTACAACTTGTACTAATACCAGATAGCAGTTATCAAACTTGAAGCGCATGAAAGGGATGCAGAGTTTGGGAAGGGAGTACGACAGGGTTGTAGCCTTTCTCCAATGTTATTCAATTTCTACAGTGAGCAAGATATAAATGAAAGCGAGGAGAAATTTGGAGAAGAAATTAGAGGGCGAAGAAATAAAAACATTGCGTTTTGCCGATGACATTGTAATTCTGTCAGAGACAACAAAAGAGCTGGATGAGCAGTTGAACCGAATGGAGAGTGTATTGAAAGGTGCATAACAATGGTAATGGAGTGCAGTCCAAGAAAATCAGGCGATGCTGAAGATATTAGATTAGGTAACGAGATGATAAAGGTGGTAGATGAGTTTTGTGACTTGGGCAGTAAAATATGATGGTCGCAGTGCAGGGGATATAAAATGTAGAATGGTAAAAATTCGTTTTTCAAAAAGAGAAATTTGCTAGTATCGAATATTAATTTAGGTGTAAGGAAGTTCTTTTTGAAGGCATTTGTGTGGAGTGCTGCTTTCTATTCGGACGATAAAGTGCTAACAGGAAGAGGGTAGAGGCTTTTGGAACGTGGTGCTACAGAAGAATGTGAAAATTAGATGGGTGGATCGCATAACGAATGAGGAGGTACTGAATAGAATTGAATTTCTGACATACCCTGACTGAAGGAAGGGCTAGATTGGTAGGACACATTCCTAGACATCAAGGAAACGTGAATTTAGCGCTGGGGGAGGGGGGGGAGTGTTTGGGGTAAAAATTGCAGAGGGAGACGAAGAGAAGAATACAGTAAGCAGATTAAAGTAGATGTAGGTTGCCGTTCTTATGAGGAGATGAAGAGGTTTGCTCAGGATAGAGTAAGGTGGAGAGCTGCATCAAACCAGTCTCCGGACTGACAGCAACAACACATGACGTGATATCTCCTTAAGTTTACGACGTGAGCGGTTCTTACCCCCACAGCGATTGTTGTCTGATTCTAACGAATACCTGTACTAAGTATGGTTCACATCTGTCGATCGGTTCAGGATGGAATGTGGAACATACAGACACATTCGCATATGTATATATATATATACAGTCATTTATATGATATGTACGTATAATAATATAGTAAGGACAGTTTACAACTCACCACAAAACCGTGGCGACGAGCTGCGACAGGCACTTACAAAAGACACACACAAACAACACTTTCAGCTATCGCCCATGGCCTTCTTCAGAAAATTGAACACTCACGCAATCACACAGGTACACAACACAGTCATACAACCATCACCTCCGGCTGACGCACTTCGAAGCTGAAAGTGTTGTAGCCTATGTGTGTGTCTTTTATATGTGACTATCGCAGCTCGTCGCCTCATCTTTGCGGTGAGTTGTAAACTTTCCTTACTATATTATTAATTCCAACCTGGACTTTCCATTATTATATGTACGTATAGTGTACGCATATGTATATCGTACACTCGATGTAATTCGACTTTCTAGAAATGCCTTCTTCAGCCATGCATGTAACGCGGCACGTACAATGAAATCCCCAAGAAGTCCTTGTTTGGAGCAGTGACGGTGATTTTTGGCGATGCTAGCATTCCGCGGAAGGAGACGGCGGCTTGTTTAGAAGCGCTCTGCTCCGCCAGGAAGTCACGTACGCAGCGCGCCAGACGCAAATGTTGTGACTCAGCGCGGAGAGCCGCTATCCTTCTGAATCTGGCGACCTGCTTCCCGGAGGGCGACCGCCGGCTCCCAGCCGTCTGCGACCGCGCCTTCCTGGAGGGGAGGGGAGGGAATCCTGGAGCGTGAGTGTGCCCCACCAGGCGGGAACAGCCGCGGTGGTTCCGAGACCCGCAAATACCCAGAACTCCTCCACTCGCGGTCTCTCGCTCTCAAAACTTTCCGATACTACGAGCGTCAGTGTTGTCACTGACTGAACACTGGTTAACCAAAACAACTCTAGCACGTTCTAATGATCCACTAACTTCCGTGTAGTAAATGGCAATACTGACCTCGTTTAACCCTTTAATGCACGACTCTTTATTTATAAATTATTGTTAAAGAAAGAAGGATAGGAAAGAAAGGATTGATAGTGGCCGCATATATACTGAGAAAAATATTTAAAAAATCCTTAAAATTAATATGCACTGCTAGCAACAAAAAGATCATAGCTCAACTATATAGTTCTTCCATGATGTACCCGATGCAGTAAATGTCACTACTATGCCCCTTGTATTTCCGGAAAGTAACTCACAATACAACAGTGGTATGTTATTCACTACTTTTACATGGAAAAAGAGGAATACTAAAGTAAACAAACGCACAAGTTAGGAGTAACTCAATGCAGCCAACTGTCGAACAGATTCAGAAGCACTCTGCAATTTATAATTTCCAGGACAAGCTATTACCATATGTAACTTTACGTATACAAGCAACTACAGATGAATTTGTGGTATAATGATGATCACTTTGAGAGATAATAGAAAAAAAAGTACGTAGCGGATAAGCTACACTATGCATTAAAGGGTTAAGCACTCTGTTATACAACCAAGTTCTCGGTCACATTCTGCGTGCAGCAGTTAGTCTGCCCCATGAAAAATGACAAGATAACTGTACTTATTTGGCGATCTAGGAGTGGCATTTGGGAACTATAATTCTGTATAACGTAACTGTGTTATTATTTATTGATTTTGTCTCTTCAGATTGCAAATAAAAATTGTTTCTATAGCCTGTTTCACTTGATAGGATTGGCTATAAAAATAGTATATTGACAGGGTGATTATGAGTCTATATGCGGCAGATGCTATAGGCGTCGGACACAACATACATACAAAGAAATGGGAGCACACATTTAACACAAGTAAAAAAGTGTCTTCATCTCTGAAATATCACAGTACCTCGTCGTCGAAGCAATTTTATCTCCATAGATAATATCTCTCAAAAACGTACTGTTCAGATGACATCATTGCTGTAACTGTCACAGTGATCATGATTTTCATGCCAACACTTCACACCTACACTGCGAAGGGAGCATAGCGTCATCATGCCTTATTTACTGATTTTCCCCCTTCAGGTTACATACAAAAATGTATTTGGTAGGGTTGGCTACAAAAATTTCAAATTTACAGGGTGGCTGAGTTTAAATGCTGTATTAGCTAGAGGCGTTGGGTCTTCTCAGAACGGATGTGGTGACATTGTCTATAATGACCAAATTTCTTAGATATGCGTCTGATCTGCGTTTTGGGAATTTAGGGGTGCAAAATACGCACATTTGGGGTACATGAGATGAGAGATGGGAAAGATCCACCGTCGTTCAACAACCGAGTTAGGAAACTCTCCGAAAATTTTGGTAACGTTGCCAAAGTGTAGCAAATAAGTTAAATGATGCCAAAATTAGATAAGGGCAGCCATGTTAGAGGCGTTCGACCACTTTGAAAGCAAGGTTTTGTGTACCGACTATTTCAAATCAATAAACGGGTTGAAACGGGATATCCAGATGCTCTGTGACCATAATGGTGTTGATAGAGAGGATGAAACACAAAAGGTTGAAATATTACGAGAGGTCTTCAAATGAAAATGTGCGAAACGTCTTAACTACTAAACCGGTTGAAATTTGAATATACCGCTTTGGGATAACGTACTGTGACCTCTAGGGACGCGAAGCATGCGTCGTCACCTACCTCTAAAAATTCGAGGCTGTGCCCTCAGTAGGCAGAGTGATGCTCGCCGTCCTTTCGGAAGTACGAGGTCCGATACTCATCGATTTCTTCGAGCACGGAAAAACCATTAACAGTGACGTGTGCTGTGAGAGACGCCGCAACCTACCCAAGTCCATCAAGTGCAAAAGGCCTGGGCTGCTCACGGAGGCAGTGGTTGTGCTCCATGATGACAGGCGTCCACACGTCTAAAGGGTTACACAAAACGGAATGGCCACGTTAAAGTCGGAGCAGCTTGACCGACCATCTGCCCAATAGCCCGGTCATGTCTCCATGTAACTGTGACTGCCATCTAAACAGAGGGTATATATATCGGAGGGAAACAACTCGGACGACGAACTGAAGGATACAGTAGCGTTAAACATATCTCTGTTGATTACTTTTGTATAAAGACTTCAGTTATACAAGCAGTGTCGTTTCCTCCTCTACGCCTTCACACTAACGGCTAAATGGCATATTGAAATAAGTGTGACACGGACAGAACAGCAAGTGAAATCACTCATCAGAGAAAAGGCCGCTGCACTGATGAGACAACAATTCCATTTCACACAGAGTATACAAAGGAACTTGCCACTCTCGTAGTAACAGTGTACCGAAAGTCTCCAGTGGACAGAAGTGTTCCCACGGACTGGATAAAAAGACGCAGGTGATCCCTGTATACAAGAAGGGTCGTCCATCAGATGCGCAAAGCTATAGGCCTATACGAGGTGAGTCAGTTACAGAATTTTGGAACACATTTCATGTTCGAATATTATGACATTTCTGGACACCGAAAATCTCCTTTATAGAAATCAATATGGCTTCCGAAAGTAGCGATCAGGTGAAACACAAGTAGACATATTCCTCAAGGAGATCCAGAGCCTCTCTCATGGACCACAGACATTGCCGAGGTGGGGTGGCTTACGTGCCTCAACGATACAGCTAGCCGTATCATAGGTACAACCACAGCGGAGAGGTCAGACACACGTGTGGTTCCTGAAGAGGGGCAGCAGCCTTTTCAGTAGTTACAGGTGCAACAGTCTGGATGATTGACTGAGCTGGCCTTGGAACAAGAGCTAACATGGCTTTGCCATGCAGTCACTGCTAACGGGTGAAAGTAAGGGAAAGCTACAGTCTTTAATTTTCCCAAGGACATGCAGCTCTACTGTGTGAATATATGAAGAGGGTATCTTCTTGGGTAAAATACTCCGGAGGTGAAATAGTCCCGCATTCGGATCTCCAGGCGGGCACTGCTCGTCCTGCCGAAAGTATGCGTAGTTACCCATCAGCGTCACGCTTCGCCAAGCCGAGCGATGGCATACGCGCGGAAACCCGGAATATAGGCTTCTTGGCAGCAGGTAGTAGTTGCCGAATTCGTATGTTCCATTCGGGGATTGATTTAGGGCAGTTGCCGATTTCGAGTGGTCGGTTTTTCCAGCAGCAGGTAGAATTTTTGTGAGCCAGGAAGCCGCTCGGGAGTGGCTATACGCTCCAAGGCGCCTTGCTGCGGCGTGCACGGCTGCTACCCGTCGGAGATTCGAGTCGTCTCTCGGCCATGAGTGTGTGTGTGTGTGTGTGTGTGTGTGTGTGTGTGTTGTCCTTAGCATAAATTTAAGTAGTTAGAAAGTCTAGGGACTGATAATCATTGCAGTTTGGTCCCATAGGTTTACAAACATTTCAAAATTTGATTCTGAGGCGGGGCGAGACAGATCGTCTGTGCAACAGCTTTGCGCAACTCTTCCGTCTGTCAAGTCTCGCCTACAGAAGAGACAAGTGACTGGTGGATCGACGAACTCCAGTGCAGTAGGTGAGACACCAATTAAATGTTTCACAAGAACCTCAAAAACGGCAGCCAATCACCAACGTTTCTGTATTTCCTCACCTTCTCATTATGGGATACAGAAACTTTCGCCGCGGTGTAGTAGCCGAGCGGTCTAAGGCGCCTCGCTGCGGGGCGCGCGGTTGCTCGCCGCCGGAGGTTCGAGTCCTCCCTAGGGCATGGGTGTGTGTGTGTTGTACTTAGGTTAGTTTAAGTAGTTTTTAAGCTACGGACTGATGACCACGCAGTTTGGTCTGATAGATTTACAAACATTTGAAAATTTGAACATAAACCTTCACAATGATGATGATGATTTCGTGTTGCTGTTAGACCCCAGATGCGATCGTGTTCGGCCTCCTGGTGGATGTCTTTAGTTGACTCCACATGACGACTTGGGTGTCGATGAAGATGAGGACAGCACAGCACCCAGTCCCCGAGTGGGGATCGAACCCGTGCCCCCTGCGTAGCAATCTACCACGTTGTCCACTGGAATACGTAGGCGGACACTTTACTCCATATGTGCACCTCAGATCACAGCGCGCAACAGAGCTAATTTACGTACTGGCTCAGAAACACCATTTCTAGACCATAGAAACGTCGTTAGATGTGTTTTTAACACACATGAAAGCACTTCATGTATTGCGTCTGGATACAGGAAGGAAGGAACATTGGGTTTAGCGCTCCGTTGACTTTATAGGGAATAGGATGCCTGTCTGATAGTTTGAAGTATCGTTTTATTGGTGCCTTTTATTCCTATTGTTCGAGTCCTCCCTGACTTTCGAAATATTCAAATGGGACTCGCGTTCGAGAGGACGGGGATTCAGCCGGTCGCAGTGACCGAGCGGTCTGCGGCGCGCCAGCAGTCGCGTTCTGAGTAGCCACTACGGTCGGGGTTCGAATCCCTTCTTGGGCATGGATATTTGTGCCGTCCTTAGTATTAGCTAGTTCGTATGTAGTTTGACGAGGATTCACACCCGTCATCGTGATGTAAGTTTATCTGCTTTTTCCCTAATCAGTCCTGGCGAATTCTACGATGGTTCTTTCCAAAGGGTACAGCCGATTTCCTTCCCCATCCATGACAAAAAATATCCGATCACATTCTCCGCCTCTAATGACCACGATGTCGACGGAATGTTAAATCCTAGCCTTTCTTCCTTCGTTCCTTTTTTTAGAAATAGTAATGGAATCGACAAAATTCGTGATTGTGGAGTTGGCAGGCCAAATATTTGGCTCTTATTTCCAAATGTTTGTTTAGGGAATAGTCGTGCACTGGAGTGGATGTCTTTACACGCGGCAAAATGTGTGAGGTAAATAGACTTGTAGAGCTCACGAAAACAAGGCCCTGTTACGGGGAGGTTTTGAATACGTGACTTTGCTGAGTAGAAAGCGAGAACTGGGAAATCCAACCAGGACGTGTTTAACATCACCGACAAAGCGGAATTTATAACGAAAGAGCTCACATAAATCTTCCCTTTTTTTGGAGTTGTTAATTGTACAGCCAACGATGTCCGTATCATTGTGATTATTCCTACTTTATTTTATCTTAGAAATACATTTTGAAGGTTTCTACCTCACTTTTGTTTGCGGCTTTTATATTATATCTAGCAGATGTGCAGATTCCGCTTTACTATTGTCAAGAGCAAGACGTGTCGTTTTCTAACATTATGTGAATATAAAATGGAGAACATAACCGACTAGAAAGCGAGCACATGATGTAAGCCATGGAGCTTACTGTTTGTACCGGTAACAATCTTCATCACTTACAACACACTATATCACACTCTCGCTCTCTTTGTAGAACACTAACTGAATATCGACAGGTACTACACTTGAGATTGCACAATGCTACTTGTTGTAAAGAAATTTGAAAATGATATTTGCATACGTAAATGTTTGCTTCGGAAAATCTTGGCCAACAGTTTATGCAATTATGATATTTCGTAATCTCGGTCAACATGAACCCCAACTTCCTGGCTACTGGGGGAGCGGTGATTTACCTGAGGATATGGGAAAATTGTGGTGATGGTACAGCAAATGAAACAGCGTAGAGACGCCTAGAATTCTGCCAAGACTATTCGCTGACTAATACAGTGATCTAGTTAACAAAACGACGTTTACACGCCGCGGTGGAGTAGCCGAGCGGTCTAAAGCGTCTCGCTGCGGAGCGTACGGTTGCTCGCCGTGGAGGTTCGAGTGCTCCCTGGGGCATGGGTGTGTGTGTTTGCCCTTAGGTTAGTTTACCTAGGTTTAAGTAGTTTGTAAGCTACGGACTGATGACCACGATAGATTTACAAACATTTGAAACATTTGAGACGTTTACACACTTAGACTTCACGACACGTCTTATACCGGAATCAAATTGCTTACGGGTACATACTCTGTAATAAAGTAAGGAACACTGAGAGCTACTAAACTACAACAAGACCCGGAGCTAATTGCAAATCACATCATTAGCTCCAGACGTTTTAAAAAATCCAGCTGAAACTAGGAAACAAACGAAAGGTATTTCTGCTTGCAGGTACGACCTTAAGAGCACTCCTGACTATTTAGTGGGATCCAAAACTTAATACATGTTCGACAGAAACCCACAAGAACTGTGGGAAGAAGTAAATTATTATCTGAGCTTACGCCCATATTAAGCCAGGTGAGACTTGTCATACAACACTGGTTGCAAGATCGATTTGAAGACATCAGAAGAGTATAAATTATTTGGTAGCTATCGCTTTTGACTCATACCTTAACATGAATGCTTTGAGGAGTCACCTACAAAAAGAAGTAAGACAAAGTGTTTTGATCATTCTCATTGATCGATAGCCTAAACAGCAGTGAAACAAGCAGCGGCGATAAAAGGAATACGTCTCCTACTCAGAGAGGACGAGAACCGAAGAAGAGAGTCTAAATCAGGCTGTCCACTAAGCTTTTATGGAATGCTTCAAAGAGGTGGTTGCAGAAAAAATACAGCTCATATCAGACACCGAAAGAAAAAAGTACAGTTGCAACAGAAATAGACCTTTATTTAAGTATTAAGAGCATATCGTGTCAAGACAAACCATATACATGGTGGCAAACAAGAAAAGATAAATTTCCGTGTTTGGCAAATCTAGCACCAGGAAGTAATATTTATTCAGAGCGTCTTTCTCTGAACCTGGGAATGTCTATGAACAGGAAACTACTGCCTAAAAATGCATTAAAATCAGTGTTTGCATCACAATCTTCCACTAATAAATTGTAATTACGACAATTATAACGCAGAGACTTTTATTGTTTCATTTGATACCTAGCTTTTTGTTAATTGTAGTTCAGAAATTGATTATGTACCAATTATAGATTTAATTATTGCAACAAAAATACCCCCTGCGGAGCGGCCAAGCGCATTGAGGCGCTGTGTTCCGATGTGCGAGAGCGTTCCCCGTCGAGGGTTCGAATCCCCTTTCGGACATGGATGTTTGTGTCGACTTTAGTGTAAGGTAGTTCATAAGTAGTTTGTAAGTTTGGGGACTGATAACCCCGCAGTTAAGTCCCTTAAGCTTAACAGACATTTGAACATTTTGAACAACCAAAACTACATTATTTTAATAAAATAAACTATATTTTCATTTTATAAATTATCAGACTACATAAAAATCTTATTTATGTACATTGTATTCGGCCGAATAGTACTGAGATATTCGGTATTCGGCCGATTAGCAGCCGAATACCGAATGATAGTCGAATATCGTTGCAAGTCTATTATAAACATCGATTACCTTCAAAATCACATGTCTGCAGAAAATGGCCAAAAATTTGTGGCACGTAACAACGCAAAATATTATTTGACGTGATCTCTGCGAGGCGGTCTAAATATTTTTGATTAAGTAGGTGTCTATAGTCTTGACAGCAAATTTATTAACAGTGATGACCGGTTTCAACTCATTTCCGTGTCATCCTCGGATCAACTTACGTGTTTGTCAGACACAACCATTGACAAACACGTAAAATGATCCGAGGATGACTCGGAAATGAGTTGAAACCAGTTATCACTGTTAATAAATTTGCGGTCAAGACTATAGCTACTGTCTACTTAATCAAAAATAATGCGGAAGTCATTACTGATTTCGGAACTTGTTATGAACACGAAGTGTGGGAAATGCTTGCTTTTACCTGGGCGCGAATTTTCTTTCGCTTACCGACACGGCTATTCCAACAGTTTGTAACTTATACAGGGTATCCAGAAAAGGACTCCCTGATTTCAAAATTAAATATCTCGAAAACAAAGATCGATAGAGGAATGCAGTAAACGGTATGTTTATTGCGAAAGATGTAAGAAGTTTATACAGCAGTTTGAAATAATAGTTACAAAATCTGCTAACAGATGGCGCTGTAATCGCCTTACGTAATGCCTAGTTTAAATAGTGATCCGAAGCCTAGAGCGATCAGTTCCACTATTGAAACGTGAAAGGAGGTTAGCGTACCGAAGGAAGAGATTAAAACCATGTACTCCATTGAACAACGCGTTTTTCTGGTGCTAGAGTACCACAGGTTAGAAGAGAGCCCTACGGCCACAAGGCGAAGTTTTCAAGCACGATTTAATGTTCCAAAAGGACCTGATGCGAAAACTGTTCGTACGCTCTTCGCAAAAATTCAACGAACACGCAGAGTAACTGCTGATCTAGTGGGACATGTTGGCCGCAAGAAAACCGCAGTTGCGCCTGAAAATATCGCCACCAGTTTCTGGAATTATTCAGCGAAATCCAGTGGCATCTGTCCGTAGAATTGCATCTGAGACTGGTTAGAAGCGTTCCAGCACGCAGAAAATACTGAGAAAGAGCCTACACATGTTTCCATTCAAAATTCAAACGCACTAGGCCATACCGTATGAGCTGTGCAACAAAGGGTTGCCTTTGCTAATCAGATGCTCACAATGATTGATAGTGAAGGATTTTATGTTGGCTGCATCTGGTTTACAGATGAAGTACACTTCCACCTGAATGGATACGTGAATAAGCAGAACTGGCGATTTTGGGGTTCCGAAAAGCCATGTCGGTGTGAAGCGAAACCCCTGTATTCTCCTAAAATTACTGTGTGGGCTGCAGTATGCAGCAGAGGCATTATTGGTCCTTTCTTCATTCGAGAAACGCTCACTGGTGCACGTTACGTTGCAATTTTGGAACAATATGTCGCCACACAGCAATCGTTAGAGGATCGACAACCAGGTACTGAATGGTTTATGTAAGATGGAGCCCGACCACATCGGACCGAACAGGTGTTTCGCTTTCTTGAGGAATAGTTCGGGAATCGAGTCATTGCTTTGGAATATCCCAAATTTGCTGGTGCACGCATGGATTGGCCTCCATATTCGCCGGATTTGAATCCCTGTGACTTTTTTTTTCGTGGGGCACAATGAAAGACATGGTCTACCCGAAGCAACCCCCCACGCTGGACGAGCTTGAATCGGCGATCTCTGCGGCATGTGAATCCATTTCGGTTGAGACACTACGAAATGTGATGGCGAATTTCATTCGCCGTTTTCGCCACGTCTGTAGTGCCAATGGTGAACATTTTGAAAACATTGTGATGTGATTGTTTACAAAGAGTGTTTTCATACTACTATTTCACGAATGTATGCTGATATGAGCTGTACCGTGTACAGCGCCATCTGTTAGCAGCTTTTGTAACTATTATTTCAAACTGCTGTATAAACTTCTTACAGCTTTCGCAATAAACGTACCGTTTACTACATTCCTCTATCGATCTTTGTTTTCGAGATATTTAATTTTGAAATCAGGGAGCCCTTTTCTGGACACCCTGTATTATTATCATTCTTCTTAGGATCTTCTGAAGGCTTGGTATCTGCTGCACCATTAACTGACATTGTTTTAAGGAATTTTACCAAATATGACTTATTTCTGATAAACGTTGAATGCTCCATAAACAACTGTGAGGCGCGGATGTGGCCTTCAGGGAGACTTCGCCCATGCTAAGGGTGGGGTGGGGAATTAGCTACAGGCTTGCATTGGGGACAATTCATGCGGTTCAGTGAGAGTTCGAGTATCATAGAAACTGGTGCCTTCACCAAAGTAAGCGCTCATATTACTAGCCATGTTTCCCATCGCCCACAGGCTGACTCCGGAGGTTCAGAAGAGAATCTGAACCACAGCGGTGCCTGGGCAAGCTCAAGACTTAAATGTTTCTCACGCAATAAAAATTGTGATAAAATGATCTGAAACGAGGATAAAACGAAGAATGATAAATACACAGTGACTCGAAAAACATCTACAACGCTTAGTATTTTGTGCGAAAAGGAAAACTGATCGCTTTTCAAGAAGGAACTCATATCCGGAAATACTCCGTTTGGGCGCTGGACAGCAGTCTAGTCTGAGAATAAACTGCTATGATCCGATTACTTTTGGTCCCTGAATACTGAAGGTACGCAACCCATCAGACATCTGTGTATTGCGGATGGGTGTCCTGATGCTAGTAACATTCCTGCACAAAGTATCAAAGTATGAGACGGGTGTGCGTTCCTCATTACGTCATTAAATATAAGTAGTACATCACGATGTCTACATTACAAAAGGGCTTAGAACTGCGTAAGTAGCACGTTAATGCAGGGCGTACATCGACGGTACAGAGATGCACGCACATGAACAAATACGTGCGGTTTTCTTTGAACTGTTTTGATCGGTCTACGGAGTCGAGTAATAAGGTCCAAATGTTCAAATGTTTGTCAGCCTTACGGGATTTAACTGCGGGTTCATCAGTCCCTAAACTAAGAAACTACTTATGAACTACCTTATACTAAAGACAGCACAAACATTCATACCCGAGGGGGAATTCTAAACCCCGACGGGGAACGGCCTCGCGCATAGCAGCACAGCGCCTCAACACGCTCGGCCACTTCTCGGCGGCTAATAAGGTCCTGCGCAGATGTTACAGTAGTGCCATACACCATACTCTTAAAGTTACCCCACAGGAAATAGTCAAATCTAGCGACTGGTGTGACATTGGGCATCGATTGACATCGATTGGCATTAGGGTTGTTCCGCACAGCGACATCAAAGCGTGCTGGAGCTCCATCGTGTTGCAGCCACATTCCCATTCTCACATTTAGTGGCACTGCGTCCAGCAGGGTAGGCAAAACATCTCGAAGAATTGTGAGGCAGATCAGGTCTGTCTGTTTAGCAGCATCTATGGCCGAAAAATACAGTCACCAAGTATCCGGGGCCAGATGTGAATACCGAACCTCTATTGATGATTGTAAACCATCTGGGGAAGCGGATTTTCATCCGCCTAAACATGCATCTTGTGCATCTTTACCAATCCGTCTCTAGTAAACGTGTATTCATCCACGAATAACACCAAGCTCGGGAATTGTGGCTGGAGTTTACATTGTTGTAAATACCATTCGGCCGTGGGTAATCCTCCTCCTGTAATGCCTGGACTAAGGATGGAGCTGGTAATCACGGACAACACGCCAAACAACACTTTTATCTGTCTGCGCTACCTGCCAGGTGCTGGAGACACGGTCGTCTTTGAACTTTCTCAACGCGTTGTCTTCCGACAAAAGTGTCCGAGTTGAGCGCGGACGACTTTTCGGCACCTATTAGAGTACAAACAGTAGATGGTGAATAGTAGTTGATGGTACCAAGCACTAGGTGTTCTTACTTTACTGTACAATTGGCGAACCTCAGGCAGAAAATACCTACGCTAAACTTTCTGTCGTAGGCGTCTTTCGATGGCCGCGAACGTGAAATGATGGGGTATATGTCTGTTTCGAAAAATTTCTGCATACAAGAGTGCATCAGCTCTCTTCCACTGCAATCCAGTTTGCCGTATGCAAGTATTATGTCCGTCATTTCCGCAACTGTGCTTTGATATACGTCACACTGCTGTCAACAACTCAAGGTCCGCAGCAGGACGGGCACAAGGGATTTGTAGAGGAATACCGTACGCGAGCGAAGGACGTACATCTGCAAGACACAGGTGTCTGAAGGGTTGCATACCTTCAGTATGCAGGCAACGAAATGGATCGGATCGCAACTTTTCGCTCTTATAAGGAGATCACATGGGTATCGGAATTTAGAAATTCTTTTCATTTATACTATGTGAAGAACTTAAATAACAATCAACCAAAGCCATTCGACGCAGCTTTCAAAAATTATCGAGAAAATCGACTTTAAAGTTTTGCAAAGTACACGTAAGTAACAATCATTAACATATTTGCAGCATCTGCCGGTGTAGCTCATCTGGTAGTGTTGTAGACTCGCAACTGTGTACTCGGTGGTTCGAATGCCACTGTGATAGATATTTTTTTTAATTTTAGAATTCAATTATACAAAACATTTTAGGATCTGTAATTCCATGTGTAGTGTCGGTTTTTGTTTAGGTGTATGTATACGACCTAAAAATTTTATTGCCTCGAAAAACGATGGTTGAGTAGGTTAGCTGCTTGCAAAGATGACTTTCTAAAAACAGTGTCGTAGCTTTTCACAAACTGAACAATCAAAGACGACCATCGTCAACTAATAGTGCAAATCAAATGTTTGTATAGCTTATGGGACTTAACTACGGGGTCATCAGTCCCTAAACTTACAATTTACTTATGAACTAACTTATACTAAAGACAACACAGACATCCATGTCCGAGGGAGGATTCGAACCCCGGACGCGGGAGGCCTTGCGATCCGCAACGTAGCACTCCAGACCGCTCGGCTACTCCCGCGCGTCTCTTAACAACCTTCTATAAATTATAGAAAATTACGAATAAACAAAAATACGTGCACTTTTCACAAGAGTTGCCCTTAGATATTAAATTTGTATAAAATAATAAAAACGAAACAAATAAAAAAATCTGTCACCACAGTGTTCGAACCACCGACACTAGCTAGGGCTGTAGAGTCAGAACGTTTGCACATGAGCTACACCGACAGATTCTGCAACTCATTTCATTATTGGTACTTACGCTTACTTACAAAAGTTCAAAGTCGATTTTATAGAGAATAATTGAGAGTTGCGTCGAATTGCTTTGCTTGATTGTTATTTGAGTTCTAAAATTCTAAAATGCGATACCCATGTGGTCTGTTTATCAGGCTTGAATGCTCACCCAGCGCCCAAGCCGAAGGTTTCCAGATATTGGTTCCTTCTTGAAAACCGATCACTTTGCCGTCCCACACAATATAATGAGCGTTGTCGGTGTTTCTTGCTTTCTTAAAATAAATAAATAAAGGAAAAAGGCACCCTGTATACAGTATTTGAATATATACATGTAGCGTCTGTTCCGAAAGAACAGACGTCACTTCTGATACATCCTGCAGTTGTAATTTATTGCATATTCAATGTTAGCATTGAATAGGGGATCATGTAGGAATTTTATTAGAGGTACTAAGGAGATGGGACCTGGATAAATTGAAGGACCCTGAGGTTCTTAAGAATTTCAGAGGAAGCTTTAGACAACAATTGACAGAAATAGGGGAAAATAAAACAGTAGAGGAGGAATGGGTAAAATTGAGAGATGAAATAGTTAAGGTAGCAGAGGACAAAATAGGTAGGAAGGCAAGACCTACAAAAAATCTAAATTTAATCGATGAAAGGAGAAAATATAAAAATGCAGTAAATGAAACAGACAAAATGGAGTACAGACGACTAATAAATGTGATTGACAGGAAGTGCAAAATGGCTAAGCAGGAGTGGCTAGAAGGCAAATGCAAGGATATAGAAGAATGTATAAATAGGGGAAAAATAGATACAGCGTACAGGAAAATAAAAGAAACATTTGGAGATAAGAAAAACAGCGCTATGAAAATCAAGGACACTGATGGAAAACCAGTTCTCGGCAAAGAAGGGAAAGCTGAAAGGTGGAAAGAGTATATAGAGGGGCTCTACAAAGGAAATGAACTTCGAGACAATATTGTAGGAAGGAAAGAGGAAGTAGATGAAGATGAAATAGGAGATACTATAATGAGAGATGAATTTGACAGAGCCCTGAAAGACCTAAGTCGAAACAAGGCCCCTGGAGTAGATGATATTCCCTCAGAGCTACTGAAGTCTCTGGGAGAAACAGCCATGACAAACCTGTTTCACCTGGTGTGTAAGGTGTATGAGACAGGCGAAGTACCCTCAGACTTTAAGAAAAATGTAGTAATCCCCATTCCAAAAAAAGCAGGTGCAGACAGGTGTGAAAACTACAGAACCATCGGTTTAATAAGTCATGGTTGCAAAATATTAACACGAATTATGTACAGAAGGATGGAAAAGCTGGTAGAAGCCGACCTCGGGGAAGATCAGTTTGGGTTCAGGGGAAATGTAGGAACACGGGAGGCAATACTCACTTTACGGCTTATCCTAGAAGATACATTAAGAAAAGGCAAACCTACATTTCTAGCTTTTGTAGATTTGGAGAAGGCTTTTGACAATGTTGATTGGAATAAACTCTTTCAAGTTCTGAAGCAAGCAGGAGTAAAATATAGGGAGCGTAAGGTTATTTACAACATGTACAAAAACCAGACAGCGGTTGTCAGAGTTGAAGGGCATGAAAGGGATGCAGTGGTTGGGAAGGGAGTAAGACAGGGTTGTAGTCTTTCTCCATTGTTATTCAATTTGTACTTTGAGCAAGCCATAAAGGAAAGCAAGGAGAAATTTGGTGAAGGAATTAAAGTTCAGGGTGAAGAATTAAAAACATTGCGTTTTTCCGACGACATAGTAATTCTGTCAGATAGAGCAAAGGACCTGGAAGAGCAATTGAACGGAATGGACAGTGTGCTGAAAGGAGCATATAAGATGAACATTAACAAGAGCAAAACTAGGGTAATGGAGTGCAGTGTAAGAAAATCAGGTGATGCTGAAGGAATTAGATTAGGAAACGAAGCAATAAAGGAGGTAGATGAGTTTTGTTACTTGGGCAGTAAAATAACAAATGATGGTCGCTGTACAGAGGATATAAAATGCAGAATGGCAATGGGTAGAAAAGCGTTCTTGAAAAAAAAAAAAAAAAAAAAAAAAAAAGAAATTTGTTAACATCGAATATTGATTTAAGCCTAAGGAAGTCCTTTCTTAAGGCATTTGTATGGAGTGTTGCCCTGCATGGGAGTGAGACATGGACGATAAACAGTGCGGACAGGAAGAGGATTGAGGCTTTTGAAATATGGTGCTACAGAAGAATGCTGAAGATTAGGTGGGTGGATCGCGTAACTAATGAGGAGGTACTGAACAGAATTGGGGAGAAAAGAAATTTCTGGCATACCTTGACTAAAAGAAGGGATAGATTGGTAGGACACATTCTTAGACATCAAGGAATTGTGAATTTAGCGTTGGAGGGAAGTGTATGGGGTAAAAATCGCAGAGGAAGACCAAGAGATGGATACAGTAAGCAGATTCAGACAGATGTAGGTTGCCGTTCTTATGTGGAGATGAAGAGTCTTGCTCAGGATAGGGTATTGTGGAGAGCTGCATCAAACCAGTCTCCGGACTGAAGACCACAACAACAACTATGCTCCAGACTGAACGCTGAAATGCATACTCAGTCTCTAATGATAATGATGATGATGGTAATGATGATTCACAGAATATATGACATCTAATGTGGGCATGGTAGAGCCGGGAATTTGTATCTGGCGGGAGGCGAGCTTTCGTAGTCCTTGCAGGTGCGGTGTAAAGGTCAGAGCAACTGCCTAGAAAGCGGGAGCCCGGGTCCGAATTACGGCTGGGTACAAATTTTCAGCTTTGCCCACTCGCAGTTCATGTCATATATTCTGTGAATATGAACAGTGTTTGAAGTTGCTTCGCACGATCAGTTGTCGGAGCGTCCGCCGACCCAGTGAACACACAGAACGCGGCGCTTCCGTTATCCCAGAGTAGTCACCCGACTGCCGCTGCCAGGCGGGCAGCCTCAGCAGTCGCTTCGCCCGTCAGACCAGCGCGCTCGGCTATTGCCGGCTCGCTCGCATCGCCTCGGTAGCCACGGAGGATGAGCTTAGTGACACGCTAAGCAAGCATCGGCCTGATGTCATCAGGAGCTGAATGCGATACATCGACCTGTCGACACGCAGAAACTGTCTCCGGCCAATGAGAACTCGCTAGATGTCAGCCAGTGAGCTACGCCATAATACTGACAAACATATGCCAGCAGACGACTATGTTCTGAGTATGCTGTATACATTTGCAAAAGAAATTAAAGTTATCCTCTTAGGGTCACTGTTAACCACATACCCTATAATCGTGACATATTCACAAATAAATTGTCAAATATTGGTGACAAGTAAGGAATATCAATAAAACCACACTCTCGAAAATCTCCACGTATTTGAAACTAAGCAGCAAAATACTGGGGGCAAACAAGCAATATTACGAGATATAAGAAAATAAACAGCCAAATGTTTCTGAGTAGCGAATAGTGTGAATGTCACTGATACTTATTTCATTTAGGCCTACTAGCAATTTAAGCGTTTCCCATACGTTTGTCACTTTCCATTTTCTCGGAACAAAGGTCAAATATTTTTGTGAAGGAAAAACAGAAATATCATTGCTAGTCTTATCACTTGCAGCAGTTTGATGCTCCAGTTTTTAGTCACACACAAATTTCCAAATCAATGACACCTATTCCTGACACAGCATTATGTTACAACTAACATTGAGTACTGTGTAACATACCACTGTTAATATGAATAAGAAAATCCCACAATATGTTATGAATACGTAACTATTACAATGTGATACAAACAGTAAGAGCTCAAAAAAAATGTCGGTTGGGGAGATTTGAACCCTTAAATTGGTTATCTTCTGTTTTACCCACTACGCTATAGCACCTACATGACTCAATCATCTATTGTAGACCTTAGTAGTTGTTTTTTGTTAATGTGTGTTTTCATTTACATTTAGTTATAACAAATTGATCCGGATATGAATTTGTTATACATCTTTGATGCGCTGTTAGTCTGAAACATCTTTGGGATATCCAGAATCACACACTAAAATAGTGAGTGAGGTTAATATAGGAAAGGTTGGGGAAATGCCAGCGGACTATATTATAACCCCATACTGCTTCAACAAGCCTTTCATTATAACAATTGGAAGTAGGGAGCAGTGGGAGAAAATAGTTCGACACCGTACAGGGGATATTGTCTGGTTCACTGACGGGTCAAAATCAGACCAAGACGTTGGGGCCGGGGTATACGGGGTGGAGCCAAGACTGGAGGGCGTCATCTCTCTAGGGAAACTGGTCTCAGTATTCCAGGCCGAAATCACTGCCATCGAGGTGTGCGTGGAGGAGAATTTGCGTAGGTGCTACAAAGATCGTAGCATCTATCTCTATTCAGACAGCCAGGCAGCCCTGAGATCACTGGCAGCTCCTGCAACAAGGTCTAAAATTGTTGCAGAATGTCACAGGGTTCTGTTGGAGCTAGGGGAAAGCAATAGAGTAAACCTATTGTGGGTCTCTGGCCACTCGGGGATCAGTGGAAACGAACATGCCGACAGATTAGCCAGGATGGGGGCAGAGACTCCATTTATTGGACCGGAACCTGTCCTGACAATCACCAAGGCAATGATAAAATTGGAGCTACGTAACTGACTCAGAAGACAGCACGCAGAATATTGGACCAAAGTCTATCAACAAAAACATGGCAACGTAATGATGCCAAAGCCATGTTTTAAAAGAATCTCTGCAATCCTGGGCCTGAACAGGAGAAAGATTAGACTCATGGTTGGATTGCTGACAGGCCATGGGAATTTCAAAAAACACCTACATACAATGGGAATAACAGAAGAGGACCCTAAATGTAGGATCTGTGATGACGGTGATGAAACTGCATCACATCTAATCTTCGAATGCATTGCATTGGAGAGTAAAAGGCACAGAACATTTGGGACAAGCAGACCCGAAGAAATTGTGTCTAATAAAGAACTGGGAAAGGGACTCCTTGTACTGTTGAAGAGCATTGGTTGGCTTTAATAGATATACAGGGAGCGATACCGCACAATAAACTTAGTTTTGGTGCGGGCAGTGGCGGGTTGGACCAAGACTGTTTTGGCTTCCCTGAGAAAATCACATCAAATCAGCCTGAAACTCCTTACTACGAGTTATAAAACCAAAACTGAGAGATATACGGCAAATCAAGATTGCTTCTGTTGACGGAAAGAACAAGTGGAAATCTCTTAGGTTAGGTATAGGTTAAACAAGAAATTTCTTTATAGTACGTGAGGGCGCGTAGCGTCCTAATCTCCGGTTAAGAAACACACAGCATCACATTGGCCGGAGACAATTTCTGTGTGTCTAAATAAGACCTCATTTGTTCAATAGCTACAAAGATCGATAGCGCCCGGTCGCGGCCAGAGTCGAGTTTGTTTGCGAGTTGTGGCTGTGACGTCAGCACGACGCTTGCCTAGCGTGTCACTAAGTTCACCCAGGCACGGAGCGTCCGGCCGCCATCTTTAGGAGGCTGGGTGTCGGCCGCACGCAGTAACTCCCGTGGAACCGCAGATAGCGGTGGGGGGCGTGGCCGCGACGCGTTAGCGGGTCGTAAAGGACCGACTCTAACCACGGCCGTCGGCAGCCCGTAAAACACACTCCCTCCTCTCAACACGCTACCTCACTCTGGAACACGAAGAAAATGAGACGGGGCCCTTTATCTATCAGCGTGTTTACGGCCGTTTCCGCTACCATTCAATTTGAGGCGCGTAATGAAAAGTTATCGCCTCCAGCGCTGTTTCGCAGTCGAGATAACGTTTGTTGTGGATATATCCTTCCTCCTTTTGCGCACTGTGCGCTATATGAAAGCCAAAGGACATGAGGACATGTTTTCGAATTGTCGGATGCTAATAATACCAGATGAACACTTGAATCGCTGTGTATATACTCATTCGTGGTTCCGTTAATGATTCCAAACTGGACACCTACCATCTGGAATATAGTGTTCTCCCAGCCCGCTGAGTGATGTCATGTGCCACAGGGGAGTGTCGTGGGTCCTTTGCTGTTGATGATATATATATATATATATATATATATATATATATATATGTGTGTGTGTGTGTGTATGTGTGTGTGTGTGTGACCTTGCGGATAACGTCGGAAGTTCACTGAGTCTTTTTGTGGATGGTGCTGTAGTTCAAAATGTTCAAAGGTTTGTTAAGCTTATGGGACTTAACTACGGGGTCATCAGTCCATAAACTTACAAACTACTTATGAACTACCTTACACTAAGGACGGCACAAATATCCATGCCCGAGGGGGGATTCGAACCCCCGACCATAGTGGCCGTGCGGACCGTGACTGGAGCGCCTCAGTCCCCTCGGCCACCGCGGCCGGCGTGCTGTAGTATATAGAGAGGTTGTAACAATGGAAAATTGTATAGAAATGCAGGAGGATCTGCATCGAATTGACGCATGATGCAGGGAATGGCAATTGAATCTCAATGTAGACAAATGTAATGTGCTGCGAATACATAGAAAGACAGATCCTGTATTATTTAGCTACAGTATAGCAGGTCAGCAACTGGAAGCAGTTAATTCCATAAATTATCTGGAAGTAGGCATTAGGAGTGATTTAAAATGGAACGACCATATAAAATCAATCGTCGGTAAAGCAGATGCCAGACTTAGATTCATTGGAGGAATCCTAAGGAAATGCAATCCGAAAACAAAAGAAGTAGGTTACAGTACACTTGTTCGCCCACAGCTTGAATACTGCTCACCAGTGTGGGATCCGTACCAGGTGGGATTGATAGAGGAAGTAGAAAAGATCCAACGGAGAGCAGCGCACTTCGTTACATGATCATTTGGTAATCGAGAAAGCGTTACAGAGATGATCGATAAACTCCAATGGAAGACTCTGCAGGAGAGACGCTCTGCTGCTCGGTACGGGCTTTTGTCGAAGTTTCGAGGAATCTAGCAGTATATTGCCCCCTCCTACTTATATCTCGCCAACAGATCATAAAGATAAAATCAGAGAGATTAGAGCCCACACAGAGGCATACCGACAATCTTTCTTTCCGCGAACAATACATGACTGGAATATGAGCGAGAACCGGTAGTGGTGGTCAAGGTACCCTCCGCCTCACACCATCGAGTGGTTTGCGGAGTATGGACGTAGATGTAGATGACGGCTCCAAACGCCTTACCGCCCTCCGCTGCCGCTGCCCCAGGTGTTCTGGACGAGTCGACGCGCGCATCTGATCCTGCCGTCAGGTGTCTGCACGTGTCTAACCAACCGTTCCCCGACTCTGCCATTGCTGCGAACGAGTTACTTCCACACCTTCGTGGGAAAAAATCGAGTATTTATCACACGGCGTACGTGACTTATTGTGTGCTATCATTCCCAAAAGAATCTCGTTCCCATATATTGATCTCCTACTTTGTTTTCATCATCCCATGCCTCTCTGTCTGTCTGTCTGTCTGTCTCTCTCTCTCTCTCTCTCTCTCTCTCTCTCTCTCTCTGAATCTCCCTTTCGTCCTGTCATCCTCTTCCTCACTTTTTCCATTTCCTCTTTCAGCCTCTATTTGTCCATCATCTCCCTAACCCCTTCCTGCCGAACTATTTCTTTCTCCTCCTCTTTCCTACACGTAACGTTTCTATTATTCCACATATCCACAGATATATGTGTTACATATAGTCGATCGATGTGTTCTATTGAAGCTATGTTCTGGAGGATTATTTTATTTACTTTCGTTTTACTTTATAATACACTTAGCCACAACGAAATGCGGCAGTGTTTGATCAGAAATTTATCTCGTCTCGCTCAATACATATTGAATTTTAGTGGAAACCAAAAACTGTTAGTTTACCAAATAACAGATCTAGTTTTCATTCTTAGTTCTAATGAATAAACTTATTCTTCATTTACATGTGTGAAGTGCCTAACAGATGCAGTTTACTTTGCAGAATTGTTGCATCTTAGATGTGTTCAACTAATAGAAATCTGCCTTCGCTTCGCCTTCGACACGAAATTTTGAATGTATTCTTTCCAGTTTAACCTGTACGTAACTGTAATCACAAGGTATTTACTACTAAAATGTAATCTTTCACGTTCAAAAATATCAAATTGTTAAAATTTTCTCTGTTTTTATGCCGTGGTCTTGTGGATTTATTATTAAAACTCAAAGTATCGTCCTCATCTTCAGAGGACATTCTCAAGAGGGATCGTCGCTCTTTTTAACGTCAGATTCACACCCTGGCTCGTTACTGACTGCAGCTTAATTCCTGCTTTTTGCAGCGGTTTGCGAGGATGCTTTACCGATTCCAGGCGATCCCGTATCTTACAAGTAGATTTGTATATTACGGCAACATTCCGTTTAGTGAAAGTTTTACCGATGCGTTCGGTGACGTTGTTAGTAGAAGGCACGAAGACTTTAGATTTCACAGAAACCTTTTCGTCGTTCTGAATTCTACGTGGCGATTTCAACGCTTTTCTTATCTCTGTAGACGAATACCCATTCTAGAGTAAGGCATTACTACGCGTCGAGCAGTTCCGGTTCGCAGATATTCCTTGCCCTGTATTCGAACGTTTTTATTATGGCCCGCTTTTTTTATTAAGGACGTCGACGACCGCATCGGTAATTTTTTTTAAGGAAATCTAATATCATCGTAATATAAAAATTTGCTTGTATGATATTGGATCACCTGAAATCGGCAAAGAATACTCGCCAACCGCTGGGCAGGAGTTTATAAGATTCCGTGTCGCTGTGAAGACGTATACGAGGGCACCATAAAAAAACTGTGGAAAAAACGACTAGAAGGGCACAAGGGTAACTGTCGAAAGGGATAGATGGACAGATGATCTGTTGCTGAACATGTTTTTCAACCAGGAGATCACCTTCGTAAATTTGATAAGACTCAAGTTTTGTTGTTTGTTAAGCTTAAGGGACTTAACTACGGGGTCATCAGTCCCTAAACATACAAACTACTTATGAACTATCTACAACTAAGGACGGGACAAATATCCATGCCCGAGGGGGGATTCGAACCCGCGACCGTAGTGGCCGTGCAGACCGTGACTGGAGCGCCTCAGTCCCCTCGGCCACTGCGGCCGGCAGTCAAGATACCTCTTGAGAACGTCTTCCGCAGATGGGGACGAAACGATGGGTTTTAATATTAAATCCACATGACCACGGCGAAATAGCCCGGAAAATTTGTATAATATTAAGGTATTTACTTGAATTTACGGGCTGTGCATTTGGCTGATTTATCGTTCAGTGTTCATATTGATGACTTCATACTTACTATTATTTACGGTTAATTTGAAAATTTCACACCATGCAGATATTTTAATCTAAATCGTATTCCACTTACTCTCCATCTACTGGTGACATTACTAACCGATAAACGAATCATCCACGAACAGTTTAAGAGAGTAACTGAGATTGATTAATAGTTTTAAACACAAGGAACCATAGGGCCTCTATAACACTTCCCAAGGGAATGCCAGATATCACTTCTGTTTTATTCCGCGACTTTCCATCTATTTCTATGAACTGTCACTTGTGATAAGAATCCAATCGCACAACTGAGACGATATCCATAAGGACACAATTTGATTAGAAGCCGCTTGTGAAGTAGAGTGTCCAAAGTCCTTCGCTAATCTAAAATCACGGAACATATTTGAGATCCCTTGAGAAGAAAGAGCTGTTTTTGACATGAACTACACTTTCCGAATTCATATTAACTATGTGAATAGGTCGTTCTCTTCGAGGTAGTTCAAAATATACGAACAACATATACGAGGTGGTTTTTTTAAGTAAGTTCCGTTTTGTTGTAGACACTAGTAGTTCGCGCACATACTGCAACGAGCGCGTGTTTCGTGTACCTGCATGCCTCTGGAGCAACTGTGCTCAGTTTCATCTCTGTAGCTAACCTATACGGTTATGTTCTGGGCTTTCAAAGTGTTTAAGACTATCTACTCGGCCGTTGCCTGTGAGGTTCGCTCAGTGATATGGTTTTTGTCACCAAGGAACCTGTATGTTGCAGAAATTCATCGCAAGATTTGCGAAGTGTACGGTGATACTCTTATGAGTACAGGCAAACCGCGTAAGTGGGTACGAGAATTCAAAGATGACTGTGACAATGTCCATGATGATGACCGCTCCGGTCGCCCAACTTCGTTTACAGACGATTTGGAGGTTTCAGCGGAAGCAAATATTCTTGAGAACAGGAGCTTCACAGTAACTGGTCTCTCAAACGAACTTCCTAATGTTTCGACATCAGTGCTTTACAAAACGGCAGTGAACTCTTTGTTATCGGAAAAGAAGGCAAGATTGTATGAAGAGGGTATTTTAAAATTCGTTGGTGTTTGAACAAAGTTGGCAACTATGTCGAAAAATAACGTATGTACTTTCTGAAAATAAATTTACTTTATTAAAATAACCTTTCGTTGTGTACTTCTCTTCAAAAAGAATTTACTTACAAAAACACGCCTCATATGTTTCGAAATTATGCCAAAACCAATGTAAGTGATATGGACCCGTAATCTGACGTATGACATCTATTACCCTTCTTGAATACTGGAGTGACTTGTGCAATAATCCAGTCTTTGGGTACCGATATATCGCTGAGCGAGCGATTGTATATTATAACTAGGTACATAGCTATTGCATCCCCATACTCTGAAAGGAGCGTGACTGGTATATAATCTGTACCGGGAGACTTTGTGACAATCCCCTCACTAACCCGTTGCTTAATCCAGTGATAGATTAACGTTAAATTGACCCGTGTGTTGCCTACAATAAAAATTGGAAAAGGCTAACTTTACCGAAAATATATTGTGCAAACGAAAACCAACAAGTGATGGAATGTTGCCACAACGAACTACCGCACCAGATACTCTACTGATTACTAATTGAACTGATTTAATTTCGGAACAATCACACTCACACATGAAAGTATTGCAAATTATAGGAAGTATCAAACAATGAAACAGTAAAAAACATTAATAAATTAACACGGTCGCCAGCCCAATGGGGCACTCAGAGTGTGTTGTAATTAACCACGACAATTATGAATGGGTAATTACACACGTTAGTGTAGCACAACACTTTTGCAATTGAATAACTTTTACGAAAAGTGATGCTTTGGTTTTGTCAATTTATAGTAAGGAAGAAAATAAACTACGTAATAATTTTTTAATAAACTGGTTTAGCTTGGAAACAGTGTTAGATCGGAGACCAATGTTGCACTCAATAATTAACGTCCCTTCACTAACACTCACCTGCATGAGAATTACACAGTGGGCAGCAAAACACTTGATTCAAATCAAATGTTTGTAAATTTATCAGACCAAACTACGTGGTGATGTCCGTAGCTTACAAACTACTTAAACCTAGATAAACTAACCTAAGGACAACCACACACACCCATGCCCCAGGGAGGACTCGAACCTCCATGGCAAGCAACCGCGCGCTCCTCAGGGAGACGCTTTAGACCGCTCGGCTACTCCACTGTGGCAACACTTGTTTGGCAGAATAGTTAATATTAAGGTTACCAAGAAAGAAAGTACTCAGAATAACTTGCAACTAGATCACAACTGGACAATGCCGAAATACGAACCAACAGAGCAAATCAACTTTATACATAAAATTTACACCAATGAAATATTAGCAGTGAACCAATTATTTCAGATTTAATATCTTTTAATTTATTTACTTAATTGCAACAACTTTGTTTCAAAGAAAGCAGTTCTCTCATTCTAGAAATTTAATATGTTGAAATTAGCTTTAAATTTTAAACTTTAGTAATTTAAATTTTATAGTTTCGCACTGAAATTAATATTCTTTTTACTTTCAACACCACTGTGGAAACTTCTGGAAATAATAGGACCGTACTTGGTAACAGTGTCTTAGGACAATGACGTGATAGAAGTTCTTTAAATTTTAGGTTATTATTAGTAAAAACATTTTATCAAGCACAAAACTGGGTAACGCCTTACAAAAATGTCTAAACTCTGTGTGGACGGAAATTATTGAAGCAGTCTTACATTGTGTCCTCGATGTTGAAGAGCAGGATGCACCGACTCCGACAATGCTGCAGGTCGCAATACAGGCACGGGTCCAATCCAGTGAGCAATTTGAGGGCAGAATCTTGACATACACAGATGAACTGCCGTGTGCCCCTGCTCATATTGCAAACAAGTGCGCTAATTATGGAACTCCGCCAACAAGGCCTGGTGACTGCAAAGAGCGAGGCGCTGCACGCTCCCACGCACTTGCTCGCGTCTGAACTGTTCGAACGACAGACCTCCTTTCTGACTCCCGAAATACTACTACTGCTCCCACTCTGTTGCTCCGAAAACCACATACCACACACACACCAAAGATGTTTTCTTCTTTTCCCTTTCGACGGTTACCCAAATACAAAGATAATAAATTACATAAATTCACATAATTAAAACTAAACAATACTAGAATATACATATGTTATGATAATAAACTTCAACAAAACGAATATACATTTCAATTTTAATGCAGATTTTTTAATGCATCTGGTTCCATACATCACAACTTGCTTCTGTTATGTGATAGAAATTGCTTTAGTATGGGAAGTATATCTAAGTTATGCATACCAGCAGCTGTTCGTGATTCGAATTCTAGAATAATTACTTTGTCTTCCTTGGTGAAGGAATTTCGTAAATCTGTGTTCAGAAATTTTGCCTTAGCAGCACTGTTATCAGTTGCATCAGCACTGCTATCACAGTGAAGGTACTGATTGGGTTTTACCGCTAGTGTACTTTACATGCGAGCATCATTGTGTTAATAGTTCCTTTTCGGACTTCACGCATTGAGAGCAACACACAGTGTTGTGGTGCAGTATCGCGCAAGCAGCCGTTTGCAACCCCAGTGCGCATGCGCCGGTCTGCAGCGTGTGGTCCAGCAGCTGGTATGCTGCCGCCTCCCAGACCTGTCGGGACCTGCTTGTGCGAGTCGCGTCACGTGCGGCCAGACTCGGCCAGCTCACAACTCAGGGTCGCCGACAGCTGCCGGCAGCCGACTGTACCGTTTATTCCTCTCCCTGCCTCCCACTGAGACTCTGACGTCAGCTGCTGTCTCCCACATACCCCGATCGGTTAAATCATGTCATCGCAAGTCTTGGGCTGCCAACGAGGTGACACCGATATCGGACGTTTCCGTTGATAACCGACATAGACCGAAATCAGTCTATCTTTTGAAACCCGCACTACCCGCAATACCCGATCTGCCAACAGCCGATGGAATTTAGATCTGTTTGTTTTCTTCAGTCAAATCGGGCTACATTCTGACAAGGAGAGCAAATGGTTACAGAATTTTAGTTTTTTTTTTTTTATTTATGGTTTGTGAAGTTTAGAAGACAAATAACAATCAGCCAACGCCATTCGACACAACTCTCAAAATACCTCGAAAAAATCGACTTTGAAGTTTTGCAACTACATGTAAGTACTATAATTAAATCAGTTGCAGCACGTGTCGGTCTAAGGTGGGTGCATTCTGGCCTTATAACCTTAGGGTCTTTGGTTAGATTTTGTTTATTCGTAATTTTTAATATTTTATAAAAGATTGTTCACAATGATTGTTTCAATAAAAAACATAAGTAAAATTTTTTACTGTATTACTATTAGTTGACGACGATAGTTTGATTTTTCAGTGCATGAAGAGCTTCGACGCTATTTTTCGACAGTCATCCCCATAGCTACTAATGGCTTTCCAAGCAGCTAACCTAATCAAGCTCGTCTACATACACATATGAACAAAATCTGACATTCCAAAATGTTTTACATCACTGGTTGAGAAAACAACAACAAAAAATGATTAGCATACCCGGATTCGATCCATCAACTGTATGCCTGTGGGACCACATCAGCTACGCCGACAGATGCTGCTGCTGTTCTTATAATTAGTACTTAACATGTACTTGCAAAACTTCAAAGTCGATTTTTCTCGAGAAGTTTTGAGAGTCACGTCGAATGGATTTGGCTGATTGTTGTTTTAGTTCTGAACTTCACGTAGCATTAATATAAAGCAATTCTATAATCCGACACCTATGTGGTCTCCTTGTGAGATAAGAAACAAGAACCGTGACAAACCAGTAAGTATAGGCAGAGAAAGTTTGTTGCACTCTGAGTATGAATAATATCATAATCGGAATATAGAGAATGAAACAACAGATTTGCTAGAAACAGTGGGTATATAACTCTTTGTCGAAAATTTTAGGCGTTTAATAACATCGGCCCATTTCAGGTTAGTAACACTGAAAGCGGGCCGTTTGCAATGGGCTTTCGACAGGTCGAAATTTAATTGCAAATAATGACTTAACCGTGCATCTGAGTCGAAAACTGAATTAACGGATGTGTTCAGGAAAACATACCTTACAACTTTGCTTTCATATGCACTGCTCAAAATAATTAGGGAATCAGTTGAGATAACATAGACATTATGCGCATGGTAATATATTTTCTTCAGTTTCTAGTTGAAAACACGGCCTCTTCCGGTTATGTATTTATTCCAGTGTTAAGTTAGTCCATATTTCCTTCCCCTCCGTCTCTCTGTCCACCTTCGCTTTCCTTTTCCGTCTGCCCATCTCCTCCTCTCCCTCTCTTTCTGTCTGTTCATCTCCTCATCTCCACTCTCTCTGTTCATGTTCTGTTATTCCTCTCTTTGCCCATATCCACCTTCCCCCTTCTCTGTAAATCATTTCCTCTTCCCTGTAGAACTACTCCTACATCTGCTCAGTCCATTGCCGTCTCCATCTGTAACTCTGTTTTTACGATCATCAGTGAAGTGGTTTCTTATATCACGTTACCCTCCGCCATGCACCTTATCAAATCTTACATACATGTTAACGTTCCTCTATTTTGAAGTGTACAAAATTTCTTCAAGACCTTAAAACGTACATATTGTCGAAGTTCATAGGTAAATTACCCTCTACTATGTACCATAAAAATTTTTACGTAGATAGTGGCTTTCCTCTTGTATTGAAGTGTGCAAAGTTTAATCGTAATATGATTAACGCTACGGCAGCGCATAAAATACGGACAAACATGGTGCTGCAGTTTCCCACGTGTCTCAGTTTTTATGACGTCATATCTCATGCACTGTAATTAGTAAAAGAAATAATTTTGTAGTTACATTAGTTGTCATAAAAGGACACTATTTTCAACATGTGTTTCGAATGCACTAAGTTACAAAGAAGTTATAAAATTATGCGTAATTCATACAGCGGCAGTTTTTTATGCATCTCATTGTTCATGACGTCATATCTTCCGAACTATATGTCGTACAGTGACATACTTATGCCTATAAACTTCACGAAAGTACAAGCCATACGTTAATAAGGTTTTATCGCAATCGTGTGTACGGTATGGTCATGAAGAAAATACGAACAAAAAGACAAACAAACGTTACTTTTTATATATTAGTTTGGTTACAGTTCCATTTTGTATGTGATACAGTCGATATTTTGCTGTCTTAACTCTTTACTTGATGTTTACATGGCGTTTACTTAGAGGAAGGACCCATAGGCTTAATATAACAATGAAATGTGTGATTCTCGTCGCTCTGTAATATGGTGTACGATCACCTCGAACGGCCAGTACATTTGCAGACCTACGTGGTACGGACAGAATGAGGTCATGAATCAGACCTTAAGGGATATTGACCTTTCTTCCATGAGTGCAATATACAGCTCTGCAACCGTTGTGGGAGATGTTGGTCTGACTGAAATGCGTTTTTTAAATCATCCAAGGCATGCCAGTCGGCGATCAAGCAGTTCAGTTCCCTCAGCATGTTATCCATCATTGCAGCTCTGTGGGGACGAGCGTTATCGCCCATCACAACGAATCCACCTCCTACGGCACCACGTAGGGCACAGCAAAAGATTGAAGGATCTCGTCTCTATACCGTTAAAGCACCAGTCTGACCGACAAAGATGTCTGTAAGTCCGCCTATACTGACTCATGCCCAAACCTTTAGTCCAGCACCATATTATTGTTATGTTTCCAGCACCTACTCAAGATTGTTCCGTGTTCGACATTTTCTCCAGATGAGGGAACAAGGATTATCCGGCTGAACACAAAAACCTTTACGAATCTGTGAACAGAACCCAAAGCCATTTGTTTCGACTCCGCCTAGTTTCTGCGGTACTACTAGGACACACACCACATGCCTCCGTGCGTACAAGCCACTTTACTGAAGGCTATTTCAGATTTTTTGTGTTCATATTGCGCCTCATGTTGCTGAAGGGTGCATTGCAGCTGAGTTGCATTCAGCCTCGTGTCTGAACGGGCTGTTGACTAGAGATAACGGTCATCTCTTACTTGAGGATGACTTTGGCCTTGTCTTCTCTTAACGATTCACCTTGTCCAAAATCGTGTCAATGTCCCGAAAATTAGACTTTATGTCACAGTTGCAGCCACCTCCATATGGCCCGCTACCAACTTCCTTATGGCTCTCATCCCATAGCTAAGGGTAAGTGGATAAATCTCCGATACCGCTTTGACCAATGACGTCACTTAAGACGTCTTACATAATCGAGAGATACTACGAACACATGCTTACCACAACACGGTATCGATAGTTAGATTTCACATAAATAGGTCAAATGTACTTAATGACACCACGTCTTCAAAATACATTTAATAATGTAATTTAATAATGTAATTTTAAAGAAAGCTTGCACTCGAAGTTATACAGCCTGAAATGATATATTTATGTCGAACATACAACTGTAAATCGATTGAGTGTTTCTGAATCGAAGATTCGGACGCTACGCGCCCTCACGTACTAAATAATAATAATAATAATAATTCTTGCTTAATCTATACCTAACCTTCTTAGGGCTACGCTGCAGATAACTTTTTTTAAAGTGAAAGTTGGGGTGTCTTCAAAAATATCAGACACGTAAACAGTGAGTACCGGTATTGAAGCCACGCGTGGGACGGAATGACGTAAACATGACGTCATTGGTCAAAGCGGTATTGGAGACTAGAATTGACCCAGGTAAGTCACGCTGTTATTGTTTTACAAAAATGTGTTCAAATGTTTGTAAAGCTTATGGGATTTAATTACTGGGTCATCAGTCCATAAACATACAAACTACTTATGAACTAACTTATACTAAAGACAACACAAATATCCATGCACGAGGGAGGATTAGAACGTCCGACGCGGGAGGCCACGCGATCCACAATGTCGCGCTCCAGACCGCTCAGCTACTCCCGCGCGGCTGTTGTATTGCACTACCTGCTCAATTCACTATCTGAACCTAACAGCTTTTTCTGTTTTACCAGTATCTCTGTTGCCGTAGTGTCGATGTCTCCGCTCCGTAGAATCGACTGAAAGTCGTCGACCCATTTTGGTTCAGCCTGCCAAAGAGACTACTTTAGAAGCTAGCTATCTCAACTGATCTCCTAATCGTTTGGCCAGTATGTGCGCATGCGGGGTGTATTCTTTCGTATGCGAAAGAAGTCGGCCGCTAATCAGTATTCAGTGCGGATGCATACTATGTCGAAATGCCGCGAGTACCGAGTGATAGTGGTCAGGAGCACCACACCAGCAGAGTTGGACAAGGTGAGGATTTGCGTCAGGCGGGAAGCTGCCAGGGGTAGCCCGAGTGACGCAGCCGGCAAGCGCAGCCGCCTTATAGTGAGCAAGAGAAACCGAGCTCGAATTCCGACAGGGTAGACACGTTCAACTTTCTCCATCAATTTATTCCCACTGGCAACTGGTGTCGTAAATTCCTTTGTGTGTTAATCTTCTCTCCTTATCTCGCTCCGTTTCAGAGATATTAGCAAAAATAACGACGATCTGTCTGTCTCTCTCTCGCTGAGTGTGTTTGTGTGTGTGTGTGTGTGTGTGTGTGTGTGTGAGAGAGAGAGAGAGAGAGAGAGAGAGATAGAAAGACAGACAGAGACAGAGAGAGAGACAGACAGACAGAGGGAGGGCGATAGGTAGAGAGAATTTGTCTGTAACGTGTTCCCAGATTTTAGGTCGCATCGTTCTATCGATCGACACCAAATTTGGCCGCCAACGACGAGAACCTCTCTCTTTCTACCTCGTGGGCGCTGCTACAGAGCTGCATTATTCACTGTATCTACTATTATGCGTCGGATCCAAAAAATTTGCAAGTAAAGTTGTTCAGAATTTAATATCGAATAACTTTGGTTTGAATTTTTTTTCGATGTTCTGATACTGAAAGTTTGTACACACGTATAAACGTATATTTCTTCATAAGGTTTCGATATTTTAGATTGCACCCAACAAATACGGCAATTTATGCCGTAACTGAATTAATTTGTAAAGTTCTTCCAAAGAGGAAGAAAAGTTGGCGTATTTGTAATGTCACATATAAAAGAAAAACTGACAGGTAAAAAGATAACTATCGAGACCAAAAATTAAAAGAAACCAAAAATTATGAATAACGAACGTAAATACAATGAATTAAGGTGACAAGAATGTGAGAATAGGAAAAAGAAAGAAAGCGATGAAGACTGGAAATAAAAAGAAGAAACACGAATAAATCAGAAGTGGACAAATTAAGAAGTAATGAAAGCTATTAAAGTTAAGAAAACCGCTTTATAAAATTAGCCAGTTGGAAAAGGGAGCTGACGATCGATAGAGAGAACAGAAAAAGTTGATCGACAAAATTAGCAAGTCGCAAAAGCGCACTACGATGAGTATGGGAAAACGAAAAATACTGAAAACAAAAGAAAAGCGATCTGACGAAGAGTATGCGAAAGCAGAAATAATAAATGAGAGCAATTCCGTTCCTTAAATACAGAGAAAACGTTTCCGATAATGCAATTAAAAAATCGCGATGAATATAGTAAACCGTATTTAGAGTTTATTAAAAAATCCATGGGAAATGCCCGATAAAATTTGCTGTTTTTGCGACGGATTATTCTTTAAACATTCAATTGTTTGTACTGATTACGTAATTTATAAATATTTAATTAATCAGTGTCTAAGTAATTTAAAGAAAGGAAAAATTACGAAAATGGTGCATAGTGATGGAATGAAGTTCATTCAGATACTAGAATGTACAAGTATGTTAAATGCATTTTAAGAACAGTTGCGCCGTACATTAATATCATGCAAATAAAAACCATTAAAATTATTTATGTTTAACCCAAAAGTTCGGATGACAGGTAGTATCGTGAATACACGTATTGAAATTCATGATGTATTAAAGATCGTACCTAGAAATTGTAATGATTTTGACAGAATACAAATAAAACTAGAGAAGGCGGTCAAGTTACATGTGCGAAGCTATTCGAATTGCTCCTATGTGTGAAATCTAACATATATAGTGTAAATGCCACAAAAATTGAAAACGCTATCTAAATTGATCAACTATTTATTAAGATTGTCTGCCAATATCGAAGCGTTAATAACTGTTATTATCGATGAAGACGATATATAATGAAATACTATAAAACGTTAAAGAAATCTATCAGATTCTAGTACTGAAGTTGATTACGATGAAGAAAATACTATCGATGGAGTATTGATTATGGTACCTGTCCAACAAAAAAGAAAGATAAAAGATTCCTTGACATCAAATATAGGATACTGACGAGTTATGCTTTACGGAAAATTTGCAGGACATTTTGTTAACGTGCCAAATTCTTAAGTTATGCCGAAAGATCACAATTTTAAATACGACGTCTTTATAGATTTTCTTGTAATATTACGAGAGTTTTATACGTGCCTTAAAATAAACTGGACCTGCTTACAAAAGACAGAAAGACAGAAAATAACAGCTACAGATACAACTTTGAACATGGCTGGCTAACAGCAACCTTAATCCAATTATTTTCAACAATTTTATATATCAGCCTACCGGTTGCGTAGTTTTAAGGTACTTGACCTAGGTTTCGTTGTCGCTAGGGACAACTTCATCAGAAGAATAAAAAACAGTTACATGAAACACAAGACGTCAAAAATATTACGAGCAGAATTGCCAAAGTCGATTATAATAATAATAATACTAATAATAAAAACACTAGCATTCTTGCTATGCAAATAAAATCAGTGTGGTTTGAAGGGCATGTAATCGACTTGGGCAATTCTTCTCGTAATATTTTCGACGTCATGTGTTTAATGTAACTGTTTTTTATTCTTCTGATGGAGTTGTACCTAGCGACAATGAGATCTAGGTCAAGTTCAGAATGTTCAAATGTTTGTAAATCTATCGGACCAAACTGCGTGGTCATCAGTCCGTAGCTTACAAACTACTTAAACCTAGGTAAACCAACCTACGGACAACACACACACCCATGCCCCAGAGAGACCTCGAACCTCCACGGCGAGCAACCGCGCGCTCCGCAGCGAGACTCTTTAGACCGCTCGGCTACTCCACCGCCTAGGTCAAGTACCTTAAAACAACGCAATCGGTTGGCTGATACATAAAATTGTTAAATATAGCTAAAGAGACCTTACATTCTAAATTTTCAAACAATTTGACAAATACCGATATTGGTTATTGTGTGTTGAAAGAATTCGTTCGTCGCCAGCTAATTAAGACACACGCAAAACACACTGTGGCATCTGGCTGAAAATGACATTGATAAAGCTGGAAATCATTATGGTTTTTGCTCCACTCTCGCAGGCTGAGGCTGAATAACGTGCTGGAACGTTTCTTGGGGAATAGCAGCCCATTATTCAAGGAGTACTGCACTGGGGAGAGGTATCGATGTGGCTCTGTGAGGCCTGGCACGAAGTTGGAGTTCCAAAACATCCCAAAGGTGTTCTATAGGATTCAAGTGAGGACTCTGTGCAGGAAAGTCCATTACAGGGACGTTAATGCCTTATAACCACCCCACCACAGGTCGTGAATTACGAAGAGGTGCTCGATCGAGTCGAAAGATGAAATCATCACCAAATTGTTCATCAACAGCGGGAAGCAAGAACGTGCTTAAAACACCTATATAGGCTTGTGCTATGATAGTGACACGCAAAACAGCAGTTGATGCAGTTTATATTAGAATGTTTTGAATTGTGCTACTCAATACGATCAAAATATCTTTGGTTCTGTATTCAGAGAAGTGAACAGCTCACAGTAGTTTCAGCCCGTTTAAGCTAATGTTAATGTTTGTGTTGCTATAAAAAGATTGAGATGTCCTCTTTCTAAATCTAACAATCAATTACTATCGAAAATTTAGTACTGGGTAGTTAATATGAATAAATGAGGTAACAAAGTTGGTGAAACACTGTGGAGGATCGTCGGCATAAATCATCATATATTCATCCTAACTGCAAATAGTGAGAAGGATTTTTTCATTGTGTCATGGATAGTTTTCGAATTAATAATTTCCTTGACAATTAAATAAATAAAAATTATCAAGTATAACTAACAACCGCAAAGTCATAGCGACACATAAGGGGACTTTTGTTGGGAAAGGAAAGAAGACAGAATTACATGTAGGAAAAAATGCAAACGAGTTGAGAGGAAGATGTAGCTAACACGTAACTATGGAAAAAGATAAGCTGGGACTCCCGTGGGAACAGACAACGGTTTCGACATAACGTAATGCTATGGTCCACAGCGAGTTGAGTGACTGGCTGAGGTCAGTGTTATGAACTGTTCATACGACTTTAATTTCAGGTCAACGGGGAATTTTCTCCACAGATCTGCAGTCATAACCTACCCGGAAGCGATTCTGTGAAACGTATTCAAATACGTGCTTCACGACTCGCGAGTAAACTGTTTCGGCCAGTTTCACGTAAGCGCCCGGTATTACTAGGTGAATCTAACAAGCTGTGATAACTCTCAAGTAACAGGAGAACTTATTGCTACGAAATGATTTTGCCACGAGCATCGCCGCGGCCGAGCGCATTGAGGCCCTATTCTACGATGCGCGAGGCAGTTCTTATCCCCCCTCGGGCATTGCTGTTTGTGTCGTCTTTAGTACAAGGTAGTTCATAAGATAAATGTTCGCAAAACCAAAGAAATGCGGATAAACTCAACCATCACCACTAGGCTAACCAATAATGTAGAGGATGTAGAGCAGGTCCAGTCTTTCCTCTACCTTGGAAGTATAGTCACGAATACAGGAGGCGCTGAGGAGGATGTCCGTAGTCGCATCCGCAAAGCAAATGGTGCGTTTGTCCAGCTGTACCCCATTTCGAGAAACAGGAACATTTCAAGGAAAACAAAACTCCGGCTTTTCAATAGCAACGTGAAGGCAGTTCTGATGTATGGTTGAGAAACTTGGAAAGTGACTAACCACATCAAAAACCAGCTCCAAGTTTTTATTAACCGTTGTCTCCGGCGTATTTTAAACGAAGTGGCCAAATATAATGACGAAAGAAGATCCTCGAAGAGAGACAAATCAGCAATCAATCAACATACAAATCAAGAAAGGAAATTGGAAATGGATTGGGCATACGTTAAGAAAACCCGATGAAGCTATTGAAAAGGTGGCGTTGGACTGGAACCCTCAAGCAGTTAGAAAACACACCTGAAAAAGAACGATCCAGATAGAAGCTGCAGAGGATGGGAAACCCTGGAGTGAAGTGGAGAGACTTGCTAGAAATCGCATCAGGTGGAGAAATTTCGTTTAGGCCCTATGTTCCAGAGGGAATGACAGGAACTAAGTCAAGTTCATAAGTAGTATGTAAGTTTAGGGACTGTTAACCTCGCAGTTAAGTTCCTTAAGCTTGACAAACATTTGAACATTTTCACGAGCATCAAAGTTTAACAAGATGATTAGGTCACGTAAAAAAATGACGATTCGAAGTTCTTCTCGTATGATAACTGAGCGTATATAAATCAGAAATGGTTCTGGATTCCACAACTGATAAATGTCGTCGTGAAGTAGAACGAGGGACGTGTATGTTCGTAGGAACTACTGCTGTATGGAATCGAGTCAGCTGTTACAGCAGATTTCTTAGTCCATATTTCGGATAGAGCGAGTGAAACGTTGTCACGAACAACGTCATGCACTGAATACTGTTGCAGACTGCTACTGTCAAGGATAAAAATGTCGAAACTGGTGCTGCATTTTCTATAAGATTTAAAACTTTCTAAGAAAAGTTTAGAAATAGCTTTGCATCTTTCGAATCACCTCACTTAAGCTATAAAAATTAGAATCGTACGTAGAGTGTAGCTAGTAGTTTCATTTTATTCGGTACGTCAACATTAAAAAAAATATTGTTCTAATTATCAGCAAAAATTTGTTACTGTGGTATTCTACAACTGGTTCTATGGGCATATGAAATGTCCGGGGTGTCCTTAGAACATATATTTTCATTACTCCGATCAACTTCCATTTGGCCGTACTTTCTGTATTAATTAGACCTCCCGCTCCCGCATTACAATTCCTACCTGCCAACCATACTTTCTTCTGTTATAAAACTGAATAATCTTCAAGTGTCAGAATTTGTCCTTATGACCAACACTTATTTTAGCCATAGCAACATTGTGTGTCAGCGCGTTGAAAAAAATCTCCATTTTCCTTCCCTTTTGAACTTCTTGCTGTCCATGTTACCTCCAACAAAACTTCGCAACAGCTGAATTAATATTTGACTTGTTGAATACCCGGCGTTGCCTGGATAATTATTTGTTCCATACTCTTGGAGTCTATCTCCCCATCAATCCTCTTTTTCTCTGCGCATCTCTTCCATCTCTCTGCCCACCTCATCCTTCCCCCTGCTGCAATCCATCTCTTCTGCCCCCTTTCATCTCTTCGTCCTCTCTGTGTTCATTCTGCCTCTCCTTTTCTTCTCCTCCGCCTCCTATGAAAACTCACATATATCTGGCAACTTTCCTGGTGATCACTGAAACACTGTCAAAAATTTATTGCAACGGCAACCCACATCCATTCGAATCTCTTTACGGTTTTCGTCTCTTGGTCTCCCTTGGCGATTTTTATCCCACATACTTCCACCTCCCCTCCCCCAACGCTACATTCACGACTCTTTGATGTCTAAGAATATGCCATACCAATCGATCCATTCTTTTATCAAGGTAGGGCAGAAATTCCTTTTCTCTACAATTCTGTTGAGTATCTCCTGATTCGTTACGCGATCCAATAAACTATTCTTCACATTCTTTTGTAGCACCACATTTCAAAAGCTTCTATCCTCTTCCCGTCCAAACTATTTATCGTGCAAGTTTCACTCCCGTTTAAGACAATACTCCACTCAAATGCCTTCAGAAAGTACTTATTTACATTTAAAGTAATATTCGATGTAAAAAAAATTCTCTTTGTGAAAAAGTCTTTTCTTCGCATTGCCACTTGGCGTTTTACATCCTCGGTGCAGAGACCACCATATTTTATTTTATTGTTTCGTTACTTAATCTAATCGCTTCGACATCGCCTGTTTTTCTTTGATTGCACTCTATTACCCTTATTTTGCTTTTGTTTCTGTTAATCTTATATGCTCTTTTCAACGCACTGTCCATTCCGTTCAACTACTCTTTCAGGTGCTTTGCTGACAGAATTACAGCTTATAGACCCTGATCTGTAATGCCTTTTCCAAATTTCGCCTTGCTTACTTCACAGTTTCGTCAATGTGCAAATTGAATATCATTGGAGAAACGCTTCAACCCTGTCTTACTCCCTTCCCAATCAATGCTACTCTTTCATGTACTTCGACTCTAATAACTGCTATCTGGATTTCTCTACAAGTTGTAAATAACCTTCCGTTCCCTATATGTTACACCCACTCACTTCAAAATTTGGAAGAGTTTATTCCAATCACCATTGTCAAAAGCTTTCTCCAAATTTACAACCCATCTTCTAAGATATGTCGTAAGGTGAGTATTGCCTCCAGGGTTCCCACATTCTTCCTAAATCCAATCCCCGAAGTCAGATTTTATCAGCTACGAGTACGAAACTAGGTAACATTAATGTCAAGGACTTGGGAAAGGAAAATAATGTAGAATCAATTTAATTGAAACAATTGTAATGTGTTGCAACAGTACATCATACCATTAGATACCAGTACCATTACTGGTAATAAAGGGGGTCAACATTGCTGCCATAACTGTCCAGAAAAATCTGAAAGCGCAAGACTGCATTCTGCACAGCAGAACGAAGCATGTCCGTAGGTAAGCTTGCTACCTCTTTTGATAAATTTGATTAAGAGGAACTTCAGTCGAAGTGACTGGAGGTGAAGAACCCCACACTCGGCAGTTCTCTGAGTTCAGCTCAACCGGCAGAGGAAAATGAATTCCGTCTGTCCGTAGAATTGTCCAGGGCCAGCCCTCGTCAAATTCTAGTGAGAAAGTGGAGAGCGAAGTCAGCGCGTCTTTGCTCCTCTTCTGGTGCTAGAATTTCTTCAAGATAGGAATAAAATTGTAGGCAAAAGTCGAAGTCTGCAGGTAAACTACCCTCTTCGATTCACCACAGGAAATTTTATGCGAACAGTGACTTTCCTTTTGTTTTGTTGGTCAAGTGTGCAAATTTTCGTCAAGATCAGAATATAACTTTAGATTTGTATTAAGTTGAAAAGAAACACAGGAAGGCTCTTTGCACGATATGTATTTTGTACGGATACCATTTGATAGTTGTTCGAAGCACCTTCCGTTCAGCACCTTTTTGGCGAAGTTCATATTGATACGTCATCAAGTGCACTGCGACTGGTCATGCGTGTGATACTATGAATGACTATTACTGATCGCGACACTGTTGGCCGTAGTTGGAACTGAACGGTGATTCCGTGACGCACAGAAATCATGTACCCCATAATCTGGACACCAGTACTGCCTAGAAGGAACTCGTACGGTATTTAGTTTCCGTATTACTACGTGTTAAAGAGGGAAAGTTTAATTACAACCATCAGGTATATTAAAAAGATTAAAAACTGATGCTTCAGTTCCCGTGTTCCCGTATTAATATGATGATGCATCAGGGGAAAAGCAGCGCACCCCTTTATCTTTCTACGGCTGCAACTCTCTGTCGTGTTACCTTTCAAGGGGTAACAGGCGTCGGATTGTAGTTTATTTAAATTTTTGAACTGCTTCTTTGGGTTTTTCCTATTTGTTTTCTTCAACCACCCCTGTATTAAAGTGAGAAAGAAGAATTTAAATAGACCAAGCCATTTCTGTGTTTAGGCACACTAACTAGCTGGTACATATTTTTGAACCGTATGAAAATATCTTTGATTTTCTCCTTACCATTGCCGGACTATACTTATGTAATTATACGTCATTGTTACTTATTTATTACTTATTTATATGCCTAAATAGCAAAATTACATTTATTATTTAATTTCATACTGTACTTCCATCGACTAGTCTTGTGTAGTTCGCGAACGAACTAGTTCGGAAGAGCGCTCCCACAGGCGAACTACGAGAACTAGTTCGCAGATCCCTCACCTCTTAGTTCGTCCGCTCCTTTTCCGAAGACTGACGGGGAACAGCGAGAGGACGCGAGAGCGCGCAGAATCGCGTGATTCCCTTCTGCCAGTTACCTTCATTTCGAGCTGAGATACAGCTCAGCTGTAGTGTCATAGTTCACTGCCACAAGAAATCTATTTTAAAAATAAAGTACTACGAGTACTCTGTATGAAAAGTAGCTGAATACCATTGTATCACCCATTCGTGTAAATAACTGGTTTATTTGAATTTTATTAAAATATTATTATATTTGATGTGAAATTGCCCATAAATACGGGTAATAGCACACGCTTTGGCAACACTGATTCTTTATATAAAAAAGCTGTCATAAAAAGAGCTCTTTTGGTAGCGATAGCAAAAGCCAAAAAGAGCGAACGAACTAGAAGGAGCAGACGAACTAGGAGCAGCTGACGAACTAGGAGCAGCGGACGATTATGCCAAACGTATCTCGCTTCATAGTTCGTTGGAATTTTTTACGAAGACCGACGGGCAATAGCAAGAGGGCGCGTAGCAGAATTAAAAATCACGTGTTTGCCTTCTGCTGATGAGTTATTTCGAGGTGAGCGTCTGCCTGCTGGATTACATAGTTCAATGCTACAAAATTTCTGTTTTGATGTGTTCTGCACTCTGCAATATCTGACTAATAAATTCCATAATGCCAAGATGTAGAGATAACTCTAAACGTCATCGCGAGAAATTATCCACAAACTGTTTCTTTTGGTTTGCATGATATCGTTAGCGGCTCAAGCAGCAAGCGCATGAAGCAGCTAGATGGGGGAACTTCCCGCTCTACCTGCACGCGCAGACCACGCCGCTCAGCCGTCACTGGGAGCGGACGAACTAAAAGAGCGAACTAGTTCACGGCAGAGCCGCGAACTAAAGTGAGCGCTCCCGAACGGGAACTATTATGCGCAAGTCTACCATCGACATTCTACTTACAACTGGTGTTTTTCCTACTTTTCTTATGATATAATCTCATACCCTCTTTTCACGACGCTCTCCGCTCACTTTATTTGGTCTTTTGAGTCATTTTCCGTCTCTGACGGAATTACAATGTCCTAGTTTTGGTGCCTTGTTTTCTCGAGCGTAATTAGTGTCAGAAATTTTTTATTGATTTCATTTACAGCATGAGAAACATCTGATATAGACCACAGCCCCTCCCCCCACAAAAGTTGTCAATGTTGTTGAGATTTTGAGAATAATTGTGTAGCAGTTGTAGGTTACCTAAGATTACCATAAGTTAATGTAGACTTGAAACACTACATCGGAGTCATCGCATTGGAATATCCATTTCAGTATATTTTAATTTTTATTAAGAGGCAGAATTTACGTATTTTTTCATAATTTTAAAGAAATCTGTTATATCTTTGTAAAGTCAGAATAGTTAAAGTCATAGAGTAACCGGGCCAAAGCACTGCAATCACAGTTATCATTTGTCGTAAATATTGTATAAATAGTAACCGCAGTAGCATTGCTCACTCTCTTAGTCATTGTTTTACGGTGTGTCAGGATCCCTCTGTAAGCGTCTCGCGTAATTGTCTTGCAAAATAGTCTGGAATCATGTAAGAAAATATTTCGGAATTTTTTTAATTCGCGTTTAAATTATTCCTACAGAAATTAAGGACTTTGATAGTTAACAATGAATGATCGAAAGGTTATGCGATTGCGTAGTTACATTATCTATGGACTTCAATTTTAGATTAGGCTAAGGAACGTAGAAAAATTCTGCCTCCCGTCGAGATAGTTAATATTCAAGGGGACTTTAAAAGAAAAAAACTGACAATCAATTTCATTAAGAAAGGATAGAGTGTATTAAGGAACTTTAATTTGGCTTTGGGAGAATATTCTGAACTTTGATTGTACCAGAGATATAATGAACTATCAACGTGAATAAATATTTTTTTTTCAGTGTATGTTGTAACTGTGTGCTTTTAAAGTGAAAAATATAACAGGAATTGTGTTTTAAAAATTTCCCGAAAACCTTATTACGTAGACAGTACCCTTTCATTAAATCGATGATATTTGAAAATTACTTTTAAATAACATCCTTGACTGTGTTTGAGATAGGAATATGGAGGATAAATTTATTAAAAACAATATTCAGTAAACAAACAAACAAAAAAATAAAAATAAAAAAGGAAGTATCCACAGTACGTCACAGACTTCGTTACTGAACACTAATAACATTAGACAGTGAAGATCGTAGCCGCGTGGCTTATACGTTCGGTGTGTTGCCTAACTGTCGGGCGTTACCTCATTTCGATCGCTTTAACGTTTAACCCGTCAAGCGTGACGCTGCCTTGTACCTGACAACACCTCAAGCGTGTCACCTACCGCGAAGGTCCCACCGGTGCTGCAAATGCTATATCTAATGAAGTACTGGAAACAACATTCTGAAAAAATAGCGTGAACACCTGAACCTATAAGGATTTAATATTCTAAATCACTTTAGGCACGAAGTGTTTAAATCAAGCCTTAAAAATTACTTGATTACAATTTGTTTTTGTGATTGAGGAAGCTCAAAGCATGACACAATAACCAGTGCATCAAAAGACGGTAAAATATGGTCTTCCTCATTATAACCATGTATGAAAATTCGACAGAACGAGGTGGCGCAATGAACTCGCATTCGGGAGGATGGTGGTTCAAATCTATCTCCGGTCATCCAGATTTAGGTTTTCGTCATTTTCCTAAATCACTCCAGGCAAATTCCGAGATGTTACTTTGAAAGGGCACGGCCGATTTCCTCCCACATCCTTCCCGAAAAACCGAGCGTCAGCTCCGTCTATAATGACCACATTGCTGACGGGACGTTAATACCTAAACTTCCTTCCTTCCTTCCATGAAAATTCACAAAACTTCATCTTCAATCAGCCCAGTTAAGTTTCGAAAATCGGCACATACTCAAATACTAAATTGTATACCATACAAATAACTTAATATAGACTCTGTTAACATGAACCTAAGGAATGTATTACACTGCCATCTAGCGGTTGCCCTTCAAAATGTATCGGTAGAAATGAAACAGCAAAAAAGGGAATAGAAAAACGCTTCCTTGGCATCCCTATTCTTCCAGCCTCTCACCTATTCACCTATCGAAAAAGGTCTGATCAATGATTGCAGAAGGTATGGTCGGAAATAATCCACCTGCTGTTAAGGTTGGCCTGCCGCGGTGGCCGAGGGGACTGAGGCGCTTCAGTCACGGTCTGCACGGCCACTACGGTCGGGGGTTCGAATCCCCCTCGGGCATGGATATTTGTGCTGTCTGTAGTCTTAGCTAGTTCATAAGTAGTTTGTAAGTTTAGGGACTGATGGCCCCGTAGTCAAGTCCCATAAGCTCTACAAACGTTTGAACATTTTTTGTTAACGTTGACTATGTAACACGATGGGAAACGAATGTCTCGACCATTACTTGCCAAGTATGGTCACGTGCAATGTGGTCGTCCGTAAGGTCCGAGAGTATGACGATACAAAAGACTCTAACTCTGCAGCGATGTAACACTAGTTGGTTAGTATATTGGCAGTGCATATTACGGAGGGGAGGATACGCGGGAGCAGAATCCAATGCCACTCCAAACCATAATACAGTGTGTCCGCAAAGTCTCTTCACAGCTGCGAGCTCCGTGTGTCTCGCCTTGTTCGACACGTCAGGGTGGCAGCACATTCATGTCGTTCTATAAGCTAGCGGCCGGGTTTCGCTGCTACTGGCTCCAGTCATGTTGGGAGATGGAATTCAAAATTATTATAGTTAAAACAATGAAATTAATTAGTTGTATTAGTTACAAGAAAGTACACTGTACTCACCATTATCACAGTAGGTGCTGGAAATGATTTCTTCTTTCTTGAAGGCATAGTTTACATTTATTTTAATACCTTTACCAATGTTTCACGTGTAATAGAATGCAGATATTCAGTTATAGCTGTCTTAAGTTCATGTATTGTCTTTGGGTTATTTTGATAAACAAATGTTTTAGCCGCACCCCAAAGGAAATCGTCGGGAGAAGACAAATCCGATGAGCGAGGGGGCAGAGACTATTGTAATTATTGTGTCTCCAAATATTTCATCTTAAAGTCGTAAGGATTGGTGTTCTGCATGAGCAGTAGCGTTATCTTGCTCTAAAAATTAATGATTGATCTTCATTCAGTAGCACAATAAATTGATAAATTATCTGGGAACAACAGATTTCGGAGGTGACGGTAGTTTCGAAAAATATCAGGCCCATATTTCACGCTCGTGTTATGGCAACCAACACCCCGATGTCCTGTGTAATCGCGTTTCTCTTAAGGCATGTGGCTTTTGGATGACCAGCTACGTGAATTTTTAATGTCACCAGCTAGGTGAAACCAAGTCTCATCTGTGAAAATGTTAATAAATAGCTGTAACCATTCACACTATGATATTATAATTACTAATTTTGTTGGACTCCGCAACATGATGTCCGAAATGTCGTCGAGCTTCAGATCTGTTATAACCCTGGGCCTACCAGTTTATGGTGCATCATGAACTGAACCAGTTGTCCGGAATTTGCGAATTTAATTACGTACAGTGTCGCGATGTAGATACCTCTACATAGGAAAACCCAATCTAAATTGTCGTCTCATATGTTCCGTGAAGTTTCCTCATGTCCGGAAAACCTCTGCCACTAAAAAGGCTCTCTCTGCAACAGTAAGCATTCTCACTACGAGTGTTGCCAATGCTGGACGCGGTGGCCGAGCGTTCTGCGGCGTGCCAGTCACGGTCTGCACGGCCGCTGCGGTCTGGGGTTCGAATTCCCCCTCGTGAATGGATATTTGTGCCGTCTTTAGTATAGGCTAGTTCATAAGTAGCTTGTAGGTTTATGGACTGATAACCCCATAGTTATGTCCCATAAGCTCTACAAACATTTGAACATTTGAGTTGCCAATACTTATCAATGAAATTACCCAATAGGATCGCCAAATTACCCGATTTGACTTCAAAATACGCTCTTTCAAAAATAGTTGCAAAAATAATTATATGCTATAAAAATGATCATAAATTACATGAAAATTAAAAACCAAGGATTTCTGGCCTGAAAGCAGATCAGAATACACCATTGTTAATACACATGGTTTAATAACAGATCAGTACCTTCATCCATTATCAGCGAAGAAACGTACCTGAATATTTCAGTTGATCATACAAGGTCTTTGATAATGACTTTCCTAACACATGTGTAATAACACTAAGATTTAGTACGCTTTAAAGCAATCTTTTGAGCGATTGTTGAATCAGAAAAGACACTCATACAAAGAGGACTCAATGTATCCAATGTGCCGAACAGTAAATTATTGACAGCAACAAGTTTTGTTAATTTCTGCTCGTTTTACGTCATAGACATTGGTATTTAACACTGAAGATATATTAATAGTAGATACAACAGTTTTCATTTAATTAATATGTTTGGAAGACTTAGTGCTACCTCAAAATTTCAGATTTATGCACTACGCTATATTATGTCCGTCCCTCCGTTTGTTGTTCTTCTGTTACCAACCAACGCACTCAGGCAAGCTTAAACAGGGATCACTAAACTGTTTATTTTGGATTTCTTTCATTTCCCATTTGAAGAACACAATCATGAAGTAGCTTTATGGCCCTTTTTAAGCCCATTTTTAAAAGTGGGAGTTTCAGGAAAATTAGATGAGGTAGAAAATACAGGAGGAGCATGCACTAGCACCTGCTTTTCGCAACCACCTACCTATTTTAGTGAAATAAAAGCACTATAGCTTCACACCTGTACTGTTACTGACCACAAGTATAACCGGTACAATCAAGTCCGGAAAAACTGTGAGAGATTGCTATCACAAGATCAACAAGTTGAATAGTAGCCTTGAGTTCATGAGTATGACACACTGCAGTTCAAAAACTGCAGAAGCAAGAGCAAAGAAACTGGGTAATTCCCAAGCTCGTTGCACAATATAGCACATGTCAGAATTATGATAGTCTCATGCCGCGTGTCTAACTACATTAAAGAATGTTAAAGAATTATTTGAATATAAATGCATATGTGTGGTGTCAATGTTATCTAATTACCCAGAAAATACCCTCCATTTATATTACCCTCCAGAAACACCACCGACCAACATTTCACCCGAAAATCGGGTATTTACCCTCCAATTGGCAGCACTGCTCACTACACTCAGCGTATACAAGAACAAGACAACAAACAAGTAACAGCTGCAACGCTTGCGCAACACTACCACCACCCTACCAACACTGCAGGTCCACGGAACACGTGCAGGTGCGCTTTGTCTATGCTGACAACCTTACAAGCCCCACAACGCGAGACACGCGGAGATCACCACTGCGCTTTTCGGACACACTGTACCAGTAGTCTGACCAGCACAGTGATGCATGACTAACTGTTAAACAGTCTTTCACCACAACGTCTACAGACTCTACTCCGAGTTTCTTGATGGAGCAGGCAGAATCGAGACTAAAGCGACCGACGGGATAACACTGCTGCCTTGTCCTCTTTCTCACAGTCTCTCGCCTGTCGGAAACGTCTGTTCAATGCGGAAGGATTGACCTTAGGTGCCGGCCGCGGTGGCCGAGGGGACTGAGGCGCTCCAGTCACGGTCTGCACGGCCACCACGGTCGGGGGCTCGAATCCCCCTTCGGGCGTGGATATTTGTGCCGTCTTAGTTCGTAAGTAGTTCATAAGTAGTTTGTAAGTTTAGGGACTGATGATCCCGTATTTAAGTCCCATAAGCTATACAAACATTTGAACATTTGACCTGAGGTTCGCCACCCGCTGCTACCTGATATACGTTGGCAATATCTATAAAGCGGCATGGACTGCTGTACCCCTAAAAACACATGCAGGGCCTTTTGGATACAGTGCCATGGGGTCTAGCAGAGGTTGTAGCCAGCGATGATAGGAAGAATACTAATTTCATCATCTTCCTCAAAGCGCGAGGGGCTACTTTTTTCGTCGTGCGATCTTGTACGACGTCTTGTGTTCCAAATAAATTTCGCTCTGAAATATCCTGTCATTCTTGATGTAGAATTTTCAATTGCCAGAAATGAACTTTCTACTACAACAATATTAAGTAATCACTTTTTGGAACAGTAACTGTCTTTCGCTGAAGTGCAAAGAGAAGCCATCGAAATATTTAAACGACCTAATAACATGAATAGGGAGAATGGTTACAGGTTTTCTGCGACGTGACTGCCAGTAATCCCTGCCAAACTCACCGCGTGTGTGCGCCAGCCAGCGGCACCACTTGACTCGAGTTCACAGTAGAATGGACTTGCACATACTAGATCGCGATAGGGAGCGCTCATTTTAGTTCGCGGATCTGCCGGGAACTACTTCGTTCTTTTAGTTCGTCCCCTCCCAGTGACGGCTGAGCGACGTGGTCTGCGCATGCAGGTGGAGGGAGAAGTTCCGCCACCTAGCTGCTTCATGCGCTTGCTGCTTGAGCCGCTAACGATATCACGCAAACCAAAAGAAACAGTTTGTGGATAATTTCTTGTGTTTCAGTTTAGAGTTATCTCTATATCTTGGCGTTATGGAATTTATTAGTCAGATAGTGCAGAGTTCAGAATACTTCAAAGCAGAAATTTTGTAGCACTGAACTATGTAACCTAGCAGGCAGACGCTAACCTCGAAATGGCTCTCATCATCAGGAGGCAAACACGTGATTTTTAATTCTGTTCGCGACATATCGCGCATATTTTAGTTCGCGACCTATGGCGCACATTTTAGTTCGCGACCTATGGCGCATATTTTAGTTCGCGGCCTATAGCGCATATTTTAGTTCGCAGCTCGGCCGCGAAGTATATCGCTCTTTTTACTTCGTCCGCTTGTTTTGGCTTTTGCTACCGCTTCTAAAACTACAGCTGAGCTGCATCTCAGCTCGAAATGACGGCAACTGGCAGAAGGGAATCACGCGATTATGCGCACTCTCGCTTCCTCTCGTTGTTACCCGTCAGTCTTCGGAAAAGGAGCGGACGAACTAAGAGGCGAGAGATCTGAGAACTAGTTCGCATAGTTCACCTATGGGAGCACTCTTCCGAACTAGTTCGTTCGCGAACCTCACTAGACTACAGAAGAAGTGGCACGCGGTCTGAACGATCGCAGCAGGAAACATCTTCTCCTTGGTGTTCGTTGCCGATTAGCTGTTGCCTTTCAATTAGGTACTAGATCTTCACTATCAATCACTTACCAGGGTAGCAAACGTAAGGGCCTGCTGATACACTACAGCCAACAAATCACCATGTTAGATGTGTGACGCCGGTATCAGACAACCAAAAAATTCACAGTATATACGGGAATATGTTCAGCAGTATCCAACAGTTAACCGGTCTGAAGAAGACCACTGCACAGTCCTCGAAACGTGGGCAATTCCTTTGCTAAGTGTTTTAAAAAAGGACGCGGCCTAATACCCAGAATTGTTTTGTTCAAAATGATTTTTTTCTAATGACTCTAGAATTCTTTTCTGTAATGATGTTCTGCACGGTGTTCTGCCACGTCACCATTGAAACGGCAACGCTTCAAACAAAAATGTATCGACGCACGGTAATTAGGTTCAGAAGTTCATGTGACATTTTAGACGTGTTAAAAATTCTATTTTGTCAAAATTTGAAATTGTGAGAACCGTGGCTCTAGTATTACAATATTTTTAATTAAAATAAGCGCCCAGCCGCTGGTATGGTATAAAATGTTTATTTATTTAGACGATTACCGGTTTCAGATTTTTTTACAAATCCATTTTCCCATGGTGTAACTTGCTTTACAGCTTGAGCCTCGTTTTGTGTCTTATAGTTCCGCGGGCGTGTTGACGAAATAAAAGACGATTTCGTCACAGAAAGGGACACAACCCGGCTGCGAAATTAAAAGACACAAAACGATGCTCCAGCTGGAAAGCATGTAAACAATCTGAAGATGGATTTGTAAGAAAATCCGAAACCACTCTTGGTCTAAGTAAGTAAACATTTGCTGCGGTGGAGGTTCGAGTCGTCCCTCGGGCTTCGGTGTGTATGTTGTCCATAGCATAAGTTAATTTAATTTAGTTTAAGTAGTTTGTAAGCGTAGAGACATAACCGTAGTAGTTAACTCTCTTAGATTTACAAACACAATTAATAAACATTTATACCGCAGCAGGTCCCTGTATTCAATTATAAAGATTGTCGAAGCATACTTGACGTTCTCGGTAAGGCAAAATTAGTGAGAGGAAAAAATACTGAAATACTTTATAAGATGTTCCCACGAGAGGAGTTCCCGCAGACTACGTGCAGTACTTATTTGTGTGAAAATGTTTTTTATCTGCAATTGAATTGAGGAAATCTTATTGATGTTCAACTGATCGTACCAGTAATCTCAAACGAAACATCATTATCCTAATACAAAAACATTTAAACGAATTGGAGAGCTTTTAAGATACACTTTCCTTCCTTTTTCATAAGTGCTAGGTCTGTTATGAACTGACACTTTTCAGTTACATTATCTGTATTAAGACAACATTCTTTTAATAAAAATACTTACATTCTTTATTTCTTATTTCATATCTGTCTTGTGTTTGTCACCAGAAAATTAAGTAGGCATAAATGATACTTTATACTCCCTTATTGATCAGTGTCAGATGTTCATCAACGACCTGAACGACAGAAGTTTGAACGTTACGACGCTGATATACTCATTAGAGCATCATCAAAGAAACATTTTTTTCTTTATCAGTCTACCTGATTTTAAAGAGCCTCCTGCAGCAGCATATCTGAAATGCTTCGCTTCTCTTCTCCCCCATCTTTCCCAATCCTCACGTTTTCCTTCGATACAAATACGTACATTCTCAGAAACTTCGTTCTCATGTTAAAGCCAAAGTTTGATAGCAGTACGATCCTCTTGCCATTAATGCTCTTTAGTTCGAACGTAGGTGTTGTCCTTAGCATGAGTTATTTCAAGTTTTTTGTAAGCCTAGAGACTGATAAGAGCAGCAGTTAAGTTCCTTAGATTTACAAACATTTGAAATTTTGAGCTCTGTTCAATACCAAACACTCCATCAACAGGAAGAACAAAATTTATAGAAATTAATTTTATGGCTACTGATTTCTGTATATTGTTCTCTATGTGGAGTAAATGTCCAAGCGTTTGTTGCGAAAAAAACCTAGTAGTGTACTTGTAGAGTGTTATATCTGTTATATAGTGTGTTCTCGAGATGAGTCGATGCAAGTTTGGGAGCAAAGAAAGATTCCCGCAACCGACTCATGAATCATTTCACGTCGCGTTCACGGACCTAGCAATTATAACTATTCACTAACGCAACCCGTCGGGTATTTTGAAGATTTTATTTGTCAGATCCTATCGCCTCCAGAAAAAGGGGGGGGGGGGGGAAGGCGCTGGGAGACGTATCTTCGACGGCATAATTCATTGGACGGTAGACAAGGTGCCAATTAAGCACCTTATCAAGCCAGGTTTGTGCTTATATATTAATTTGCTTGGATTCTAGTATCTTCTACGAAAGATCTTCGCTTTTTTACGCCAACAACCGGCAGCCACGCATAGACAGAGCGTGGACCATCAGACAGAAAATGCACGCAAAGTTGGCAGCATTGCTTGCCAGCTGTGGACGCGTCGCCGGCGTCAGCCACATGTTGCGGTGTCAGATACGACGACACACCGGCAGGTATGTCGACTAGCACTTCGGCACTTTTCCTATACCGCAAGGATGATAAAACGACATCATTATGGAGAAATAATACTCGGAGACATACGTAGCCAGTGAACACTTAAACCGTTATTTTATTCCATCATCTTTCGGGAGTGCGCCCGGGACAGCTACAATTCTTCTTCCGATATTTCGGCTGCAAACCTTACAGCCATCTTCAAGGCGAGTCCAAGACTGAGTTCTCAGCGTTTGAGCGTGCCTATTTATACTGTAAATCACGTGATGCAAAGCTACTGAGGATTAGACTGCGCATGCTCGAAGATATCACATTGGTAACTGCTGCGCTAGTCATAGATAATTATATACTTCAAAGATAACCTGTGAGCAGTGGGTGCAAACATAAACAGAGCTGTTACTTACCCACAGAGCTTACAAATGAATAATTGCTCATTAAAAGTGGTAACATTAATCGGAATAGAAGACGCAGACATTCTTTCAGAACGAAGACGTGATATAAGTGGCTTCCATGCATTGTCAAGATGAAATCTGTCGTCACGATTTAGCAGGTGGTCCGCAGGTGGTCCGCCAGCAAACGCTGAGAACTCAGTCTTCGACTCGCCTTGAAGATGGCTGTAAGATTTGCAGCTGAAATATCGGACGAAGAATTGTCGCTGTCCCGGGTGCACTCCCGAAAGATGATGGAATATTATGTCCGCCAGGAAAACTTCAAGAATCACTTAAACCGTTGTCAAACTTTTACGCTGCTTGACAAATGCAGACAGCAGAGACATTATTGGACATGAATTATTAGAAGCAATGACTGTGGTCCTAATACACACTTCGTACGTAGTAGTTATCGAGTGGTACATCTGTAACGAAATGTGGTAGATTTAACCAGTGGAGCAGCACGATAACACAAATAAATAATTTAGTAATACTGTATCACGTTTGACTACATAGCGACTGTTTTCAAACGTGTAGAAGAAGACACCGAACAGACGCAAATTTCTCTATTGAGGCAAATTTAGATTTCGGTCATTGTATGACCGTTATCATTGCAAAAGTAAAGTAGGAAGCATTTACAATAAGGCAACATCCATGCTGTATTGCAAAGTCTGGTATGTTTCGCATTCCACTCAGTAATACATTACAGAGCGAAAGACACTGATACACCTACTTACATAGGTGCCGCAGCGTGACGTGGTGTGTACTCGACTAATGTCTGAAGTAATGCTGGAGCGAAGTGCATCACGCATCCTGAAAGGCTATCCATAAATCCGTAAGAGTAAGTGAGGTGGGGATCTCTTCCTAACAGCACATTGCGTGGCATCCCAAAAATGCTCAATAATGTGATTCTTGAGTTTCTCCCGGCGTATTTGATAATCAAAATATCCACGGGTGTACTGTCGGTCAACAGTGTCCGACGGGAACAATATTTCGGCGATCATACATGTCGCCATCATCAGGTGAACTGACGGACTGAGCTCCTCGAATCGCGCCGGCAAGGAGATCCGTACGATACGGCGGCTCGAAGGGAACTGGGTTCTGGCCCGGTAGCGGGCGATTTAAATACCCTCCGCCCGCGGAGCACCCTCTCCGTGGTCCGCGCCCCGCGCCGCGGTCGCGCAGTGGAACCAATTGGGACGGCGTCTGAGATGACGTCGGTGTGAAGGCTCTGACCGTCGTGGTCGTCACTACGTTACGTTTGCTAGATTTACTCTTAATTAACCCATTCGCTGGTTCCCAAGCTTTGCTAAGATTTAAAAAAAAAATGTTTGTATAGTCTATGGGACTTAACTACGGGGTCATCAGTCCCTAAACCTACAAACTACTTATGAACTACCTACAACTAAGGACGGCACAAATATCCATGCCCGAGGAACTGGAACTTGGAACTGTCTTTTGTCCTCCGAATAAAATTCGTGCACTGGTGTCGAGCGCCAAAGATGATCTCGGTTTGAGGAAGGCCGGCGTGTACCAGATTCCCTGTCAGTTTGGCAAGTCATATATTGGACAGACGATGCGCACCGTCGAGGATCGATGCCTTGAACACCAGAGGCACACACGATTGATGTATCCGAGCAAGTCGGCGGTCGCTGAACATTGTTTGTCGGAGAATCACGCGATGGAGTATGAACGCACTAGGATTCTGGTACAGACGTCGAGATACTGGGACTGCGTTGTTAGAGAGGCCATTGAAATTCGCACTAGTGACGACCTCTTAAACCGTGACTGTGGCTATAATCTTAGCAAAGCTTGGGAACCAGCGATTGGGTTAGTTAAGAGTAAATCTAGCAAATGTAACGTAGTGACGACCACGGCGGACAGAGCCCTCACATCGACGTCGTCTCAGACGCAATCGCAATAGGATCCACTGCGCGACCGCGGCGCGGGGCGCGGACCACGGAGGGGGCGCTCCGCGGGCCGAGGGTACTTAAATCGCCCGACACCGGGCCAGAACCCAGTTCCTTTCGAGCCGCCGTAGCGTGTGGATCTCCGTGCCGGTGCTTTTCCAGGAGATCAGTCCGTCAGTTCACCTGATGATGGCGACATGTATGATCGCCGAAATATTGTGCCCGTTAGACACTGTAGACCGGCAGTACACCCGTGGATATTTTAATTTTGCTCAATAATGTTCACGTCTCGGGAGTTTCGGGGTCAGCGAAAGTGTTTAAAATCAGAAGAGGGTTCCTATCTACTGTTTTGTAGTTACACATAAGAGGTGGCAAGTGTATGGGACTTAACTACGGGGTTATCAGTACCTAAACTTACAAACTACTTATGAACTAGCTAACTCTAAGGACGGCACAAATATCCATGCCCAAGGGGGGGATTCGAACCCCCGACCGTAGTGGCCGTGCAGACCGTGACTGGCGCGCCTCAGTCCCCTCGGCCATCGCGGCCGCCCATAAGAGGTGGTAACTACATAAACTGACTGCTGCCTTCAATTAGCACTTCAAATTGACCGTTTGATACAGTTCAAAATACTTTTATTTTAGATCGTTTTAACAAATGTTATTAGTATGGTAGCTTGTAGCACTACCTTTCAAAATCTGTCTTACTTGAGACTGAACTGGGCTCTGCATGACCTCCCTGACAAGCTAAAGGCCTCACACACAACCACCGTTGTGTACTGAATTTGCAAGGTCGCTTGCGAACAACCTAAAATGAAAAGCTCATAAGATATTTTTACTGATCTGTCTCCTGTTTAAGAAAAATAATCCATAATGTTCATGATATGATGTTCAATCACAGTTAACGGGAGAGAGAGAATGATTTCCGTTGGAAATTACTCTGGAGAGAAAATGATAGGCAATACGAATTGTGGAAAGGGACCAGGACGATGATGGTGACGTCAAGGTGTTGGGCAGCATCATGCTAAATGGCTGAATGGACCTGCACATATTCCTTGTTAAGCTGAGGATCGTTGATACCTCTCACAGATAAATAGATGAGGTTCTGTGAGCACACGTTCAACTCTTCATTGTTACATTTCTCTTCATGGACGCTAAAGCCCGTCCGCAACGCATTGTTTTTGTGCTTCAATAACTTGAAGCTATTCGTCTGACCAGCGAGAGGAGAGTATAGGATGCGCGTTCAATGGAGCTGGGGAGAGGGTATAGATGGGGAGTGGCTAAAGTTGTACTTTATGTGAGGGTGAATTGCCAGGAGAAGGAGAAGCGGAAGTTCTTGCATCAGCAGGTAGATCGGTTTCTAACTGGCAGCGAGAGCAATCAGCTGGATGGTGTAGGGACGCTGGAAAGGTTGGATACTTTGGAGGATAGTGGTTACAACAGGATGACATTCCTGGACGGTAGGAAGTAGACAGAAGGAGTTGTTAAAGTGCATGGGGGAGGGATTGTGTACAACCCCATAGTTTCAATATTTTAATACCACTGTAGCCTAAGATGTGTTCATTTAAGATCCATTTGTTTTGTAGTACGCTTATTCTGTAGTATCAATTCATAGACATAAGAAATTTGCAGATTCACATATCTTTGAAAAACCTTCTTTGTATATGTAACCTCAATGTTAGGTGTAGACTATCTGTTTATTACGAAGTTATGTGACGATGTCCTAAGAAGTCGAAAGCTGCCAATAACAAGCAAATAAAAAATATTGCGGAACAAAAGTACTACGTATTTAAGTTTTTAATATGCCATTGTTTCTCCAAGTACCGACGGAACATTCCATAAACATGAATACACAACACTTGTTCGGTCCTCATCTTCCCTCACTATGAATGTCGACAGGGCTCACAATCAGGTTGCCCTTAACATACCGCAGTGGGTAATGTTTGATAACGGAGCAGAAGTTTTGTGACAGAGCCGTCTCCGAGGATTTGCAAAAATTTCAAGCACCCCCAACCCCACACACTTTTTTTTTCATATTGTCAACGTTTGTCAAAATCTTATTCATACGACGACTTATTTTGACATATCACACGTATGAGTCTCCTTGTCTTTAAGATCAGCAGATTCGTCATTGTCAATAAAATTCTTCTGGGCACTGGACCGCATCGTCAATATACCAAATCCCACCGACGTTTCGGCCACTGTTGCAAGCGGCCTTCTTCGGGCTGTCACGACACGGGGATGGTAGGAGAACATAACCAGTGTTGTTCTACGTGTGACGGGGATCCACACAAATATTATGAATGCCAAATAGCTCTGTTACACTTTTACGACTAAACTGGTTACCTGATTTGGGTTAAATTGGGTGTGTAGATAGTACGGCGGTTATAAGAAAAATAAAAGATGATTATGATATGGTTGGATTTAACTTGATAAAATTGGTATTGTGAGAGCTAGCTGTTGGTTCTCCCTTCTTTTACCATAGGCGAACATCCCTACCTTTTATCTTCTTAATTTCTTATAATTGAACCTCTTCCATATTACTATGGACACTGGGATCCGTTTTTAGTTGTAACAACAATACGGAACACGTGAGGCGCCTAGTTGCTGCTAACTCTCTGAGTTATTTCACCAACCTGTCGTCCTCTTCCGCACAGAAAACAGCACGCAAGATGTTGGTTCTTGCTCTTGAGGCTGCAAGTGGCTAAGAACTGCTTTGTGTGGTTTTCTATTAAATGATGAGTTAAAGATGATGGGATGCCAGCTAATTTATAAGTCGTAACCGCAGCAAATTAGGGAACTGCACATTATTAAATGTATTGTTCCTTGTCTCTGCGTTAAAGTTTGGAGCTACTAAATGAAACATTAAGCTATTGTAACAGTACACTATCTCCGAATATGGACTATTGCGTGTTTAGCCTCTGAACACCGGATCTGTACTGTACTTGTTCATCGTCTAGACACTCGATCTGACTGTACGTGTGAACAGTGTGAACTCCGAATCTGAACTTCGGCAGCGCGACCCGCGCCGGCTTCTCTCGCTGTGGCTGGCGCCGAAACATGGCCGACGAGCGTCGTCCTCCTTTCTGTTAGTATTTTTTTTTTCATTTACACTTGATTTTTATACATTTTATTATATTATGACATAGCTTGGCATTGAGATATTTCTTACTCAGAATTTCACTCGTGTTCTATAATTTGTTCATTAAATATTAATAAAAATATATTCGCGTTTTGGCGATTGTCCGCCTTATACATCAGCCAATCAGCGTGAGAGGTACAGGCAACTCGGGGATCTTTTCTACATTCCTTCCCACGGGAACCAAACCTACTGGTAGCGCCTAATGCTTGATAAAAGCCAGTATAAACAATTTCATACAGTAAATGGCATGACATCATCAATAAATTTAGACTTTGAACACAAATCTGTGGCCGAGGTAGAAAATTCAAAATTTATAGGTGGTTAGCATTGACGAGGGATTGAATTGGAAGAAACATATTGAAGATCTCTTGAAATGTTTGAGTTCAGCTACGTATGCTACCAGGGTCACAGCAAAATTTGGTGATATACATGCCAGTAAATTAGCTTGCTATGCCTATTCTGATTCACTGCTTACATATGGGACCATATTATGGGGTAATTCAACATTGAGTAAAAAAGTATTCATTGTACAAAAGCGTGTAATAAGAATAATCGCTGCAGCCCACCCAAGATCACCCTGCAAACATTTATTTAGGGATCTGGAAATCTTCACTGTAGCTTCACAATATATGAATTCACTCATGAAATTTGTTATTAACAATCCGACCCCATTCAAAAGTAGTAGCAGTGTGCATAGTTACAACACTAGGTGAAAGGGTGATATTCACTATTCAAGGTTAAATCTAATTTTGGCACAGAAAGGAGTGAATTATGCTGCCACAAAAGTCTTCGGTCGCTTACCAAGTAGCATCAAAAGTCAGACAGATTGTTTACTAGTATTTGAAAAGAAATTAAAGGAATATCTGAATGGCAATTCCTTTTACAATGTAGACGAATTTTTAGAGAAAACTTAAAAAAAAAAATTCAAAAATGTAAATAAAAAACCTTTAACATATTGACTGCCATGTATAGACAACATTTACTAAACTGACACGTTGCACATCATTACGAAATGTCGTATATATGATCTATGGATCAAGTATTAGTCTAATCAATCTCACACTACCTGTCCCATCTGTCGCTTACTGGTTGTAACCTGCTGTACGGAAACGATTCTCAAATATGAATATGATGGCTGTAAGGCAGAAATATTACAATAGCTTCAACGCTGAAGAATACTTAATAAAGTGTATAATTAAAGATATTTGTTAATTTGAAGTATATAATTCGAAATATGGAACAGCTGAGCATTAACGTTTCTCTTATGGCTTTCGGGCCGCTTAAGACTAGTTGGAAAAGCTACTTATTTTTTGACTTACGAAATTTATCACGTCTATTAAAATACTTTTAATGGTTGGTATGTTGAACGTAATACGATGCAACATAATAAATACAATTCTACACAAGATGTCAACATCTTCAAACCGCCTATCTGATTTCGATGCCATTTGAAGCCTGCGTAATTTACACGTTGTATGAATACAGAATCTTCAGTCAGCGGCTTAGTCGCGATGTAACAGAGTTTATTTACATAATGAATAATATTTTTGTTTTCATAGTACTTACCGTCATTATACGCACGTTTTACATTCAAACCGGAAAACTGGAATTTAGGGACAAAGTTGCGAAATTATTGTACTTTTGATGTTTTTGGCATGTATGGAAGGATATCAACGCGACGATACCATGGGTAAAAGCTAGTAATAGAATATGCCAAGGAGGCCGTAATATACTGTTTTACGCTTGTTAGTACAAAACAATCGAAGAGTTTTTTTGGCGAAGTAAATCTTAATATTCAGTTCCCGAGTGTTTATGCTTCTATCGCACCCATAATTAACTTCATTATACTTTCGCTTTCTTAAATCAATGTCAGTTTTATGCGAAACTATTACAAAATTAAATGCGACGTTAAGTCACACACAGCCAACGCTTATCGGCGGTGACGTCACGTGGCAGCGGCCGATCGCTGCGCAAGACATTGGCTCAGCCTTCAGTGTGGTAAACTTGCACCGTGTTATCTTGGTTGCAGGATGACTCATATCGGTGTTGCCTGTATCAATATGTTGAAGCAATAAAAAAAAATCATTTTTTGTGAGAGTCAATGTTTATTTCGTAAATCTGAATACAGTGTTTCGTACCGTAGATAATTTTCTGTACCAGTAAAAATAGACCACTGTACGTAATAACAGCTTAATTCTGGTAGGAGGTTAGCAAAAGATGAACTATCTGCTACTTCCTGCTGCAAAACCTTGTGCCCTGGCCGAAATTGAGAACTGATTTGGTTCAAATTACTCTAATAACAGGAAGTTGACGTTACAGTGGCCAATATACATAGCAGCTCACACATTACACACAAGCATTAATAAAAAAGCCAGCACAATTAAAGTTATTTCATAAACGTGGCTAAGAAAACATTTATGGCACAACGGAACTTAAACATAAAAAAATTGCATCTAAGCTTGTTCTCAGCACTGGTGAAAAACAGTATTAAATAAAAAAGGGGAAGATGCTCGAAAACTACAATTTGTAGGCAACTTACGGATTATGTGGAACTTAAACTTTTTTATTCAGATAGAAAACAAGCAAAATGGGGAACCAATTTTGTTAATACAATAAAAATGCATCTCTTACATGGATTAATTCGGACAGTGACCAGCCTAAATTATACATGATTTAACGGTACTGGGGGGAAGGATTCACAAACAACACTCATTGGCTCACACACAAGCAAAGCCAAAGCGAAACTCACCAAAATCAGCATGCTGAGACAAGGCGGAAGCAAGCGCCGCTATCGTAGGTGAAATTCAGCAAGTCGGAGGTAACACAATATACAAATACTTTGAAGCTGGCTCTGGTCTGTCGTACCTGTTTTGAAATGGTGCGTGCCTATAGCAAAGTTAAGTTGCATCTAGATTAGACCGCGAGCAAACACGCTAACGGCGACACACGGCTACGTTACATGATCGCACTCCACTGAAGGTGAAGTGATCAAAAACGAACTCATTACTCAATGTGAGAGTAAACTGGTTTTATGAGAAGTGGCGTGAATTCAGGTGACTAGCTGCAAACCCACGTGGTTCCGAAAACCGATAAAAATTTATAAATTCAATTTCCGAAAAATAAAGAAAATTAACTACGGCATGCAACCCATAGAAATGTTTAGAATTACAAAAGGAAACGAATGAGATGCAGCTACACGTAATAGGGAGCGATTACATAGACGGATTAAGTCCATTCTCAAAACCAGGAAAAGGAAATAAAGTACAAAGACGGGAAAAGTGAGAATGAAAACTACGGCATGCACCCCGTAGAAATGCCCAGATTTTCATAAGCAAGCTATTGAAGGAAGTTGTACAAGGCTCGGAGAAAATTACTGACAAAGGCTGAGTGCACACTACAAGTTCAGAGAAGTAACAGCAAAATTAAAATAGATGGGAAGAGAAGATCGCGAAATGTTAGTAGAAATCAGAAGGGTACACGCATAGTTACTTGCCTGATGGGCATGGAACGAACAAAGGTGGAAGCTGAAGGCTTTGTTCTAAGAACAAACCACGTGTAATATATATCACTTACGGAAGGAAATGATGAGAAAGCTTTTACATGCACTGTACAAAAATGAACATATTGTCTATTAGAAATTGGGCCTGACAAAGCTAGAGAGAATTTACCCAGAGTTGGTACACCGCCACATAATCACAAAAGGTTTGAATATACCAGGCCGTTATAAAACTGCAACTAGTAACACATACACCGCTTTTATCTGTTGGAAATCACTGAATTGAAAAACTAGAATACATTTCCGCACATGATCGGAAGGAATATTCCAAAAAATGAATTTGCATTCAAGAGTGTAAGTTAAACATTCTAGACAACGCTACTGTCTCCGTAGGCCCCAGATCAGAACCAACCTTACCTCACCACGGTCTGAGCACAAAGTGAAGACTGAGTGGCCAGGAGATGGGGAAGCTACCGGAAACTGGGCAAAACCCATGATAACAGCAGGAGTGGGGTGGGGGGAGAGAAGATCGTGAGACTTGCCCTGGAGAAGGCTCGTCGACTAGCTTGTAACCAAAGGGTGTAGGAACCTCTTTGGTCGCATCAGCAGCAGTGTTGGTAACGACTAACTATCGACTCTGAGCCAGAGAGAACCATGCAAAGCGAACTATCACGACCCACCTTCAGACAGCCATTAGATTCTCCAAATCCACTTAAAAAATAAAATAAGTACACATTCTGACAGGGGCAGTGGCGTAGCAGAGAAGCCGTACGTATTGCCACAATCTAGCAACATCAAATAAATTACAACTTTATAAAATATATATGGAAGACGACAGATGGTCGTCTTTCACCAGTAATTATTATTCTGACATTTCTTCTGCAGGATACATCCACTTGTCATGGCCTAGTGAAATTCAACCATGTTGGCCCACATAAAATTGAAATATGTGCTGATCCGAGCAATATGCCGCCTTGGACGATAGCACGGTTCGTTTGCTCTGGTACCAGCCCCATCTGTGACAGCGACGCTTTTCAAGATTCAGCGCACCTGCTGTAGTGCTCCAATGCTGGTGACATACGCTACCTTGGCGGATCTAATTCTGACTAACGTCAAGGCGATAATGTTGTTGTTGTTGTGGTCTTCAGTCCGTTGCCTGGTTTGATGCGGCTCTCCACGCTACCCGGTCCTGTGCAAGTCTCTTCATCTGAGGATATGTTCGGCAACCTACAACTTTTTGAATCTCCTTACTATATTCGTCCCTCGGTCTCCCTCTACGATTTTTACCCCACATGCTTCCTTCTAATGCTAAGTTGACAATCCCTTGACCTCTCAGAATGTGACCAACTAGTCTATCCCTTCTCTTAGTCAGGATATGCCAGAAACTCCTTTTCTCCCCGATTCGGTTAAGCACCTCTTCATTAGTTACGTGATCTACCCATCAAATTTTCGTCATTCGTCTGTAGCACCACATTTCAAAAACTTATATCATCTTTTTATCTGATCTCCTCATCGTCCATGTTTCACTCCCATACAGTGCTACATTCCAGACAAATGCAACATTTAAATTAATAATGGATGTTAAAAAGTTTCGATTCTTTGGAAACGCTTTTCTTCCAATAGCCATTCTGCATTTTATATCTTCTTTACTTGCTACCCAAATAACAAAATTCATCTACTACTTTTATTGTCTCATTACCTAATCTAATTCCTTCAGCATCGCCTGATTTTCTGACATTACATTACATTATTTTCGTTTTACTCATCTTAAATCTTCCTTTCAAGACACTGTCCATTCCATTCAATTGCTCTTCCATATCCTTTGCGGTCTCTGACAGAATTACTATGTCATCAGCAAAACGCAATGTTTTTATTTCTTCTCCCTGCACTTTAATTCCCTCTCCAAATTTCTCCTTCCATTCCATCACTGCCTGCTCAATGTACAGATTGAAGAACATCAGGGAAAGGCTACAACCCTGTCTTACTCCCTTCCCAACCTCTGCGGGCCTTTCTTGCCCTTCGACTCTAATAACCACTGTCTGGTTTTTGTATAGGTTGAATATAACTCTTCGCTCCCTATATTTTACCCCTGCTACCTCCAGAATTTGGAAGAGTGTATTCCAGTCGACATTGTGAAAAGCTTTCTCCAAATCGACAAACGCTAAACACGTAGGTTTCTCTTTCCTTAGCCTATCTTCTACGATAAGTCGTAATGTATTGCCTGCCGTGTTCCTACATTCTCCTAAATCCAAACTGATCTTCACCGAGGTCAGATTCCACAAGTTTTTTTCCATTCGTCTGTAAATAATTCGTGTTAGTATTTTGCAACCATGACTTATTAAACTGTTAGTTCTGTAATTTTCACATTTGTCTGCAACTGTTTTCTTTGCAATTGGAATTACGATGTTGTTCTTGAAGTCGGAGGGTATTTCCCCTGTCTCATACATCTTGCATACCAGTTGGTACAATTTCTTCACGACTGGCTCTCCTAACGATATCAGCAGTTCAGACAGAATATCATCTACTCCAGGGGCCTCGTTTCGACTCAAGTCCTTCAGCGCTCTGTCAAATTCTTCTCGCAGTATCATATCTCCTATCTCAGCTTCCTCCACTTCGTCTTCCATTTCTAGAATACTGCCTTCAAGTTTATTTCCTTTGTATAGGACATCTATATAATCCTTCCACAGTTCAGCTTTCCCCTCTTTGCTTAGTACTGGTTTTCCGTCTGAGTACTTGATATTCATGAAGCTGCTGTTCTTGTCTCCAAATATCTCTTTTATTTTCCTGTAGGCGGTATATATATTTCCTCTAATTTTGCATTCTTCTACGGTTCTGCATTTGTCCTATAGCCACTCCTGCTTAGCCAGTCTGCACTTCCTGTCAATCTCATTTTTCAGCCTTTTGTACTCCCTTTTTCCTGCGATAATAGTAGCTGATTTCCGCATATACAGGGTGTTACAAAAAAGTATGGCCAAACTTACAGGAAACATTCCTCACACACAAAAAAAGAAAATATGTTGTGTGGACATGTGTGCACGCTTAATTTCCATGTTAGAGCTCATTTTAGTATTTCTATTTAAATGTAAATAGAAATAATTCGTGCAGACAATTGTAAAAATACCCAATTGTTTCGTTAGTATGTACTGTACTTCCTCGATTCAAGCCATCAACACAGATTTTCTGTGAACGTTTGGACAGTAATTGTTGGTGATGTCTCGATTGGGCCTCATGTTCTTCCACCTACGCTCATTGGAGCACGTTATCATGATTTCATACGGGATACTCTACCTGTGCTGCTAGAACATGTGCCTTTACAAGTACGACACAACATGCATGATGGAGCTCCTGCACATTTCAGTCGACGTGTTCGTACGCTTCTCAACAACAGATTCGGTGACCGATGGATTGGTAGAAGCGGACTAATTCCATGGCCTCCACGCTCTTCTGACCTCAACCCTCTTGACTTTCATTTATGGGGGCATTTGAAAGCTATTGTCTACGCATCGCCGGTACCAAATGTAGAGACTCTTCGTGCTCGTATTGTGGACAGTTGTGATACAATACGCCATTCTCCAGGGCTGCATCAGCGCATGAGGGATTCCATGCGATGGAGGGTGGATGCACGTGTCCTCCCTAACGGAGGACATTTTGAACAGACGGCCGCGGTGGCCGAGGGGACTGTGGCGCTTCAGTCACGGTCTGCACGGCCACTACGGTCGGGAGTTCGAATCCCCCCTCGGGCATGGATATTTGTGCCGTCCTAGTTCGCACGTAGTTCATAAGTAGTTTGTAAGTATAGGGACTGATGACCGCGTAGTTAAGTCCCATAAGATTTACAAACATTAAACATTTCCTGTAACAAAGTGTTTGAAGTCACGCTGGTACCTTCTGTTGCCGTGTGTTTTCATTCCATGATTAATGTAATTTGAAGAGAAATAATAAAATGAGCTCTAACATGGAAATTAAGCGTTTCCGGACACATGTCCACATAACATATTTTCTTTCTTTAAAAAAAAATGTTTGTTAAGCTTATGGGACTTAACTACGGGGTCATCAGTCCCTAAACTTACAAACTACTCATGAACTACTTACGAACTAGGACGGCACAAATATCCATGCCCGAGGGGGGATTCGAGCCCCCGACCGTAGTGGCCGTGCTGACCGTGACTGGAGCGCCTCAGTCACCTCGGCCACCGCGGCCGGCTTTCATTCTTTGTGTGTGAGGAATGTTTCCTGAAAGTTTGGCCGTACCTTTTTTAACACCCTGTATGTTATTTGATCCCGTCACGGAAAATTAGCAAGTAAGCATTCGGTATTTCCTGTCGTGTGTCTGTGAAGTGCTTAAAATACCTATGTACAACATCTGTGGAATGTGTCTAACTATGACGAATGCGGAAAACACTGATGACGGCACTACACTCGCGTCGTTGGCGTCACTGATGAGGTGGCCTGTGGTCGTGTGTGGAACGTGAGAGAGGGATGGGGGAGGGGGAAGGGGGAGGGGGCAGGGGGAGGCGCGTGTCGTGACTGAGCGGTGACATTTGCCCGGCACTTGTTTACGCGGCGGTGTGACGCGCCCGCTGACTAAATGATAGGGCGGCCGCTGTGTGACGTCAGCGACAGGTGGCAGCCCTGCGGCGGACCGCAGACGGCGGGGAAGCCCCGACTGTGGCTGCGGCGACCGCAGAGAGAGTGGCGCCTCAGGCAGCCGTTCCATGGAGGCGCGTGCCCCGCGTGCAGAGCGGCTGCGGCGGAAGTCCGGGAGATGGAGGCACGCGAGCTACACTGGCCGTAGCCTGCTACTCAGCTGGAGATCGGGGGCAGCAGACAGAGTGCGTGGAGCAGTCACTCCAGAGTATAACATGAATAAATTCAAGAAATACTGAAGGAATTAGATTAGGTAATGATACAATACCGGTGGTAGATGAGTTTTGTTACTTGGGCAGGTCGCAGTACAAACGATATAAAATACAGAAGCCAATGGGAAGGAAAGCGAGATTAAAAATTATTAACAACGTTATTTTATTCTACGTCGTCAGTTTTGTGTCTCGTTTCCGCCGGTTGTCGTAGGTGTCAGTGGCCGAGTAGAAAGAGACCGACACAGGAATAAAGGATGCACGCGTGTGCAGGTACGGAGGTGCCCAGCCAGTGGGACAGCAGAAACTAGAACACTAGGCTAAATTAGAACAAGATATATATTTCGTGGAGTCTTGGTAATACTTAACTTTTACATAGTTCTTGACTGCAGAATGCTGATACATAGTTTAGATAGAGACCTGCCTACTGATGAGTCCTAGTACCTATCCGATAGCCAGGTCTTAACTGGTGCCTATCTGATTCCCAAGTGTTCGATGCAGCAGTCGTGGCCACGAGCGGAGATGCAGCAGAGGGCGCTCGTGCCTGACGTCGTAAGGCGCCGTGCGTGCATGGCGGCTCGCGGCCAAAGTACGTGGCGCGTACTTCAGACTTGTGCGACACCACAGTCAGGGCGGAACAAAGTTTTGTAGATTTTCACTAACCTGTTATCTTCCTTATATGTTATTATGCGGCGCAGAAGTAGCATTTGGACCATGTGTCCGAAGTTTCTGAATTTGTGGCGTACTGAGTTACTTCTTTTTTTATTTTTTTATTTTTTTTTATTTTTTTTTAATTTTATTTTTATTTTTATCGTAGGCGACGATTATATGATGTGCAAGGCTTTCGTCGTCGTCGATGTATTGGTTTACTAGGCTCTCAAAATTTTAGTTTTGTCGTACATCAGGAATTTAGGTTGGTAAGTCTGTCAATTATTAGTATATTTAATTACGACTTTTTGTTTTTAACCTAAGTTCAAACTTAACTTTTTTTTAGGTACATTTCAAAGCCTTTTTTAAAACTTTTATCTATCCAAGAGTCAACACAGTTTCAGCCGACCAGTTGTATACAATAGTTTACATCTATAAACCCTTACCCAGGTTTCGGCAAAATTAATTTTGCCTTCTTCAGAAGGATACAATAAAGCTCACATTAAAAAAGTTGTTAAAATGTGGCTGACTCCATGTCAATAGATTAAAATTTTAAAATTTAAAACAAAGTCACATTATAAAATTTTGGAGCATGTCCACACACAGGTCAAGTGAGCACTGCGTACTGAGTACTGTTACACAAAGTGAGGCTGAATATCGTAATTAATGGTGGTGTGGCCAAGATTTTTAATGTACTAAAATCAATTTGTCACTCGTATAATTAACAGTAAAAAAAAGTACATTCCCAGAAATACCCAACGTCTTGTCATTAAACTCATATATAAACTCTATCCAGTTTAATTGTGCTACTAACCAATTTAGAGCGAACAGCTGCCCTCACTCGACTTCACACTGGTGTACTGTGTCGTTTCCGTTCCGGCTTATTCGACTGCCAGATTATCGCGCCGCGTTGGCTGCACATTTTGTGTATGTGTGAGTGTGTCAACATAGACGTTATCAGCGCCTCCACATTATGGGTGTCACGTAAACTGTCTTGAGCGCTTCGTATGTATTTTGTTAATTTGTTTAGTAATTCAATAAACATTGCAAATAACGAGGAGAAAACTTGTTATTGAAATGTTAATAATACTAGCGAGAAATTACAATATGAATTGTAGTTTATTAATTGTTGATAAATGAATTTGGAACGTCAGCCAATCGGCTTACACCTTCACTATTTTGGCGGTATTTCCCACGGTACTTACTGCACTATTACCCGATTGTCTCTCACTCCAGTCTCTGCTGTTGCGTGACAACCGAGTTAAAGAACTGAAATTAAAACGTGACGTGATGGCTCAAAAGCCATGAATGTCAGAGGGTAGGACTATGAAAGTAACTATATCATTGCACTGAAGGTAGCGAAAGACGACCTGCTGTAACGCATATCTGCCCTTTTACTACCTTACCTCTTGCATTTTTGTTATTTGTTATTTGATGATTAACTTGTCGCTCGTGCAACATTTTTACCAAGTTTTTGACGTGCTGTCACTCATATCTGATCTTTTGCTACATTTTTCTTACATCTTTGTTATTAGTGACTATGATTGACATGTCGTTCGTCGAGCGGTCTGGAACGCCACGTTAAGGATCGCGCGTCCTCCCACGTCGGAGGTTCGAATCCTGGATGTGTTTGTTGTCTATAGGTTACATTAACTTAGTTTAAGTAGTTTGTAAGACTAGGGACTGATGGCCAACGTAGTTTGGTCCCATAGAATTATAAACATTTGAACATGTCGTTCGTGAGAGTTCAAAATACCAGAATATGTTACACAGCACTTATATTTTAACACCTTGGCAAATTTATTGTTTTGATTGGTAACCAATAATGAATTTTAAATATTATTATCACCTGCTACGTATGGCATCGGCGAGTATTCGGGCAATTTCCCACTGTACGTGCTAACAGAGGTCGTCTGTGCAATCGCGGCCAGTTTCCACGGTCGCCGGCCGCGTCCCCTGGCCGCTACATCTTTGGCACGGCGTCTGCTTCACCACTGGCGCGACTTATCGATGTTTCCACGCCGCCGTATCCATGCCAACAATCGGCACCGCTGTATTTTATCTTTGACTTTGTCTTCGATTTCAGTGTTATTGCTGTCAACTGCCAATAGATGGCAGGTATTTCTTAGACAGACAATTTCTTTTTATTGTTTAATGTTTTCAATTATTTTGTATTATTGACATCTTTTTATATCCATTATGGGTAATATATATATATATATATATATATATATATATATATATATAATATATATATATATATATATATATATATGACTGTGGCCTTCCTATCGGTACTCACCAATAAGAATTGGGCAATACATAACTCAGGGTAGTAAAAGGTTTATGCCTCGTTGTCTGTCCATAGGGGTGAGTTATGTATATCAGCTTCTATGCCATAAACAGCTACCCGATCTGTTTGAACAAGATCAATAATTAATCAATAGTTTAGCCAGTCTATCAATCTGCAGATGGTGATGCGAAAATTATATTTAAATAAACATACATAAAAAATCTGAATAACCAACAAAACGATTCTAAGATAATGTTTCGAAGAGATTTACTTACGAAGTAATTTTTATATAAATGCAGTATATTACTCTTTTGGACATGAAAATGCGGAGGTGGTCCTACTTTATAAATCGGTAAAAACTGAATATTTCCCCAACTACTGTTCATGAGAGGGACAATAAGTGTCACATGCACTCGACAGTAAAAGTTCCAAATTATCACTCGTAAATTAGTGAAGTCCATCGAACATTGCAGTGCAGAATTAATCCGCGATTAATTACAGTATTTGTTATGAAACACAGTTTGTCACCACAGGAGTACACGATTGCTGTATTATCATAGGTCAACAGCCCTACTACAGTCCATAGTTTACCACTTCATAACTAGAGAGTAAGTTCTGCAGTCACAGTCCCATAAAGTCCACACATGCCTATCTTTTCAAATCAGTAGTTCGTAACGCGGCTTCAGACCGCCCAGCGTTACAACCTTTCACCACCGCGTCCAAGTTACGAGTCCCTTCCTAAGCCTTAGAAAGCGTGATCTACCTGATCTCAAAATTGTATCCTTTCGCGAATCCTAACGCCTCATCTTTAAAATACAATTTCCCTTCAAAAAATATTATGTATTTGAATATCACAGAATTAAATGCTTTCACCACCTCCCTACAAATGTTGTTTACATTTAACAAACAAATACCTATTTAACAATACTAAAATCAGTTGAGACTGAAGCTCTTTGCTCAGGTAGCTATTAAGCGTGGCGTCTTACTGTTCAAATATACTGCCGCCGTCGAAATATAGTTACGCAACTAATATTTATCATGGCTTTCTATGCAAATATATTCTGTTCTTCTCCATAAATACATATAAATTATCTGCTACATATCTACTATTTTTAATCGGCCATGAAATATTTAAGTGACAGTCTACAACATAAAACGAACGTTACTAAGAACAATATTAAATATAATAAAATACATATATAACTGTAATGGGCCTTGCTGGGTTCACTTTTTACGTTTCTGTGGTGGAATATATGTTCTGACACAAGAATATTACTACCTCAACGACAAGCAGAATAAGAGAGTAAAACAAAGTTTATTGAAAGATTACAGAAATAAGGTGGTGCGTCTTTTAAGTTAGATAGCGTGGTGCGATGCTGCCCATTTGCTTCTTTAACTGATACTGATAATCACTATGTATCAATAATGGTAAATATAAGTCTTATATTACTACTACTACTACTACTACTATTAATATTATTATAGTACTGAAATTTATTGGCTTTTTATCTGTAAGGGATATTGAAATTGTAATTATGGCGTTTTATTCTCCCAAGTCTCCTGAATCGATTCATATAATTATATTTTGCGTATGATCATTCTCTGATTTCATACGGATTTTTAGAATAATGTGTGTGGCTATATTGCATTTCAGTTGCAATCTGGAATAGCCGCCCTCGCTCATCGAAGGCCGCTGTTTCCAGTTTCCGAGCAGATTAGGATTTCCCTAACTACCTGTATTCTATTCAATAGATCCAAACTGTTAACTGGCCGGCTGGGGAACCCAACAGCCTGACAAAACCCGCCTTTCACATGGAAACAATGAGCTTTCCTCTTTATCTGTAATGTCACATGACGTTCCTCATTAGTTTATGATGTGCTGATGCTGCAGGCGACGGGCGGGGCTTATCCTTTACATTGCACAGCGTTCTCTGTCTGGTTAGCAGTCGCTGCACGCTCATCGCCTCGACAGCAACAGCGAGGTATATTGTTTTATGTAACTTCGTAGTCCTGCAGCATATTCCTTGAAGCGTAACAACTGTTCTCTAAGCCAACTCCTTTCCAATAAATAAATATTGTGTCCGTGTTAGCTGTTTATATTACTTTTGTCCATCGCCTGTATATCTGCATTAGATTTAAGATTCAACATGGTTAGAGGAAACATATCGCTGTACTCGGATATCGTAAAAGATAAGAGTGACATTGTCAGAAATGGTGAGACATAACAATGCCCTACTGTGAGTATTAGCATGAATATGTGCAAACATTGACTGTTACTACAGTATTTATTAGAATCAGGGGTGCGAACTAAAAACAATGCTGTTGGTTACCTCGGAAATGACTTCAGCCGAGCTGTTGTGGCTTTATACGCAGATACGTCGCTCTCACATACTGTTCGGTACAGCAGCTAGAACGATCAACGCGCGACGACGGCGGCAAAAAACGCATGAGCAATATAGGTGAGTGCAGCCAAGGTGACCAATCCAAGGGTCACCTTGTTGTTAGGCGCATGTGACTCGACGTATGCGAGTTTACGTGTACATGAATCGATCTCACATTTTTCTAAAACGTTGTGTAATTTCCGAGAACCATAGGGGAATCAACACTGGAATGATATAAATAGCTCTCAATGCGGACGATATACATCGAACGAGTTACTGGCGCGGCATGGAGAGTGATAATGTATTCGACAAGAGACGAACTTGTATGGGATTCCTTGTACCAATGTTCAGTGCCGAAGTTGAAGATTTTCTAAGGGATTTCTATTATCAGTCTGTCACTTAACTCACTGACCAGTCACAACCGATGGTTTGTCAATAGTGAATAATCTCTGAATTCATGAACGCCACTAATGATTACTACTTGACAACATTTCAACAACAACACTCCTTTGACGTAATACGGGTGTTTCTGTACACTCAGTGAACACTAGTTATAATGGAAAACTACATACATTCATAACTGACCGCAGTGAAATATGACGTGCCATCCTTAATTACCTTGTTACTGCGTAAAACAATATCCAAAACGATCACTTATTCTATACAATGGTACAAGTTTCAGTCAATTTTGTTACCGCAGCTGTTACTTAGCTTTCGCATTCGCTGGCTTCTCCAGCTCGTAACTAAACTGTTGCCTCCCAACCTACCTTAAACTTGAGCTGCGCTACAGATCAGTCTGTTACCACATCCAAGATTTTGGGTGCGTGCAATATCACACTTTAACCCTATATATATTACTCGGTAATTTCCAAGAATGCTTGCAATCTAAATATCTCGATCTGAAATTATACCTATCGAACGTGCAACTCTAAATCGATTAGGTGGCTATTCCCGCGCGTTTTCTTCGTAGTCATGGGAACGTATTTTATTGGTTTCTATGGTTTTGAGTGACAGTTAGGTTGTCTTTGATTTATTATGATTCATGAAATTTATTAGGAAATTTCATAGTCAAAGCTACACAAAGGAAAACTGTCACATCCATATCATCTGAAAAATTAAAAAAAATTCTACGAAAATATTACGTAGATATGTACTAGCACAGCTTCAAATTTCGTCAGTGACAGTTGAAACACTGACATTTACACTGAAATTCGTAAAAAAAAATTGAACTATTTCCTATGAATGTGCCACGTTCTGCTGCAAAAATAGTCACGTCAACGCAGCTTTACATTTTCCACTCATCAAAATAATTAGTACATAAACATCCATATTTTCTCAGCTCGCGCATCAGTCCCGCGTAATCGATTTACAGTTGCACGTCCGATATATATCGTTTCAGGCCGAACTACTTCGATGCAAGCATTCTGGGAAATTAGCAGTTACTCACCCACTGTGCGACATATATTGCTCCTGCTTCCATTCCCAATGGTTCTTAGAAATTACAGTACATAGATACTAAACAAACGTCAGGTATTGTTAAATTAGTAGCGTTCGCTCATGGTGTGGTAAGAATGTGTATGGTACTCCATCTGATTTCTCCAACTCTGTCCAACGCTTCCTGCCCTTCTCTCTATCCATTTCAGTTTCGTCTTCATGAAGCTCAAACTTTATGACATCATACCTCCTGAACTCTGTGTTCGACAATCTATAATTTTCTGCGTACATGGACTGCAATATTAGGAAACTGTCTGCTAAATGTATTGCAAAGACGTAATAAATTATTACCTCAATCGTGATGGAGCGCACTTCCGTGCATATCATTACTTTTGATCTCTTATCTCCTCAACTATGTGTCATATTATAAAATAATTTCGAAGGGGCAATAGATGGTGTGTGTGTGTGTGAGAGAGAGAGAGAGAGAGAGAGAGAGAGAGAGAGAGAGAGAGAGAGAGAGAGAGAGAGAGAGAGTATTGTCTGTAAAATATCTCGCGAATTCAATTAGTCAAGTAGAAGTTATACATTTTAACGTCGTGCAGAATGCCGTAGTTTTAATGCATGAACAACGAACAAATACTAAGTCTCTTTTTTCACATAATTTGGTTCGAAAGGATTTAAAATTATGTGTAAAGTTTGCATAAATTGTTAAATGCTTTAGTTCTCAAATAATGGATTAATAAAATCCAGTTATCCAGGCTTCGCATAATGGGATAGTTTTCATTTTTTATGACGTCATATCTCCTCAACTGTGTGTCATAATTGGTTTTTACCCTGATGGTGATTGATTCCTGACGGTAAAGAATGTTCGCACCAAACTCGGTTAAAATCGATTCATTAGTTTAGGTGGCGTTGTCGAACATTGTGACGGTAAAGAATGTTCGCACCAAACTCGGTTAAAATCGATCCATTAGTTTAGGTGGCGTTGTCGAACATTGTCGAATGACATGGAACCTTTTCGTGAATTTCATTGCTTAGGGTGTCATTTCCCCTGAGGTATTCGTTGTAGGTGATTCTTACCCACGCAGCGATTGTGGTCTGATAGTAAATAATAAGTCTACCAAGCTTGCTTGAAATCGGCCCGGTAGGTAAGGAGAAGATAAGGAAAACACATACACATTCATATATATTTGTGCAATCTGTATAGATATTTGGGGTGCTAAAAACATAATTCTTATGTGGATGGAGATTTTCGAACTGTTGTTGGCATGTAACAGTGACTCATTTAGCTTGATAATCGAAAGATAGCCATTCACATACATATATTTATCGGAATAGTATGTCACGTTTACAACGTTCAAGTTGCGCATAAATGGCCGCGTGGTCTGAGGAATCATGTCACAGACTGCGTGGCCGCTCCCTTCGGAGGTTCGAGTCCTCACGCGGGCACACCTGTGTTCGTCGCCCTTAGAATCTGTTAGGTTAAGTGATCTGCAGTTCTAGGGACCAATTACGTCAGGAGTTTTGTCCCTTAGGTTTACAAACATCTGGTCTGGAACACCGTTCAAAAGTTTCAGAACATCTTTCCCCAGCATGTGAAAATCTGACGCATGGAGTTACTCTTTCTACCGGTACTCCAACATTGTGATGTAATCCAGTAATATAAAAGACTATCCATATGCTATTGATGGATAACGCCAAATTATTTACTACGTCAAATAATAGCTCAGGGTGAAAATTCAGTTGAGTTGGACGAACGTTCGAAGTGGATCATTTTCAGTTCCACAATCCAAAGAAAGTATGTTAGAATAATCTCTTTTTTCGTTTTTTTTAATTTTTTTTTTATTTTTTTTTTTTTTTTTAGACAGTGTGAGCTGAGAAAAATTTTCTTTCCTCTGATTGAGGGGTTGCAACGGCTTCTTTTACTGATAACTGTTTTGTGATGACGTTATCCTACGTCAAATTAATGTGAATCAGGGAGCATAATGCAAATAATTTTCTATATGTATCAAATAATTTGAAACATAGTTTTCGCATTAGGTATAATTGAGGTATGAAAGCAAAGAAAACAGCTTGAAATGTTTGTATTGAGCGGCTGGTTTCGGGAATATCAGTTCATAAAAGGATTTTCTCGTTTCAAGAAAGAATGTCTATAATGAATGTTCTTTCGCATTTAGGAAGTCAAGATAACTGACAAAGGTCAAGTACAACGTTGAATTTATTGACGTGCAACAGTTTCATTCATTAGGCAAGATTAAAAAGTCGCGAGTAAGAATATTACTTGATCTGTTGTTTCAGAGCGGCAAAATTCTAAAGGGTAATTATTTTTCATTTTTGCTTGAACGTCGCCCCTTCGCTCAGTTGGGCTGTTATGATGCAAATCTGCGATACCCGTATCTTACCTTACTAAAAAGACGTTTTATTGACTGAACCACAGACATTGGATAGGTTCGATGGTTTGCGCGGCTCAACGATACAGATAGCCGTACCATAGGGGCAACCACAGTGTAGGAGTATCAGTGGAGAGACCAGACAAACGTGTGGTTCCTCAATACTGACAGCTGCTTTTGCTGTAGTTGTAGCGGCAACAGTCTGGATGACTGATTGAGCTGGCCTTGTAACATCAGCTAATGTGGCTTTGCCATACAGTTACTACAAATGGCTGAAAGCAAAGGAAACTACGGTCGTTACTTTTTCCGAGGACATGCAGTCGAATATATGACTATGGCGTCCTCTCGGGTAAAATATATCAGAGGTAAATTGGATATCCCGTCATGTATTACTCAGGAGGATATCGTCAACAGGAAGACAACACTAGAATTCTAGGGAGTGGTTAATGTTCTATCCCTTAATCGGGTACGTAAGTTAGAAAATTTGAAAAGATAAATGGATACGTTACAGTTCGAAATGGTAGGAATCAGTGAAGTTCGGTGGCAGGTGAACAGGATTTCTGGTCAACTGACTACAGGTCTATAAATACACAAAATCAGTTGCGGGTATTACAAGAGTAGGTCTAATAATGAATAAGAAAATAAGAATGCGGCTAAACTACTTCCAGCAGCGCAGTGATCACGTTATTGTAGTTAAGATAGCCAACACCGACCACGCAGAAATGTATGAGGACACAGAGAAAATTATACAGACATTAAGGGAGAGGAAAACTTAATTGTGATGGGGGGTTGGAATTCAGTAGAAGAAAAAGGAAGGGAAGGAAAAATAGTAGGTAAATATGGACTGAGTAAATTGAATAAAAGACAAAGCCGCCTGCTACAATTTTGCTCGGAACACAATTTAATCATACCAGACTCTTGCTATAAGACTAATGAAAGACTGTTATAAGTGTGGAAGAGGAGACACCGGAAGGTGCCGGATAATGGTAAAATATAGATTTACGAACCAATTTTAAACTAAGAATGTCCAGGGGCAGATATACACTCTGACCGTATCTTATCGATTATGAACTGTAGACTGAAACTGAAGAAAGGAAGGGAAATAAGGAGTTGGGATGTGGATAAATTAAAGGAACCTGAAGGTCTTGGGAGCTATTTACAGAAACGAGGCAAAATAAAATGGTAGAAGAAGTATGGGTAGCTTTGAGAGTCAGTAGAGTACAATCTCTTTGCACAAGTCGAAGAACCACTGGAAGGAATCAATTATAACACCAGAGATTAAATTATCCGTGCCATATAACGGCACGGTGGAGTGGCTGAGCGCTCTAAGGCACATTGCTTCGGAGCGCTCGGTTGCTCGCCGTCGGAGGTTCGGGTCCTCCCTCGGGCATTGGTATCTCGTCACTTGTGTAAGTTAGTTAAAGGTACCTTAAGTAGGATATAAGTCTAGGGACCTGAAACCAGAGTAATTATGTCACTTAGAATTGCAAACATTTTAACAATTGAATAGTGCAGTAAACATATGCCTACTTTGACAGTAAACAACTAAATATTATTTATTTTATTTTCATAAATACTATTGTATTATTAAAAGATATATTGTTAAAATTGTATTTTAAAGGAACTGTATGTAAATAGTTTTGTAAAAATTACTTGTAAATGCCTAAAATGGACCTAGATAGCGCTGACGTCCTGCCAGAAGGACGAAAACGGCAGCTTACATTTTTTATTCTTGTATGTAAGTATTCGTGTACAGTGTCATATTTTATTTCTTTGAATCGCCTGCTCACATTCCAGATTAATTTTGGTTTGTATTTCGATTGCAAAGTGGTTGGATACGGCTGCAAAATTGAGGTTAATACAAAAGATACTGACGACTTCTTCATAGTTGGGTTTATATTTCGAGAACTTTCTTAAATTTTTGAGACATTTATATGTATATATTTCATCTTAAATGTTGTTTTAATAATAACGATTCATCAGATTAAAATTATAAGAGCTGGCCGCGGCGGCCGCGGGGACTGAGGCGCTTCAGTCACGGTCTGCACGGCCACTACGGTCGGGGGTTCGAATTCCCCCACGGGCATGGATATTTGTGCCGTCCTTAGTCTTAGGTAGTTCATAAGTAGTTTGTAAGCTTAGGGACTGATGACCCCGTAGTTAAGTCCCATAGACTATACAAACATTTGAACATTTATGAAAATTATAAGACATTCATTTTGACGTCATTCCAGAAAGAAGGGCAGTATTGCAAAACTAATGGCGTGATTGTGAGAAAAATCATTTATAACAACCTGTGCAGTCATATGAAGGTAATTAATACCTTCTGAGAAAAATTAAACCATAAATAATTCCGCACTATCTGGGTTAAGCTTAAAGAGACGGTTCTAAAATACCGCCAAAACGATAGAAAGAAGCGGTCTTGGACGGGTGTTTTGTTCCATAATCCACAATTTATAATGCTGTCAAATAATAAGCACCAATTTCGATTGAAGCGGAAAAAACCGTTTGCAGACACTATAATGAACTGCAGTGTATATTTATAATATTATTGTGATACACTGTAATCGTACATCGAGAAAGTTGAAACTAAAGATAAGTATGTGCGCCATTCCCTCTGAATTATAATGTGTTGTTTGTATTAGAATAATCGGTGATGTTTTTCTGTACTAATGTCTACAACATTATATCGTATGTATTGAAAATTGAAAAGCTTAGTTCCTTGTTTTAAAACCAGCTTGCATTTCAATTTCGAAATGTCGCTAATCTTATGAAATCAAAAGGATTAAGACTAAGTATACCAGAAACCAAGCATTTTTCAATATTTGGTTTCAAATATTTCGGACAGAAGAAGTCATCACGAGGCAATATGAAAATTTACTTACTCTGTACAATGGGTACTGTGGTGCATATTTCACAGTGGATAACGTAACTCAAACTGTGTGGTCTGAATATTTTCATTTAGTACCCAAAGACTGGAAAGTTGCCCAAATTACTCCAATATTCAAGAAAGGCAATAGGAGTGATCCCCAAAATTACAGGCCTATCTCATTGACGTCGATTTGCAGTAGGATTTTGGAACATATACTTTGTTCGAATATTATGTACTACCTCGAAGAGAACGACCTATTAACCAATGGTCAGCACGGATTCAGAAAGTATCGCTCTTGCGAAACACAGCTTGCCCTTTATTCACATGAAGTGTTAAGTGCCATCGACAAGGGATCTCAAATCGATTCCATATTTCTGGATTTCCGGAAGGCTTTTGATACTGTACCCCACAAGCGGCTTCTAATGAAATTGCGTGCTTATGGAATATCTCCCCAATTGTGCGATTGGATTCACGATTTCCTATCAGAAAGGACACAGTTCGTTGTAATTGACGGTAAGTCATCGAGTAAAACAGAAGTGATATCTGGCGTTCCACAGGGAAGCGTTATTGGTCCCCTACTCTTCCTCGTGTTTATAAACGATTTAGGAGATAATCTGAATAGCTCCCTTAGACTGTTCGCGGATGATGCTGTCTTTTATCGGTTAGTGAAGTCAACAGAGGATCAAAAGCAACTGCAAAGCGATTTAGACAAAATTTCTACTTGGTGCGAAAATTGGCAATTGACACTAAATAAAGAAAAGTGTGAAGTAATACACATGACCACTAAAAGAAATCCGCTGAACTTCAATTACGCGATAAATCAGTCAAACCTTAAGGTCGTAAATTCTACTAAATACCTAGGAGTTACAATTACGAACAACTTTGACTGGAGAGAACACATAGAAAATATTGTGGGGAAGGCGAACCAAAGGTTACGTTTCATTGGCAGAACGCTTAGACGATGCACCAGCTCCACCAAAGAGGCTGCCTACATCACACTTGTGCGTCCTCTCTTGGAGTACCGTTGCCCCTTGTGGGACCCTCACCAGGTGGGACTGACGGAAGATATTGAGAAGGTTCAGAGAAGGGCAGGTCGTTTTGTTTTATCACCTTACGGGGGGGAAAGCGTCACGGAAATGTTGCACGAATTGGGGTGGAAATCATTAAAAGAAAGACGTTATTCATTGCAGCGTGATCTGTTTGCGAAGTTTAAATCACCGACTTTTAGTTCTGAATGTGAAAATATTTTGCTAGCACCCACCTACTTAGGGAGACATGACCATCCCAATAAAATAACAGAAATCAGATCGAAAACGGAACGATTTAGGTGTTCTTTCTTCCCGCGCGCTATTAGAGAATGGAACGGTAGAAAAAAGTTATGAAGGTGGTTAATGAACCCTCTGCCAGGCACTTAAATGTGATTTGCAGAGTATCGATGTAGATGTAGATGTAGTCATTCAGCGGTAGATTAGATAAAGCAGTGTCGTCTTTCAAAGTGAATTGTTGTAAGTGGATTAAGATAACTTTTCAGGTAAATTTAATAAAAACTTCTGCTTGCTAAGAAACCACCACAGTAGTCTATCATTTGCATAATACAACTCTCTGTATATTTTCTTTAGGACATATTAGTAAATTTATTTTCTTTTAAAATTATTGGTGACGAATAGTGAGAGAAAATGTTTTTTCCCTCCTACAGCCACCTCAAAGGAGGAGTGCAAATAACACGAAACTGAAACGAGGAGTGTTGTGTTGAAAAGGTACGAAACGTCTTTATAACCAAATCGGTTGAAATTTGAATATGCCGCTTTGGGATAACGTAGTTCGACGTCTAGGAACGCGAAGCATAGCACTCAACAGGAAAGGTGGTGCTCACCGTAGTTATGACGTCCGAGAACCAATAATCATCAAATTCTTCGAACACGGAAAAACCATTAACAGTGACGAGTACTGTGAGACACTCCGTAGCCTACACAAGTCCATCAAGAACAAACGGCCTGGGCTGCTCACGGAGGGAGTTATTCTGCACCATGATAACGCGCGTCCACACGTCTCCATGGTGACGCAAAGAGTAGTGACCAAGTTCAAGTGGGAGCAAGCAGCTTGTGCATCCACCCTACAGCCCGAATATCTCGCCCTGTTACTTCCATTATTTGCTCATATAAATAATAATAAAAAATTAAAAAATCTCAAAGTTAAGCGCTTCAGCTCTGACGACGAACTAGAGGACGCAATAGAGAAGCGGCTCTAGTCACAGTCACAAGAATTCTGGGAACAGGGAACTCTTTGGATTTTTAAACAGTGGGATAGTTGCGCCCAGGCCTCTGGTGATTACTTTTGAATAAAGACTTCAATTTTACCCACAGTGTCATATCGTACCTATTCATTTTGTAGTGTAACCGTGTACATTTTGTGTGAACCACCATAAGATCTTCTTTGTTATGTGGTTGAGTTTCCTTTTTTATGAAATAAAGAATACAAGCCCAGTAAAACTGTTTCTCTCAAAACAGCTTCTTCTTGTTTAGGCTCAGACCGTCGTCACTGAAGGTATCAGCTGGAGAATGAAGAAGGAGACTTGTATCTATGTATTCATCAATTCACACTATTAAGTGAATACTCAAAAACGTTTTTAGTGATAAATAAAAGCGCAAGGGTTTATTTTAACCGAAACCATTGCATTTCACGACTAGGCTCTTTAACAGCTTTAAAAAAATCTCCTGATTCTGTATTAGTTTTGAGTCCCTAACTCCATAGAATAAACAATAACAAGAGAAAACACATATGTTCATGGATCTCACACAGAACTTGTATATATATATATATATATATATATATATATATATATATATATATATATATATATATATATATATATCTTCTTAGTAACAGAGATTGTCCCTGGTGCAGATCCACTTGCTCATTATCTCATTATATTATTTAACTTCCCGGACGTCTAAATGTCCTTACAACTTCTAAATTACCCCAAAAATAAGTTATTTGGTTATCTTGGGTCGTTTAGAAGGAATGTAGGTAGATTGATACACTACAATTTGACCACCCCTCGTAGTTCTCTCCGTAACTGTATGAAATTTTATTAATAGATTCTCGTGCTGTTCCTTCCTATGATAGCTCGCGTTTGGTTTGAAACACAGAGTTATCTAGGTCAAATATTTTCTTTTCCTTCTAATCATAAGTGTTTGTTACCTTTTCAAAGTTTGGTGCCACGCTAAAACTGTGAACAATTATGAAGCGTAAGTGAACGGTAGCGTCGCGAACCGAACCATTAATTTAGATCACGTTTCTTGCTTGATCTCAGAGATTTTCAAACAATACAGCAGATATAATGTGCTTTGTACAGATTAAGAATGATTTCATAATTTCTTCGTTTAATTCATGCGTTCGCGCACTATCTTCTTACCCTCACCAGATGCCTCTGTCACCACATAGAATTTTAAGCAAAGACCGTGGCGGGCATTGACGTGGTGACGACCTATCAAGGCTCATGAAGTGTCACACATTTTTGGAAACATTTTTCTTTCAATTTTTTCGGATTACAACTCTTTTTTTATTTAAATTTATATATAAAAACAGTCTTGAGTGCCATAATTTTTATTTAATAACTACTTTCGGTCGCTTTTATTGGACCATCTTCAGGATTGCAACTCTGAAATGTATCATAGTTACATTTAGAGGACATTGCAGCAACATACATTAGTGCCAACATTAACCTAAGTTAATAAAAAGAAATAAAATAAAACGATGTTATATCCACTGGTGTCGGTGTCGTGGAGCTGGGCTGGTGCTTGGAAGCCTTCCAGTGCGTCACTGCTGGCTGGAGCGAGGTTTACTGCTGTTAAATAGCTAAGTCTCCGCCCCTTTGCTAGCTGCACCCATCTTTAGTAGCCAATGAAAAGACTAAATACATAAATTTAACCAAAAAATATAGGATTATAATTAACTATACATTTCTTTATCATTGCTGAAATAAAATAATTATGGTCATCTTTCTGATATGTAAAACGAAGATTAAAGGTAAAAGGTAAAGCATTCAACAATCCGAAGATTGGTTTGAACACCACAGTGCTTCACTAGACATGGTCCTGTTTGGAGGTGGTATGCCGTTGCCTTCCTCCGACCTTCGAACTAATTTACCCAGCCAGTTATGGAGGGGACCTACAGTTTAACGTGGGTTCCGAAGCACGGTGCTACTCGGTATTTTCACATGAGCAATACTGCCAGAGGTGAAAGAAGTGGAAAGTGACAGATAAAAATACGAAGATTGAAGCATTTAAATACTGACGTAAATTGCATGAGGTTGTATCTATATTTTCAGATATTTACTATAAGTGGCTCTGCAGTGTTTATGCAAATTTACTGGCATTAAAAGAGCAACTATCAACTTATTTAAGGTACATAGAAAACAATTCTAGTTAGGTTACTTTGCAAAGTGTGTGTGAAGCTTTTCTTCTCTTGGTAATATTCAAAGTGCGGTTGATTTTACTAGTTAATTTTTTACAATGCTGTACTAATCAAGTTTAAAGCAAACAAAGTCGTTACGCCATTTGAATTGTAGCTTTCTATGTTTTGACATATTAATTTTAATCTTACATAATGTTATAATACATCTTTTTTAAACAAAATTGATCACATAAGGCGTTATACAATAGATTTAAGACGATTCTGTTTACCTTTAACTTCAGTACAGTATCTTCATTTAATCTTTTCTACTATTAACTCACAATTAGGTGTTTCATTCCATGACGCCTTTTGAATTGTAACTCGTTATATTTATGACATGTCATTCCTAATATTTTACAATGTTATAATACAGTATGTTTTGCAAACAAAAATGACTTCCTACAGCATTGTACAAAAGATTAAGTACTTTTTAAATGGTTCTGTTTGCCTTAAACTTGATTACAATAGCATTGTAAAAAGTTAATTAGTAGCATCAACCAAAGTTTGAATATTACGAAGGAAGCAATAGCTTTACACACATTTCAATGAGGAAAGAACATATTAGTTTTGAATTTCAAAATAAGCTGTCTTGAATTGTTTACTATGTACCTTAAATAAGTTTTATAGTTATTCTTTTAATGCCAGCAAATTTGCATTAGCACTACAGAAAATATCGACAATAACCTGCTGAAATTTACGTCAGTATTTAAATGTTTTAATCTTCGTTTTACATATCAGAAAGATGACCATAATTATTTTATCTCAGCAATGACAAAGATATGTATAGTTAATTATAATCCCACATTTTGTTGGCTAAATTTATGTATGTAGGCTTTTCATTGGCAACCAACGATGCGTGGAGCTGGAAAAGGGGAAGAGCCTTAGCTATTTAAGAGCAGTAGACCGTGCTTCAGCCAGTAGTGCCACAATGGAAGTCTACATCTACACGGGATACTCTGCAAATCACAATTAAGTGCCTGGCAGAAGGTTCATCGAACCACCGTTATACTATTTTATCTCCCATTCCATTCTCGAATAGTGTGCGGGAAGAAAGAACAGCTGAATCTCTCAGTTCGAGGTCTGCTTTCTCGTATTTTATTCTGATGATTATTTCTACCTATGCAAGTGGGAGTCAACTATATTTTTTCGCATTCGGACTAAAATGTTGGCTATTGGAGTTTCGTAAGTAGCCCACGCCGCAGCGATCAGCGCCGTTGTTGTAATGATTCCCATCCCATATCCTGTATCATTTCCGTAACGCTGTCTCCTCTGTATCGTGACAATACGAAACGAGCTGCCCTTCTTTGAAACTTTTACATGTCCTCCACCCGATACGGATCCCACACTGGGCAGCAATACCCCAAAAAAGAACGGACAAGCGTAGTGTATGCAGTTTCTATAGTAGTTCCTTTGCGTCTTTTAAGGGTTCTGCAAATAAAACGCAGTATCTGGTTCGCCTTTCCCACGACATTATCTACGTGTTCTTTCCAGTTTAAGTCTGAAGTAATAGTAATTCCTAGGCATTTTGTGGTGTTTACGGCCTTCACTTTAGATTGATTTATGTTGTAAATAAATTTTAACGGCTCTCTTTTCGTACTCATGTGGAAGACTTCACATTTGTCATTATTTAGTGTCAATTGCCAATTTTTACAGCATACTAATATCTTATTCAGATCGTTCTGCAGTTGGGTTTGACCTGCAGAAGATTTTACTAGACGGTAAATGACGGCGTCGTCTGCAAACAACCTAAGAGAGCTACTTAGATTTCCCCCTAAATCATTTATGTAAATAAGGAACAGCAGAGGACCAATAACACTACCCTATGGAGCGCCCGATGTCACCTCTGTTTTAGTTGATGCCTTACCATAGATTACTACGAACTGTGACCTCTCTGACAGGAAGTCTCCCAAGGACTTTTCCTGCTCCACGACATCAATGGGTATAACATCGTTTTGTTTGATTTCTCCTTATTAACATGGTTAATGTTGACACTAATATATGTTTCCAGAATGAAACTTTCACTATGCAGCGGAGTGTGCGCTGATATGAAACTTCCTGGCAGATTAAAATTGTATGCCGGAACCGAGACTCGAACCTGGGACCTTTCGCGGGCAAGCGCACTACCGACACGACTCTCGATGCCGCCTCACAATTTCCCTTAGGCTGTGGCTAGGCCATGTCTCCTCCATATCCTTTCTTCCAGGAGTGCTAGTCTTACATTGTTCGCAGGAGAGCTTCTGTGAAGTTTGGAAAGTAGGTGGCGAGGTACTGGCGGAAGTAAAGTTGTGAGGCGGCATCGTGAGTCGTGTCGGGATAGCACAGTCGGTAGTGCGCTTGCCCGCGAAAGGCAAAGGTCCCAGGTTCGAGTCCCGGTTGAGGCTCACAATTTTAATCTGCCAGGAAGTTTCACTAATGTATGTTGCTTGAAGGTCCTCTTAATGTAACTATGATATATTTCAGAGTTGCAATCCTGAAGATGGTAAAAAAAATCATTGCTCTCTAGACTGTATTTTTATATAAAAACTCAGAAAGTATGTTTCTAGTCGCAACGGCCCTGACGGAAACCGGTAGATCTCCAGCCACGGTTGATTCAGGCGAGAGCAGGACGCAGCAGTAGGAGCGGCGGTGTGGCAGCAGCGGCAGTGGTCGGCAGCCGCAGTGGCGGTGGTCGGCCGCCTAACAAGTGTCCAGGGGGCGCGATAAAGCACGGCCCGAGGCCCCTAATTGAATCTGCCGGCCGTGCGCCGCGGCCGCCAGGCTATCGCTAATTGAATCTGCGGCGTGCGTGGCCGAGGAAGGCCGCGTGCTGGACGCGCAGCCGTTCCGTGCCGTACCGAGCCGTGGCGTGCTCCAGGTAGCAGACTACCTCTCTGCGCTGTCTGGAAGTAGGCGGCGGTCGACCACTGATACTGTTGTCTTGTATCGACTGCTGCTGCATTTAACAGCTGCCGGCACACACAAAAGGATGCTGATGCGAGCTCATTACTAGAACAGACAGTCTGATTAATAGAACAGTTTTATTCACACAACCAAAAAGAAACAAATTGCTTCGAGACTTGAAGCAGGGAACCGCTGAAATTTGAACAACAAGACTTATATCTGACCAACGTAAACTAAGTTAGGATAGGTATAATAATAGTTTCGTGTGGCTCATTAGCCTGGTGCAAGTCTTTCAACTGGACGCCTCTTCGGCGCCTAGCGTGTCCCTAGCCTACCCCAGTTATTCAAAATGTTTGTGTAGCTTATGGGACTTAACTACGGCGTCATCAGTCTCTAACCTTACGAACTACTTATGAACTAGCTAATCCTAAGGACGGCACAAATATCCATGCCCGAGGGGGGAATTGAACCCCCGACCGTAGTGGTCGTGCAGACCATGACTAGAGCGCCTCAGACCCCTCGGCCACCGCGGCCGGCCCCAGTTATCCAACTGGGGAAAGGGGACCTACAGCTTAACGTGGAATCCGAACCACGTGTCGTTTCTGGCGACTCCTCACATCGTTGAGAGGTGAAGGGTGGGTTTAAGTGAAGACTGAAAAAATACGAGGTCTGACCGGGTTTTGAACCCACAACCTTTCGGTTGCCAGTCGAACACTTTACTCCGAGACCACCAGGCACGACTAGGATACGTTATCCTGTAGTTGTTAAAATAAAATTGAACTTATCTGAGAGAAAATGTAACACTCCCCTCACTAACCGGTTGATTAATTCTGTGACAGATTGACATTAAAAAAAGGATAAACAGTCAAATAAAAACAGAATAACGCTATCTTTTTGTGTAAACGAAAACTGACAAGTGAGGGAAAGCTGCCACAACTGAACTGATTTAATTTCGAAACAAACAGATTCACACACGTAACTATTGCAAATTATAGGAAGTAAAAAACAATCAAACACTACAAATTTGAAAAAAACATGGTCGCCAGCCCAATGACGCACCCAGAATGATTTGTAAACAACCATGTGAATTGTGAATCGGTAATCACAAACCTTAGTGTTGTACAACAGAAGGTTGGCACTTTTGCAATTGAATACGAGGCTCGGTTTTTTTTTATTTTTTTTTAAGTAAATTCCGTTTTAACAGAAGTACACAACGAAAGGTTATTTCTAGAAAGTAAATTTATTTTCAGAAAGTACATACTTTACTCTATTTTTCGACATAGTTGCCAAGTTTGTTCAAACACTTATCATGCCTCTCAAATAATTTTAAAATACTCTCTTCATACAATCTTTGCCGCCTGTTCTGATAACCAAGAGTTCGCTGCCGTTTTGTTAAGCACTGATCTCGAAACGTCGGGGAATTCGTTTGAGAGACCTGTTATTGTGAAGCTTCTGTTCTCACGAATCCTTGCTTCAGCTTAAACCTCCAAATCGTTTGTAATCGAAAATGGGAGATCGGAGCGATCCTCAAAAATGTTCAAATGTTTGTAAAGCTTATGGGACTTAACTACAGGTTCATCAGTCCCTAAACTTACAAACTACTTATGAACTACTTATGAACTAGGACGGCACAAATATCCATGCCCGAGGGGGGATTCGAACCCCCGACCGTAGTGGCCGTGCAGACCGTGACTGAAGCGCCTTAGTCCCCTCGGCCACCGCGGCCGGCGGAGCGGTCCTCACCATGGAGATTCTCACAGTCATTTTTGAATTCTTGTTCCCACTTACGCACTTTGCCTATACTCATAACAGTATCACCGTACACTTCGCAAATCTGTCGATGAATTTCTGCAGCAGACGGGTTCCTTGGTGGCAAAAACCGTATCACTGAGCGAAAATCACACGAGGCGGGCGAGTTAATAAACATTTTGAAAGGTCAGAACAGAACCGCAGTATGTCCGTGCTCGTTGCAGTATGTCCGCGAACTACTAGCGTCTAAAAAGTAAATAAATAATTAAATAAATAAAATAAAATAAAATAAAATCGGATGCTACTTAAAATAAGCGCCTCGTAACTTTTACGAAAAATGATACTTTGGTTTTCTCAGTTTATAGTACGAAAGGAAATAAACCACGTAATAATTCTGATATGAACTGATTTAGCTTGGAAACAATGTCGGATCGGAAACCAAAGTTGCATTCAATTATCAACGTCCCATCACTAACACTCACCTACATGAGAATTACACAGTTTTCAGAAAAACACTTGATGGACAGAATAATTAATATTAAGATTAGCAAGAAAGAGAATATCAGAATAACTTACAACTAGATCATAACACCTGGTCAACGCCGCGATATGAACCAACAAAGCAAATCAACTTCACACATAAAATTTACACCGATGAAATATTAAATAGTAATGAATCAGAATGAAACTTTCACTCTGCAGCGGAGTGAGCGCTGATAAGAAACTTCCTGGCAGATGTGTGCCGGAGCCGGTTCTCGAACCTGGGACCTTTGCCTTTCGCGGACAAGTTTGGAAAGTAGGAGGCGAGGTACTGGCAGAATTGAACTAGTGGGGCGGCAGCATCAGTCGTATCGGGACAGCACAGTGGTAAATCGCTTGCCCGTGAAAGGCAAAGGTCCCAGGTTTGAGTCCCACACAATTTTAATATGCCAGGAAGTTTCAGTAAAGAATTAATTATATCAGAATTTATGTCTTTCGTTCGTTTAGTTACTTAATTGTTTCAGTTTTTCCCTTTTTTTCCTTACTTACAAGAAAACAGTTCTTTCATTTCAAAATTTTAATATGTTGAAAGTAGCTTTAAAATTTAAACTTGAGTTATTTAAAATTATTGATTATAGCTTGGCACTGAATGGGATAGGACCCTACTTGGGAACAATGTCTTAGGACCAAGCCGTGGTAAAAGTAATTTAAATTTTAGTTCATTTTTACAAAAACTAGTTTCACAAGCACAAAACTGGGTAACTCCTTACAAAATGTTAATCTCTGTAAGGTCGGAAATTATTGGAGCAGTCTTACTTTGCCTCATAGTTGTTGAAGAGCAGGATGCGCCGACTCCAACAATGTTGCAGGTCACAATATAGGCACAGATGCAATCCAGTGAGCAATTTGAGGGCAGAATCTTGACATACACAGATGAACTGCCGTGTGCCACCGCCCATATTGGAAACATGTGCGCTAATTATGGAACTCCGCCAACAGGCGCACTTGCTAGCGTCCGAACTGTTCTAAAGACAGAGCTCGACTTTCTCACTGCACAGCTACTACTACCGCTCACGCTCTGATGCTCCAAAGACCACATACCATACACACCACAGACGTTTCCTACTTTCTCTATCGTTGATTATTCAGATACATATGTAATAAATTCCATAAAGTCACATAAACAAACTTAACAATACTACAATATACATCAGTTATGATAATAAACTTCAAGAAAACCTATGCACATTTGAAATTTAATACATATTTGAATAATACATCTGGATCCTAGAGTCACAAAAGGCCGTTGGTCCAATTCAGCTGTTTTTATTAGAGTCGTCTAGTCCCGCACAACCGGTTTCACAACTTTACAGTTGCATCTTCAGGTGCAATGAAATGTTTTGCACAAAATTCCTTTGTTGGATAACGGACATTAATGGTCAGGTCCGACCGATAGCAACTCCTCTCAGTTCGCCAGAAATAAAATCAGTTGGCCATCCGGCTCGTGTCGTTGTAAGTAAAATATTAAAACTCGGCAATCAGTTTGGTAAATATTATTTGCCTGGTTTGTCATTTAAAAGACGTGTTGGGTGGCCAGGTTGTCGTCAATATATTAGGCTTCATCAGCTTCATCAGGGTGGTCAAAAGTTGTATTTCCGTCCTGTGTGGTTGCGGAAACACCGTCGCTGACAAAGAGTCATGTATACTTGCCACCAGACAGATTCCTACTGACGTTTTAATATTTTGCTTAAAATGAAACGAACTGAGGGAAGTTTCCAGCCGTCGAACCTGACAATTAATCCCCGTTATCCAACATAGGTGTTTTATGCAAAACATTTAATTGCACCTGAAGATGCAACTATAAAGCTGTGCAACCGGTTGTGTGGGTCTCCACGACTACAATAAAAAACAGCTGAAGTGGACCAACGGCCTTTCACTCAGACAGCTTCATTTTTATTATAACACCAACATTTTAACTGTGTGAAAGTTTCTCAACTATGTATACGTTGTTCTGGTTCCTGCTCGTAGGTCCGGCGACTGGACGACCTCTAAGTGCGGCTGTTGAAGCACCACCACCTAGAGAGAAGGCCGCGGCGGTCATGTGTGACGTCAGTCAGAGTAGGTTGCGCGCGCATGGCTGATTGGCTTGCTGCTTTGGCATAGTGGGCCGTGCCCCAGCGGCTACCCAGTCAGCTATCTGCGCGCAACCTACTCTGCCTGACGTCACACAAGAGCGCCGTGGCTTTCTCTCTAAGTGGTGTTGGTTGAAGTCAGCGATGTAGCCGGCTCTGCTCTCCGCGGCGGCAGTAGGGCGTGGCTGCGCGTCTTCTCGTAAATATTGGTGCCTTCTAAACTTCGTTTTCTCATTGTTGCGCTGGTCGGTGTGCAGTCCAAGCAATAGGACTGAACACTCCTCCGCCACAATGTGAAGTGCCATTATACTTTAGGGAGTATTCTTACGACAACGGAAAGGGAGGCAGGAAGCTGGGCATATCGATGAGCCGGGAGTCTCTACTGTCACCTACGCCCAACCCTCATCAGCGCTCTGACATTCTTCCTGGGCTCGAAGGGAAACATCGGTCGGGAAATCCCAGAAAACGCGATGTCGGTGACGTCGGTGCTGGCAGGACGAGGGACGTCTGATGGTGCTGGTACCAGCGCCAGGAAACTGATTTGTTCTGGCGCCATAGGTTCCCGTGAGGGAGTCTGTGGTGGTGGCGATGCATTCCACTTCATCGGTTGCGAGTGAGGCGCCGAGGTGGGAAGGTGGCATCTGGAGGCGGCCGGGACGACCTCTGCGAGACGGAAATCTGGGAGCAAAATTCCGCGGAAGAGTCTCGCAATTGACAAACACGCATTTGATTCTTGTGACGGCGCAACAACCTGGATAGTGCTTGAATAAAAAAACATACATGCACCCAAACGTCGAATGTGTTGTTGTTGTGGTCTTCAGTCCGGGGACTGGTTTGATGCAGCTCTCCACAATACCCTATCCTGAGCAAGCCTCTTCATTTCCACATAAGAACGGAAACCTACATCTGTCTGAATCTGCTTACTGTATCCATCTCTTGGTCTTCCTCTGCGATTTTTACCCCATACACTTCCCTCCAACGCTAAATTCACAATTCCTTGATGTCTATGAATGTGTCCTACCAATCTATCCCTTCTTTTAGTCAAGGTATGCCAGAAATTTCTTTTCTCCCCAATTCAGTTCAGTACCTCCTCATTAGTTACGCGATCCACCCACCTAATCTTCAGCATTCTTCTGTAGCACCATATTTCAAAAGCCTCAATCCTCTTCCTGTCCGCACTGTTTATCGTCCATGTCTCACTCCCATACAAGGCAACACTCCATACAAATGCCTTGAGAAAGGACTTCCTTAGGCTTAAATCAATGTTCGATGTTAACAAATTTCTCTTTTTCAAGAACGCTTTTCTACCCATTGCCATTCTGCATTTTATAATCTCTGTACTGCGACCATCATTTGTTATTTTACTGCCCAAGTAACAAAACTCATCTACCTCCTTTATTGCTTCGTTTCCCAATCTAATTCCTTCAGCATCACCTGATTTTCTTACACTGCACTCCATTACCCTAGTTTTGCTCTTGTTAATGTTAATCTTATATACACCTTTCAGGACACTGTCCATTCCGTTCAATTGCTCTTCCAGGTCCTTTGCTGTATCTGACAGAATTACTATGTCGTCGGCAAAACGCATTGTTTTTAATTATTCACCCTGAACTTTAATTCCTTCTCCAAATTTCTCCTTGCTTTCCTTTATAGCTTGCTCAATGTACAAATTGAGTAACAATGGAGAAAGGCTACAACCCTGTCTTACTCCCTTTCCAACCACTGCATCCCTTTCATTCCATTCAACTCTGACAACCGCTGTCTGGTTTTTGTACAAGTTGTAAATAACCTTACGCTCCCTATATTTTACTACTGCTTGCTTCAGAACTTGAAAGAGTTTAATAACAGTAGCGAATTCACAGCGCCTGGAGAGGTCAAATGAAATGATGGTATGGCATTTTTGGACGGGAGGTCCCGTGAGGGATTGTTCGGCTGCCGAGTGCAAGTCTTTCTACTTGACGCCACTTCGGCGACCTGTATGTCGATGACTATGAAAATGATGATGAGATCAGGACAAAACACCCAGTACCCTGCCGGGAATCGAACCGAGGCTTCCTGCGTGGTAGTCACCGACGCTGCCGTCTGAGCTACGTAGGGCGGACGGAGAGGCGAAAAACTCTGATAATAACAGGCGCGTAGCGATAGTTGCGTGTTGTAGAAGGTGTCGTGTGCTGTGACGGATGCAGCAACTAGAGCAGTGCACTGTGGCGCCGGTCATGTATAAGCTCTGGAGCCAACGGTCCGTCGCAGGGTTAAGAATGGTACGTCGATAGGAACAGCATCAGGGCTTGCTCTCGTGTGTAGGCGGCAAGCAGCATTGACATCTGTTGCTTAAATGTTCGTCCAAAACGTTCAGCTGCTCCGTTGGATTGTGGATGAAATGGCGCACTAATGAGTTGAGTGATACCATTTGCTGCACAACAGTCTTCAAATTGCCAAGCAGTAAACGGCACCATTTGCTGCACAACATTGTTTAAATTCCCCAGAAGTAAACTGCACTCCATTACCAAAATCCAACACTTCGGGCATGCCTTATAGGGGACCTAATATTGTATGGTGTGGGGCCTTCTTCGACCCTGCGGACGACATTGGAACAACGAGGAAGTGAGTCCAGGAATCCCCTGTCCTTTCAGAAAGAAACTGCCACCAAATATATTGCCGAGCACCATGCAATTCTGATCTGTTCGTGGCTGCAGATACCTTAGCACGCAGCATCTGTTGGATGACATGCCTGATACAATCGATGGGTATTACATCTGGACTCCAGCGTGACCATCTCAGTCTTTGAACTTCAGTTTGGTGTTATGGAACCATTCCCAGGCTATGACAATTGACTCCTCCCCATTAGAAGGGAAAATGTACCTACTCCTCTGATGTATAAGAAAGGCCATCAGGTGAAAAGATGGCGTAACATTAATTGTGGGAAAGGATATTCGAGACTGAGGTCAAATAGAATGATACTCACCCCTTCGACCAATACTTGAAGATAGGATGGAAAAGTATGTTTCGTTCCAGGCTCATTCAGTAAGCGTGAAAGCGTCACGGAGAAGAATGGCCAAATGCAGTTGCAGACGCCGCAAGATAGGCGTTCTTCTTCTTGGCGTGGGCTACTGTCAAAGTTGCGATGGTGTAATATTCTAGAAGACTTAAAAAGATATATGGCTTCATCCTATGCCGGCCGCGGTGACCGAGTGGTCTGCGGCGTGCCAGTCACGGTCTGCACGGCCTCTGCGGTCAGGGGTTCGAATCCCCCCTCGGACATGGGTATTTGTGCCGTCTTTAGTAGTAGCTAGTTCAAATGTTTGTAGAGCTTATGGGACTTAACTACGGGGTCATCAGTCCCTAAACTTACAAACTACTTATGAACTAGCTAATACTAAGGACAGCACAAATATCCATGCCCGAAGGGGGATTCGAACCCCCGACCGTAGTGGCCGTGCGGACCGTGACTGGCGCGCCGCAGAGCGCTCGGCCACCGCGGCCGGCTTCTAGCTACTTCATAAGTAGTTTGTAAGTTTAGAGACTGATGACCCCGTAGTTGTCCCATAAGCTCTTCAAACATTGGATTAGATTTAGTATAAGCTAGTTCATAAGTAGTTTGTAAGTGTGGGGACTGATGACCCCATAAGCTCTAGAAACATTTGAACATTTGATTTCCTCCTACATGTAGGAAGATAAATAAGAGAGATCAGAGCCGAGACGGAGGTATAAGCAGTTGTTTATACTGGGAAACGTTTGCGGCTGTGTGAGGAAAAGCAGGAAATGACAGTGGGCTTCACCACACAGGCAGATCATAGTTGCAGATTTACGACACTGGCTGTCACCTGTGTAATTTGCTGCCTTTTCTAGTGATTTGCTTTCACCACTGTGGGAAAGCACAAGAGAAACCTTCTACTCTCTCGATGTCAGCGTCGGCCTACCAGGCGATGCACAATGCGACAGTAAATCCATCGGTGCAATGCTTTCAGGACGCTCTCTGTATGCACCTGTTTGCGGGCAGTAATAAACACGAGACGATGACTGCTCTTCGCTGACATCGCCCCACACTACCAGCACGGTCTGTCCAGCGGCCACTGTGTCAGTGACCCAAGTGTGTCGCGGCGGAATAACCGTGCGTACTGAGGCGCCGTGCTGCGGTGCGCGCGGCCGTTCGCCGTGGAGGCTTAAGTCCTCCCTCGGGCTTAGGTGTATGTGTTGTTTTTAGGTTAGTTTAACTTAAAAGGGGAACATCGAGTATGGTACAATTAATTTTGATGGGTCTTAGGTATGTTGTGCGGGAACTATTCCATGAAGCTAAAAGGATTTGCTCCAATGTGATATAAATCTCAGTAAATTAGCTTACTACGGCTATTTTCATTCACACGATCATGGGATAATATTTTGGGGCAATTCAACATTGAGTAAAAAAAGTATTCATTGCACAAAAGCGTGTAATCAGAATAATTGATGGAGCCCACCCAAGAGCATCCTGCAGACATTTATTTAGGGATCTAGGGATACTCACTGTAGCTTCACAATATATATATATATATATATTCTCTCATGAAATTTGTTATTAACAATCCGATCCAATTCAAAAGTAATAGCAGTGTGCATAGCTACAACACTAGGAGAAAGGATGATATTCACTATTCAAGGTTAAATCTAACTTTGGCTCAAAAAGGGGTGAATTATGCTGCCACAAAAGTCTTTGGTCACTTACAAAAAAATTCAAATGTTCAAATGTTTGTTAAGCTTATGGGACTTAACTGCGGGGTCATCAGTCCCTAAACTTACAAACTACTTATGAACTACTTACGAACTAGGACGGCACAAATATCCATGCCCGAGGGGGGATTCGAAGCCCCGACCGTAGTGGCCGTGCTGACCGTGACTGGAGCGCCTCAGTCACCTCGGCCACCGCGGCCGGCAGGTCACTTACCAAGTAGCATCAAAAGTCTGACAGATAGCAAACTAGTATTTAAAAAGAAATTAAAGAAATTTCTGAATGGCAACTCATTCTACTATTTCACTGTAAGGTTTTAAAATAAATGCCTTTTGCTTACAGTGAAATACAATTCAGCTGCTGCTCAAAATGGCCACTGCAAGCAACGTATCATTCTACAATGTAGATAAATTTTTAGATAAAACTTTAAAAAATAAAAAAATAAATAAATAAAAAAAAAATCCTTAAAATATTGATTTCAAGTATAGACAGAATTTACTAAACTGACACGTTCCACATCATTACGAAATGTCGCATATATGGTCTATGGAACAAGTATTAATTTAATCTGATCTTGGTTTACACGAAAATCGAGATCAAAGTCCAAAGTGTAACAGCTATACCTCCATTGAATCACCGTCTGTACGTGCGTTACCGTGGTGTCTAGCAAGGCGCTCGACTCAAACAGACGAACCGACTTCAAGTCTTGTTTGGAATTTTACACTTGTCCTATGATTGATTGGGTATAATGACATTCCTTTTTCCCACTTTATCAATTATTATTGCAAAGATAAAGTTATATCAGGTAATTACAGTTGCATGAAGTTCTTGTACAATTAAACAACAAAACACATTTGGTCGCAGCATAATAATCCGCTGCGACGCGTCAGGTGGGCATACACTGCATTCGACGGTATAACAGTGGGGCTGGGGACTGTAAACGCAGCTACGAAATACTGCACAAATGTTATAGCTTTTAACAATAGGCGATTTACTGATTTAGAAATATCTTTCAATCGACGTAAAAGTATGCTCGAAATAACGAATAAAATAAAATAATCGTCACGCAATACATAACATATTGAGAAATTAACAAAAGTTATTATCATGACCAATTACTCAAGCATTAACATAAGGGTGGCTATGAAAGCATATAATTATGCACAATCAATCGTCGGACATATGTAAAGAAAAAAATAAACTGCGAGCAAGATTTGATGTCAGGTCGACTGCGTGGCAGTCAATCACGGTACTAGTTGAAACTTCCTGGCAGATTAAAACTGTGTGCCGGAACCGGGACTCGAACCTGTGTCCTTTGCCTTTCGCGGGCAAGCGCAGTACCGACTGTGCTATCCCTACACGACTCACGATGCCGCCTCACAACTTTACTTCCGCCAGTACCTCGCCTCCTACTTTCCAAACTTCACAGAAGCTCTCCTGCGAACCATGCAAGACTAGTTGATATGAAGTTTCATATCAGCGCACACTCCGCTGCAGAGTGAAAGTTCATTCTGGAAACATCCCTTAGGCTGTGGCTAAGCCATGTCTCCACCATATCCTTTCTTCCAGGAGTGCTAGTCATTCATGGTTCGCAGGAGAGCTTCTGTGAAGGTTGGAAAGTAGGAGGCGAGGTACTGGCGGAAGTAAAGTCGTGAGTCGTGTCGGGATAGCTCAGTCGGTAGTGCGCTTGCCCGCGAAAGGCAAAGGTCCCAGGTTCGAGTCCCGGTTCTCACACACAATTTTAATCTGCCAGGAAGTTTCATATCAGCGCACACTCCGCTGCAGAGTGAAAGTTCATTCTGGACCTTACTGACTCACGTACCTCTGTTAGGTTAGTACAGGTATAGCTGTTACGCACTGGACTTTCATCTCGATTTTCGTGGCAACCAAGACGCTTTGGAAGAAATCCTTTTTTCTTGGTAGTCTGGAGGAGTTCCCGCACAACATACCCAATTTTCACGCAATTTGTATGCACAGATCCTGAGAAATTAGTAACCAGAACAACCACCTCTGGCCGTAATGACGGCCTTGATACGCCTGGGCATTGAGTCAGAGCTTGGATGGCGTGTACAGGTACACATGCCCACGAAGTTTCAACACGGCTCCACTATTCATCTAGGGTAGTGACTGGCGTATTCTGTCGAGCCCGTTACTCGGCCACCATTGAACAGACGTTTTCAATTCGTGAGAAATCTGGAGAATGTGCTGGCCGGGACAGCAGTCGAACATTTTCCCTATCCATAAGGTCCCGTACAGGACCTGCAACAAGCGGTCGTGCATTATCCTGCTGAAATGTAGGGTTTCACAGGGATCAAAATGTTCAAATGTTTGTAGAACTTATGGGACTTAACTACGGGGTCATCAGTCCCTAAGCTTACAAACTACTTATGAACTAGCTAATCCTAAGGACGGCACAAATATCCATGCCCGAGGAGGGATTCGAACCCCCGATCGTAGTGGCCGTGCAGACAGTGACTGAAGCGCCTCAGTCCCCTCGGCCACCGTGGCCGGCCCGCAGGGATCGAATGTAGGGTAAAGCCAACTGTCGTAACACATCTGAAATGTAACGAACGGCCACTGTTCAAAGTGCCGTCGGTGCAAACAAGAGGTGAACGAGACGTGCAACCAATGGCACCCCATACCATCACGCCGGGTGATACGCCAGTATGGCGATGACGAATACACGCTTCCAATGTGCGTTCACCGCGATGTCGCCAAACATGGATGCGACCATCATGATGCTGCAAACAGAACCGGGATTCGTCCGAAAAAATGACGTTTTGTCATCGCAGGCGCTCATGTATGTGATGCAGCGTCAAGGGTAACCGCAGCCATGATCTCTGAGCTGATAGCCCGCCGGCCGCGGTGGCCGAGAGGACAAAGGCGTTCCAATCACGGTCTGCACGGCCACTACGGTCGGGGGTTTGAAGCCCTCCTCGGGCATGGATATTTGTGCCGTCCTAGTTCGTAAGTAGTTCATAAGTAGTTTGTAAGTTTAGGGACTGATGACATCGTAGGTAAGTCCCATAAACTATACAAACATTTGAACATTTTTGCTGATAGTCCATGCTGCTGCAAACGTCGTCGAACTGTCCGTGCAGTTATTTGTTGTCTTGGAAACTTCCCCGTCTTTTGATTCAGGGATCGAGACGTGGCTGCACGATCCGTTACAGTCATGCGGATAAGATGCCTGTCATCTTGACTGCTAGTGATACGAGTCCGTTGAGATCCAGCACGGCGTTCCGTATTGCTCTCTTGAACTCACCGATTCCATATTCTGCTAACAGTGATTGGATCGCGACCAACTCGTGCAGCTATGTCGCGATACGAAAAAGCGCAATCGCGATAGACTGCAATCCGACCTTTATCAAAGTCGGAAACGTGATGGTACTCTTTTCTTCTCCTTACACGTGGGCCGGCCGCGGTGGCCGAAGGGACTGGGGCAGTCACGGTCTGCACGGCCTTTACTGTCGGGGGTTCGAATCCCCCTCGGGCATGGATATTTGTGCCGTCCTTAGTCTTAGCTAGTTCATAAGTAGTTTGTAAGTTTAGGGACTGATGACCCCGTAGTTAAGTCCCACAGGCTATAAAAACATTTGAACATTTTTTCTTACACGAGGCATTACAACAACGCTTCACCAGATAACGCTGATCAACTGCTGTTTGTGTATGAGAATTCTGTTGGAAACTTTCCACATGTCAGCACGTTGTAGGGTCGTCGCCGGCGTCAACCTTGTGTGAATGCTCTTAAAGGCTAATCATTTGCACATCACAGCATCTTCTTTTTATCGGTTAAATTTCGTGTCTGTAGCACGTCATTTTCGTGGTATAGCAATTTTAATGATCAGGAGTGTACTTTTCATTAACCAACCCTTTAAGTTACTGGATAGTTTGAGAGTACTTGGATTTTTTCCTAGTTTCTCACTCATGGTCACTGATCATTTAACACAACATAAAACGTAACACAATATAAAAGAATCAGTACCACGTGCACTATTACACGTGAATAACGCAGTTCACCAATAGGATTTTTTAGGTCCCTCACTTATGCACAGCGATCATTTCACCTGAGCATTTGGCAACGGCTGCAGTGCAACTGTTTGCTGAGGTAGGCATTGTCATAAAACGAGGTAGTTCCTGCCTGACCTCTATCGGTGTTTTACACAACCACTTGTGAAACCACCCCACTCGACCGACGCGACGGAGCCCAGATCCAACGGCATTGCACATATTACACAATATTTACTTAATGTTACTGGCAAAACAAACAAATATTCCTTTAACATGAGGACAAAATGGGGATTTCATTTTGCTTGCGATTTCTGAGTTACTGTGGAAGATACAATGCTCTGACGACATTATGAACTGTTATAATAAGTGTAATAAATTCTTAGGTAAATATATATAAGTGCGTTGGTTTCATTATGATAGCTTGAGGAAATAATCTATCATCTCAGATATAGTTCCTAGCAATCGCATGACACATTCAAAAGGTGGTAATTTTATGTTTAATTTTGCTATATTCAGATATTGTGAACATTAACTTTTCTACTTTTCAAGATATCGAAATTATTGTTGCATCACGAGTTGTTGTTGTGGTCTTAGTCAGCAGACTCTATCCAGAGTAAGCCTCTTCATCTCCTCACAAGAACGACAACCCACATCCATCTAAATCTGATGTCTGTATTCGTCTCTTGGTCTCCCTCTGCGAGTTTCCCCTACTTACTTTCCTTAAGCGCTAAAATTACGATTCTTTAATGTCTAAGAATGTGTCCTACCAATCGAGCCCTTCTTTTAGTCAAGGTGTGCCAAAGATTCCTTTTCTCTCCGACTTTGTTCAGTACCTCTTCATTAGTTACACGATCTACCCACTTAACAATCAACATTCTTCTGTAGCACCACATTTCAAAACCCTCTGTCCTATTCCTGCTTAAACTATTTATCGTCCAAGTTTCATTCCCGTACAAGGCAACACTTCACATAAATGCCTTAATAAAAGACTTTCTTACACTTAAATTAGTATTCGATGTTAGCAATTTTCAAAGACGCTCTTCTTGTCATTGTCATTCTGAATTTTATATCTTCAGTATTGCGACCATCATATTTTATTTTACTGCCTAAGTAACAAGACTCACCTACTACCTCACCACACGAATGAAAAACTACCTTTATTGGAGAATGAAACTTTTACTCTGCAGCGAAGTGTCCTCTGATATGAAACTTGGCAGATTAAAATAGTGTGCCGGAACCGGGACTCGAAACTGGGACCTTTGCCTTTCGCGGGCAAGCGCTCTACCGACCGAGAGTCTATTAGCCTTTTAATTTATCTATAAATAAGTCGTGTTAAAATTTTGCAGCCATGAATTATTAAACTGATAGTTCTGTAATTTTCACACCTGTCTGCTGCTGCTTTCTTTGGAATCGGGATATTACATTTTGCTTAAAGTCTGAGAGCATTTCGCCTGTCTCATCGTAGCTATTGAAAATAAATAAATAAAAATAAAAGAAACGTACTTCAAATGATACTGTAACGGCGGCAAATGATAAGAAAAGTATTATTACAAAAATGTAAGCGAAATAATCAACGCTATTATCAGACGTTGTTACTATGGTGTTTCGAGTTCTGCTGCTGACAATATTATTGTGTTAGCAGTTCTGGAAACATATTGTTGTTGTTGTCTTCAGACCGCAGACTGGTTTGATGCAACTCTCCACGCCACCCTGTCCTGTGCAAGTCTCTTTATCAGAGAATAAGTTCAGCAACCTACATCCTATTGAATCTGCTTGCTGTATTCGTCCTTCGGCCTCCCTCTATAATTTTTAACCCACACACTTCCCTCTAATGCTAAGTTGACGATTCCTTGATGTCTCAAAATGTGTCCTACCAATCTATCCCTTCTCTTAGTCAGGATATGCCAGAAACGCTTTTTCTCTCCAATTCGATTAAGCACCTTCTCATTAGTTACGAGATTTACCAATCAAATGTTCATCATTCGTCTATAGCACCACATTTAAAACGCTTCTATCATATCTTTGTCTGAACTTCATATCGTCCACGTTTCACTCTCATACAATGCTACACTCCAGACAAATGCTCTCAGAAAGGACTTCCTAACATTTAAACTAATATTCAATGTTAACAAATTTCACTTCTTCAGAAACGCTTTTCTTCCCAAAGCCATTCTGCATTTTATATGTTCCTTACTTCGGCCATCAGAAGTTATATTACTACCCAAATAACAAAACTCATCCACTACTTTTATTGTTAGATTAACTAATCTATTTACATAAGCATCACCCGATTTTCTGACGCTACATTCCATTATCCTTCTTTTACAGTTGTTGATGTTCATAGCTGTTCGTAAATCTATCGAACTCAACTGCGAGGTTATTCGTCCGTATCTTACAAAGTACTTAAACTAAGGTAAACTAACCTAAGGACAACACAAACACCCATTCCCGAAGGCTGACTCGAAGCCCCGACGGCGAACGGCCGCGCGCACCGCAGCACGGCTGCCCAGTGCGCACGGCTAATGCGCCGCGCAATATGATTTTACAGGCCCTCTTTCGGTAATTTTACAGAAATTTTTAGATCATACGAACAAGACCGCTTTTCCTACTCTTCAACGAATTTTGAGTACAAGACGTGTCCTTCTCGAACACTTCTTTACCACAGAACAAAAACACATGTAGATGAACTTGTACAAAACTTTCCATTGATAACACCTCTTAAAAATACAAACTAACAAGTAGACCACATAGGTATCGGGTTTTAGAATTTTTTTTATTTATGGTACGTGAAGTTCAGAACTTAAATAACAATCAGCCAAAGCTATTCGACGAAACTCTAAAACATTTTCGAGAAAATCGACTTCGAAGTATTACAAGTACACATAAGTACCAATTATTAAACCAGTTACAGCATCTGTCGGTGTTGCGCGGGTGGTAGCGTTCTGCCTCAAAACAATAGTGTCGATGGTCGAATTCCGATGTGAAAAATAACTTTTTCGTCTGTTTTCGAATACAGTTACATAAAACATATTGGGCTCTCTATTTCCATGTGCTGTGTCAATGTTTATGTGTATGTAGACGAGCTGAATACTTATCACCTGAAACGATGGTCGAGTAGGTTAACCGCTTGGAAAGCCATTTGTAGCTATGGAGATGACTTAACAAAAACCGCGTCGTAGCTCTTCACGAACTGAACAGTCAAAGACTGCCGTCCTCAACTAACAGTGCTGCCAATACTGTAAAAATGTAACTTATGCTTTTTGGTTGAAAGCTCATCCTTAACAAACTTTTATAAAATATAAAAAATTACGAGTGAAGAAAAATATGTGCATTTTTCGTAAAAATTAACATTAGAAGGAAGTCTTTTCTGAAGGCATTTGTGTGGAGTGTTGCCTTGTACGGGAGTGAAACATGGACGATAAGCAGTGCGGAAAGGAAGAGAATAGAGGCTTTTGAAATGTGGTGCTACAGAAGAATGCTGAAGATTAGGTGGGTAGATCGCATAACTAATGAAGAGGTACTGAACCGAATTGGTGAGAAAAGGAATTTTTGGCATACCCTGACTAAAAGAAGTGATCGCTTGGTAGGACACATTCTTAGACATCGGGGAATCGTAAATTTAGCATTGGAGGGAAGTGTGTATGGTAAAAATCGCTGAGGGAGACCAAGAGACGCGTATAGTAAGCAGATTCAAGTGGATGTGGGTTGCCGTTCTTATGAGGAGATGAAAAGGCTTGCTCAGGATAGAGTAGGGTGGAGAGCTGCATCAAACCAGTCTCCGGACTGAAGACCATAACAACAACATTAAAATTGCGTAAGTATTTTAACGCAACGAAGGAAAAACTCTTTCACTAGATGATTCGAACCAACCAGCCTATGGGTGTGAGGCTAGAACGCTACCACCTTTTTACATTTATTTTTATTTTTTTGTTCTGTGGGTTGTACTGTTCCTTGCGGACGCTGATCGTGTGTGTTCGACGTGTGCTTGGCTCAGCTTTTTTTATTACAGAGGGCGTTGAGCCCTCTGACCGTGCGCACTGAGCCACGGCGCCCGGCACCACCTGTGCTTCACTGACAGATGCTGCGACGGTTTTCATTACTGCTACTTGTATGTACTTGAAAAACATCAAAGTCGATTTGCTTGTGAATCTTTGTGTGTTGCGTTAAATGGCTTTGGATGATTGTTATTTGTGTTCTGAACTTCACATACCATAAATATCAAAAAAATTGTAAAACTCATGTGGCCTCCTTGTAAGTGCGAATGTCATGATAAAATTACTTTTATTTAGTTTTTTCTATACTGACATAAGGTGGAAACTATGTCTGCAAATTGTTAGAATAAATATCACAGTTCATTTCGACAGACCGTTCGTGCCTCTGTCTCTATCACACCCCTTCAGGTAGTGATAATAGCAGCAGATAATAGCGAATACTACGGCATACAAATACTAACTTCCAGGAAAAGGTATCTGAGCTATAATGGCTATCGTTGATGTAGAGACTAAACTGACACGTTGACATTTTCCAGTTTTACGGCGGCTCACAAAATGGCGGGGCATTACCTGCGCAGTTTGTCGACACAGCGCCATGTCGTGGCCGTAGAGAGTGCCTCAAGAGGAGAGATGTGTGGAGAGAGAGAGAGAGAGAGAGAGAGAGAGAGAGAGAGAGCGAGAGGAAGAGAGATCTGATCGGCAGCGCCCGCGGCGGCCTACGTCGCATGTTTCTCCACAATAAAACAGAAATTATGGCTGATGGCGAACGCCACATCCTGTACGTGCTGTACATGATGACGTATTCGTACAGGAACGTTGTGTGCAACATCTGACTGCTGCTTTCCATCGATAAAAAGGAAATAGTGAGAAATAAGCGTCTTACAACATCTCTTAAAAGCGCCCAGAGTTAAACAGACATTATCTGACACTCGGTGTGTATCCGATATGAATGTTTTGACACAAGGTACTCAGATACTTCCGCTATAAAGTCTTGACTTCCTGTGGACGTTTCTTTCCGAAGATTTTTTTTTATTGATTTATACTAAACAAATGCTATTCATCTTCTGTTTCGTATGTCGCCTGTGTTAACAGACACTGTCGGTTTCCAGTTGTAACCTGAATATTTTTGGTAGTGTAATTTTACACCGAAATGGAAACAGCAATTGCCTACTTCCTAATATCGTGTGGTCTTGGGGTAAAGTGCTCGACTGGAAACCGAAGAGTCGCGGGTTCGAAACCCGGTCCGAACTCGGATTTTTTCAGACTGCACTTTAACCCATCCTTCACCTCTCAACGATGTGATGCTTCGCCAGAAATGACACGTGGTTCGGATTCCACGTTAAGCTGTAGGTCTCCTTTCCCCTGTTGGAGAACTGGGGTAGGCTGGGGACACGCAAGTCGCCGAAGTGGCGTCCAATTGAAAGACTTGCACCAGGCTAATAAGCCACACGAAATTATAATATCGTATTTACCAAGTCAGATCTCCCATCGCTCAGCAGGGACACTACAAGTCGTCAAACGTCCCTTGCAGTCTTGCCGCCATAGCCAGCCAACGCTGCGAAAGGGGTGGCTGTAGAGAATTTTGTGCACGAACTGACATCTGTTAAGTTCACTGGGATTCATGTCAGGCGATCTGGCTCGCCAAATCGTTTGCTGGTACGCCCAATAATGTTAAACCAGTCGTCAACAATAGTGCCCCGGTGACACGGCGCATTGTCACCCATAAAAATCCCATTGCTGTTTGTCAACATGAAGTCCCTGAACAACTGTAAATGGTCTACATGTAGACAAACATAACAATTTCTAGTCAATGATCGGTTCGCTTTGACCAAGGACCCAGTCCATCCTATGTAAAAGCTGCCAATTATACTGTGGGCAGAGTAAGCTGGAAATTTTTAACTGACGGGAGGCGTCCTTAGGTAGTCCTTGCAGGGGGGGCGATCACTGTGTGCCCAGTGTGTAGTGGTCAACGCAACTGCCTAGAAAGCGGGAGAACCAGGTCCAAATCCCACGGGGTACAAATTTTCAGTTTTGCCCCTTCGCATTTGATGTCATTTATTCTGTGAATATGGGATAATTCAGCTGTTTGGAACACGATGCATCTTAGTTACTATGGCGTGCACACACTGTATTAAAAATGGAAACGTCACTGCGGGCCGCGGCGGATTAGCCGTGCGCATTGGGGGGCCGTGTTGCGGTGCGCGCGGCCGTTCGCCGTCGGGGGTTCCTCCTTGGCGCCATAGCCAGCCAACGCTGCGAAAGGGGTGGCAGTACAGGATTTTGTGCACGAACTGACATCTCGGTTATGTTCACTAGGGTTCATGTCCTTAGGTTAGTTTACCTTAGTTTAAGTAGTTTGTAAAGCTACGGATTAATAACCCAGCAGTTGAGCCCGAAATTTTTTAGATTGCGCACAAAAGTGAAACTGGACGAAGTTTGCTGGAATTTCTTTATCTCCTTTCTTATAAAAAGGCTTAACTTCAACATATTCAACCATTCAGGAAAGGCAACTCTTATATCCTTAAAATGTGAAAATAGAGACGTTGGTGATATTTAACCCAGATGCCCGGAGTGAGGTCTATCGGGTATTTCATTCCTGAGGCGTTTCATCTCGGGAGTTCACACCATTTCAGGAATGATATTGTTTACAAACCACTGCCTAACAGGTGCTGGGTCATGACAGACTGCGCTGTCATGCTTATACACTAATAATCTACGAACGTAAGCAGAAAACGCTTTTAATGTTACCATAACATACTTTCGTGTTTACCATCTTGTTAAGCAGAACAAGGGGACCACGCCCTAACCACGAAAAGGACCGTAATAACTTCGAAAAATATCCTTAGGCGTTAGACAAGATGGTAGGTAAAGTTCACCATGCATTCGTTCAAATGTTCGTAAATCTATCGGACCAAACTGCGTGGTCATCAGTCCGTAGCTTACAAACTACTTAAACCTAGGTAAACTAACCTAAGGACAACACACACACCCATGCCCCAGGGAGGACTCGAACCTCCATGGCGAGCAACCGCGCGCTCCGCAGCGAGACGCTTTAGACCGCTTGGCTACTCCACCGCGGCCACGCATTCGTCAAACCCAAACCACTTCACTGGATTACTACGGGTATAGCGTTATTCATCAATCTAAACCACTCCTTTCTACTCGAGCACTGCACTCCATTCCTTTTTACTTCCTATGCCTGTCTTTTGAATGTAATGATGGGTGGTTTAGGCTGGTCTCATGTCAAGTCTTACGGCGAACCTCGGCAATGCTCGATGCGTCTCTATCCATCAGTTCAAGAAATCTCCTTAGCCCTCTTTTAGCTTTGGTTGTTCTCATATTTTAGGAAACGTTTTTGTTTCCCTTTTCATTGGGCAACGGCACTCTTATTTAAATTTATATATAGAGAACAGTCTATAGTGCAATAATTTATTTTATTCAACTAGTTTCGGTCTTCGTTTAGACTCTCTTCAGGAATTTTAACTCCATCGATGTTGTGGAGCTGGCAGGTAACTGTGCGCCTTCCAGTGACGCACTGGAAGGCTTCCAGTTATCTGCCAGCTCCACAACATCGATGGAGTTAAAATTCCTGAAGATAGTCTAAAAGAAGACCGAAAATAGTCGAATAAAATAAATTATTGCACTCTAGACTGTTCTATATATATAACTTTGATCGTTCTGTTGCGTTTCTATTGTCTTGCAGTTTTACAAGGCCTGAAATGTCACTGATGGGTGTATTACTCAGGTAATGTCCAGTGAATTGTCCACGTTCGTAGTTACTGAACACACTTCGTAGACCAATCGTTCTGGTACTGCTTGTCTGCTTACACAACTCTCTCTACCAGCTGTCATGCTGACGGCTCCTCCTCTTGTGTCACCTAGCAAAATATCTATCTACCTTCGATACCTATGAAGTTGTTGTTGTGGTCTTCAGTCCAGAGACTGGTTTGTTGCAGCTCTCCACCCGACTCTATCCTGAGCTAGCTCTTGATCTCCTCATAAGAACGGAAATCCACATCCCTTTGAATTTGCTTGCTGTATTCATCTCTTGGACTCCCTCTGCGATTTTTAGCCCACACGCTTCCCTCCAATGTTAAATTCACGATTCATGTTTTTATTTCTTCACTCTAAACTCTAATTCCTTTTCCAAATTTCTCTTTGGTTTCCTTCACAACCTGCTGAATGTACAAATTAAATAACATTGGAGAAAGGCTACAACCCTGTATTACTTCCTTCCCAAACTCTGCATTCCTTTCATGCCTTTCCACTCTGACAACTGTTGTCTGGTTTTTGTACAACTTGTAAATAAACTTCCGTTCCCTGACTTAAGAATTTGAAAGAGTGTATCGCAATCAACATTGTAAAAAGCTTTCTCCAAATCTACAAAAGCTATATGTGTTCGTTTGCTTTTCCTTAATCTACTCGTGTCCTCTAACATTTGCCGTAAAGTGAGTATTGCCTCACGTGTTCCTACATTTCTCCTGAATCCAAACTAATCTTTCCCGAGGTCGGCTTAATTACGAAGTACACATTAATTAAATTGGAAACTTAAAATCTAATCAATTATTACAACAACAAGTTTATCTGCCCGTCGCGATAGTTGTACATTATCGTCAGCGTTATAGATGTGTAATAATGAATTGGTCATGAAACTGAGGTTCCTGTATAACATTATGATCATTATATCAGGAGCATTAAAAGTATCATATGTAACTGGAAATATAGCCTTCTTTGTGTTTGTCAGATTTCTGTACCAAGACTTACAACGTGCATCATAATGCGTACATGCACCTGATACAAGTAAATAAATAAATAATAATAATAATCATCGTCATTATGTTAGGAACAGCTAGAATTGGTTGGTTACAGCAAAAGGTTCCATTGTGGTTAATATTGTTTCAGTTTCATTGAGACACTTTGCGAATGTACAATGCAAGTGAAGTTCTGGCGCAGCGAGAGTAAATCGCCACTCTCATGATGTTTTCACAGGGGTGCCGTAGAGATTCAATTTCAGTCTCACAGTCAGGGCAGTATTTTCCTGTGCTCCGGAATTTTGGAAAATATCAAAGGGTGGTGTTAAACTCATTACTTAGCTTATTTACTACACTCGAAGAGTGCAAGATAATACAATGGCTGGATGAAAAGTAATTAAAATTGTTCTTTTTCTCTATAGTTTAAAGGACACTGGTACTTACACACCTTCAGTACACCCCCTACCCCTACTTTATTTATGTCCTTTCTAAATGCCTGGTAGGCAAGGTATCTTGTCTTAATTTCTATTTGTGTTGTTGTCCCGTAGTGGCCGCCATATAGCGCGGATATTTTCATCTCTGGTGCTATACTTGATCCCTCGCAATGGCTCTTTGTCTTTCGCAATGAGTGTGTATACAGACTCATCTTGAGTGAGTACGATAAGTTTATGAGAATCTCTCAATTCCAGCGTCACAAGAGGTCTGGTGTGACAACGTGCATTGTCAAGGAGAATGATGATGCGGTGTTCCATAAATTTTCTTCACTTTTGACAAGACCAGTGCAATACATCACACGTAACAGCACTCCATAACGACAACGCATGATGAGACACCGCTGCTGTTGTCCAGCACCACTTGCTATGCTGGGAGATTTTGGCACATCCGCAATCTACCCCTTTGCCATATTGGAAGATTCACTGCGAGGGATCCGGTATAACATCACAGTTGACTCTCCATAACGACAACGCATGATGAGACACCGCTGCTGTTGTCCAGCACCACTTGCTATGCTGGGAGATTTTGGCACATCCGCAATCTACCCCTTTGCCATATTGGAAGATTCACTGCGAGGGATCCGGTATAACATCACAGTTGACAGTATCCGTGCCATAGGTTGGTGTATACGGGACATCGACAGAAATGGGCGCACATATTGTATACGTCGCCTTGTAGACATTCTGGAAAAGGCCATAACCTACGGGGCGATTGTGTTGAATTTTAAAATACATAAAGATGTATAATTGACGTTCATTTCATTGTGTTGTATTTATTATTCAAGTGCTTTAGTACAGACAATATTTTTTGTTTTTCCGTCTTCAGCAAAAACAAACAAACACTCATACATCTGGAATGAAACTTCCACTCTGCAGCGGAGTGTGCGCTGATATGAAACGTCCTGGCAGATTAAAATTGTGTGCCGGAACCGGGACTCGAACCTGGTACATTTGCCTTTCGCGGGTAAACGCTCTACCGACTTATTATTATTATTTTCATCTGATAGATCTTTGGTTCGCGGTCGTTGCTTCAGTTCGTTCTTGGTTGTTCATTGAATGGTTGGCTCAGCTTTTTTTTTAATTATTACAGAGAGCATTTAGCCCCCTGACCGACTGAGCTATCCCGACAAGACTCACGATGCCGCCCCACAACTTTACTTCCGCCAGTACCTCGCCTCCTACTTTCCAAACTTCACAGAAGTTCTCCTGCGAAACTTGCAAGACTAGCACTCCTGGAAGAAAGGATATGGTGGAGACATGGCTTACCCACTGCCTAAGGGATGTTTCCTGAATGAAACTCTCACTATGCAGTGGAATGTGCGCTGATATGAAAGGATAACTTATGTGAAGTTTGGAAAGTGGGAACCGAGGTACTGGCGGAAGTGAGTCGTGTCGGGATAGCTCAGTCAGTAGAGCCCTTGCCCGCGAAAGGCAAACGTCACAAGTGCGAGTCGCGGTACCGGCACACAATTTTAATCTACCAGGAAGTTTCATACATACATCTGCCCATATGAAAAACATGGATTTTCTACATTCAATCCGCACAAACGAAGTGACTTACTTTGTGCCTTGTTGATGGTCATTGAGAATGCCAGTCAAATGGGAACTACAGTCGTTTGAAATCAAATGACATGCCAGTGGGAAGAATGGGAATGCGTGGAAAGAGCACATCTTCTCCTTTACATTTTCCAGTACGAATAGTCGCCTCGACGACATTCAACATAATTTACTTCACAGAAAGTTTTTTTTCCATTACACCTGCTCCTCCCCCCGTCTCCTCTTTTCCCTTTCTCTGTCCATTTCCTCCTCACCCTCCCTCTGTTCATCTCATTTCGCTTGTCTGTCACCATCTTCCCTCTCTCATTCATCTTCTCCCCCCCCCCCCCCTCTCTCTCTCTCTCTCTCTCTCTCTGTCCGTCTCCTCCTCTACGCTCTCTCTGTTCGTCTCCTCCCTCCCATTTTCGTCCATCCCTCCTCCACCTACTCCTCTTCCTCCTATATATGACGACATATGGGTCAAGTTTCATGGTGACTGATCAAAAGGTTTCAAATTGCCAAGGTACTCTCCGCCATGCTAAATTCACTGGCATGCAAATTAAAAAAAAAAAAATCTTTCATGATAACGTACATTTATGTGTTGACTTTCGTGCTGACCAGTCAAACAATTGGGATGTTCGTTGAAACGTACCCGCCGCCATGCGTCTTCGGATGCTTACGAATGGTAGACCATGTATTAGTCAAAGATACGTCTGTTCCAAATTTCATTCATGTCCGCACAGCCATTTCAGCGTAAAAAAACGAATTAACTAACTGTCAAGCACCCTCCGCGAAGCACCATACGAAGTTAATTTTAGCATGGCTGTAACCTTCGCGTTTTATCGTAATCCGATGTACTGTATGGCCGTGCACAAAATACTAACAAAAAGAACAAAAAACATTAATTTTTAATCATTAAATTACCAAAGTAATTTTCTGTTAAAATTTAAATCGATAATAAACATAGAATTTATATTTACTCTTTGTTTGTGATAGAAGATTATGACACAGTCACTGATTCTTCGTTATAAGTCATCGATAACGATTCAAATGTTATTTTTTTTAAAATCACCTGAAAAAAATTGAGAACTTGGCCTTTCTATTGATATAATTCACATATATCCTCAACAGTATATGCGTTTAGTGACCATACGTCGTCGTTACGTGATCCATAGAAATAGAAATTATATTAGAATCAAGAAACTGAGAAGTAAACACTTATACTGATTTGGTTTATCTCTTTCTCTGGTGTGTAAATTCGTGTTTTCCTCAACAAAATACATCATAGTGAGAGAAACCATAATAATATTCCATGATGACTAGTTCATAATTATCAGGTTGCACAATATTCGTAGTAAAGATTGCACTGCGCTCAAAAACTCATAAATTTACAGAATTAAATAATTTTAGCGTGGAAACAGTTGATACTGCGAAAGAATATACATTTCAATTATCCAAAAATATGTGGGATATTTAAATATCAGACAACTATCGACAGTTTTAAACTGTTGGACAACTTTTTTATAGCGTATGGAAAATTCTACTGATTTCAGTTTATATAACACATATAAGTACGATAATTCGGTGACAATTAATTCTCGTGAATAATATACTTGTAGATTGCTTACTATTTTACTTTAGTTCACGTTTCCATTTAGATTAGATCAGGTTCTACACAAAATGCATAAGGTAAAATTCACTTATTACTTCAAAAAAAGTACCTGCAACCTTGAGCATACCCCAAACAAAAGGCGACGAGATTGAGAAATTGCAAAACTATTATGATAGTGAACAAAACTCATATAAATACAAATGTCATAGATATATTTGCTTATATACTTGCGAGTTCTATCAGAAATTACGATTAGACACTTTCGTTAAATTTTAATTTTAGAAGAGTCGTTGCAAATTCTGAAAGGTGGCGCTACATGTTTCTGATTCCAAGTACATACTAAACGCGCAGGAATTAAAAAACAAAGACTATAACTTTGTAACAAAATGTTGATGTTTAATCTATTTCCAAAACCTTCTGCCCAATACGCTGTGTGCGTAAGAATTAGCACAGCGAGTAGTCATAAGCACTCTTAGTTAAGAAGAGTCACTGTCGCGTGATCGATAACGACACTTCCGTCACATTTTTTGGGTACCTCAGTTTTCGTTTGATCGCAAAAGCTTAGACATACCAATATCAAAAAGAATTTTGTGTGACATTTCATTATATGAATGGTCCATAAAATAAAAAGAAACAATCAGATACGAAATTGATTCAAAACGCAGAAAAGAGGGCTACAAGCAAGACATATGGAAATTCCACAGTGGCACACATGTCGGTTGCGTGCGACGTGCAGGAATTTGAGGCGGACGGGTGGCCAACTGGTTACGAGCCCGGTGGAAGAAGAAAAAAGAAAGAAGGGTACAAAAAGGAAAACCATTTAGCCCAGAACTGGATCAACAGTGAAGAAGAACGATCCACGTCCGCAAAGAACCGATCTACCCGAAGAGAAAAAAGAAAGAAATGATTGAGGCTACCGTTGGCACAAAACGGAGAACACGTGTGCGAATCCCGGTCAGGCGGAAATTTTAACTAGTCGCCATTAAATTATTCTTATGCCCTAATGCACTCAAAAATAATTCTTTCCAATTATTCCTTTCATCAATAACGTACTGCTACGCAACTGTTGGTTTAGAAATCACTCACAGCTATTATCGGAAATTATATGTCATCAAGCTGTTTAAAATGAAGCGACAAAAATGTATTGTAGGAAACGAAGAGCTGATTAATTGAAAAATCTTTACGAAACGCTTATCTACTATCATAGTAGCTAACAAAACCATCTTTCAGCCTATTGAGGATTATGTTTTCTATAGAGTAGGGTACGAAATCTCGAAACGCGCACAGCAGGTTTCGTCACGAGTTCGCTTAGTAAGTGTGAGAGCATCGCGCAGATGTTCACCTAACTCCAGTCTACACCTGGTTAACTAAAACCATTAATATTTCTAATTAATTATACTAGACATAGGGTAAGAAGGGCAGCATAATTTAATTTGTGTGCATTTTCATTGTCATTCAATATATTAAATTCCGTTAGTGCTTCTGTTTTTTAAGAGTTTTATTCTCGCTTACTTGTCAGATTTCGTTAAAGTAGGAGGATCTGCATCGAATTGATGCAAGGTGCAGGGAATGGCTATTGAATCTCAATGTAGACAAGTGTAATGTGCTGCGAATAAATAGAAAGGAAAATCCTTTATCATTTAGCTACACTATAGCAGGTCATCAACTGGAAGCAGTTAATTCCATAAAATATCTTGGGGTAGGCATTAGGATAGATTTAAAATGGAACGACCATATAAAATCAATCGTCGGTAAAGCAGATGCCAGACTTAAATTCACTGGAAGAATCCCAAGGAAATGCAGTCCGAAAACAAAGGCAGTAGGTTACAGTACACTTGTTCGCCCACATCTAGAACACTGCTCACCGGATTGGGATTCGTAACAGGTGGCGTTCATAGAGGAGATAGAAAAGATCCAAGGAGAGCAGCGAGCATCGTTACAGGATCATTTGGTAATCGTGAAAGCGTTACGGAGATGATCGCTAAACTCCAGTGGAAGACTCTGCAAGAGAGACGCTCTGTCACTCTGTACGGGCTTTTGTAGAAGTTTCAAGAACATACCTTTACCGAGGAGTCTAGCAGTATATTGCTCCCTCCTACGTATATCTCGCGAAGAGATCATGAAGAAAAAATCAGAGAGATTAGAGCCCACACAGAGGCATACCAACAATATTTCATTCCGCAAGCAATACGTGATTGGAATAGGAGGGAGAACCGATAGTGGTACTCAGGGTACCTTCCGCCACACACCATCGGGTGGCTTGCGGAGTATGAAAGTAGATGTAGATGTAGAAAGCTTCTGGTTTAAGAGTTTTGAAAAGTGGGAAACCGTTTATCACAGCTCAGTCAGCTACCAGCCACCATTAGTAAAGCACTAGTGCAGACGCGAATTGAAGTATTTAGCTGCTTCATTCGTTAGGTATTTCACTAACAGTGGGCGAATGGATAGCGTGTGCGTGCTGTATGCGGACGCAGGAGGAGTTGGCCGCTGTTTGCGAACATCTGAACGTGCTTTTGGCTACGGTCAGCCGTCTCCAGGTTGCTTGCTCGGGGTGCGGCGTCGGTGGAGAACCTGGAGTGTTGCATGGAGCAGCCCGGGCGTCGCGTGGGTCGCCCACGGTCTCCGCTGCCGCGGCAACCTTCACGTGTACCGGACGCAGTTGATCACCACCACCTAGAGAGAAGGCCACGGCGCTCTCGTGTGACGTCAGGCACAGTAGGTTGCGCGCGCGTAGCTGACTGGCTCGCTGCTTCGACATAGTGGACAATGCCCCAGCGGCTACCCACTCAGTTATGCGCTCGCAACCTACTCTGCCTGACGTCACTCGAGAGCGCCGCAGCCTTCTCTCTAGGCGGTGTTGAGTTGACCCGCCCTTGGACGCAGGGTGAGTGGCGGTAAGCGCGTTCGCGTTGCTCGAGGCGGAGGGCCAATGTGGAGGCTGGCCGTTTGGCATCGCCCGTTCATCCTGCGAGTGTTCAGATGGTCGGTCCTTCAGCTGGGTACGAGCAGCACACGGGGGGAGGTGTCTGTTATTGACTGGGAGCTCCAGTGTTAGACGCGTTATGGAGCTCCTCAGGCAGATAGCGTACAGGGCCGGAAAGAATTCCAATGTGCACTCGCTATGTCTGCCAGGGGTGCAGTCGTCTGCAAATTATTGCTCATATCGACATTGTCTCCTGTCGCTTGGGTTCTGAGGACATCCTTAGTTGGTACGGGCGGATGGAGCAATTGGTGAAGACTGCTAGCCTCGCGTGCGCGGTGCAAGCAGAGCTTTCAATTTGTAGCACTGTACCCACAGTGGATCGGGGTCCTTTCGTTTGGAGCCGAGTGGAGGGTCTCAACCAAAGACTTCGTTGACTTTGTGACAGTCATGGCTGCATATTTCTAAACCTGCGTTATAGTGTGGGGAATTTATGGGATCCCCTTGATAGATCAGGGGTTCACTACACAAAGGAAGCAGTTACTCAGGTAGTAGATTACTGGCGGAGTGTGCATGGTTTTTTTTAAGCTCGGCGATAGTTCGATGAACACAGCCAGAGTAATAAGGTTGCTTTCAGCAGAACTCCTCGACGGTCAAAATATTAGCAGTAAATTTTCAAAGTATTAGAAATAAAGTTTCCGAATTTAATGCATTGCAGAAAAGTGTCCTCGCTCGAATAGTCGTCGAGACGGAGAGTTGGCTGAATCCCGACGTTCGAAGATCCGAAATATTTTGCAAAGAATGGGATTTTTATCACAAAGATAGATCAGGTACGATCGGAGAGGGTGTGTTCATTGAAATTCGCCAAAGTATTCCTTCTGCTGAGCTCGAAGTAGAGGATGACGTTGGAAGCTCCAAAATATTTTGCAAAGAATGGGATCTTTATCGCAAAGATAAATCAGGTACGATCGGAGGGGGTGTGTTCATTGAAATCCACAAAAGTATTCCTTCTGCTGAGCTCGAAGTAGAGGGTGACGTTGCAAGCTCCAAAATATTTTGCAAAGGATGGGATCTTTATCGGAAAGATAGATCGGAGGGGGTGTGTTCATTGAAATCCACATAAGTATTCTTTCTGCTGAGCTCGAAGTATAGAGTGATTGTTAGGTTATCTGAACACGTGTAACATCTACATGGGATACTCTGCAAATCAATTTAAGTGCCTGGCATGCGATATCAAGTTAATAGTTGGGTGTTTTTACCGGCCACCAGTTCCACCGTCACGGTAGAGTCATTCAAAGAAAGTTTACGATCAGTAGCGCGAAGGTGACGGGACCATGCTTTATTAGTTGGGGACGACTTTAACCTGCCGAGTACAGATTGGGACGCCTATGCTTTCACTACAGGGGGTACAGACAAGCAGTCTTTTGAACGTTTGTTCATCACGTCTTACGAACACTGCTTTGGGCGACTAAATCGTCAGCCTACACGCAATGGAAATATTTTGGACATTATAGCCACAAACAGGCCAGACCTTGTCAATGATGTCGCTGTAGAGATAGGGGATAGTGATCATGATGTCCTCATAGCGACAATGGTCACCAAAGTTAATAAATCGGTCAAGAAGCCTAGGAGAGTGTTTGTGCTAGAAAGAGCAGATAAGCAAATTGTTAGCGTCCCACTTAAGGAGTGAATGGACATCGTTTAGTTCCAGTGCGGTGGACGTAGAGGAATTATGGGCAAAATTTAAATGCATTGTAAATAAAGGGTGGATAAATATGTGGCCACAAAATGGGTTAAGGATGGGAAAGACCCAACGTTGTTTTATAGCAATATTCGAAAAATACTGAGAAAGCAAAGGCGGATGCACGCTCGGTTCAAACAAGGCGAAGCGAATCAAACCAGACAAAAGTTAGTAGAGATTCGCGCGTCTACAGAAAGAGCATTGCGCGAAGCGTACAATAACAACCACCGTCATAACTTAGCTAAAGCTTTTCCCGATAACCTGGAAAAATGTGGGGCCTGTGTAAAATTGGTAAGCGGATCAAAGGTCTCTATCCAGTCACTCGTTGATCATTCTGGGGTTGTGGTACAAGACAGAAAAATGAATTTAAGAAATCCTTCACGCAGGAGGACTATACAAACGTGCCTTCATTTGATGGTTAAAATAACTCCCAAATGGAGGACATAGTAATTGGCGTAGCTGGTGTAGAGAAGCAGCTGAGAGATTTGAAAACAAACAAGTCGCCAGGTTCAAATGGGTACCAGACCGGTTTTACAAAGAGTACTCGCCAGCATTGGCGCCTTACTTAACTTGTATTTATAGCGAATCTTTGATCCAGCGCAAAGTACCAAGAGACTGGAAAAATGCGCAGGTAACTCCCGTGTATTAGAAAGGCAAAGGAACGGAACCAAGAAATTACAGACCTCTATCATTAACATCAGTTTGCTGTAGAATTCTTGAACATATATTCACTTCAAATACAGTTAATTTCCTCGAGACGGAAAAGCTTCTGTTCATGCATCATACGGGTTTCAGAAAGCATCGATCGTGGGAAACCCAGTTTGCCATTTTATATAATGACATCTTGCGTGCTATGGATGAAGGGCAACGGCAGATTGCATATTTATCTATTTTCGAAAGGCATTTGACACGGTACCGCATTATAGACTACTTACGAAAGTACGAGCTAATGGAATGGGTACTCAAATATGTGAGTGGTTCGAAGACTACTCGAAGGCGAGTGTTCATCAGAGAGTAGAGTATCGTCAGGGGTGCCCCAGGAAAGTGTGATAGGACCGCTATTATTTTCTATCTATATAAATGATCTGACGGACAGAGTAAGTTGGCATCTGCAACTGTTAGCTGATGATGCTGAAGTGTAAAAAAGGTTGTCGCCATTGAATTATTGTAGTAGGATATAGGATGAGTTGCACCAAATTTATAGGTGGTGTGAGGAATGGCAATTATCGCTAAATGTAGAAAAATGGAAGGTGAAGCAGATGAGTGGGAGACGCAATCCCGTAATGTTCGAATACAGCATTAGTACTGCGCTGTTTGACAGAGTCGCATCAATAAATACCTAGGCCTAACGCTGTACAGCAATATGAAATGGAACGAGCATATTATAAGTACAGTCGGGCGCAAGGCGAATGGTCGATTCGGTTTATTGGTAGAATTTTGGAAGGTGTTATTCGTATGTAATGGAGACCGCATATAAAACGCTTGTACGACCCTCTCTTGAGTATTTCTGAAGTATGGATTCTCACCAGATCGGTTTAAAGGAGGACATAGAGGCAGTTCAGAGGCGCACTGCTACAATAACTATTCCCAGCATAATTCATAACCACCTTTCAGCACCGATTTTTTCAGGCAATGATATCGTATGCGTGGTACTCATCAAAATTAATTTCCGGAAAGGCCATATTTTTAAATGTAAACCAAGTCTGTTTTCCGCTAACTCTTCGAAAGGAACACTGTAGCTATCGAGAACATGGCATTCATTAGATGTTCTTGGTGTCGTGAGTATATTTGTTTCTAATGTTTATATGATCAGTACCATCCATCTAATTGTTCGAAGAAAGTGTGGGCACGTAACAGTGGCAGGAAAAGCCATTGCAAAGTGTCCTGGAGTAACATTTTAGTTGTTTACCATCCCAAGAAATTTGGGAAATGTATTTGCCTACCTTATTATTACCATTCCATATTGATTTACTTATCTTGTTAATGATGCTATCCCTATCAAGTGAGACATGGAAGAATACAAACGAGAATAATAATATCCGTTAGGTTTCTTCCAGATTAGAACCCGAGTTCTCCAATGCCAAGCCAGTTACCTTGACCGCTGTGCTATCGACTCTGTCGGCGAAAAGCGTGTACTATGTGGGTACAGAAAGGGCAGTTACAAAAGTTTATTTCCTCTATTTCTGGAAAAGTATTCGTTTGCGGACCCCATATCTGATGATAAAAAATGCTCTTTTTACAATTATCTGTCGATCTCTCCAATTTTGAGTCGATTGCTCGTCATAACCTTTAGAGATGATTTTCTCAAAAACGCGGGGGTGTTAACCGAAAATATCTTAGAGGTTTTCGTTTTATGTTGTACACTAGTGACCTGCCAAACTTGAGCCGAATCGGTTGGCTGTGTCTGAGGACTTCCCCTTGTAAATTTTCTCACCTACCGCCTAACTGTCATAGTACTTGGAGTGGATCCTGATGTAGTTTGGAATTGTTGTGCATTGTTTAGGAGAGTCAAAATCTCGGACACAGACTTCTGACACAAATGATATCATACATCCGACCACGTTCGAAATCCGCGAGTTTTGCGGAGCGCCCATTCTGCTCTGTGATGAAGTCTAATGATTTATGAGACGATATGAAGTATCTGGTAGTAGGTGGCTGCACACTGCACCTAAATTGAAAAACGTATGTTTCCGGATAATTTTGATGAAATAGTGTATAATTTGCTTTGTTTCAATTTTAGTAAATACGTAGATACTTAAAAAGTTTATTATTTTTCCTATACTATGGTCTATCACAAGTGTACAGTTCCTTGGAATGTAATATTATACAGTGTTAGTGCCGTTTTCAGCACTATTGAAAGTACGCGTTATTACAATGTCGATTCATTGAAAACCCTCCGGAAATCATATCCTAGCTATGCCTATAAGTACAAGTCATTTTCCGATCAAGATCAAGTGCTGAAATCAGATTTGAAATATGCAGTGTTACATTGCCACCTATTTATTTACGCTTCTCCTATGCCACAACCACACACTATATTCAGGGGCTTGGTGTGAAAAGTCCACTTCATAGCCAACGGCTGTTCAGAATTCAGCGGTCAATTGGTCAGTGGTCATACTTTCGAGACGCAAGTTAGCATGGTTATCAGTTTCTCCATGACTGGAACTTTTGATGTTGCCGCAACTGTGGTTTAATTTAGTGAAGTCCAGCTCCAGTTGCATTAATTGGATTAATTAATTAATTCCACTAATAACTTAAATAAAGTTCCAATTAATGCAACTGGAGCAGTACTTTATTAAAATAAAGTCAGCGTGGATTAAGTCAAATTAAAGTTTGCTTCATTGTTATCAAAACTCAAGAGTTCACAATCGCTGAATATAATCGACGTAGAAGCGCTCACCGTCTAGACTTCTCAAGAATTATTTCAACAAAGCTTCTGAGAAAAACAGAAAATACAAATAAGTGGGCTTTAACAAAATCCGTAGCTGACATATAATAAATGTTACCCGTGAAGCAGATAAGGAAGATTACAATTTTCTGTAATCAATTCACTTAAATATTTCAATTCCTTTACTCTAGAGGAGTAGTTATTATCAATTTTTAAATTAGAAGGTGCATCTTTGATAAGTCATTTTTTTCTCCAAATGAGATTTCGCTGCCTGATCTTGAGCCATATCTCGCCTCGGAGATAATAACTGAAAGACACTGTCTGATACAGAAATTGTGTTTATTGACAAGACAAACTAATCATCTTCTGGAAACAAAACAAACTAACAAACTTCTGAAACTAAGACAAAAACAACAAACATAAACTAAAATTTCTTCTTCACCAATTAGGTACAGTCCAGGGAGATGTCGACAGCCTTGAGAGAAGGGCCAGGGAGAACGGAGCCGGACGACGTATTCCGTTGCGTTAAGTCCTGGAGGCGCGGCGTCGCAGGCACTCTTCCCCGGAAGCGTCGGTCGCGATCAAACATTCAAATGTTTGTATATCTTATGGGACTTAACTACGGGGTCATCAGTCCCTAAACTTACAAACTACTTATGAACTACTTACAATCAAGGACGGCACAAATATTCATGCCCGAGGGGGGATTCGAACCCCCGACCGTGGTGGCCGTGCAGACCGTGACTGGAGCGCCTCAGTCCCCTCGGCCACCGCGGCCGGCGGTCGCGATCCCCCAGCTATTGTTCTCGTAGGCAGTTGGCGGAGAACTGCCGTTGTGTTGCACCGCGCCCTCCTAAATAGTTGGCGCACAGTGATACGTGGCCTGGCAGCATGTGTTTCGCCAGAGGTGTGTGGTCGATGTCCATCCCTATTGCCGGCCGCGGTGGCCGAAGGGATTGCGGCACGCCAGTCACGGTCTGCACTGCCACTACGGTCGGGGGTTCGAATCCCCCCCCCCCCTCGGGCATGGATATTTGTGTCGTCCTTAGTGTTAGCTAGTTCGTAAGTAGTCTGTAAGTTTAGGGACTGATGATCCAGTAGTTAAGTACCATAAGCTATACAAACAAACATAGAGCGGAGAGTGGTTAAATCAGAGAGAATGTTGCTAGCCATGAAGTCGTAATACTAAAAACAGAGTAGGGACCAAACGGCCAAGCTTACCTCACTATAAACTGAATGGTAAGTGTACCGGATGCTTCCACTCGCCCATGATTGTAATAGACGCGGACGGTCCTCAAAGTCACACTTTACTATTACGGCGGTAACTTCCGCCCTAGACTGTCCGCGAGGTGTATACTTCGAAGTTCTGCAACCGAATAGCGGTGCGTGTCTGTTCGCCGGGCACGGCACTGCAGTGTGCTTCCGCTGTTCAAAAGTAGTCCCTGTAGCCAACCTTACAGGTAGAGGAGAGAAACCGTAGGCGAAGCTTAGCCCTTGCGAGCGGCACTGTGTTTCGGACGCTCAGGTTGGGACACCTGTTTGGAGCGCGGGGGCAAAGCTGGTATGCCTCCGCCACGGCGTCGCTTCCGGTCGCTTTTAAATTTAACGGTTACAGGAAATTCTCCATTTTGAGCAATTTCTAGATTAACCAAACGGGTAATGTAGAAATTTCTCTGCCCTTTCTATTCGATTGTCCTCTAAGTAAGCAATCATTCTGTGATGCTCCTTGGTTGCTGAAAACTAATAAACCGTCCTAAATTAATTGATTTAATTTTGCTACTTTTTAACTAAGGTCCCGTCCGGTCTGTTATTGGTATCGGGGAGTTTGTAATTTTACTGGCAACTCAAATCCGTGGTCGGAATAACATATTTAATTTTATTTTTCTCTGATTTCTTTCTTATGGCTCAGCTGTTGCGGCCGTGTATTGTGTGCCTTCAAAAAGTCTGTGCGTTACAAAGTTATGCAGTGCCAACGGATTCTAGGACGCAGTCTTCAAGGAAGCTGTGGAAATAGGCCTCGATAACAATCTTGTCAACTGGAATATCGGTTTTCACCTTCCGTATCCCCACCACTTACGCGGCATCCGATTCCAGAGGTTCGTGATTGGCCCGCCTGCAGAAATGGACAGTGGGCAGCGTCTATATGCAGATGTGCATCACACCACCCAAACACCTGGCCTGAGGATGACGCGAACGAAACTCATCGAAACGTTGACGACGCCATCACCCAAGAAGAGTTCATCATCGCTTGAAAATGTATTTCGATGGTGTTAAATTCATAGCCATACTTACTAATACTGAGCTAAGAAATCGTAAAAGTGACTTTACACTCAGTTTCGTTTAAGTATCTGTTGGCAAGAAGCATTCATGTCGATTGTGAATATTGGAGGGAGAGTAGAGAAGACGGATAAGCACGTATCCGATGTGTGCAGACACAGAGAGACAGTTGGTGACGCTATCCTTTCGTAAGGACCCATTGGTTCATTTCTAAACTGTGACACGGCCGTTAATATCGGGTCATTTGGCGGCTCGCACCGTCGTTTGCCAAATTACAGGCGGCAGAGAGCTTGAGATGACTCACGCGGAATGAGATCGAAACGCTCCCGTAATGGGCCTGAATTAATTCAGACCGCATGACACAGGGACGACTTTTAAGTCTTTTTCTGCTAACCGCAGGCTCTGACTTCATGTGGGACAGCCATTTGCATATGACGTCACTGGACTTACTCACTCTTTCCACCGTTTCCGTTACTGCAATTTTCGACTCATTTCCTGTTTGCATTTTGAAATCCGATCTCATACCAGGTTAAGTCAATTATTATCCGCAAAGTAGTTATAAAATTTTATTGTAATAAAATACGAAACTTACAAGAACGTCATTTTCGACATAGTCTACTTGCTTTTCAATGCACTGCGTCCATCGCTCTACAAGCTTCCTTATACCCTCATAAAAGAAGGTTTTCGGTTGAGCTGCGAGCCAGGAATGCACCGCTTCCTTCACTGCTTCGTCCGAGTCAAATCGACGGCCCCTTAATGCCTGTTTGAGTGGACCAAACAAGTGATAGGCAGAAGGGGCAAGATCGGCACTATATGGAGGATGATCCAGTACATCAAATTTGAGTTTCTGGAGCGTTTCAGCAGTGTGGTCAGCAGTATGCGGACGGGCATTGTGGTGCAACAACACAACACCTTCTGACAGCAATCCTCGGCGTTTGCTTCGAATTGCAGGCCTTACGCTGTCAGTAAGCATCTCACTACAACGTACACTGTTTATTATTGAGCCCCTTTCACCACAATATTCCAGTACAGGACCTCATGCATCCCAAAAAACCGTAAGCATCAGTTTTCCTGGGGACGGTTGGGTCTTGAACTTTTTCTTGCACTGTGAATTTGGATGTTTCCATTCCATACTCTGCCGATTACTAATGATGGATCCATGTTTCGTTACCAGTAATGATTCTGTCCCCTTCGTTACCATAGCGATCCAAATGTTTTTTGCAAATGTCGAGGCGCGTTTGCTTATGCAACTGTGTGAGTTGTTTTGGGACCCATCTTGCACAAACTTTACGAAACCCTAGTCTGTTGTGAATAATTTCGTAGGCAGAACCATGACTAATTTGAAGACGATGAGCCACTTCAGTTAATCGTCTGTGTAAGAGAATCATTTCACGTGATCGCTCAATGGTTTCATTTGTGGCGGTAAACGGTCGTCCGGCTCCTTCATCGTCCTTAACACTCGTGCAACCATTTCGGAATTTTTCAACCCACTCGTACACACTTCGTTGTGGCAAAACACTGCTCCCATACTGTACTGAAAGTCTTCTATGAATTTCGGCCCCTGATACACCTTCCGCCCACAAAAAACGTATCACTGATCGTTGCTCTTCTTTGGTGCAAATAGACAGCGGAGCAGCCTTGATTAACAGCACGGCAGCGACAACGAAACTAACGTAGTAGCTTGAAAATTGCAAAGATATAACAACAAATAAACAAAGCATGCCTCACCAACGTAAAACCACAGTACTACTAACATAAACCAAAATGTAACTAAATTGCGGATAATAATTGACTTACCTTCGTATTTTTGATTCTTTGTTAAGAAGCTCTCGTTCTCTGGCGATAGAGTCTGGGTTCTTTTTCTTATTCGTCAGTGAGTGCTGATTTTCTGAGCGGGAAATAATGAGTTTGTTTAGTAACTACATTAAAACCACTCATTTGCGACGTTGATGATGTTATTAAACAGAGGTACATTAATTTCGTTGCTCCAGATGTTGAGAGTTAATGGGCAGCTCCGCCTATAGTAGCGAACGGCGGCAAGGGTCGCTTCGGAGTTAACAACCGTGATTAGAAGCGCCGGACGACTCTGGTTATATTGCTTCCAATCAAATAACAAGATTCGACAGCATTATTGGTGCAGTTGTAATACAAACAAGATAATTTGTGGATCAGGTGTAGCCATTTAATCCAGCTGCTGCAACTGCGAGGAGAAAAACTGTGAAAACATGAGGCAACGCAAGGGAGGAAAGTACGAAATTGTGCAGCATTCGCTACTGAAGAGATTTAGCGAGTTAAATAAAGTTGCAAACAACATGGTTCATAGGTAGGGCGAAAATGCGATTAAAAAAGAAGTAAGAAAAAGGAGCCCATCTTCTGCCTACTATTCATTAAGCACGTTTGGACAGATGAAGGTTATAGTAGCTAAATTGAAGAATCTTGAGAGATGAGATGCATCTAGCAACTCTTTGAACTGCTGACAACTACGATAACAACGGCACCTCATAGATAGTTTATGGAATTCATTAAATTAAGCTCATTTTTCTCTGTTTTGAACTTCATTATCAAAATCACTTCAGAAAGAACAACGCTTCGTGGTTTTTAAATAACATTGACAATATGATGTGGTGTAATACATAGTCATATCACCCTGTTAGCTGTATTTATATCGCGGAAGAAATTTTCTAAGTGAGTTTTTCTTAATGTAGCTAGTACGGGAAATCTAATTAGGTGTTTTCGACCATATGAATACAAAATATATGGTGATCATACGTTCATTTAAGTCATACTGACCGTCAGAAATGATGAGATACTTGCATAGATAAAAGTACATTTACCTTCAAATGAACCAGTATCTTTTGGAGCTTGCTGGTGTTGTATAAATCAAGACCTTGTCCGTTTGTCGCAGTGTGCGTAGCTGCCAGAGTTTCTGTCTGATATTTTAAAATGAAATTTCGCGAAGTTATTGCTTTCTTCATAAGTTTCAATGCCACTGTCAATCTCTAAAACTGAAATCTGATACTTTTTTCAAATTTATCGCGATAGTGTGTAACATTGTACATTTATTCATCTTTTATTCCCAGAAAACTAATTCTCTCATTCCTTCCTCGTCATCCAAAATACAACACCAACAACGATCCCATCACACTATTCAGCCCAATGTAAGACTGAGGAAGATGAAATCAGTGTGTTGTCGCTATTGCTGAATATGACCACTCCTGTATGTCTCGACATTGAGTCAAAGTGGCTCTGGATATGTTTTTGGGGAATGGCTACCCATACTGGTTCCATATATTGCTAAAGAGTTGCTTAAGAGAAGATGTCAGGCGTGAGGTGAAAATAATAGTCATGTTGTAATATTTTGGAACTTTTTCAACGAAATTGTAAATCAGAAATCTCTTGTGAATTGTGAGTTCAGACCGAAGAAATATGTTTAGAATTTTGTGTCAAAACACTGATGAGTATCAAAGATATTAAATTGAAGAGGAGGCATTGAATTAAAATCTGGGGCGCGACATAGATTCGAACCCGGGACCTTCTGCTTACTAAGTACGCACTATACCCACTAAGCCATTGCGAACTAATAAGAACGTTGATTGCACAGACTGCCTTAAATTACGTCTCTATCCACAACGAAAACATCAATTCTGCCTCATGTTCCCTCATTGCCGAGGTTCTCCAGTAGCGGAAATATCTCTGATATATATGAAGACAAAATATGTCTCTGGCCACTGATTTATTATCTGGTATTTATATGAGGTACCAGGCAGGATCGTTCCCTTGCATGTTCATTGCTGGGGTGCTACTTCGCTATTCGAGAGCTTCGGGAACGTATTTGTAAATGGGAACGTGAGGCAGAATTGAAATTTGTGTTGTGGAAGAAGACGTGCTTTAAGACACTCCATCCAATCAATTAGCTTGCGGTGGGTTAGTGGCTGTAGCACTTCTCTAGTGAGCAAGAGGTCGCCAGTGTGAAACCAGGCTGTGCGTGAAATTTTAATCCAATGCCTCTTCTTAAATTGTACATCTTTGATATATACCGAGACAAAATATGTCACTGGACTTTCATTTCTTATTTGATACTGATGAGTATGTTAATAATATAAACAAACTTATGTTTACATGAACACGTATCATCAATATGTAGGCCTGGTAACGCCATTCACTGTATTTTATTCTGTATCTAATCAAAAAGTTCGAATTATGCGGTAAGACCAGGCTTTGTTTTGTTAATTCATTGAAATGGAATTTCAATCACCAAAAGAGGTGTTATTATAAGCTCCTCCGCGGTACTTATCTGTTAATGTTTAAGTTTCTGTTAATTTTGTTACGACCCTATTTATCGCACGTATTCTTAAAATATATCTTTGTAAGAATGCTGAACTGTCAGTACGGCATCAAAAATGTATTTATGCCAGATGAATAACTTTTTAAATGTGTACTTTGACTCGTGCTCGATCCATAACCAATCTCCGTGTGAGGAAACCTACGGAATACTACGAATGAATGTCAGTCGATACAATGAGTTCATTTTCAATATATATGCAAAATTCACGCCGCACTGTATGTTTGCAATAACACAATTTTTAAATAGTTTCGCATTTGAAGTCCGTTTCTCATTGCCACAGCTCAAAACCGGTTATGGAAAGTGATTTTCGATTTTCCTTTCGGATACTTTTGTTATTGTTCACATATTATGGATTTTAAAACTTTGTGGTGTCTGTGAACACGGTGAAGTAGCCAGAATGGAAGGGGAAAATTGAAATCTCACGGATTGAGAATGTTACTTAATTTCACCGATTACAAATTTGAGTCAGATTTACAAAGAGGTTTCCAAATTAACCCACATAGCAGTTCGTGTCTTCAGAAAGAAAGCACCCAGTGATTCAAATGCGAAGAGTGTTCAAATGTCGGTGGCCGAGGGGACCGAGGCTCTTCAGTCACGGTCTCCACGGCCACTACGGTCGGGGGTTCGAATCCCCCCTCGGGCATGGATATTTGTGCCGTCCTTAGTATTAGTTAGTTCATAAGTAGTTTGTAAGTTTAGGGACTGATGACCCCGTAGTTAAGTCCCATAAGCTATAGAAACATTTGAACATTTTTTGAATGCCTACTCCCAGATAAATTGTGGAATTAACTGCTTCCAGTTGCTGCCCTGCTATAGTGTAGCTAAATGATAAAGGATCTTTCTTTCTATGTATTCGTAGCACATTACACTTGTCTACAATGAGATTCAATTGCCATTCCCTGCACCATGCGTCAATTCGATGCAGATCCTCCTGCATTTCTATACAATTTTCCATTGTTACAACCTCTCTATATACTACAGCATCATCCGAAAAAAGCCTCAGTGAACTTCTGATGTTATCCGGAGGGTCATTTATATACACATTGTAAACAGCAACGGACCCACGACACTCCCCTGTGGCACACCTGACATCACTCTAATTTCGAAAGACTTCTCTCCACTGAGCATGACATCCTGCATTCTTTTAACTAGGATCTGATAGACCATATGCTGTTACTTTGTTCATTAAACGTCTGTGGGAAACTGCATCAAACGCCTTGCGGAAGTCAAGAAACACGGCATCTACCTGAGAACCGTGTCAATGGCCGTCTGAGTATCGTGGACGAACTCAATAGCTCTTCAGAGTATGAGGCCAGAAGAACTACACAGTTGTCTTTTCACTCCAATGGACGATTAGGACCTCTCCCCAGGTCGGCACAACACACATTGACGATTATCATCTGGCTTAATGTGGAACGCAAATAAAATAAAATGTTTATAGAGCTTATGGGACTTAACTACGGGGTCATCAGTCCCTAAACTTATAAACTACTTATGAACTAGCTAATACTAAGGATGGCATCAATATCCATGTTCGAGGGGGGATTCGTATCCCCGACTGTAGTGGTCGTGTACGCAACTAAACTGTAAACACGGGTAACGTCAGCCAACAGAAATCCATGCTTCTCGGCACCACTCCAGAAGAACCTATTTGTCGGGATACCGGCAGCGTACACACAGGACACTAATTTCTAATAGGCCATGGGTGCTGATAGTCTTGGAGCAGTTTGTGGTCGGTTTTAGTCAAGGACCATTATATACCACTCGAGAGAATGTCATAACCGAATACTGCAACTCAAAACAGTGTTTCAGAACTGTCGCTAGAATGCACACAATACAATCCGGTTTCGTTTGGTACTTACATACTGAGATGACGAAAGTCATGGACCACCTTGTAATACCTTGTCGGATCTCGTTTTGCCCGGAGAGATGCAACACGACGACGCATTGACTTCAAAACGTCGAACTACAATCCAATGCATGAATACTGAGCTACTCTGCCCTGTAGCCACCTATTTGTGACGAAGTGCTATCGTCGAAAGACTTTGTGCATGAATTGATCTCTAGATCATGTCCCTCAGATATTCTATGGTATCTGCGTTAGAAATTATTCACTAGAATTGTCCAGAATGATCTTCAAACGTAGAACAGTTGTGGGCTGGTGATATAGTCCACTGCCATCCATAAAAAATCAATCATTGATCGAGAACATACATTCAAAGACTGGCTGGAACTGGTTTCCAAGTAGCCGACCATAAACATTTCCACTCTGTCATCCGTTCAGCTTGACCAGCGTAGACACACCATTCCACTTAAAAACAACCTCCACCATTATGGAGGCACCACCAACTTGGACAATACCTTACTGACAACTTCGTTACTCGTCTTCGTGGAGTCTGCCTTACATTCGAGTCTTACCATCACCCCTTATCAAATGACATTTGGACTCACCTAACCAAGACATAGTTCTACAGTCCTCTATGGTCCAACTGAGTCTATGACGACCCCAGGCGAGGCGTTCCAGGCAACATCGTGCTCTGATCAAAGACGCTTACTTTGGTCGGCTGCGTCCATACCCATTAACACCAAATCGCATTGAGTGTCATAAAGAACACGTCGTCGTCGTTCCCGCATTGATTTCTGCTTTTAAGCCACGCAGTGTTGCTGGTGTGTTAGCACTGACAAATCTACGCAAACGCCGGCGTCCTAAATCAATAAGTGCAGGCCGTCGGCAGCTGCGCTGTTCGTGGTGGGACGTAATGCCTGAAATGTTGCCATCGACACACTTTTGGATGTACGTACTAGGAATATTGAATTTCTTAATTATTACAAAAACTAATTGTCCCACGCGTCTAGCTCCTCGTACAGATTCGTGGGGAAACAGATACCACACGAACCACCGGAGTGTAAATAACAGCTCTCCCGCACCATCTCAATCTCCTGCAGCGTCTGTACGACATGTTTTACTCAGTGCATCATCTGTCTTAGTGCTAGTGACAGTTATAACGGGACAATTTTTACATTACAGAGTTTTCGAAATGTTTCGCTTCAACTTATTACGAAAATAGCTTATATTAATGAATATTTATGAATTTCATTTGAAAAATAAATGTATGTAATATTTGTAAAATTACATTGTATTTGTTTGTTGTATATTTTAGATTTTCCGCGTTGAAGTAACAGGAAGTTTGTATAAAACTCCGGGCATGACGTCAGAAATCACATTCGAAAGCGAAGGAGTTTGAAGATCATTAAAGATCAGAAAAGTATATTAAAGGCTATTATAAGGTGAAAGATGAAGATCTCCAAAATATGTTGTTGGTTCCTAAGAGTATTCACAGTTAGTTGCTTGTTACAGTTCGATCTGTGAGCTTGGTTAGGCAGATCATCACGTAACAGCAATTGTGCGAAATAATATCCGTCAAAGAGTTTAACATCCTAAGAATCGGAAATCAGTAACTGGTGTTATACAAAATATTAAAAGTAATTTTGAAGTAACTTAAATGAAGTTATTTATTGTCAGAAAGTATAGCGGTGGAGAGTGAAATTTTACTACGCAGTCAGGGTTAAAGCTTACAAAGTTATGTTGGTAATACTGGTAACTGCGTAAGTTTGCAACGATTAGTCGGATGTAGTAGCGCTGGCACTTTGAAAGTGTATTTTGGTTTTCCGAAGGGATATTCGGAATAATTTCTGTGTGAAAAGAAAAAAAAAGTAACTCAGTTAAGAAACGTGTTTACTTTTTTAATGGTGCCACTGTGATGTGTCAGCCCCAAACGGAGTTGACATTACAATTTGTCCAGAGCAATTTATTTACACTGAAATGAATCCTGCTGGAGTTCATTGGATCATGTATAAGACTTGAACCCTTTTGCTGTATATTGACTGGCTCTAAGGTCATGTTGTTGGTAAAAGTGTTCCGTGAGATAGCTTAGAACGAATGAACCAGCATGTTATCCGAAAACTCGCCAAAACTGTAACTGTAACGGATAAAGAACATAAATAGGGTTTGGAAATAACAAATCTATTTTGAGATCTCTCAAGTAACCAAAAATCAGCTAAGAGTGACTTAGGTTTGGTGTGTAAACCAAGTGTAATTTTGTAGAGTCGAGAGCAAGTGAACACCTGAAGAAGGCTCCAAGCTGTCTTCAAGATCTATTATAGTTTTAAAAAAAGCTACATGTACCACGCGTCTAGCTCCTCGTACAGCTTCGCATTCATAGTCTGTTAATTTCCCCAGTTATAATCAAGTGGGAAAACCGATACGCCGGCCGCGGTGGCCGAGGGGACTGAGGCGCGCTAGTCACGGTCTGCACGGCCACTACGGTCGGGGGTTCGAATCCCCCCTCGGGCATGGATGTTTGTGCCGTCCTTAGTGTTAGCTAGTTCCTAAGTAGTTTTACCTTGTCTGCGTGATATTACTTCCATCTGCATCTGTGTGTGTAGCTATCCCACGAATTTGGTCAGCTCAGTGTACATACACTTAAAAAAGGTACCCCTCTCACAGAGGTCTTGGGAGTAACACTGGATCGTTCTCTATCTTTTAGAGAGCACTAAACGGGACAAAGCAGAAAGTATGCGTCAGGAACAACCTTTTCCTTGAAATTACGGACACCAAATAAGGAGCACAAACCGGCGTCCTTACCCTGCGTTTCTCTCCTGCAGAGTAGGCTGCTCCGATTTCGAGGAACTCTGCACACACTAAGCAAGTTGATGTAGCTCCCCAATAGACAGGGCGCATAGTCACAGGATGCCTAAGACCAACACCTGATTTAAGGCATCCAGTGCCACGAGGATTGTGGACATCAGAAGAGAAGCTACCTGCAAAAGGCTACCTCCAGTACGGGACCTGGAAGACTCTGAACAGGCTGTGAACCGGAATGACAAGATACAAAGCCGACATGCAGAAGTGGGGTGTCAGTGTGGATGATCTTTGTGAGAGTGGTGGGAGACAAGGCTCAATACTCGTTGGTTTGCAGGAAGTTTAGTGCACCATGTGACGAACAAGAATCTTACGCTATGGCGGCAGTGTACTGGACACAAAGTGCGAAATTATTCTTTATTACTTATACTGCAGTATATGTTAATATTCACAATTGCATTGTGTTGTAGTGCCTTATGGGGTCAGGGAAATGAATGAAAAAAACTGCGTCTTTACGATGTAACTTTATTGTATATGTTTGGATATGTTGTTAAATATACCATCAGATTTAGTGAACGTAAATATTTGCCGTTTGAGAAACTGTGAAATAAGAGCACGATTTCGAAGTAAATGAGTTGTGTTAGAGATGTGATTGCACAGTTTTAAAGTACAGTAGGAACCATGGAAATTATTTGTAAACTTTTTGTTATGTCTGTTAGTGATTTCACCATTTCAATGGCCGTTCCGAGGTGGCGTGTCCGAGCATTCTAAGACGCCTAGCTGCGGATCGCGCCGCAGCTCGCCGTCGGAGGTTCGAGTCCTCCCTCGGGAATTGGTGTATTTGTGTTCTTAGCATAAGTTAAAATAGTTTTTTAGTCTAGGGACTGATAACCCGAGTAGTTGAATGTCATAGATTTTCAAACAGTTTTATGTTTTTGTCAATGTTCATGTTGGTATTGTAAGGAAATACGTATGTCCTATTTTGACCTAGAGTATAGTATATTCGAAGCGTATCGCGGTCGACGAGTGCTACTTGAGTAATGTGATTAGTAATTTAAATGGCTTCGGCACTTCTGCACTTACATCAGCGTACAGGCAGTGAACGCACGGCAACCATCTTGGATGGGTATAGAAACGGAGTTGGGTCAATAAATGCATAGTTCTTCAAATGGCACTCGCCTCAATTACATTGTAATTTGAACCCCTTAGGATAGGAAAAACATTACCAAATTTTTCACGCAGACAGGAGAATACTGAAGGAATACAACAGTGTTCTCAGCAAGTACAATACGCATTGTGTTTGTAGAAAAATAATATTTGATACTATTACTTTTATGCGAAATAAAAATTGCGACATGAAAAGTTTAGTCGCCTGCCATTTTTTTTGTTTTGTGGTCAGGAAATTTTCGTCAGCGAGAAAGTTGTAGATAATGAAATGAACTTTTTTTCTTTCAACAACTTTTTATAGCTCCCCTGGTTTTCTCACAAATTGGGATAGAATAGAGTGGGGGATCTTTTCAAATTGTACTCGTTACTTTCAGCGAGCTTGCACACCAGCGAGCTCAGATTCTGTTGCCTACTCACCTTGTACTTTGCGACCAATTTTGATAAACATTTTTAATTTGTGATACAATTTTCGTTATTAAATAATTATGATTTAACACGTTTTACTTTATTACTAACTTAATGAGCACGGGTAATCTTTAAACTACTTTAACTCGAGAACTCCAGACCGTATCGCGATGCGGATTCTTTCAATTTCTTCGTAATAATTCTCCAATCATCGTAGGCTTTATTAAATGCCAATACGAAAATGTGAAATAATTGAAATAAGAATAATAACGTAGAATGGTGTACCACTTCCGCACTTTCGAGACCTCTGTAGCATAAACTATGTGACCTGTACCATAGTATGGAATTATAGAACTCAGCACGATTTTCTTTTAAAGGCAAAGGCTTCGAGATCACATGTATAACTTTTACAGATATCCCACAATGACTGTATCTGTAGCCTGAAGTCATCTGGCACCAGCGCTTTAGAAGATAAAAATGATAAATGTGTTTCACTCGTAAAAGTTAGACACATGCAACCGCATATTCTTTAATTTTTTTTATATTTTTTATTTTTATTTTTTTTTTAGATGTTTGTGAGCTCTGCATGTATGTACTTTGCACACTGGTCTAGCTCTTATAGTTTAGGCTACACAGCTGACTTAAGTGCAGAAGCCGTAAACGATTCTACGTTATGATTCTTGTTTTAGTTGTTTCACATATTGATATTGACATTAAATATAGCCTAAGATAACCAAAGGATTCAAAAGAAGAAATTAAAAGAGACCGCATGACGGTATGTTAAGTACCCCTCGAGTTATAAAAGGTTAAAGGGACACACGGAGGAAACGATAATGTGCTTCCGTTTTATATAATAGTATAAGTTACTATCCCTACCTTAAATTTGTAATTATTTATGGCAAAATAGATTGTCAAAAAAGGAACTCCTTGAAATGTATGAAAAAGGAATTAACAGACAGCGAACTCGGTAAACTACCTTGTGCTCGCAGCTGTGGCTGGGTGGCGCTCGGCACTAGGACGATTCATGCTCTGCGGCCGCCATGTTGGTTGGGTGTCGCGCTCTGGTGCCGGCTTCATTTCACTGCCATTGTAAGGTTTCTCTATGTTATTCTGTGCTTGCTGCTGCCAACTCGCTCGTAGCGCGTCTTCTCCACCGTAGAGAGCCTGTAGAGGGAGAGAGTGGCCAAGCGGCCTATGACTGCCATGTTTTTACCAGACTGCGCGCTGGACGAGCACTTACATGGCGACCTAGGCAAAAATGCAGTCACTTAACGACTGAAATAAGCCATCACTTCACCCATGACACCAAAGCACATCTTCTAGCTTCCTTATCACTATGTGGTTAAAGAAATGCCATTCATATATGTTCATACGGGCCTAATAAATTTGTAAGCAAATAAGTCTCATGAAACAGCTTCTATGGGTGTCGAATGTCAATATCATATTTAAGATTAATTCTCTCCATAGTGGATCGTTTGGGACGCAGCTGATTCGATTATAGAGATGGATGAAAATACCAGCTGCTGTATTTAAAATCTTTATTAAATTCTGTGAGACCGGTTTCGGTGTTACGTTACACCATCTTCAGGCTCCCATTGTGTGCTCATTTTTAATAATAATAATAATAATAATAATAATTACACAACGGGATCCTGAACACCGAAACAGGTCGCACAGAATTTAATAAAGATTTTAAATACAGCTGCTGGTATTACCATCCATCTATATAATAATATTTAAGATGCTCTGGTAATTTCGACAGTTGGTAATTGAGTAATAAGAAAGAGATACTCCATGTTATGTGTCTCAAAGAAAATAATACTGTTTCAGAATTTTCTGTCTGACTATCTATCGCCGAAATTAGTACAATATTATCTCTTTCCGCCCCGCTATAATGCATTTAAGTGTTCTGTCGATCTTGTAATATTTTCCTACATTGGGAAATACCCAAAACGTCATTCTGTAGCTAGTTTTAGGGACATAGTATCACATAAAATCGGAAAAATACCGATACTATCTTTAGTGAAACAGCAGAAACAAACTCAAAATAGGTAGCTGAATATCTACAACGAGTTAATACTCCCGCCCCCTTCTCTTTCTCACGTCACATCCCACAACCAATTATAGGTTTGTGAATAGCCAACAATACACAGCCAATGGGGAAGTGCCCTAGCAATCTTAAAACATGCCTTGTAACAGGACATGTCAAAACCAGATCCATGAACTAACAAAAAGCTAGAAAATACTATTAAAAATACCGCTTATCGGATTCGAACTCGCATCTTCACATTATTAATTCAGTACGTAACCACTACACCATGCGGGAATATCACAGGCATTGCCTTTTTCGCTTTATAAGTCGCCTTTACGGTTCCCGCTTTCTCGGTTAATATTCACCGCTCACTTTTTCTGTATTTCCTCATTCCCTGCGACCACAAGCATCATATAACAATATTTACTTCGGTTTTTACAGCGAACAGAGGAAGACGAACAACGAGTCATTTCTGTTGATTGCGCTTAATAATTATGTTATACACATTATTGCACTCAACAAATCACTTCAAACCAACATTAAATCTTAAAAATTGCCGCGAAGTTGTAAGGTTATTGTCAATGACCAATGAACACTGAGCCGGATCGATGATCTCCATCAGCGATCGACGAGTTCCGATTGACTCATTATCTTTGGCGGTGAACCTAGTGAGACAAATGGAAGGGTCTCTGGAGGCCGTGGTTAGGAGATGTGTGCGGGACACGAGAGGGACGCTACGTGCGGTATGGGCAGTAAACTGGAGGTGTACGTTACGTTGCGGTCTGGGAAGTAGTCAGTGTCGGGTGCGCTGCTTGACGTGTTAGTTGCAGCCTTGATGTGTTCCGAAGGCTGTGGCGATGACTCCGTCGGTGTGCGATGCACATATTGTTTTGAACAAGCTACCAACGCGTCTTCCAATCAGCATTTTATGCGACGGTGAGACAGTGCTATTGTGAGTTTGACAGATTTAACTGTGCGTTTAGCCAGATTTGGGATTCTTCTGCTTGGTCAACGGTCTCGGTTGATAGCGATGTAATTGAATTGTCTCGTCGCCGTTGTTGAACAGAGTGATGCCTCAATCCCCCCTCCTGCAGATCAAATTGTTGTAGTGTTATGTTTTGCTCTCATGCTGTGTACATCTACTCCCAACTCGTGGTTAGCGAACAAGCTGCTGTTACTAACTTGATGTCTTAAGGCCATGGAAAGTTACGAGAAGTAGTGGCATGTATTAAAGTTAAATATTCTGGAAGTCTGGGGCCTGTTACAAGACAGTTAGCTCGAATGTGAAATTATTTTGGAAGATTTATTGTTTTATATCTTGGCTGTATTATTTAAGGATTAACCAAAGATTCTTGTTTTCTTTTCCGGCCGCGGTGGCCGAAAGGACTGAGGCGCTCCAGTCACTGTCTGCTGGAGAGTAAAAGGCACATAACATTTGGGACAACCAGACCCGAAAAAATTGTGTCTACTAAAGAACTGGTAAAGGGACTCCTTGCACTTTTCAGGGGCATTGGTTGGCTTTACTAGATGTACAGGGAGCGATACCGCACAATAAACTTAGTTTCGGTTCGGGCAGTGGCGGGTTGGACCAAGACTGTTTTGGCTTCCCTGAGAAAATCAATCAATCAATCAATGTTGTGATTGTGAAAAATATCACTTACAATGATCTTGTGCAGTCATACGAAGGTAATTAATAGTTTCTGAGAACAAAATTAAATCAAAAATAATTCCGCGCTATCTGGGTTAATTCCGTAAATAGAACTGACAAAAAACGTGCGAAAGTGGAGCAGTGCCTAGTGTAATACAACCTGTACGTAACTGTATAGTGAAATCACTGTCAGAAGCTTTTAAGACACACCACAGTACAGAAACGCACACTGTAACTATTCACTCACATGTAAAGCCCGCAAAATCTGGTAAAAACATGGCGTCCTTGGTTCTCAGCCAATCAGGAGCAGTCTCATGCATGGCAACTCTCTCCCTATGCAGTGAAATCGCTGCTATAAGCTTTCACGGCATACCACAGTAGAGAAATGCACACTGTAACTATTCACTCACATGTTAAGCCTGCCAAATCTGGTAAAAACATGGCGTCCTGAGATCTGAGCCAATCATGAGCAGTCTCATGCGTTGCCACTCTCTCCCTATGCCGGCTCTCTACTCCACCAACCAAGCGAGGTGGCGCAGTGGTAACACACTGGAATCGCATTCGGAAGGATGTTGGTTCAAATCCACCTCTGGCCATTCATGATTTCCCTAGATCACTCCAGGCAAATGCCGGGATGGTTCCTTCCAAAGGACACGGCCGATTTCCATCCCCTATCCTTTCCAAAAAATTCGAGCGTGAGCTCCGTCTCTAATGACCACGCTGTCGACGGGACGCTAAACCCGAAGATTCCTCTACTCCACCGCTGCGTGGGGCGCTCTCTGCCGCTGACGAGGCGTGCCTTGCGGCCGGACAGCACGTCCGCCGCCGATGCTACGGCGGCGTGCGATCACGTCACGTCCACGTGTTGGGCCAGCCGCCTCACGCTAATCTTCCTAACAACAGTCATCGGCGCAGGCCGCCGCCAAGTACGGGCGCGCGTCCGTCATATTACCGGCAATCACATTAATCACCGGCGGGCTGCGGTGAGCGGGCTTCGCGGTCGCGGGCCCCACGACGGCACCGTGTCATTACTGCGGTCCACGCGGCGGCCGATAAAGGCTGTGGCGGCGGCAGGGCCGCAGTTAGCGGCGGTAATCGCTGTCGCGTCGCGTCGAGCAAACACGGCGCCACCTCAGCGGCTGCCGCGGGCTCCGGCGACCTATGAGCAGAGGGCGCGTCCACGAAGTCGCCCGCGGATGGAGCAATGGTCCGCGGCTGTCTAATTCTCTTCCTCGTCTTACGGCACACTTGCCTCGTCACGCCGCTGTGCTGCCTGCAGAAAGAAACCGCAGAGCCATCGCTTAGATGGCACAACCGTCGCCCGCGGAACGCAAGCACATGGCTTCATATTATGCCAAATTAGGATATTTGCCCACCCCCATGAACCACAGACATTGCTGAGGTGGGGTGGCTTGCGTGCCTCAACGATGCAGATAGCAGTACCGTAGGTGCAACCACAGCGGAGGGGTATCTGTGGAGAAGCCAGACAAACGTTTGGTTCCTGAAGAGGGGCAGCAGCCTTTTCAGTAGTTACAGGAGCAACAGTCTGGATGATTGACTGAGCTGGCCTTGTAACATCAACTAACATGGTTTTGCCATACACTCACTGCGAACGGCTGAAATCAAGGGGAAACTACATTCGTTACTTTTCCCGAGGACATGCGGCTCTACTGTATGAATATATGATGATGGCGTTTTCTTGGGTAAAATATTCCGGAGGTAAAATAGTCCCGCATTCGGATCTCCGGGCGGGGACTACTCAGGAGGATGCACTCGTCAAGAAAATCAAGACAGGCATTCTAAGGATCATAGCATGGAATGCTCTAACCCTTAATAACATAGGTAAATTAGAAAATCTGAAAAGAGAAATGGATAAGTTAAAGTTAAATATGGTAGAGATTAGTGAAGTTCGGTGGCAGGATGAACAGGATGTCTGGTAAGGTGAGCACAGGGTTATCAATACAAAATCAGATGGTGCTAACGCAGGAGTAGGTCTAATAATGAAGAAGAATATAGGAACGCGGGTAAGTTACTATGAACAGCGTAGCGAACGCATTGTCATAGTAAAGATAGACACAAAACCAACACCGAATACAGTACTACAAGTGTATATGCCAACTAGCTCTGCCGATGATGATGATATCGAACAACTGTATGAGAAGATAAAAGAAATTAGTCAGAAAATTAAGGGAGATGAAAACTTGATTGTGATGGGGAACTGGAACTCGGTCGTAGGAAAGGAAAGAGAAGGAAATGTAGTACGTGAATACGGACTGGGAGAAGGGAAAGAAAGAGGAAGTCGCTGGGTAGAATTCTGTGCAGAGCACAATTTAATGATCACCAACACTTGGTTTAAACATCACGAAAGTAGGCTGTATTCGTGGAAGAGACCAGGAGACACTGGAAGGTACCAAATTGACTTTATAATGATAAGGAATAGATTTACGAACCAGGTTTTAAATTGTAAGGCATATCCAGGGGCAGATATAGACTCTGACCATAACTTATTGTTTATGAACTGCAGATTAAAACTCAAGAGACTGCAGAAAGATAGAAAAGTTAGGAGATGGAACCTGGACAAATTTAAAGAACCAGAGGTGGCGGAGGGTTTCGGAGGGAGCATTAGGCAAGGACTGGCTGAAATGGGGGAAACTAACACAGTAGAAGAAGAATGGGTAACTCAGAGATAGGGTAGTGAAGGGCTGCAGAGGATCATATAGGCAGAAGGACAAGGCCTAACAAAAATTCCTAGATAACACAGGATATACTGAAGTTAATTGATGAGAGGAGAAAATATGAAAATTCAGCAAATGAAGAAGGCAAAAGGGAGTAGAGACGTCTGAATAATGAGGTTGACAGGAAGTGCAGATTGTCCATGCAAGAGTGACTTGAGGAGAGATGCAAGACTGTAGGAGAATGTATAGATAGGGGAAAGATAGATACCACCTAAAGGAAAATAAAAGAGACATTTGGAGACAAGAAAAGTAGCGGTATGAATATCAAGAACTCGAAAGGAAAACCAGTACTAAGCAAAGATGGGAAAGCTGAAAGGTGGAAGGAATATATAGAAGGTCTGTCCAAAGGAAATAAACTTGAAAGCAGTATTCTAGAAATGGAAGATGATGTAGAGGAGGATGAGAGAGGTGATACTATACTGCGAGAATAATTTGACAGAGCACTAAAAGATTAGAGTAGAAACAAGGCCCCTGGAATAGATGACATCCCGTCTGAACTGCTGATATCGTTAGGAGAGCCAGTCATGAAGAAATTGTTCCACGTAGCATGGAAGATATATGAGTCAGGCTAAATACCCTCTGACTTGAAGAAGAATATAGTAATTCCAATCCCAAAAAAAACAAGTGCAAACAAATGTGAAAATTTCAGAACTATCAGTTTAATAAGTCATGGTTGCAATATACTGACAAGAATAATTTACAGACGAATGGAAAAACTGGTGGAATCCGACCTTGGGGAAGATCAGTTTGGATTTAGGAGAATTGTAGGAACACGGGAGGCAATACTCACATTACGACTTATCTTAGGAGATAGGCTAAGGAAAGGCAAATGTACGTTTTTAGCGTTTGTAGATTTGGAGAAAGCTTTTGACAATGTCGACTGGAATACACTGTTTCAAACTCTGAAGGTAGCAGGGGTAAACTATAGGGAGCGAAAAGTTACACTCAACTTATACAAAACCAAACAGCGGTTATTAGAGTCGAAGGGCATGAAAGGGACGCAGTGGTTGGGAAGGGAGTAAGACAGGCTTGTAGTCTTTCGCCATTGTTGTTCAATCTGTACATTGAGCAAGTAGTGAATGAATGAAAGGAGAAATTTGGAGAGGGAATTAAAGTTCAGGGAGAAGAAATAAAAACTTTGCGGTTTGCCGATGACATAGTAATCCTGTCAGAGACCCCACAGGATCTGGACAATTGAATGGAATAGACAATGTCTTGAAAAGAGTTTATAAGATGAACATCAACAAGAGTAAAACAAGGATAATGGAATCTAGCGTCATAAAATCAGGCGATGCTGAAGGAATTAAATTACGTAATGAGGCAATAAAAGTAGTAGACGAGTTTTGTTACTTGGGTAGCAAGATAACTTCTGATGGCCGAAGTAAAGAAGATATAAAATGCAGAATGGCTATCGGAAGAAAAGCGTTTCTGAAGAAGCGAAACTTGTTGACATCCAATATTAGTTTAAATGTTAGGAAGTCCTTTCTAAAGGCATTTGTCTGGAGTGTAGCATTGTATGGAAGTGAAGTGTGGACAATAAGGAGTTCAGACAAAAAGATGATAGAAGCTTTTGAAATGTGGTGCTACAGACGAAGGATGAAAATTAGATGGGCAGATCACGTAACTAATGAGGAAGTGCTCAACAGAATTGGGGAGAAAAGGAATTTCGTGCGTATTCTAAGAGAAGGGATAGGTTGGTGGGACACATCCTGAGACATCAAGGAATCGTAGAGGGAGGCCGAGGGACGAATACAGTAAGCAGATTGAAAGGGATGTTGGTTGCCGAAAGTATTCTCAGATGAAGAAACTTGCACAGGACTGGTTAACGTGGAGAGCTGCATCAAACCAGTCTGCGGATTGAAGACCACAACAACAACAACAACAACAACAGGAAATTTGCAAAAATGGAGCGGAGATCTTAAAAGTATTATACCATTATTGACTGTTGGTAGAAAAGGGGAAAAAAAGGGTAGGTGTGTTTTGTAACTGTATTAGGGGAGATCGGGGCACGTTAACCAGTTTCTTTTATTTTTCTTCAAATGTTCAAATGTTTGTAGAGTCTATGGGACTTAACTACGGGGTCATCAGTCCCTAAACTTACAAACGACTTATGAACTACCTAAGACTAAGGACGGCACAAATATCCCCGCCCGGTGAGGGATTCGAACCCCCGACCATAGTGGCCGTGCAGACCGTGACTGGAGCGCCTCAGTCCCCTCTTATTTTTCTTAATATTAATTTATTCTACATATTTAAATTCATGCAATTGTTGTTAAATGTTAGAGAGGTCTTTACTGAATCTGGATGGCAGTTCTTAAGCTAGAAAATATCAGTTAAAGTATTAGAAAAAATGAATTATTGCACATATGTGAAGTGGGCCCACCTGCCCATACCTCGGGGTAAGTTGACCCAGTGGCTGGGGCACGTTGACCCATGTAGTCTTTCGGTAAGTTGACCCTGCAGTAGGCGCGTGGATTATTGTAACGCAGTTAGGCGCGTGGGGTACTCCTGTACCCCTTTCATTTTTTTAAATACGAATCGAAGAAATTATCAAATTAAGTTTTCAATGTTTTTCTGCCTTTGTATGAGTATGAGGATGGAAATAAAACGCTAATTTTCTAAACAAAATTTCAATTATTTATTTCAGACACAGTTTACACATACAGTATACAAATGAGCCAAACACATCCACCTTTTACACTTATGACACCATTTTCTGGTTGACTTATCTTTTTGCCTTCCACACTCGTAACAGCGTCCTTTGGAACCTTCTCTGGGATTGTCTTGAGGTGTAATTGCTGAATTTATGCCCAGTAGAGCACGTGCACGCCGCCGTAATTCGATGGGAATTTGAGGTATAGCAGATCGGTACTGAATTTGTGGTTTCGTCATTTTCCAGGCCAACCTCTGCAGAAATTCCGTCCTTTTCACTGGTTTTGGTGTTCGACAGTTTTCTCGGTATATGCACAGTGCGTTCATGGCAGAGACATTAAATTATAGAAAAAAACCATAGGCCACCTACGAGTGTTTCGGAAAACATAATTTTTTTGAATTAGTTGATCAAGTAAATGAACTCCAATCTTTGTCATATTGTAAAAAAAATACAATTTCTGGTTTCAGTGACTCTCTTCAATCCTTATCAATGGAATTACTATGATGTAATGTAGATATCAAGAGGACAGCATTGTTCACTTTAGGGCAGTATGAAACTAGGGTGCAATTCTCCTGGAAGCCAAAAATAGAAGAATATTGAGGACTTTGTTTATTAGGTAAGAATTCCTTGGGGATCTCCTTCTTGTTTTTTCTGAGTGTTCCAACGTATGTCAGTCCCTTGTCTTGCAGTAGCATCTTAGCTAATGGTATACTGCTGAACCAATTGTCACCTCTAATGTTTCGGTGAGTCCCACTGACAGGTTCCACCAATCTCATCACTACATCTGTAGGAGAAGTGCTTTGCTTGAATGGACCCTCTGGTTGAATGCCAACATAAGTTTCTAAGTTGAAAGTATAGGCAGTTTTAGCGTCTACCAAATCAAATGTCTTACTGCCGTATTTGGCTGGCTTTTTCGGAAGATACTGTCTGAATTGGCATTTTCCACGAAACGAAAGTAGCTAGCTGCTCATCAACAGTCAAATATTCACTTGGAACAAAGTGTTTTGAAAAGTTATGGACAACAATCTCAAAGATTTCTCTAATAGGGGCTAATTTATCGATTTCTTTTCGAAGGCCTCTGTCCCTTAGGTCGTCAAAACGTAAACACCTTAGGAGAAATCTAAACCTTTTTTCACTCATAGTCAGGTAACAGGATTCTAAGTCGTTACCTCTGGAGTTGTCCCAGAGCAAGCTAGTGTTTTTTATAGAACTTCTTAGTTCAAAAGTGTTCTTATTTCAGTCTCATCAGTGGGTCGAGCATCTCTATGTCTCTGAAATTTGCTTTTCAACTTGTTTATGTAAATATTTGTGCAGTGAACTATAATTTTGTAAACACTGCTGTCTAAGAAAAGATCTGATAACTTACCTTCACAAACTATTGATGAAGCATGAAGTTTGGGGCCAGGAAGATGAGTTATTATGTTTTCTGACCTTGTTCTCACGTTACTTTTGGGAAAAGACTTTGGCCATTTTGCTTTTCTGTTCCTCCCAACATAAAAGAGACCATTAGACTCGCAGTCGTTATTATATTCATCTGTAGATTGTTCAGTTTCAGTATCACGATCACTTCATTTCATTCATTTCTTCATTTGAATTAGATTCTTCAGTATCGAATACGTCATTTTCATCACTCTGTACGTCTTCTTCTAGCCACCTCATCCATACTTCAGGTTCGGAAGACTTCTCCAGCCTTCTTTTCTTCGAATCCGACATCACTAAAATAAAACCACATTTATAAAAATTAATCTCTGTAAATGATAGTACACATTGAAGGCATAATAAGTAATCATATCAGTTAACGTAATTATATGCCAGATTAATAAAAATAATTCAAATATTGTACTTTCAACGCATTTAGTATGAAATCAGTATTAAAAAAAAAAGGAGAATGCCTACCTTAAGAAATTTTACGTGGCTAGGCGCGTGGTGGACAGTTGTACCCCATCTCAATTCGACGTCCTGCTGCTACAAGTTTAGCTGCGCAACTGAGGTTAAATCAAAACGAATCTTCAACAATGAACCTGTTTGAAAGGTACTGAGCGCGGGAACGCTGCAACTGTAACCGTAACCGAAATAATTGCAATGTAAATCCGCTCCAGGGTTAAACTAGTATAGCTCTAGGAAATCAAAATAAAACTGTTATCATGAAACATACTTTAATGTACGTAATATCAAGTTGAATATTTAGTTAAATACTTAATATTGAGGACTATGAGAACGGGTCAGGTTAAACTTATTAGGATTTATAGTGTCTTAATACAAAACAAGTCAACTTTAATCACGGTCCAGTTCCAAAGGATCCGCACAGTTTAAACAGTCATAAAATAGTCCACGCATTTCATTTTTCACGGGTGTCTGATGTGCCTAACGCTTGCAGTTTGTGCACTGAATTCCTTGTTCTCCAGGTTATTTGAAAAAGGCACAGTGACTCTTCCTCATCGTTACCATCATCACCATCTTGCCTTATGGTTTTTTTTTTTTTTTTTTTTTTTTTTTTTTTTTTTTTTTTTTTTTTTAGGTCTCCTGCAGTTTATTTAGTTAATTTCATTCTATTATTGCTCGTACTTTCTATTTGAAAAAGTGCTTTTCTAATCTGTGATTTAATTTTTCTTCAGGATTTCTTTCTAGTGGCAAGGGTTGAAATTTAGTTTCTGTTTCCTGAGTTTCAATTACCTGTGCAGACTGACTTCAGGCCTGTCTGTACTTAGCACAGTACCTCCAGTAAGATTTTCTTGGAATCCAGAAGTCTTCGCTAACAGTCCTCATAGGTCTTTCCTTTTCTTTTACTTCTTAAACTGCTCTTAGCATCGTATCTTCAGAAATCATCCCCCTTTCATTCTTTTATAATTTCGGATAATTTTTATGATATCACAAATAAAACAAAGGTTTCAACCAGAGCCGTAACTTATGTTTTGAAAACAAGGAAATGAACGAGATTCTGACACCTCAGATCACAATTTAAGATTAAAATAAAACTTACTGGTTGGCGTTTTTTCAACGCTTTTTATCTCGTGAATATGGCGATCTTTTGACCTCTGGAACGTATCAAAATATGTTTAACTTCGACAATTATCTTAATAATTTAATAAACTCTTAGAATTATGAATATTATCATCATTAAAAGTAACAAACCTTTCATCGACCTTAAAGAAGTATAGCTCCTATAGGACGTGACAGGTTGTCTCAGCTGGCCATCGTGTCCCGTTCTCTGGGCCAACCTGCCCCATCGCCATCTTTACAATAAATTCTGTGCCTTAGGAAACTCACCGAAGCAGTTAAGACAGTAGGGCATATAGAAATAATCCTTAATCGACGAACTTTAATTGTACTACTCACCTGCTGTCCCTAAAGCAAGAAAAAGTTACATAACACACATTAACCGACGAGTAGAATTTTACTGAAACACGCACAGACACAATTAAGGACTACAACTTGTCCAAAATTTCGCCGCCTGCGATATTGGCCCTCTATAAGGAGAGGGACCTACTTTCTGATTGATTCCTAAGACGATCTAGCGTCTATTCGACTGGGCCATCCTGCCCCTATGGCCAACGTGCCCCGGTCTCCACTACACAAGTAATACTGTCCGAGCCATGATATTATCTTATGGCAGAAACAAAATATAGTGTCCTGTTGGAGTTCCTGGACTATATCCAAATCCTTTACACGATCCGCAAGATAGAGTCCCTCAACCGGTGGTATCTCCTCTCTCACCAATCCTAGGCCTCCGCCATGCCTTCACCACTGTATCGCTCCTATCGTCCACCCGCACACGCTTCACATCCTGTCCCAGAGAAACTTTCAGCACCTTCCCCTACCGGAAGATGCCCTCCGTCCTGATATCTATCCTTCCTACCAACCCTAATCCACTCTCAATATATTTAGAGCGCCCTCTTCCCGTCCCCCCTCTCCTCTCCCTACCCCATGCTTGATTTCCTTTCCCTCCCCCTTTCTCCCTCGGAGTACTTGCGCCCCGCGTCCCATCACCTTTCCCCTCCCCCTCCCCCCCCCCCCCGTATGCTTCTGTGTCTGCCCCACCATCTCCATCCCCTGCGGCGTCTGTACGACTTTTACTCAGTGCATGGCGTGTTTTAGTGCTAGTGACAGTTGTAACGAGGCCCTTTCTTTTGTTCGTTACGGAGTTCTCGAAATTTTTCGCTTCAACTTATTACGCAATAAGTTATATTAATGATTATTTATGAAGTTTCCATTGAAAAATAAATGTGTGTAATATTTGTAGAATTACATTGTATTTGTTTGTTGTATGTTTTAATTTTTTTCGCATTGTAGTAACAGGAAATTTGTATAAAACTCCGGGCATGACGTCAGAGATCACATATGAAAGCGAAGAAGTTTGAAGATCATTAAAGATCAGAAAAGAATATTAAAAACTATTGTAAGATGAAGTTCTCCAAATTGTGTTGTTGGTTCCCAAGAGTATTCACAGTTAGTTTCTTGTGAGAGTTCGATCTATTTGGATAGGCATATTTGTCACGAAGTATAGCAGTGGAAAGTGAAATTTTATTACGCAGTCCGGGTTAAAGCTTACTAAAGTTATGTTGGCAATATTGGTAACCGCGTAAGTTTGCAACGATTTGTCGGATGTAGTAGCACAGGTAACTCAGTCAAGGAACGTGTTGTTTTTATTTAATTTTATTATTATTATTTTATTTTATTTTTTTATAGTGCGAATGTGTCAGTCCCGATTCAAATTCAAATGTTTGTAATTCTATGGGACGAAACTACGTTTTTCATTAGTCCCTAGTCTTACAAACTGCTTAAAATTTGTTAAACTAACCTAAGGACAACACAAAGCCGGCCGCGGTGGCCGAGGGGACTGAGGCGCTTCAGTCACGCTCTGCAAGGCCACTACGGTCGGGGGTTCGAGTCCCCCCTCGGGCATGGATATTTGTGCCGTCCTAGTTCGTAAGTAGTTCATAAGTAGTTTGTAGGTTTAGGGACTGATGACCCCGTAGTTAAGTCCCAGAAGATTTACAAACATTTGAACATTTTGACAACACAAACATCTATGCCCGAGGGAGGATTCGAACATCCGACGCGGGAGGCCGCGCGATCCATAACGTGGCGCTTCAGACGGCTCGGCTAGTCCCGCGTGGCTATCAGTCCCAGAGCAGTTTATTTATATTGAAATGAATCCTGCTGGAGTACATTTGATCATGTATAAGACGTGAATTCTTTTGCTGTATTTTAACCGGCTCTAAGGACAAGTTGTTGGTAAAAGTGTTCCGTGAATTATCTTAGGATTAAATCAACATATTATCTGACAACTAATTAAAACTGTAACTGATAAAGCACATTAACAGGGATGGAACCAGTAAACCTATTTGGAGATCTCTCAAGTAACCAATAATCAGCTAAGAGTGATTTAGGTTTGGTGGGTAAACCAAGTGTAATTTTTTAGAATCGAGAGCAAGTCATCACCTGAAGAAGGCTCCAAGCTGTCTTCCCGATTTCTTAAATACGGAGCCCACCTCTATGAACCACAGAAACTGCCGAGGTGGGGTGACTTGCGTGCCTCAACGATACAAATAGCCGTACCATAGATGCAACCAAAGCTAAGGGGTATCTGTGGAGAGGTCAGACAAACGTGTGGTTCTTGAAGAGAGGCAGCAGCCTTTTCAGTAGTTACAGGGGCAACAATCTGGATGACTGACTAAGCTGGCTTTGTAACATCAGCTAATGTGGCATTGCCACATAGTTAATGCGAACGGCTGAAAACAAGAGGAAACTACAGCCATTACTTTTCCCGAGGACATGCAGCTCTATTGTATGAATGACATCCTCTCGAGTAAAATATTCCAGATGTAAAATTGTACCCCATTCGGATCTCCGGGCGGGGACTACTCAGGAGGATGTACTCATCAGGAAAGACAACACTGACATTCTATGGACCGGAGCGTGGAATGTTAGATTCCTTAATTGGGTGGGTAAGTTAGAAAAATTAAAAATATATAGTAGGGATTAGTGAAGTTCTGTGGGAAAAGGAACAGGATTTCTGGTCAGGTGAGTACAGGATTATAAATACAAAATCAGTTGGGGGTATTACAGGAGTAAGTCTGATAATGAATAAGAAAATAGGAATACGGGTAAACTGCTATGAGCATCACAGTGATCGCGTTATCATTATCAAAATAGATACGAGGCCAACAGCGACCATTATAATATAGGTTTATATGCCAACTAGCTTTGCCGATGATGAGGAGATAGAAGAAATGTAAGAGGAAGTAAAGGAAATTATTGAGACGATTGAGGGAGACAAAAGCTTAATTGTGATGGGAGACTGGAATTCGGTAGTAGGAAAAGGAAGAGAAGGAAACAATTGTAGGTGAAAGTGGACTGGGCAGAAGGAATGAAACGGAAGTTGCCTCGTAGAACGTTGCACGGGACATAATTTAATCATAACAAAGACCTGTTTTAAGAATTACGAAAGAAGATTGTATACGTGGAAGAGACCAAGAGACACCGGAACGTACCGGATAGATTTTATATCATCAAGCAGTGGATCGTACATACTTTACAGGCACTGTCATGGTATCTCAAAAATTTACAGTATTGATTTCACTTTTGAAACTTTGAACAATATGGCAGGATCTGGATATGAGCGAAGTGGGCTTCCACTGGGCAAAAGATGACAAATCAGGATTCTATCAGAGTTCGCCTTTATTCCTGAAAGGAGCATACACTTTGCACCTTGAAAAGTGCCACTTGTTTGGAGAAACTTGTTACTGCTTACACGTTGTTACCTGCTGTCGGGATGGCAGGCAGAAGATGTCCCAAGGGGGAATAAGCCAACTTGCTCCTCGGAATGCAAACAAATTTCATTAGCACCCTCGTACTTAGGAAGACATGGTCATCGTAATAAAATAAGAGAAATCAGAGCGCTAACGGAAAATTTGTGTGTTGCTTTTTCCAATGTACTATCAACGGATTTATGAGGCATTAAAGTCTTCAATAATAATATGTCAACATCGAAAATTGAAGAGCCACCGACTCCTGATATGTGTAACCAGCACAGTGCAGTGATAAAAATGCCACACGAAAGTAAACACGTCTTCTGGATTCTCATTCTAGGGACGTTTATGTTTTAATGGTTCATTTGCGGCAACGCGTGAAAATCTGACAGCTGCATCGTCGTAGCAGCTACGCCGATCGAACAAAGTCTGAAAATTACGTTGTTTATTGGCTTCGTATTTCGCTTACTGGTTGATGCACGCAGCAGATCTGTTTAAAGAAAGACATAGAAGCAGATCAGAGGCGAGTATCTAGGTTCGTTACTGGTAGTTTCCAACAATACGCGTGTGTCAACAAAAAATGTTCAAATGTTTGTATAGCTTATGGGACTTAACTACGGGGTCATCAGTCCCTAAACTTACAAACTACTTATGAATTAGCTAATACTAAGGACGGCACAAATGTCCATGCCCGAGGGGGGATTCGAACCCCCGACCGTAGTGGCCGTGCAGACCGTGACTGTAGCGCCTCAATCCCCTCGGCCACCGCGGCCGGCGTGTGTCGCCGAAATGCTCCGGGAAATCAAATGGGGATCGCTGGAGGAAAGACGACGTTCTTTCCGAGAAATTCTGTTGAGGACATTTAAGGGGCCGGAATCTGAAGCCGAGCGTAGAACGAACTTCCTGCCGCCTACTTAACATTTCGCGTTGTGACCACTAAGAGAAGATACAGAAATTAGGGAATTCTTTTCTTCCTCGTTCTACTTGGGAGTCGAATAGGTAAGGAAATGAGTAATAGGGGTTTAGTGTACCCTCCGTCACACACCTTACGGTGGATTGCGGGTTATATGTATAGGTAGAAAGCACGTGACGTAGGAAGAGGCTGAGATGAGGAAGATTGTCTCTTGTCTTTCTTTGATGTAATATTTCTTTGGTACATTTAAGAGCGGCGTGAAGGTTGCAGCAGTAACAATTTTCGACCAGTCGATCGCTTCTTGCGTAGCGATATCAATATGGAGCAAATGACGCTTTCACTGCCGCCCGCAACCAGAACCGATATTAAGCGATCAGCATACTTATTCGTGGAATTTTCTGTAAATTATACACCTTTCACCGCCGTAATGGAGTAACCATAATAATGCGACGTAATCCGCCGTAGCCGAGAGCCGGCGGGCCGGGCGGTGTAATGCGAGGCGGGGCGGTGTTTGCCGAACGCGGGGAGACGCCTGCTGCACGCTTCACCCCACCCCTCCTCGCCGCAGCACGCTTCACCCCGCCACAGCGCAGAACGCCGCACGACGGCGGCGGAATTCGCTAGCACGGCGGGTGATCTCATCGGAACCTTCATGCTTCAATTTACATAATCGCCTCTCGTGAAAACAGTCTTTAAGAGAACACGGCGTGACGCGGGCAGCTCAGGGCCTGCTCTTGCGTCACACGGCGGACACAGGTCTGGGAGGAGAGGGCGGCTCTGCGAAGGGGTGGAACCGGGCCCGTCTGAAAGGGTGGCGGGCACACCGACGTACCCTCCCACCCTGCACCCTTTGGCCAGCCAGGACTTTGTAACACGACAACACGGATGTGTCTTTTTTTATTTATTTATTTATTTATTTATTTTTTGAAACGATACAACTTTGTTGTAGGGGAATGAAAGTTGGGTGGATACAGGTTACCATATTCATAAGGTAGAGGTTACAGATCTGAAAGTAGCAAGAATGATTGCAGGTACTAATAGATGGGAACAATGGCAGGACGGTGTCCATAATGAGGAAATCAAAGAAAAACTGGGAATGAACACCATAGATGAAGCAGTTAGAGCGAACAGACTGAGATGGTGGGGTCATGTTACACGCATGGGAGAAGCAAGGCTCCCTAAGAGACTCATGAGCGGAGGGTAAGAGAAGTCGAGGTAGACCTAGAAGAAAGTACTTAGATTCGGTGCAGAATGATTTTGAAGTAAAAGGCATAAAATCAGACGAGACATCAATGTTAGCTTTGAATAGGGGATCATGGAGGAATTTTATTAGAGGTACTATGATCCAGACTGAACGCTGAAAGGCATAATCAGTCTTTAATGGTGATGATGATGATACTTTAAAGCCATCTGTGATGACAGGCTGGCAGCAACTTGATTGCTGCTCCTCAGCCAAACGTATTTACAATTTGGAAAATTCGTTATTAAACACATATAAAGGTGATAAAATATGTGGAATTTAAAAAACTTGAAAGGAGAGTACAATGGAGATAACATACATAGAGCAAGGAATTTGAAAGAAACGTATTCAGAATTAAAACAGGCACGGTGGTTAAAATCACACATAAGTAGAAGTTTAAAATCCAGGGTGGTTAAAATGACATTGGTGGAGCACACTAGACATCCATGCAATTTTTTTTTTTTATGTAAACCTATCGTAAAGGTAATTCTTAAACATGAAAATTAAAGACTCCATTTTTAATATTTACCTCTTAACTGATAATCTCAAGGTAGCTTGGGTTACAATGTTTTGCTGAAAAATATTATCCCGAGATAACTGGTCAAAAATTTTATTTCCTTGAAGTAGCAGCCCGCAGTGGGAAGACACCTCTGTTTCAGTAGCTAGTGATAACTCGCTCGCATTCTCGTTTAGTGGCGAAGAATGTTGGGAAGTCATCGATATAGACTGGTCTCAGGTGATATTTCTATTTCATCTTTGTAATAAATGTGTTTTAATGATTAATGCATACTATTTTACGGAATAATTCCTTGGTTGGCACCTTTATGCACTACCACGTTAAATAAGTCCTTGGATTTTCAAAATAAAACTAAAAATTAATTGTCAAAGTTATACATTCTTTAAAAATCGTAAACCTACGTATAAAAAATAGGATAAGTTTTTGAAGCTTTTGTGTAAGAATAGATATTTTCGTAGCTTAATTGTCAAGTAGGCCATGAAATTTATGTAATTCAGAAGATACCATCCCATACATTTGCCCAAAACAAAAAATGATGTGTCTACCTATCTATTAAGAGTCGTAAAACGAAGTAGACTCTTTCATATGCAACACTCTGGTGTTAGCTTCTTTATCATGCATTAAACTCTCCAACTGTCATAATAATAATAATAATAATAATAATAATAATAACAATTCATCAAAAGTGAAAATTGAAGTGCTATCAACTTCTGACCTGCGTACCCAGCAGGAACCGTAGTACTAATGTGACTTTCCTTAAATCGCAATCTAAAGACGATGGTGTTCATTCACCAGGGAGGAACAATGCTAAAACTACAAAGTAGATGGAATTGTCACCATTGTAAATAAAAAAGAGTTATTTCCTTCACCTAAAATAATGAAGACACTATCATACGTGAGTAAAACATATTGTATAAATAAAAAAAAAAGATTAAAAAAAATACAGACATATAGCCTCTTACCGCAGAAGCAAATAATATTAGCCTAACAAATGCATAAATTTTCGAAATAAAGTAGCATCACATATAGCTTCGGATGTCGAATTATCAAAAGGAACCACTGCAGCCCAAAAACTATAAAACAAAGAAAATCTTCGAGCTCTCAAACGAAGTATACATGTATAACTATACGAAATTAATTATTTTATAATTTCTACACATGATGTACATACTGTAAGGAACATCTTTCTGTAATTCAATACAAATTGATAAAAGACCACTAAAGATACTGTAACTACGGCGAAACATGTCTGAGTAACAAGAAAAAGAAACACAGTGTTTTTCTGAAGGAAGACCAACCCAAAATTTTTAAAAAATCACATTGTACTTAAGCAAACACAGACCAGAAGAGGTAGAGCAAAATAGTTATTTCAAACCCGTGCCAGACAATTCCAAACGAGCTCTACGACGATTTACGAAATTGTACAGTAAAGTTACATTTAATTTTAGGAATATACAATTTAACAAAATTTGTCTTTCGCATAATGTTGTATCTCACTATACACGTATTACTGTAAAGCTGCAGCTCAAATAGCTAAATACAAATCCGAATTTATCTGGTTCAAAGAAGAAATTACACACTTACATACAGAAAAGCGACAACTTAATGTAGAATTGATTAAAATTCATCTGGAACTAGGAAACATTATCAAAATAACTCAAATCTTTAATTACTTGAAAGATGATACAGTAACATTAACGAAACGAAAGTGGGACAGACAGCAACAAAAACTAAGCACACTTTTAAAGACAACAAAGCCGTAAAATATAACAACAGAAATTTAACAAGCAACTAATTAACCTTACTGGTCACAACATTCAACAAGAAATAAATTTTCTAGAAAAAGGATCTAAGTATAATGATAACACACACTTTACACATAAGACAATAGGAAACCTAATCTCAGAACGTGAATACATAATAAAACAACAAGAAAAACCAGTAATTTCTTAGGAGGGAGATAATTGCAGAAGATATTAGAGATTTAATAAATAATAAAGGTAAACAAAATCAACATATTAAAGAGAACAAAAAGTGAAGAAAAAAAGCATACAGGAGAATAAAGAAAACTTTCAGATAATGATGCTGTCCTCATTAAATCGAATAGTAGCAAGACAATGTAGTAATAAAATAGGAATAATATAAAAATTCAAGTTTTAAATTTATAGACGATAACAAAATAAATCAATTAACTAGTGAACCTGGGGTGTTGTCAATGTGCGCACCGCGGCATTCCGTATCCAAAGGTCGCGTATCTCGCACCCGGCAGTTGGCATCCACAAGAGAGCATGAAGCTTCTTCCGCTAACACAGTACCTTTTCGGACTATATTGCTGCTCCTGATAAACATTTTGAATCTCAAGCGTTAGTCGCCGCCGCTCGCTATAAGATTTTTCGATCTAAGCGTCAACCGTCCCAGTCATACAGCAATGACTCACGGAGTTACGCTGATGCCACGTTGAGGGATGTTCAAAATGTTATTCATTCCCACCTTCGTGGTGAGGTTCTACAGTTCTCTTACCCTTCATTAGAGGATACCATCCGTATCATTAAGGAACAGGTGTTATTAGACATCGCTGAATAGGAAATGTCTCCTCCAGTCATAGCTGGCCTTGATACTCGCTGGTATCCTCCAAAGGGCCACCTACATCTTCTTGTTCCTGTAATCAGCCTATAGCCACATTCCCGGCAAATTCGTTCTGCTGGAAAATTACAACCTTCTCCTCGTGTTTCATTTCTCATGATATCTCACGTTGTTGCCATCGGGCCAAATGTTCTGCAAGAAGGTTGGGCACAACCAAGTCGTGTGCTCTAAGAAATTGCGCGGCCACTCTGCCCCTAGGCCGCTTTATGACTCTGAGCCCCTGGACGTTCAAGAGGTCGATGATGCTCTTCTGCACCGGTTGGCTTCTGACGAACTAGCTGCTGCTCACACCAGTTACAATATTTCGTCTGTGGCGGGCAAGGTGTCAGTCGTCCCCAACGTTCCTCTCTTATTGAATGGGAGCCAAAAAAGCTTTTAATTCAGATGTAATTTGGAACCAGGTTGTCCGGTTGCAGCTGGACTCTGAGGCGTCGGTGACTTTCATTAATAGGGCAACTTACAACTTGCTTGATTCTCCCTGGCTCAACATTTCGACTCAGGTTCTCATCACCTACAATGGGGATAGTGACTATTCCTTGCCAATGCAATGTTCTATCCGTAGGTTCCTGTCACGGAACCTCAGGCTTATGACAGTCACAATATTTTAGCCCTTAATGCTTTTGACATTTTTAGTCTACAAATCTCGGACTTTGTGGCGACAATTAACTATTAGGTCCCTCATGTTAGCGGCACGTCACTTAGTGTCAAAATTGGTCAGCATTTTACAAACTCTCTGGGTAGGGCAAACAGGTTTTTCGCACATATTTCCCTCTAGATATTACCCAACCTCGCTTCATCAGAATTTCGGAGGTACATCACGCCATTTAGATTTACACTGGATGCAGGACCTTTTGGATCTCCAGTCTATCTCTGCTAGTCAATGGGCAAGTCCCCAACTCGTTCTAAGAGAAAAATTCTCCACTTTTCGATAACTTCAAATCCTCTATTAATGCAGAGTCTGTCGTGGATTCCTTCCCTCTTCTTCACCCAGAGGACTCATTGCAAGGGGACGTATTTTATTTTTCTTAAGGGGACATTCTCGTGAAAATGACCAAGAATTTGCAATTTTTTTATCTGTAGGAAAGAGCTTTTCATGCTGATTTTAAAAATGTATAGTTTATGGGCATTATCATTTTCCGTTCGTTCTAAAATTGAGGTAGAAAGTAATGGTTCACAGGGGCCACGCCCATCTGTCAGTTTGAAGTGAGTCAGATGCATTATTTTGTTCCTACGTGTTTTCCGTCGTTAGTTACGGATCGTTAACACAGATGTATTCTAGAAGGCGCTGACTCCCGGAACGAAAGTACAGGCATGTCTAGAAGGCTATGGTTCGACTGTAAACAAAGATCTGAGAATATCTTTGCTAACTTCTAGTTCTCGGAATTTCTTGTGTGTGTGGTTTTGTAGTTAATGTATTGTTGTTTTGTTTTTGTGGATGTGTTTCCTGTGCTAAAAATGCCGAGAGTGAAGAAATTTTACCCCAAACGAAAGTTTTGTGGCAACCAGTTCCAAACAAAACCAAATAATACACATCAGTTTCTTCAAAAATCACCCTCAGGAACTTTGTCTTCATGCAGTGCTTCTAGACTAAAACTGTCCATGAATCAGCACGGGTTTAGGAAACATCGTTCATGTGAAACTCAGCTTGCCCTTTTCTCACATGACGTTTTGCGAGCCATGGATGAAGAGCAACAGGCGAATTGTGATTTTCTCGACTTCAAAAAGGCGTTCGATGCGGTGCCACACTGCTAACGAAGATACGAGCTTATGGAATAGTTTCACTGATTTGTTACTGGCTGGAAACTCCCTAAGTAATAGAACGCAGTACGTTGTTCTCGACAGCGAGTGTTCATCAGAGACGAGTGTATCGTCAGGCGTGCCACAGGGGAGTGTGATAGGACCGCTGTTATTTTCTATCTATATAAATGATCTCATGGACAGAGTAAGTTGTAAGTTGCTGCTGTTTGCTGATGATGCTGTGGTTGTATGGGAGGATGTCGTCTGTAACTGACTGTGATAGCATACAGGATGACGTAGACAAAATTTCTAGTTGGTGCGAAAAATGGCAGCTAGCTGTCAATGTAGTAAAATGTAAGGTGATGCGCATGAGTAGAAAAAACAATCCCATTATGTTCGAATACAGCATTAGTAGTGAGCTTCTTGATGCTGTCGCGTCGTTCAAATATCTAGACGTGACATTGCAGAGCGATATGAAATGGAACGAGTATGTAAGGACAGTTGTGAGTAAGGCGGACAGCCGACTTCGGTTTATTGGGAGAATTTTGGGAAGATGTACTTCACCTGTAAAGGAGACCGCGTATTAACGCTTGTACGACCACGTCTTAAGTATTGCTCAAGTGTTTGGGACCCGCAATAGATCAGTTTAAAGGAAGACATAGAGGCGGTTCAGAGACGAGAAGCTAGATTTGTTACCGGTAGGTTCGACCAATGCGGGAGTGTCACGGAAATGCTCCAGCAACTCAATTGGGGATCGCTGGAAGAAAGACGACGTTCTTTTCGTGAATTTCTGTTGAGTAAATTTAGAGGGCCGGAATTTGAAGCTGATTGTAGTACGATCTTGCTGCCGCCTACTTACATTTCTCGTAAAGATCCCAAAGACAAGATAAGAGAAATTAGGGCTCGTACGGAGGCATATAGGCATTCTTTTTTTCTATTTGGAAGTGGAATAGGAAAGGAAATTCCTAGTAGTGGTACATTGTACCCTCCGCCACGCACCTTACGGTGAATTGCGGAGTATGTATGTAGATGTAGGTAACAAAAAAATAAAGGTGCTAGATATGTTTTGTTACTTGGGCAGTATAATAACTTATGTAAGTCGCAGTACAGAGGATATAAAATGTAGAATGACAATGGGAAGAGTAGCGGCTTTGAAGAGGAGGAATTTGTTAACATTGAATATTAATGTAAGCGTAAGGAAGCCCTTTCTGAAGCCATTTGTGTGGAGCGTTGAGTTGTATGGGAGTGAAACATGTACGATAAACGGTGCGTACAGAAAGAGGATAGAGGCCTTTGAAATGTGGTGCTACAGAAGAATATTGAAGATTTGGTGGGTGGATCGCGTAACTAATGAAAAGGTACTCCACAGAATTGGTGAAAAAAGGAATTTTTGGCATACCTCGACTAAAAGAAGGGATCGATTGTTAAGACACATTCTTAGACATAAAGTAATCGTGAATTGAGCGTTGGAGGGAAGTGTGTGTGGTAAAAATCGCAGAGGGAGACCAAGAGATGAATACAGTAAGCAGATTCTGATGGATGTAGGTTGTAGTTCTTATGAGGAGATGAAGAGGTTTGCTCAGGACAGAGAAAGGTGGAGAGCTGAATCAAACCAGTCGCCGGACTGAGGACTACAACACAATTTATGACCCATACTGCAGAGTCGTTAAAACGTCTGATACCTGTGTTTGTGCAGAAAAACGAACTGTAATTTTATCCAGTCAACTGGCTTTAAAATAAGTAATGATGTTCTAAGGAAACAGGTTTTTTTTTATTTTTTTATTTTTTTTTTATTATTTTTTTTTATTTCACATAAGTACAGGTACGCAAATGCGGGTACTGATGTCAGTGTCGTATTTTCTCGCTCAGTTGTTGTTATGAAGAAATCTTCCATTCGTGGACAGTGTGGCATCCATGTTCTTGCGAATTATATGATAGAGCAAATGCTTCGTTACAGGCTCGATATTTATCAACCATACGGAGCTAATCGTCCAAATCCAATGGAAGACGCCACAAGTGTGTGGTCTGTATCATGTTCCTGACTATCAAAGTTCCGACAGCATACGTTTCTCATAGCTTCCACCTACGCATATCCCTCTTTGAGGATAAAATTGGAGCCCAAACGGAGGCCTAAACTCAGTCAATTTTCCCGCGCACCATACGAAACTTGATCAGGAAAAGAAATTAATGTTGCTGATACACAAGGTGTACATTTATATACAATCGTAGAACCTCTGGGGAAGGTGCTTGCCATTACCAAAGGGTTAGCAAACCTGTCTGATCTCCAATGCGCCGGCTACCTACGACCAAATACTCCTACAAGGTTGGGAAGTGCTGACATCCGTTCCAGCTGGTCGACATACCACAATCAAAGAGCTCGCCGATCAAATTGACGTCTCTGTCAACAGTGCTAAAACACGTGTTGTATTACTCATAGGTTTATGTCCACTGCCTAACTGTAGAAAATAGAAAGCAACGGTGGGAAATTTTTATGTCCTGTTGGTGAAGTTTTTGGCACACAAGACGTTGTCTCTTAGAGAAACAAGTAGAGTGGTACCATGCAGACATACAGGCCCTCCGACTAATGTGACATTAGGCATTTTGAAGTGAAAATATCGGATTACATCACAGGACAGTGGTTCCCAATGAATAATCTACGGTCCGCTTGTGTGCCGCTAACACTGCTCGACAGTCGGAGACAAACCAAGAATTATTGTGAGCGCAGGGGGCCGGCCACGGTGGCCGAGATAACTGAAGCGCTCCAGTTACGGTCTGTACGGCCACTACGGTCGGGGGTTCGAATCCCCCCTCGGGCATGGATATTTGTGACGTCCTTAGTATTAGCTAGTTCATAAGTAGTTTGTAAGTTTAGGGACTGATGACCCCGTAGTTAAGTCCCATAAGCTATACAGGCATTTGAACATTTGAAGCGACAGTGGTTCCAGTCGTCAGTCCAGGTCGGAAAGTACAGACTTAAACAGGAGTTGAAATGTTTATAGTTACTCACAAGGTAATGCTATATTCCCTTATGTTAAAACCTGACCTGTTAGATGGGTGGGTGGATAGAGGAGGATGAGGCGTAGGTAGGGAGAGGAAGAGGAGCAACGCCGTGTTTTCAGCCAGCTTATACACAGAGACTGCTAAGAGGCATAAAGATGGGGAAGTGCAGGGCAGAGACAATAAGGGGAAGGAGTGAAGGATATATATCCAATTCCCATGTATTTTGGCATTTGCGAAGCAATCCCAGGTTCATTACTTATAGCAGAAAAGAAGGAAGCAGGTGTTATTTAACGTTCCTTCGGCATCGTGGTTATTAGAGACAGAGCTCACGCTTGGGATAGTTTTCTTGTCCCGGGATGGGGAGGGAAATCGACATTGCCCTTCGAAAGTCGTTTTCGTGGAGTGATTTACTGAAATCGCAGAAATCCTAAAACAGGATGGCCTGAGGCAGTGCGTCACCACTGCGCCAACTCTCTCGACACAAGCAGAGTGTCCGTAGGTTTGTGTACGTATTGCATACAAATCTACAGATTTGTTCCAATCTTTATGAAATTATTCACACATAAGCTTCAAAAGATGAGGACGGTCGCCGTAAGTGTAAGGATCATGTACAACACATAGTTCACGAGATATGATTTCATAAACAATGAGATGCGAGAAAAACTGCTGCATTACGCGACAATGTTGCACATTTCCTCCTAATCCACTGGACCGATTTCAACAAAATTTGGTTTACAACTTTCCTACCGTGAGATACCAATTCCGTAAAGATAAAAACCACATAAGACATATGGTTCAAGAGATATGACGTCATAAACAATAGACGTTGTAAGAAACTGCCACATTATGCGACGAGACCTTATGGACATAGATGAGAATGAGATTACTTAGCGTCTTGCAACCAACATTAAACATAATTTCAAACGTTTATTGATCTATTTCTCGTTTACAACCATAGCAAATTTACGTAAGGAAAAACGTTTCTTTCTTAGTACTTTCCCGCTGTTCATGGACTAAAACTACAGCATTCGGTATGACGTTACAATTTGTAATTTCTAGACTACAAATTGTAGCCGCAGGTAATTGTACAGACATATATAGCTGAATGTACCTTCTAATCTGTATCGCAGTACGGCACGTAGTTCATGGGATATGAGCACATAAACAGTTAGGTTCATTGAAAAACGCCCCATCTATTACTTCTTTACAAGTAATTTTACAGACATAGAGTACTTATACAAATTAATATATACTTGAAAAATTATGCAGTTGTACAACATATAATTCATACAGCAAATAATTCAATAAATATGAGATCTTAGAATTTTATATGTCATTTGTATTTTGACTACTATCTTTCTTTGTTTGGGCACTCCACTTCTAATTTTGTACATTATACGAGACAGCGTTATTTCTTATATATTCTCCGAAAATGATAAAAAAAAGGAGATGGACAGAGAAAGAAGGGATAGGAGAAGTACTAACTCGAAGCAGGAATAAATGAATAAATACTTGGTCAACGCCGGGTTTTCAGCTAGTTTGCCTTTAGAAAGCTTCCAACGGGACGTTAAACCCTTATCTTCCATACTACTTCTTGAACCCTGGCGGTTCGTTCGATCGATGCCTTCTGGCAAAGATCGTCTTTGCCCTTCTGCTACCTCTGGTAAGTGATCTTTGCTAGGCGTGGGCTGCCATGGGCAGTGTGTGTCAGTCGTGGGACGACGACGAAAGACATTGCTTTGTTGTTAGCGTGCCATGTGGCTGCCGGTGACGTTTTGGCCGTTACCTGGGGTCGTAAGCAGTTTCTCGATGTGCAGAGAAAACTGAATTGCAAGATAACGCCTGGTCCCTGGTGTTCGTGGATTTCGGAGAGAGACTGCTATTGATTCCTTTGCTTATTTGGTGCTGAGCGAAAGAGCCTGCGGAATTGAGAGTGACTGCTCTCATTCAGATGTCTGTGTTTATTTGTATTGGTGGTCGATTAGTACAATACGAACGGCAGACATCTTGTGTACTTAGCTGTGTACGTATTTCACACTGGTATTTAGCTGAAGTAAGTAAGGTAACTCAGAACATCATACGAGTACTTAATGATCTGATTTTAAGTGGAAAGATTCCACTTGATGTTACGTCTGTTATTGGTCAAAGTTAAAAGGCACTTTCTGAGAAATTGGTTTTTATTACAGCTGTCTTGTGTTTTAGCATTTGTTAATATTATACAGTCTCGATTTGATATTTTATTTGATGTGTTATTAATGTTGTTTGATCTCTGTATGTTACATGTGCCTGAATCCGAGGTTAGGTTTTGGTTAGCGGTCAAATCATGTAAAGCTCTTTAAAACCGTGTCATCTTGGAACAGAATTTGTACGTTACTTTTAAATCCTATTTATCAGACTGTATATTCTGACTGTTTGAATTTTGGCTATTACTATTGACTTTTCTTTCATTTTAAATTGGTGTATGGTCACTGATTTGGAAAGCTGCTAATTGTAAAAGTAGAGGCAAAGTTTAAGAGTGTGTCAAAATATTAATGCGTTTTTTTAGCCGCGGTGGAGTAGCCGAGCGGTCTAAAGCACCTCGCTGCGGAGCGCGCGGTTGCTCGCCGTGGAGGTTCGAGTCCTCCCTGGGTCATGGGTGTGTGTGTGTTTGTCCGTAGGTTAGTTTACCTAGGTTTAAGTAATTTGTAAGCTGCGGACTGATGACCATGCAGTTTGGTCCGATAGACTTACAGATATTTGAACACTTTTTGAGCGTTTTTATACGGATATCTTTGAGAAGCGGTAAATTGTATGTTTCCTTTGAAAATTAGATTCCATATATGGTGAAAATTTAAAAGATGTGCATTAACTGTGATGGTCTGTAATTGTAGAATTTCCTGAGAAAAAGTTCAAATTTCAATTTTTAAAATGCCTTTCTGTGGAAATAAAATTGTTTCATTATTTTATCGTTGTCAAACGCAAAAAAAATAAATAAATAAATAAATACAAAAATACACTGAAGGTGGTGATAGATGAGCCCTCCACTTCCTGAAGTTAGTAAATTTCTTTAAACCTAACCACCACCCTCCACTCCTTGTTCGAAAAAAACCGTTTTGCGATACTTATTATACGACCCCGCGCATTAATTCTGCACGTGGTTAGGTGCGAATCGGCGTAGTGGGTGCGTCGAAGTCCCGTTGCTGCCACTCCCCGACTGACGGATGTGGGGGTGCCGGCGGCATTGAACTTGCGGTGCGGTGATTGGCAGCACTGAGGAGCGCAGGTGTCTGCCGGCAGGTTGTTTATGCGCGGCCTCGCCACGGCTGCCCGTTGATTCACCGGCCGGCTGGCCAGGTGGGCCCTGAATCCTGCCCAGTGGCGGCTGGGGGCCTGCTGCGTGCCGTGGCACGCGGCCAGCAGTCGGGGAAAGCGCGCTGACTCAGCCGGGCTCGAAGCCCGGACTCCCAATTAGCGGATCAGCCTTAATGAGCGCGAAGAAAAGAAAGCCAAAGTGGCGAGCGAGGCTGCCAGGTGCGGCAGATCGCAACGCTGAAACTGGCTGGTTCCGTATCACTAGCTCTAGCCTGAAGCAGCGGCACTTCTTCGAGAACGTCTACTACAGTCACAAAGTCATGGAATAAAAGACTTTCGTTTTGTATAAGTAAACGAATTTTTTATACGAGTTCACGATCTTAATTTTTCTCAATTTGACTATATACATCTACATCTGTATCTACATGGGATATTCTGCAACTCACATTTAAGTGCCTGGTAGAGGGTTCATCGAACCACCATTATATTATTCATCTCCCATTCCATTCTCGAATAGCATGCGGGAAGGATGCTGAATCTCTCCGTTCGAGCTCTGATTTCTCGTATTTTATTCTGATGATCATTACTACCTATGTAAGTGGGAGTCAACAATATATTGTCGCATTCGGAGGAGAATGTTGGCGACTGGAGTTTCGTAAGTAGCCCACGCCGCAGCGATAAGCGTCGTTGTAATGATTCCCATCCCAGATCCTGCATCATTTCCGTCACGCTATCTCCCCTGTATCGTGACAATACGAAACGAGCTGCTCTTCTCTGGACTCTTTCGATGTCCTCCGTCAAATCCACCTCATAAGGATCCCACACTGGGCAGCAATACTCCAAAAATGGACGGACAAGCGTAGTGTATGCAGTTTCTTTTGTAGTTGAGTTGCATCTTTTAAGGGTTCTGCCAATTAAACGCAGTCTCTGGTTCGCCTTTCCCACGACATTACCTACGTCTTCTTTCCAGTTTAAGTCTGAATTAATAATAATTCCTAAGTATTTTGTGGAGTTTATGGCCTTCACTTTTGATTGATTTGTCTTGTAAACAAAGTTCAACGGATTTCTTTCGTACTCATGTGGACGACTTTACACTCCTCATTATTTAGAGTCAATTGCCAATTTTTACGCCTTAGTGATATCTTTTTCAGATCGTTCTGCAGTTGGTTTTAATCTTCAGATGATTTTACTAGACGGCGTCATCTGCAAACAACCTAGGAGAGGTACTTAGATTTTCCCATAAATCGTGTATGTAAATAAGGAGCAGTAGAGGACCAATAACACTACCCTGTGGAGCGCCCGATATCACCTCTCTTTCAGTCGACGCCTTATCATCGATTTCTACGAACTGTGTCCTCTCTGACAAGAAATCCCCTCTATCTAATCGCAAATTTGGGGCGATATACCATAACCACGCAATTTGATTAAAAGCCGTTTGTGAGGTACGGTGTCAAAAGCCTTCTAGAAATCATGAAATACGGGATCGATTTGGGAACATTTGTCGATAGCGCCCATCACTTTGTGTGAATAAAGAGATAGTTGTGTTCGCAAGGACTTTTTTTTTAATTATTTTTTTTAATACGTGTTGACCTTGGGTCAATGGATCATTCTGTTCGAGATAATTCATAATATTTGAATACAGGATATGTTCCAAAACCCTGCTGCAAATTGACGTCAATGAAATAGGCCTGTAGTTTGGTGAGTTACTGCTACTGCCTTTCTTGAATATAGGTGTGACCTGTGCAACTTTGCAATCTTTTGGTACAGATCCTTCTTTGAGAGAACGGTTGTATATGGCTGTTAAGTCAGGAGGTATTGCTTCAGCATAATGAGATAGAAGTCCAATGGGTATACAATCCGGACCAGAAGACTTGTTCTTGTTAAGTGATTTTAGTTGCTGCACTACTCCGATGATATCTACTTATACGTTACTCATTACGGCCACTGTTCGTATTTAGAAATCTGGAATTTTGGTGTCGTCTTCTTTCGCGAATGAGTTTCTAAAAGCTACGTTTAGTAACTCTGCTTTAGTAGCGCTGTCATCGGCAGGATCGTCATTACTATCACGTAGTAAGGGTATTGTTTGTGTTTTGCTCCTAGTATATTTAACATATGACCAAAATCTCTCTGGGTTTTCAGTCAAATTTCGAGAAAGAGTTTCGTTGTGATAAGTATTGTAGGCATCTCGCATTGAGATCCTCGCTAAATCTCATCTGCATTTCGGCCAGGGACGCTTTTGTTCAGAGCCGTTTCCAATGGAAGCATTCACGTACGCCACGCCAGCCTCCAGCCTAGAGCACTCCATCCCCGCTGGCCTGGGGAGCCGCACAGAGCCAGCAGGAGGCCAGGAGGCGCCTCAACTTTCACTTCAGCACCGGCCGCTGCCCCGCATTCTTCCGCGCCAGCCTGAATTTAGGAGCTTCCAGATAAATGGCGGAAACAGACGCAGGGCAGAGAAAGCCCTTATCTGCAGATACCAGAGGAGTCGTTTCCAAAAAACAGCGACGGCGTCGCAGATAAACCGTGGATCCCTGCAGACGAGAGGAAGACAAGCAAACCCCTGCAGTGCACACGGGCGTGAGTGGGAGAGGGACTGGCTTTCATTATAAATCAAGTGGTTCCGCCGAAACAACGTTTCTGGCCAGGGAGAAAGACCCAGATAAATGGAATACCAGGCAGGCCTAACAGCTGCCACAAAGAACTGTTTTTGAGAACCAAGAAGGAATTATTATTTTTTTTTCTTTGCTGCCCTACTTGACCCACTGCCTAAGAAATAAGGTGGGTCGTGGAATGGCCTCTTAGCCGCTGCGACTGGACACAGGCCCTGAAGGACGCTGTGATTGGCATCTCCAATTCCCGCTCAACTCGCACCGTTGCCCGTATCCCGCCACGTGGAGGCGGGCCATTCTTCTTTTTTCCATTACAATATTTTTATTTTACAATATTCGATACCGGTACTACTGTCAGTTTGTGTGCTGGTTTCAGTGTCAGTGTTATCCTCTGTGTAAGCTTCTCTTGTGTTGGTGTGTCTGTACTGTGTATTCTGTGTGTACTCTTCATACACGTTCGTCGATATTTTGCCTGTCAGGTCACTGAGCTTCGTATATGCATCAGGGTCTCGAAGTCCCAGTCTTATGTCTACATCTGGGGGGGGGGGGGGGTACTCTTGTCTAATGTGTGTAAAATGTGGGCAGTCTAAAATCATATCTTCGGGGGTTCCTCCAACCCCACATGTACAGTCCGCACTCTGGCTTGCGTTCACGCGTCGAAGATGCGTGGGGTAAGGACCATGTCCAGTCAAAAAATGGACCATACCCCGGCTGGTATTAGTATGGCGCATTTTGAGACGTTCCCTGATGTCCGGGCAGAAGTTATATACTCTACGGCTCTTATCATTTTTGTCCCATTCCCGCTGCCAGGTATTCACCCGCCAACTATCCAGTTGGCGCTTGTCTGTTATCTCCTGTCCGTTGATCTCCGCCACCTTGTCTGGTCTCCCCTTCTTTAACCAGTACTTTGCAGCTCTGAATTTTATAGTTATATCTATTGGGAATATGCCTAGAATAACACACAGCGAATCCATTGGTGCCGTACGAAAGGCTCCCGAGAGTCGTAATAATGCCCTACGTTGACCCCTGCGCACAATTGTGCTGTATGTTGACAAGCTTAGTCGTTCTGCAAAAGTTCTGGCCGCAAAGCATACCACGGACTCGAAGAGCGCACACTGGTAAATTCTCATTGTGGTTAGAGGTAGTCTGTACTGTGTAGTGTTGAGTCGTGTAATTTTGTGCATTATTTTGGAGGATTTGTCAGTCGTTATTCTTAGATGTTCTTTGAACGTCAGTCGATCGTCAAGTTTCAATCCAAGATATCGCGCTGTCTTTTTCCTCTGTATAATAGTCCCGTCTAGTCTAATAGTAGGCGCCCTCTGGAGTGTGCCTCTGACCAATAGGTACAATGTTTTGTTTAAGGCCACCTTTAGTGTATTGCGGGAGCACCACTGGTGTATGTCGGTAAGTGTTTGTATTATGTTGCTTTCGAGTTGAGCTCTCGAGTCCGCAGCGATCACCACTAGGAGGTCGTCTGCATAGGCCAAATGCAGAAGAAGGAACGCAGAAGACAACACGCTTGAAACGTGGGAAAGACGCCAGTTCGCGATTCTCATCCCAGCCAACAGAAAATTTGCACCAGCTACTGAGAGGCCTGGTCGTGAAAACGGCGATCAGCTATTGGATGGCATTGCAAAACCAACCCACTAACCGCAGTGTCAAAGAGACGCATAATCTGAGAAGCTACTGTAGCTGGAGAGCGATTAGGTCTTCGTGAGAAACCACCGATGTGGAGACTTGGTCCGACGCCGGAGAAAAGATGAGACATGCTGGCAGCTCCCGCCTGGGCAGACGCCGCATCTTGACGTCTTCGTTCGGAGGCCGCGCCGCACATCCACAGAGCAGGGCAACCGCGTGCTATGCTACAGCGACTGCCGCCAACGCCGACTGAAAGTTGATCACTGCAGAAGTAATGTGATATTTAGCTATTTTAGCTGAGTATATTCCCTGTAGTTGTCTGTTTACTAGAATGAACTGATCTTATTCTTGGTAAATAATCAAAATGCACTGCTTAAATAGTGTAATCAAATCTGCCATCAATTATTTTAATGAAAAACACAGAGTTATAAAATTAGTAAATAGAGTCTTGACGAGAGGAGCCAAAACCAAGATCAACATTAATTTAATGAAATGATTCTAGTAGCAGAAAATATAGAAAGATTACTTTAAAAAAATATAGTTCTGGGTGTACAAGCCAGTTGAAAGATTCATGTAAACTACTTGATGTGTTGCTGAAACTTGTTCCCTGGCCCATATTGAGAACTAGTTTGACCTTAAATTACTCTCACAGCCGCAATTTAGAAAAGCAGCGGTCATATGAATTGTAGCTCACAGGAACCACACTTACCATGAAACGAGCCACCACAAATAAATTACTTTATGAAAGTGGCGGACGAAACAAGAGGCGCAACGGAAATATTAACAATAATCAGCATCTGAATCTGTTCTCAGCACACGTGAAACAATATTTATAAAGAAAGGGGTAGGTATTCTCAAACTACTGTATTAAAAATAGCATAAGATTTTACTGAACAAAATGCTTTTATTTAGTGTAAGCGCAAGCACGTGGGGGGAACCAATTTAGTTATACAATAAAAACACATCCCATTGAAATTAGCTCACAAGCACTATCATATCTTATGCTAAAATGCCCATAATAGAAATTTAAATTTATCTACACTGAATTGAATTTTAGTTGGGGGAGGATTTACAAATAACAAGCATTCATCCACACACACACGCAATGCAAGTGAAACTTACTCAGAAAACGAATAGAATGCCGTTAAGCGACTTTAATTAAGATTAAAATTAATTAATCAAAATTAATTTACTTAAGATTAAAATTTAGAGAAGGCGGTAGACAGCCGTCTTTCACGACGCACCGGCACACCGTACCGCGCCGACCCATCGCTTGACGCCGACGTCGAGTCAGTGTTGGTGAGATCGGAAGTAATTGTAAAATGTAAACATTCACGGCCGGAAAGGTCAAAATTACTAAAAATTTCCTGGCTGTTATGTCGTGGTCTTATGGATTTATTATAGAAACCCACGTTGCGTCCCCGAATGCGTAGGGCATTTTCAAGGGGGATCGTGGCAATTTTGAATGTCCGATACACACCCTGCCATCAGTAGCGAGCCCAGGTGTGCATCGGACATTCGAAAGTGCCACGATCCCCCTTGAAAATGTCCTACGCAGTCTGGGACGAAGCGTTGGGTTTCCATAATAAATCCATAAGACTACGGCATAATATCCTGGAACATTTTAGTAATAATAGAAAGAAATTACCTTCCACTTCCACACGACTCAGTCTCCATGCCCAGTCAAATCGGCCCTGAGAATTTAATGTTTTGCAAGTCTTCTTATAAATAAAACTAAATTTCATGTGGTAATCCTCTGTGCAATCTGTTTAGTTCTCAAATCAGTCCCTTGAATCAGATTTCCGTGCCAGCCTAGTTCCATAGTTAATCATTATATTTTTATTTCATTTGTGAAGTACGTGAGTCATTAAGGGAGACGTTTGATTTACCACAATCTACATGGATACTCTGCAAGTCACATCAAAGTGCATGGAAGATGGTTAATCGAACCATTTTATGATATTTTTCTATAGTTCCATTCGCTAACTGCTCGCGGGAAAAAGGAACACCTAAATATTTATGTTTTCGATGTCATTTCCCTTATTTTATTATGATGATCATGTCTCCCTGTGTAGGTTATTGGTAACAATATATGTTCGCATTATGAATAAAAAGCCATCTAGATCCCAAAAAGTATATTAATTTATAATGTCGTTTCGGCATCTGATATCATCAGATCTAAAATCCTCTGAATTTGCAAAGTAAAGTTCAGTGTCAGTACCAAAATCTGCCTAGTAGGGGTGTCCCTACTAGCTAGATCAGTGTTCTTCAACCTATTGGTAGCGCGACCAATAGGGGGTCGAAAAGTCATGCTCCTGGGGGGGGGGGGGGGCGGAATCGCGTAACAAGCGGAAATAATTGCACCATAAAACAACTAAGGGTTCAGTAATATAAAAAGTATGCCTAAGTGAAATTTATTTAATCTTAAGTTTACGGAGTTTCTTGTATGACATTAATTATGGATTGAATTGAATAGATCATAGTTTTTTAATACAGCATGTTAATGATAGTGTGGCTTGCGTGCCTCAACAATACAAATAGCCGTACCATAGGTACAACCACAGCGGAGGGGTGTCGGTGGAGAGGCCAGACAAACGTGTGGTTCCTGTAAATGGGCAGCAGCCTAATCAGTAGTTATAGGGACAACAATCTGGCTGATTGAGTGAGATGGCCTTGTAATATCAGCTAACGGGACTGTGCCACACGGTTACTGCGAACGCCTGAAAGCAAAGGGAAACTACAGCCGTTAATTTACCCGAGGACATACAGCGCTACTGTATGAATATATGACGATGGCATCCTCTTGGGTAAAATATTCCAGACGTAAAATAGTCCATTCGGAACTCCGGGCGGAGGCTACTCAGGAGGATGTGATCACCAGGAAATTATTTAGAAAAGTATATAGAGGGGCTCTACAAAAGAAATGAACTTAAAGACAATATTGTAGGAAGGGGGAGGAAATAGATGAAGTATGAGATACTATACTGAGAGAAGAATTTGACAGAGCATTTAAAGACCTAGGTCGAAACAAGGCCCCTGTAGTGGACGAAATTCCCTCAGAACTACTGAAGTCTCTGGAAGATCCAGCCATGACCAAACTATTTCACCCGCTGAGTAAGAAGTATGAGACATGGGAATTACCCGTAATAGTCCCTATTCCAAAGAGAACAGGCAAAGACAGATGTGAAAATTATAGAACCATCACTTTAATAAGTCATGACAGCAAAATTTTAACACTAATTATTTACAGAAGGATGGAAAAGCTGGTATAAGCCGACCTCGGGGAAGATCAGGAGAAATGTAGGAACACGGAAAGTAATCCTCACTTTACGGCTAATCTTAGAGAGTAGATTAAGGAAAGGGAAACCTACGTTTCCAGCTTTTGGATAAAGCTTTTGACAATATTGATTGGAATAGACTCTTTAAATTCTGAAATCAGCAGGAGTAAAATGCAGGATCGGCAGGTTATTTACAACTTATACAAAAACGATACAGCAATTATCAGAGTTGAAGGGCATGAAAGGGATGCAGTGGTTGCGAAGGGAGTAAGACAGTTTTGTAGCCTTTTTCCAGTGTTATTCAAGTTGTACATTGAGCAACCTATAAAAGAAAGCAAGGAGTAATTTGGAGAAGTAATTAAAATTCGGGGGGAAGATATGAAAACATTGCATTTTGCCGATGACATTGAAATTCTGTCAGAGACAGCAAAGGGCCTGGAAGAGCAATTGATCGAAAGACAGTGTTTTGAAAGGTGCATATAAGATGAACATTAAAAAGACCAAAACAAGGGAAATGGAGTGCAGTGTAAGAAAATCAGGCGATGCTGAAGGAATTAGATTAGGTGACGAAAGAATTAAGTGCGACAGGCGGAGGTGATGGTTCTATGATTGTGTTGTGTGCCTGTGTGATTCCGTGAGTGTTCTATTTTCTGAAGAAGGCCATGGCCGATAGCTGAAAGTGTTGTATGTGTGTGTCTTTTGTATGTGCCTGTCGCAGCTCATCGCCATGTCTTTGCGGTGAGTTGTAAACTGTCCTTACTATATTATTAATAGAAACAATAAAGGTGGTAGATGAGTTTTGTTACTTGGACAGTAAATTAACACACGACGGTCGCAGTACAAAGAAAATAAAAAGCAGAATGGCAATGGGAAGAAAGAGTTTTTGAAAAAGAGGAATTTGTTAACATCGAATATTAATTTAAGCGTAAAGAAGTCCTTTCATGGACGATAAGCAGTGCGGGCAGGAAGAGGATAGAGGCTTTTGAAATGCGCTCTTACAGGAGAATGCTGAAGATTAGGTGGGTGGATCACGTAACTTATGAGGAGATACTGAACATCATTGGGGAGAAAAGGATTTTCTGGCATACTCTGACTAAAAGGAGGGATCTATTGGTAGGAGTCATTCTTAGACATCAAGGAATCGTGAATTTAGCATTGGAGGGAAGTGTGTGGGGTAAAAATCGCATAGGGAGACCAAGAGATGAACACAGTAAGCAGATTCAAATGGATGTAGGGTGCCGTTCTTATGAGGAGATGAAGAGGCTTGCTCAGGATAGAGTAGGGTGGAGAACTGTATCAAACCAGTTTCCGAAGTGAAGACCACTACAACAATAACAACTATGATGATGAATAAGCGCAAACCCTGATTACAGTTTTCAGGAACAATCGATGGGTAAAAGATCTTGATACAATGAGCAAATCAGAAAAATTCGAAGAAAAGATCTTCACAAATTGTATATAGAATGGGACGTTCCTTAATGAGCATAATTCGCTTCGGAGTTTTGACTGAAATGCGAAACACTCATTAAACAAAAATATATTTTTCTGTCGGAAATCAAGTAAAAATAGGATAAGTTGGATTGCGGCAGCCAAAATCCATCTGAATGTGCTTACTATATTCCTCTCTTGGTCTCCCTCTTCTATTCACCCCCCCCCCCCCCCCACACACACACACACACTCACAATGATAAATTGACGATACCTCATGTCTAAGAATGTGTCATACCAATCGATGCCTTCTTTTAGTCATGGTGTGCTGAAATTTCCCAATTCTGTTCAGTTGCTTTTTATTAGGTACCTACCTAATCATCAGCATTCTTCCGCAGCACTACATTTCAAAAACCTCTAATCCGTTTCCTGTTTAAACGATTTATCTTTTAAGTTTCACTTCCGTACAAGGCAACACACCACACAAATACCTTCAGAAAAGACTTCATTACACTTAAATTAATATTCGGTATTAGCAAATTTTTCTTTTTAAAAAATCGTTTACTTTCACCTTCACTGTTTCGTTACCTAATCTAATTCCTTCAGCGATGCCTGATTTGCTACGAATGTATTCAATTCCTTTCTTTTTTCTTTTTGCTGTTGTTAATGTTCACCTTATACGCTCCTTTCAACAGTCTGTCAATTCCATTCAGTTACTGTTCTGGGTTATTTCCTGTCTCTGACAGAATTTCAATGACATCAGCAAAACGCAATGTTTTTATTTCTTCACCCTGAACTCTAATTCCTTCTTAAAATTTCTATTTGCTTTCCTTCAAGGTTTGCTCAATGTACAAATTGAATAACATTGGAGGAAGGCTACAACCCTGTCAAACTCCCTTCCCAACCTCTGCATCCATTTCATACGCTTCAACTCTGATAACTGCTGTCTCGTTTTTGTACAAGTTGTAAATAACCCTCCGTTCCATATATCTTAATCCTGCTGATTTCAGAATTTGAAAGAGTGTATTCTAATCGACATTGTCAAAAGCTTTCTCCAAATCTAGAAAATCTAGACATGGACGTATTTCCTCCGAGCATTAGGGGACAACCCACTCGTAGAATTAGCCATGATTCTACCTCCGCTGGTTACTGTGAATGGACTAGTACCTACCACCCATAAAATTTTGTTGTGTAACACTGATTAGTGATAAATGGTGCTATTCGTTTGATATGTATTTTCAGTTAATTACGTCACCTTTAAATTTATCCCAAAGTAATAGAAAATTGACTATAACTTCAAAAAATAGCATTTAGTTTTAGGGAGAAAGTTTTAAAATATCTGCATTTCACGAGTCCCTTCAAAGTTGTACCGCAAACGATTGAGCAGAAGACGTAAATGAGGGTGCGACAGATTAAAGATTTCAAGATGTGGGTGAGGACAGGAAACGAAACAAAACTAATAAGAATTCCAGTTTTGACAGACGAGCTCTGAAGACTCAGCATGAGGTATGTATGATTCATTAAAGGCCTTCTCGTAAATGAATGTATGAAAGCTGAGCCTGACTAAAAAATAGAAAGCAGCGTTTCTCCTTTTTCTTTCCTGTGCGAGTGGCTGTCCTTGTTCTGTCTCATTCTGAACCTTTATGTAATTTATATTCAGTGGTTCTTGTTCTAAAAAGAAATCTGCGTTTAAACGAAACTTTTTTCATTTAACTTTATGTATTACCAGTTTTGGAAAGTCATTGTTGACACATTCGGACATTGATTAGTTTCAATATTACGTCATAATATTGTCATAAAAATTGACATATCATTCTTTTGTATTTCACATACCTACGTACAAGTGCAAATTGTAACTGGATAGCAGCGCGGGAATGACCGTGTGCTCTAAGACGTCTTTCTGTAGAGTTCGCGTCTGCTCACTGTCGGAGGTTCAAGTCCTCCCTCGCACATGTGTGTGTGTGTGTGTGTGTGTGTGTTACGTCTTTAGCATGAGTTAGTTTAAGTAGTTTGTAAGTCTAGAGACTGGTGACCAGTGCAGTTTGGTCCCATAGCTTTACGAACACTTGAACCTTTTTTGTAATTGGATTGGGCGTAATATTGCTATGTAATATTTCAACCATAGTCCAAAGTTGTCACCTGAGGGTACCAAATAAACCTAAATGAAAGGTTTAACGTAATATTTTGACAGTGATATCAGCGTATCCGCTCACGCACAATTTCATTATGAAGCATGATATAGCAACCCCAAGTTTGAGATATGACAGTCTTTTTTGGTGACAAAGTATTATAAATAAAATAGGTGTTTACATACAGTGTAATAAACCTCACATACTGGCCGAGGGGACTGCGGCGCGCCAGTCACGGTCTGCACGGCCACTACGGTTGGGGGTTCGAATCTCCCCTCGGGCATGGATATTTGTGCCGTCCTTAGTATAAGCTAGATCATAAGTAGTTTGTAAGCTTAGGGATTGATGACCCCATAGTTAAGTCCCATAAGCTATACAAACATTTGAACATTTTTTTTTGAAACATCACTCACTAATCATTACTTTGGCGTTATTTGCTCTAGAATTAGTGTGTGACATTACATGTGAATGGCAGGTTTTGTCAGGCTGTCGGGTTCCCCAGCCGGCCGGCTAACAGTTTGGACCTAGTGAATGGAATACAGGTAGTTAGGGTATTCCTAATCTGATCGGAAACAGGAAACGGTGGTCTTGGCTGAGCGAGGGCGGCTCTCCGAGATTGCAACTAAAACACAATATAGCCATACTAAAAATCCATTAAAATCAGGGGATGACCATACGGCAAATATAATTATATGAATGGATTTAGGAGACTTGGGAGAATCAAACGCCATAATTACAAGTTCAATATCCCTTACAGATAAAAAGCCGACATATTTCAGTGCTATCATAATAGACTTATATTTACAATTATTGATACGTAGTCTTTATCAGTAACAGTTTAAGAAGCAATTGGACAGCATTGCACCATGCAACCTATCTTAAAAAGACGTGCCACGTTATTTCCGTATTCTTTCAATACATTTCTGCTTTCGTTTAGGTAGTAATATTCTTGTGTTAGAACACAAGTAACGTTCGTTACTTAGTAACGTTCTTTTATGTTATAGACTGCCATATTTCATGGCTGACTAAAATAGTAGATATGCAGCAGATAATTTATACATAAAAATTATATGTAGTAATTGTTGACAAGAAATTTTCAAATGTTCAAATCTTTGTAAATCTACCTGACCAAATCTCATGGTCATCAGTCCATAGCTTACAAACTACTTAAACCTAGGTAAACTAACCTACAAAGAACACACACACACACACACACACACACACACACACACACACACACACACACACACCCATACCCCAGGGAGGACTCGAACCTCCACGGCGAGCAACCGCGCGCTCCGCAGAGAGGTGCTTTCGATCGCTCGGCTACTCCACCGCGGCTGTTGACAAGAACTGAATATATTTGCATAAAAAGCCACGATAAATTAAATATTAATTGTGTAACTATATTTCGATGGCGGCAGTATATTTAAACAATGAGACGCCATGCTTAATAGCTACCTGAGGAAAGAGCTTCAGTCTCAACCGGTTTTAGTATTGTTAAATATGTATTCGTTTGTTAAATGTAAACAACATTTGTACGGAGGTAGTCAAAGTATTTAATTCTGTGATATTCAAATGTATAACATTTTGGAAGGGAAATTGTATTTTAAAGATGAGGCGTTAGGATGCGCGGAAGGATACAATTTTGGGAGCAGGTAGAGTACGTTTTCCAACGCTTGGTAAGGGTCTTGTAAGTTGGACGCGGTGGTGAAAGGTTGTGACGCTGAGCGGTCTGAAGCCGCGTTACGAACTTGTGATTTGAAGAGACAGGCATTTGTAGACTTAGAAAATTTAGTCTCTGGTTGAAAAGTGGTAAACTATGGACGTTAGTAGGGCTGTGGAACTGTAGTAGTTCAGCAATCGTGTACTCGTGTGATGAAAAACTGTGTTTTTTTTTAACAAATACTGTAATTAATTGCAGATGAATTTGGAACTGAAATGTTCGATAAACTTTATTACATTACGAGTGCTTATTTGGAACTTATAATTTCTAGTGCGTATGACACAGTTGGGAAAATATTCACTTATTTACCGATATATAAAGTATATGTACAAAAAGTGTAATAAACTCCAAGTATAAAAATTACTTTTTGAATGACTCCCTTCTAAACATTATCTTAGAATCCATTTTGTTGGTTATTTAGAGCTTTTATTTATGTTTGTTTAAATATATTTTTCGCGTCACCATCTGCAGATTGATAGACTAGCTAAGCTACAGATTAATTATTGTTCTTATTTAAACAGTTTGGGTAGCTGTTTAGGGCATAGAAGCTGACATACATAACTCACCCCTATGAACAGAGACAACGAGCCATAAACCTTTTCTACCATGACTTATGTATTGCCCAATTCTTATTGGTGAGTACCTATAGGTAGGTCGCAAGTGCATAAGAATCAGAAAGTATACTTTCCATTCATGGCAAAATATCGGTACATTGACAAGAAGGAGTAGCTATCGATCGACCTATGTTACGTTTACTCTGATGTAGCCTAGTCCTCAAATATACTACATTACATTCAAAGGTCTATGTAAGTTTGGTATAAGCTAATATGTTGATAAATCATCACTTTTTGTTAGGATAAATAGGTTTCATAAGATTTATTACGTCTAGGAATGTATTTGTTGCGTCAGTATGATAGCTTTCTTTAATTCACTGCAAAACTGCAGTCAAGTTAATCAGCAAATGAGCTGGAATTCTGTCATTTCATTTTAGGTTTATCGCCGTATCTGAATATCAATAACGCTACACCCCAGCGGTTGTGCAGCGTAGCTGACCTTTGCTGATAGAACAGTCCACATCAGCACTGTAACAGATCTACAGTGTTCTTCGGCCATAAAAAGTTGTGTGGAAAAACTGGCCGCAGTGCACACATTCCACAGGTTGCGATGAAATATACGATTATTGTGACAGGTATCCGAAATATAAGAAATAATGAAATACTTCTGTTAACAAATGAGTTATTATTCACCTTTGTGAGCATATTACAAAAATTACTGCCAAGTCCGTACTAAGGAGAAAACACTGTTCTGCACACACATTCGCTCAGTCTCTCATGCAGTCTTATAAAATTAATCAAATAGTCACCAAATAACCAAACTGTTTGTGTTTCCCAGAAATTTGCTCACTCGATTATCGCGCACTTCAATCACTACTAGAATATTCGGTTTTCAGTGGAAGATTGGACAACGTGCCTTGCGGATTTTAGTTTGTTCATTGTAACACAGTTCACTTATAGAAATCGCAATTTTTCGCCTCTTAAACATACACAAACAATATACAACAGGTTCGCATATATCTTGATTATAAACTTTCAGTTTTATGAGAAATTACAATATACTTTTTTCAGCTTATGTCCGCGTGTCTGTTCCTGTCCGTCACTGTCCTTTAACCCAACTCCTTTTAGCCTGGACCAAGTATGAATCTTCCAGAATATACGCGCGACTTAATTTAATTATCTTTGGCTGGAAACAAAACTATCACTAATCAGCATACCTTGACAACCCGCGCTCCATCAATAGCCAATAAAAATCACTCGTTCTTTCCAGAGCAATAGCCACATGGAATAAATTGTAAAATTATCTCCTAGAATTTTAATTTCACATTCACACTTCATTCACTCCAGTAATTAACACACATAAATCAGTAACAGTTAATAAAATACATAATATTTACTAAAATGATGTTTTTTCAAACTGAAATCTACATTTTTATTCATTACATTTAGAAATTCCATACGCTAGTGTCATCTGATGAGTGCTGAAGCAACTATCTGCAGCGTAGCTAATATACAAGCCGTCTGGCGTATCAGATTGCTAGCTTCCGATATGAGAGAGATGTGAGGCGCTACGCCTCAGTGAGTTACTTAGCATGTAAGCGCACCAAGTCAATTTGTCTGTTTATTTAACAATTTTGGTAGCAAAGATCCATCTTTAGGGTTTAAGGTTAGATATTATCGGAATTTTCTTTTTTTGTCTTTTTTTTTCTTTTTTTTCGGTACTGCATCGGATCACACGCCAATGTCACCATAGTACCAGTTGAAGTGTTTTTTATAATAATTTTTTGTTTTGTTTTTATTTAGGGGAAAGGGTTGGGCAAATTTATACATTTTATTTTTTTATACTATAATTTGTTTTAAAACGAAATTTGAAAATTTACCCCATCACAGGCACCAATTTTAGGTAATGTTGAACGAACAGCAGTTTAGGCTAACTCCAATATTTAGAAAATTACTCGCCAATAAAGACCTTTGTGGTACTTGCCCCAAGGTACAACCTATGGTTTCACCTTGGGACAGTGGTGGTTTTATCTTGGGACATAGTGATGTATTTCAATTTCTTAGTTTCATGAATGAAAAAATCGTTTTGGAGTCAGGTAGTAAATGTTTTAGTCCAAATACAAAAGTTATTTTACCTTACAACAAGAGATGGTGAGAATGAAATATTAAATGAATGAAACCCACGACACACCACTGGAGCTGGTAGTTCTTTCGCTATATTACTGCGATTAACAGTGCTGATGTTCTCAACATTAGGGAATACAGAATGGTCCTTTGCTTTCTTAAGAATTTGACATATCTTGTTCTATGTTTTCTAAAACTACTCCATATAGTACACATGAGATCTGCTACTGATGTTTACTTTTACCAAGACCCAACTACCTTGAGAACAAGAAATTGTTACTTTTCCAGATGGTAGGAAGGATGGTTAATCCTCTTCTTCAGATGACAAATCAAATATGCTACCTCCAGAACTACTGCCAAGCTGGGGAATTTCTTCATCAGAAGAAATGGAAGATGAAAACTACTTTGTCAGATTAGTGGCTTCTTTCTTTGGAAAAAGACTTCTTTTTTCTCCAAATACACAATAACAGAAAACAATATCCTAATCTATAACTAATGGTATCAATGGCTTACTTAAATAATGCCCTACAACATTGTATTTAAGAAATATCAATACTGATACTTTAATTTATATCTTCTAAGGATAGTGGCTAAATTTTACTTTCAAACACAAAAACTTGTAAAACTCCTCCTTAGACCTCAAACATCAACTGAATACAACATGGCCTCTTATTCTCTGAAAATAGGCCTGACAACTGTACTTCAAAGTTCTTAAAGTTACCACTAGAGTGCACTGCCTGTATTAAAACGTGTCCCAAGGTAAAACAGTCGCAATGTACAACCCTTCCCCATACTTATTTCAAATGTTCAAATGTTTGATAAGCTTATGGGACTTAACTACGGTATCATCAGTCCCTAAACTTACAACTACTTACGAACTACCTTATACTAAAGACGGCATAAATATCCATGCCCGAGGGGGCATTCGAACCCCCGACCGTAGTGGCCGTGCAGACCGTGACTGGAGCGCCTGAGTCCACGCGGCCACCGCGGCCGGCCATACTCATTTAAATTTTTTTATTTGTTTTTATTTTTATGGTGTATTCCATATAACGTGTTGCGACGGTGTTTGCTAAATACAGTGCTGGCTTACTAGAAGAACCACAAATAGACGTAACGGTGCGGCGTGGGCAGCGTTTGCGTCAAACGGCGCTCAGACTTTTCCGTCGCCATATAAACCTGGGGGCACCGCCGCTGTTGCTTATATTAGGGAAACGCGGCCACAGACGCAGTTGTCTGCTGACGCACATGCACTGAGAGATAATGGTCGTGCCCCGCTTATTTTCTGCGATGTATCTGGACAAGTTACAACTGAAATCGCTTAACTGCGTAGAGGCCGATGGAGCTAACGGGAGAACATTTCTATTCAACACAGATTATGCAAAGGAGTATTCCTTCCCCCCTATTAACTATCTCGAAGAGAACGACCTATTAACCAATAGTCAACATGGATTCAGGAAGTACCGATCTTGAGAAACACAGCTTGCCCTTTATCCATATTAAGTAATAAGTGCCATCGACAAGGGATCTCAAATCGATTCCATATTTCTGGACGTCCGGAAGGCTTTTGACACTGTTTCTCACAAGCGATTCCTAATGAAATTGCGTTCTTACAGAAGATCGTCCCAATTGTGCGATTGGATTCACGATTTCCTATCATAAAGGACACGGTTCGTAGTAATTGACGGTAAGTCATCGAGTAAAACAGACGTGATATTTGGCGTTCCCCAGGAAAGCATTATAGGTACCCTACTCCTCATTGCGTTTATAAACGATTTAGGAGACAATCTGAATAGCTCCCTTAGACTGTTCGCGGATGAGACTGTCGTTTATCGGTTAATGAAGTCAACAATAAAAAGCAAGTGCAAAGCGATTGAGACAAAATTTTTACATGGTGCGAAAATTGGCAATTAACACTAAATAATGAAAACTGTGAAGTAATACACATGACCACTAAAAGAAAACCGCTGAACTTCAATTACACGATAAGTCAGTCAAACGTTAAGGTCGTCAATTTTACCAAATACCTAGGAGTTACAATTACGAACAACTTAGACTAGAGGGAACACATAGAAAATATTGTGTGGAAGGCGAACCAAAGGTTACGTTTCATTGGCAGAACGCTTCGAAGATGCACCAACTCCACCAAAGAGACTGCCTACATCACACTTGTGCGTCATCTCCTGGAGTACTGTTGCCCCTTGTGGGACCCTCACCAGGTGGGACTGACGGATGACATTGAGAAGGTTCAGAGAAGGGCAGCTCGTTTTGTTGTATCATGTTACAGGGGGGGAAATCGCCACTGAAATTTTGCACGATTTGAGGTGGAAATCATTAAAAGAACGACATTATTCGTTGCAGCAATATCTATTTGCAAAATTTCAATCACCTACTTTTACTTCTGTACGTGGAAATATTTTGCTAGCACCCACCTACAGATGGAGATATGACCATCCCAATAAAATAACAGAAATCAGATCGAAAACGGAAAGATTTAGTTGTTCTTTCTTCCCGCGCGCTATTAGAGAATGGAACGGTAGCGAAAAGTTATGAAAGTGATTAATGAACCTTCTGCCAGGCACTTAAATGTGATTTGCAGAGTATCTATGTACATGTAGATAACAGCAGTATACCGTAGGCCAATAGAGCAGTATAGCTTTCCTAATTATTGAAAGAAAAGGAAGTGATTTCAGTTTTCAAGGAGGGTCGTAGAAATGTATGATGGCGGTCTGCAGTAGAATTTTGGAATGCAATTTATGTTTGTATGTTATAACAGATCTGGAAACCGGAAATCTCCTCTGTAAGAATCAATTTGGGCTCCGAACGCAACCAATGACCGTGTCGAACTCAGCTCACTGTATGTACCACTAGGTCCAGATAACAGTAGACAAAAGACACAGTATTCCAAGAAGAGGCCGTGATTCTTTTTTCTTTTTGTGGGAGAGACGATGCTATACTTAAACAGAAGCAAAGCAAAGCTATAGTAACAAATGAAAATTATTACGAGCAAATGAATACTAAACTTTGGGCATTGAGAAGTAAAATCACTTCAGAATGATTACGTCAAGACCTTTTAGTTAATACTTCAAAGTACTTGACTGTCCGCGACTATTTCCATGTCTAAATGTAAACAAGTCTTCAGCAGTGCCAAGCCCTGTAGTCTGCATGGATATTAAACATTTTAACAGACGACACAAAATAATTACTGTTGCTAGAAGGCGTCATAAAATGGAAACAGAGAGAAGATACGTGATGCCCAATTGCATTTAATTGAACTGTCTTAACAATAATCACCAGCTCTAAAGACCAAGCTATCGATGGGGACATCAAACCATTTCCTGCCTTCCTATTTCAACGACAACAAGTAAATATAGATAATGAAGAGAGAGGTGGGTGCATAGATGTGAAATGAATAAACAGAGATTTTTACTTTGTGTACCATGATGAAACAAAAAATCTTGACAACGATACATTGTTGAACAATTAGACACAAAAGATGGCTTTTAAAAAAAGCAGTGCAACAGTATGAAAATAGGTTGGTAGATTTTCTTGTGTGTGTAATCGGAAGGAGCTAAAGGCCTGAGGAACAGATGCATGTGTAGGACAATTGGGAGAGCAATGAGTGATCATAAGAAAAATTAACTTTTGATGTCCAACAAATGACGTCGTTATTACCGTAAATATTGTTGTTGTTGTAAACTTTAGTCCGAAGACTGGGGTGATGAAGCACTCCACCCTACTTTATCCTGAACAAGCCTCTACAACGAAAGTTAATTTTAATACGTTTACTGTACTCGTCTCTTGGTCTCCCTCTGCGATTTTTACGCAACACACTTCCTTCCAATGCTAAATTCATGATTCTTTCTAGTCTAAGAATGTGTTCTAACAATCTATTTCTTCTTTTAATCAAGCTATGCAAAAAATTCCTATTCTCCCTAATTCTGTTCAGTATCTTCTCATTAGTTACTCAAGATACCCACCTAATCTTCAGCATTCTTCTGTAGCACCACATTCCAAACCTTCTATCCTCGTCCTTTCAGAACTGTTTATAGTCCATGTTTCACTCCCGTACAAGGCAACACTCTACACAAATGCTTAGAGGAAGGACTTCCTTACGCTTAAATTAATATTCGACTTTGAAAAATTACTATATTCTAAAAGTTATTTTCTTTCCATTGGCATTCTGCATTTTATATCCTCTGTACTGCGACCATCATATGTTATTTTACTGCCAAAGTAAGAAACTCATCTAACACCTTTATTATTTCCTTACCCAAACTAATTCCTTCAAGATCGCCTGATTTCCTTAGACTGCAATCCTTTACCCTTAGTTTGCTCATGTTAATGTTTATCTTACATGCTCCTTTCAGTACTATCCATTCCGTTCCATTTCTCTTCGAAATCTATTGCTGTGCCTGACAGAATAACTATGTCATCGGCAAAACTCAATGTCTGGTTTCTGTACAAGTTGTAAATAACCTTCCGTTCGCAATATTTTACCACAGCTGACTTCAGAATTTGAAAGTGTATTCGAATCAACACTATCAAAAGCTTTCTCTAAATCGACAGAAGCGGGAAATGTAGGTTTGCCTTTCCTTAATCTACCTTCTAAGTCAGTATTGCCTACATATCACCTGAACCGAAATTGATGTTCCCAGAGGTTAACTTCCACCAGTTCTCCCATCCTTCCGTAAATAATTCGTGTTTTAATACTGCATCCATGCCTCATTAAACTGATGGTTCTGTAATTTCCACACCTGTCTGCGTCTGCTTCCTTTGAATTGGGGATTATTGTATTTTTCTTAAAGTCTGAGGGTATTTCGCCTGTCTCATACATCTTACGCACCAGGTGAAATAGTTATGTCATGGCTGGCTCTCCCAGAGACTTCAGTAGTTCTGAGGGAATGTCATATACTCCAGGGGCCTTGTTTTGACTTAGGTCTTTCAGTGCTCTATGTAATTCATCTCTCAGTATAGTATCAACTCCTATTTAATTTCATCTACTTTCATCGTCATCGTCCCTTCCTACAATATTGTCTCGCATTTCCTTTGTAGAATCCTTCAATATATAATATATATTCTCTTTTCGCCTCCAGCTATCCTTCTTTACTCAGAGCTGGATTTCCATTTGAGTTCTTGTCTCCCAAGGTGTCTTTTATTTGTTGTAGGCGGTATCTATTTTTCCCCTGGTTATACATTCTTCTACAGAATTGAATCTGCCTTCTAGCCGCCCCTGCTTAACCACTTTTCACTTCCTATCAATCTCATTTCCGTCTATACTCAATATTACCTGCTTCATTTACTACATTTTTATATCGCTTTCTCTCATCAATTAAATTTAGTATTTCCTGTAAGACCCAAGGATGTTTGTAGCTCTTGCCTTCCCACCTATTTTAACCTTTGTGGCCTTCACGATTTCATCTCTCAAAACTACCTATTCCTCTTCTAATGTTTTATTTTCCTCTGTTTCTGTCAATTGTTGCCTAATGCTCCCTCTGAAATTCTCAAGATCTTCTGATTCATTCAATTTATCCAGTCGCTCCTCCTTACTCTCCTACCTTTGTTCAGTTTTTTTCTTTCAGTCTACAGTTCATGACAAAAAAGATTATTATTATTATTATAATTATAAGTCTATATTACCAGAAAACGCACTGAAAATAAAAATGAAATACGATCTGATGAACAGATGACATTCAGATGGTATGATCCACATCATGTTCTCTATCTAGACGTACCTTTAAAACACATAACTAGACCTGCCTTCTGGCCAAACATTCCTAGCACTTGTGGAACAAATGCACGCTAAAATACAGACACGCGCGCTCGCACTCCTTATCGGAAATCACAGATTTGTGTATGTCTAGCAACTTTTTCACCACGAGTCTCGGTGCCTGATTCCTTAATGAGCAGCAGGTTTGACCAGCTGACGTTCGCAACTAATGGGGAGATTCAGGCTGGAGCGAATCTCTCTAGGAACACGACATCATTAGTTCCGAATAAGCACTCACTTTGTCTAGGGAATCTTGCGTAAACGTGAATAACTGCTGCTGCGGATAGGAAATGGTTTGGCCTCGTTAGGGATCTCGAAAACCCAGTTCGACTGTACCTGTTACGAGAGAGCAACAACTGTCTCATTAGTTGCCATCGGCCCCCGTCGCCTGATCGAATGAAATCAAAACACATTAAGCAGCAGCAGGCAGGATCGTTGAAATACTCAAATGGAATCAATTCTGCTTAAAATGTTCGCTCTAACGTAAATTATAACACTGTTTCTTGGTGTTTCAGTAGTAAAAAAATAGTAGCAGACAAAAATACTTGTAATATTAAATTTTAAATTATGTAAAGCATGCGTTTTATGTCCAGGGACCACTTTGGTGACTTATTTGTGAGCAGACAGCACAAAGTCCGAGAAAAATGAACTATGTTACTTTGAAAATAAATTTTAATCAAAACTCTTAAGGTATTACAGAACTTATAAGTAATAAGCGTTAACAGCAACATTATATAATAAATCACAGAATGTTTTAGTAGAAAATTATATTTGAATTGCATTTATGTGATTCTTGCTTTCTTTCATCTTCTGTTGAAGTTTCGTTAATCTAGTCTTCGATACTGTTGCTTAAAGCTATATGCATGTGAGCATGTCCTTTCACTCGATGTCAGTGTTTAAAGTAACCAGCGCCACAAGAAACCCATTTTCATATCAGTAACCTGTGAAGAGAAGCTTAAGGTAGCCCAAGACTACAATAAAACTATTAAATTTCATGATATCAAAAGCGTTCCTGCTGTTTCAGTCAATTCGGGGTTTAATGAACATTGTCAGTAGAGTCCAACCGAAACATGTAACCGAATATTATGCTCCTGTTCTAGTTTCTTCCGAAACCGAAACAGTAATACTGCAGACTGCTAACGAAGATACGAGCTTATGGAATAGGTTCACAGATTCATGACTGGCTGGAAGACTTTCTAAGTAACAGAACGCTGTACGTTGTTCTCGACGGCGAGTGTTCATCAGAGACGAGTATATCGTCAGGCGAGCGCCAGGGGAGTGTATTAGGACTGTTATTATATTCTATCTATATAAATGATCTGATGGACAGCGTAAGTTGTAATTTGCGGCTGTTTGCTGATGATCCTATGGTGTATGGGAGGGTGTCGTCTTTAACTGACTGTAATAGCATACAGGATTACTTAGACAAAATTTCTAGTTGGTGCGAAGAATGGCAGCTAGCTGTCAATGTAGAAAAATGTAAGGTGATGCACATGAGTAGGAAAAACAATCCCATACTGTTCGAATATAGCATTAGTAGTGAGCTTCTTGATGCTGTCGCGTCGTTCACATATCTAGGCGTAATATTGCAGAGCGATATGAAATGGTACGAACATTTAAGGACAGTTGTGAATAAGGCGGACAGCCGACTTCGGTTTATTGGGAGAATTTTGGGACGATGTACTTCATCTGTAAAGGACACCGCGTATAAAACGCTTGTACGACCACGTCTTGAGTATTGATCAAGTGTTTAGGACCCGCAGCAGATCAGTTTAAAGGAAGACATAGAGGCGTTTCAGAGACGAGCAGCTAGGTTTGTTACTGGTAGGTTCTACCACTGCGCGAGTGTCACGGAAATGCTCCGGCAGCTCAATTGGGGGTCGCTGGAGGAAAGATGGCGTTCTTTTCGTGAATTTCTGTTGAGGAAATTTAGAGGGCCGGAATTTGAAGCTGAGTGTAGTACAATCTTGCTGCCATCTACTTATATTTCGCGTAGTGATCACAAAGACAAGATAAGAGAAATTACGGCTCGTACGGAGGCATATAGCCATTCTTTTTTTCCCTTGTTCTATTTGGGAGTGGAATAGAAAAGAAAACGCCTAGTAGTGGTACAGTGTACCCTCCGCCACGCACCTTACGGTGGATTGCGGAGTATGTAAGTAGATGTAGAACTTGGGTGATTAAGTTAAAATTTCTGTATATTTACGTTACACCACTCACTAGTTTTTTTCACATTCTTCAATATCCCCTCCTGTAGTAAGCCTTCTTGAGTGTGTTTAAGCCGAAACAGGAGTCCGTAGAAGACGACAAAGGAGGCGTACCGATTTATACAAATCGACGGTACCTTTATTAAAGTCCTTCCAAACTGGATTCTTTTCTACTCGTTGTAACATTTTATACCTAAAAAAGAAAAATTAAAGGAAGTTAGACAATAAGTAAACTGAACACGATACAGTGGAGTGTCCATGTGCCATGTGCATGGCATGGGCCTACTGGTGCTAGTGATGAAGTATTAAGAACAAAAACGCCAAGGGAATATAATTTGAAACAAACAACCTAAAGTCACTAAGCAGCACTACATGTAAACTAACAACTACCAAGTATTGCCATTCATGATGCCTTCCAAATAAAGGCGAAATGAATATGGGAATATAAAATTTGTATTATATATTTACATAGGTGGATTACATAAATATGTACATTTTAATTGTCTTTAGGTACACAACAAACATACCAAATAGATAATACGAAATGTCAAAGGCTCAACATGACTACCACAATATAAAATACGCAGAAAGTAATTTGTTTGCTTCCATAAGGAGCCTTTATGATTTTGTTCTTGAGAGCTTTAGCTTTATGTTGCCAGCTTCACTTCCGTTTCTTGTTATCGACAAACAACTTTACATAGCTCCATTTTGGCATTCCTCAATACATAGCAACTTCGGATAAACTCTAGTCGCCGGCCGCGGTGGCCGAGGGGACTGAGGCGCTCCAGTCACGGTCTGCACGGCCACTACGGTCGGGGGTTCGAATTCCCCCTCGGGCATGGATATTTCTGCCGTCCTAGTTCGTAAGTAGTTCATAAGTAGTTTGTAAGTTTAGGAACTGATGACCCCGTAGTTAAGTCCCATAGACTATACAAACATTTGAACATTTGAAACTCTAGTCTCCGATACCGCTTTGACGAATGACGTCATACATAATCGAGAGGTACTACGATCACATGTTTACCACAATACGGTATCGGTAGTTACATTTTACCTAAATAGGTCAAATCTAGTAAATGATATCACAGCACGGTATCGGTAGTTAGATTTCACCTGAATAGGTCAAATCTACTTAGTGATACCACGTCTTCAAAATACATTTAATAATTAGGTAATTATAAAGAAAGCTTGCACTCGAAGTTGTACGGCCTGATATTATATATTTATCTGGAACATACAACTGTAAATCGATTGAGTGTTTCTGAACCGGAGATTCTAGCGCTACGCGCCCTCACGTCCTAATAAAGAAGTCTTGTTTAACTTATACCTAACCGTCTTAGGGCTACGCTACAGATAACTTTTTTTAAAGTGAAAGTTAGGGTGTCTTCAAAAACATCATACACGCAAACAGTGAGTACCGGTATTGAAAGCACATGCGGGACGGAATGACGTAAAACATGACGTAATTGGTCAAAGCGGTATCGGAGAATAGATTTGACCCACAGCTTCATTGAGTGCTGTAGAAAGTATTTCGAGTAACAGTACGATTGTTGTTAGTAAATATTTACGCAAACTGAACAGGAAAAGGTGTATGCCACATGATCAATGTTTCATAAGCCCATATTAATTACTTAAAATGAAAAAAAAAAACTCCTACCTTTCAAGGAAACTCATCAATAAAAGTTTACAGCAAAACAATACGGTAATCCGTTCCATTACGTACAATACTGAAGAAGTTAAATTGTTACTAACATGGTATAAGAATATCACTATTAGATTCGATGCGTAATCTGCGCTTAACTACAAAATCCGCACAATTTTTACGCTGAAGGAGAGACTCCTAGCAGTTACACGGCGCACCGTCAACTGAGGTAAAGCGTTATTATTCACTGAATCCATCCATCAGTAAATGCAAGAAAGCTAATTTCGGCCAAGTCGAAGATTAGGCTGATTTTGGACGAAACTGAAACTACGGCCGAAACCAATATTTTGGCCGAAACTGGCCGCAGCTGATACCGAATATTCGGTCGGTTCTTAACTGTCAGTATTCATAGAGAAATTAATATCTCTCAGATGCTGCCCATTACATTCTGCCGCGGCCGATGAGCCTCGCGTACTGGGGCGCCATTCTGCGGTACACGCGGCCGTTCGCCGTCGGGGAACATTTGAACATTTCAATATGTAGAGCTATTGATTAACATCCCGGATACGGCCAGTAGAACTGAGAGTGAGATCTTCGCCTATTCGCCTGTAAAACTGTAAAAGATAGAGAGTAAATGGATAAAATGTATCAAAAGAACAAGAAGCACAAACGAAAACAGAAGATGAAAGCAGAGTAGAAACACGTTGAGAAAAAACAGGAAGCCTTACCTGAGATCAGAACATATTGTTTCTATCGACTTAATATCTATAACAACTTGATTGGTTTCGTTTTTATGTATGCGATCGCAAATGATTTGGAAACTATCTGAGGAAACAACACTCGGATTTATTGGCTGAAACGTTTCCAGACGAGAAGGTATGCAATTTTTTAAAGAGTATGTCATAATTGTTATAATATTCTATGTGAGGGAAAGATGCCAGATCTGTCCCGTTTCAGTTATTTCGTATACCTGTTAAGATATCTCTATCATTTGAACTATTTCCGACAACTCAAGTCGTTTATACAAGTTTTTATAGCATTGGGTGGCCAATTTCTGTAATTTTGGCAAAGTTAAGCTGAACACCATGTAAAAAAGTTACGGAAAGAAAAATTAGTAAAATCTCTGTTTTCCAATTCACGAAAGGTGGGTGAAACAGTGCATATGGAGTACATGATATGGCTACATTTACAGATCGGTAGTTCAAAGAGTACTAGGTACAAGTTTCAAAACAAAACGCAAAACGCAGTCCCGGAATCTGGGATACATTGGATCATACAGGTGGCGAGTACTGTATTGGGATACATTGTTTCACAGCTTTTCGATCTTTTCACGTCGTTCTGCAAGAATTGTGGGTTAACAAATTTCACCTGTAAGCTGTCAGCCCATCAATCCCACACCTTTTCGAGTGGAGACAAGTCCAGGAATCTTCCTGGTAAGAAACGTTGTTGCTCGTCTTGCACAGTACGTTGAGTTTCACGCACATTGTGTAGGCGAGAATTATGTTTTTGGAAAAATAATTTCGTAGGCGGTTGTTACCGTAATTACCTTGAGCAGGATCATTATCAGCCAAAGAATTCGTTACTGAGTACCGAATACATACGGTTTACTATAGCTCTATATTAGACTGAGCGTAATGGGTGTAAACATTCCCTACTGAAAGCTACAAACAAATGGCGCTGCAACAACCATATCACTATGCCGTCTGTTAGCGAACGATGTTGTAACTATCTATTACTCCACTCTTGACTGGCCTGGCGCAGCAACAGTAAATCCATTTTTGTAATAATGACAGTCTCTGTTACTAACTGATACTGTTTATTAACGCGTTTCGCGCTATTGGCGCGTCATCAGAATACTGTAACAAGATAAATTATATAAACAAATTACGACAGTTTTGGGGCGCGAACCTATCCACACGAACTCCAGTAACTGAATCCATCTGCATTCATGCACATATAGATCGTATAATTTTAAATGCTTCTTCAGTGCTTTTATATAATTGTTTCGCACTTCACACCACTATGATCATTTCTTTTTAACCCCTTTATGGTGCCCTTGATACTCTACAACAAAGACATACTCTTCACTTCTAGCTTTTTCCGACAGTTTCGGTCGATTTTCTCTTTCAAGTCATAGCCGCTCACACGAGGTACGCAGGCGCTTACCAGCGCCCCCTCCCGGCGCTTCGTATCGGCCGCAACTCTTCGCACCACTTTGCCCTCAGCCGTCCGCGCACCAGCACCTGTCTGGCTAACGCAGTGCATGTAATGTGTTCCAAATGTGAACGCGGACCTATACACTGCCGTGCTGTTTATGTGTTGAGTTACTTCTACCTCACCGACTGTATCCACCGACGACAACAATTTTCATGTTCGCCTTTACTTACTTCGCTGTTGTTTCAGGATCTCCTTTCATGTTGACGTTTGACGCGGGATATGCCCAAGCCTTTGTTTTATTTTTGACTAATGATGTTTACCATCGTGTATCTTACTAAGGAATGCAATCTTGCTGACCGTTAGGTGGGTCCCGACTCCCCTATTTGGTTTGATTTTTTTTTAAACTGTGGATAGGTTCGCGCCCCAAAATTGTCGTGCTTTGTTTATATAATTTCTCTTGTTACAGCATTCTGATGACGCACCAAAAGCGCGAAACGCGTTAATAAACAGTATCGATTTGCAACAGAGACTGTCATTATTACAAAGACGTAACTATCATCAGCGTATCTACTATTCCGAAGATGACATCTTAGGTCATCAGAGCTAAATGGACACAGCCCGTACTGTTTTTCTGTTTCACCTGCTACGCGGGTGGCTTGCAGAGCGTTCCCCCCGCTAGGCGGGCAGTGGCAACGCCACCTAGACGGAAGGCCTGTGCGCCGCCTTCGAAAGGCATGCTGGGTATACCAAGAGTAGTCATAACAATGCAAGCGAGTTGTGTAGCGTGTGACGAGTTTGAAAAGACGTGAATGTTACACATTGTGACTGTTTTCTACTTTTATAACGCTATTTATGTGGCTTGTTGGGTGTTAAACGCATAGCATTTTGTTAGTAGCAGACAAATGCCCTACAGATGTTGTGTGACCGGCCGTAAAGGAAACTATCCGACAGGCCCAAAAGTGCAAGTTTTTCTTTTCCAAAAGAAGAAGAATTGTTAGAATAATGGAGACGAGCCATCCCACGGGAAAACTTGATCATCAACAACTTTTACCCTGAAGTCTTCTAAGGAATAACAGAACTAAACGCAACCTTCTTAGGGAGATCGTTTTATTAATGATTAACAGCACTACCCGTGGGGGTGTTATTACTATCTCAACTTAGCTGCTCGCAGTAATTTAAGAAGGAATTTTGTTCAGCAAATTTAAATGTTTAATTAGGATTGTTGTGTGTTTAAAACTGGATGAGTGGTAGGCCTAAGTGAGTGTGTTCCACTACCACAAATTGTAATGCATTTTTACCTTGACACAGTTTAATTTCGTGATTCCAGTTTTGGACGTGTGGATAGTTCGATTTGGTTTGTCTGTATAGTTTTCTTAAATTTTCCTTGCCATCATGTTTTTTAATGAAGATGTAATCCTTCTTGTTAGGTACATCTTCATTAAAACAACATAATGGCAAGTCAATGCATGTTCATGAAAGATACAGTATATATATATATATATATATATATATATATATATATATATATATATATATATATATATAAAGGTACCCAGCAAACCTGTGGATAGGGAAATCAATACTAGAACTTTTTTAATATGAAATTTGCCTTTGAAAATAAGACACTAGGTCTAAATTATATTTATTCAGCATGAAATGCAACTTACATATTTAGTTTTTTTTGTCTTGTCTCGTTTACTACATTTTTAAAATAATAATTTCGTTATTGCGAAGGTGCAAAAAAAAAAAAAAAAAAAAAAAAAAAACCTTCAACAGCTTATGGCTCGAATTAAAGTATATGGTTGATTTCCCATAGGAATGACCCTAATGTTTTCATTTTTTACGAGCCAATTTGTCAATTTGGCCGGCTTGATTAAACCACCTGTCTCATCGAAAGTTCTGGACTTTCTGTATCAAAACAGGTAGGTTCAGGGTATTAGCATATAAATTAACTGGAAAAAAAGAGTGAATTTATTGAAAAACAGTTCTGTACTGCAATAGAAGTACATTGTTCAGTCAGAATAAGGCTTTCCAGTAGAAACCGCTCTTGGGCGAAGACTTGTTATGACTACTCTTGGCAGGGGCGCTGCTCAGCGCACAGGCCTTCCGTGTAGGTGGCGTTGGCAGTGGGCGCGCTCCATTGGCATTCGGCGGTCGGCGCGGCTGCCGCGGGCGCCCGCGCTCTCGGCCCGCGCTGTCACCGCGCGCTGTCTCGCCTGCCCGCTCCGGACACCGGCCCTCATATGCAGACGCGCCCAGCCGCCGACACGTGACGCGCCTGCGGGAACGCTCGCTTAGGGACGCCACCGCGGCGCGGCTATCACAACTGCCTTACCGCGGGCCGGGTCATCGGAATCTTCCGCGACTCTGCCGACACCAATAGCCCCGAGTGATTCCGCTCCAAGGTGATCGCAAGGGCCAGCTCCCAAACACGGCCACTATGATAGTACCAGTTTCTTTATGAACTCTGATATCATTAACAAACAACTCTTTAAATGACCGTGACTTCGTACGCGCAGTCAACTAGTACCAACTCACAGTAAGTGCCTCTTCAAAGAACTGGGTATATGAACTACTGCCTCTCAGTATATTTATTCCTTAATTAAATTTGTCATGAATAATATATCACTTTTCCCAACAAACAGCTCAGTTCATACAGACAATACTAGGAATAAAAATGATCTACACAAGGACTTAAAAGCACTTACTTTAGTTCAAAAAGATGTCAGCTACACATGAACACACATTTTCAATAATTTACCATCAAGTATAAAAAATTTAGCTACAAATAAAGATCAGTTTAAGAGGAACCTAAAAGACTTTCTAAGAATGTGTCCTACCAATCTATCCCTTCTTTTAGTCAAGATATGCCAGAAATTTCTTTTCTTCCCAATTCTGTTCAGTACCTCCTCATTAGTTACGCGATCCACCCACCTAATCTTCAGCATTCTTCTGTAGCACCATATTTCAAAAGCCTCAATCCTCTTCCTGTCCGCACTGTTTATCGTCCATGTCTCACTCCCATACAAGGCAACACTCCATACAAATGCCTTCAGAAAGGAATTCCTTAGGCTTAAGTCAATATTCGATGTTAACAAATTTCTCTTTTTCAAGAACGCTTTTCTACCCATTGCCATTCTGCATTTTATATCCTCTGTACTGCGACCATCATTTGTTATTTTACTGCCCAAGTAACAAAACTCATCTCCCTCCTTTATTGCTTCGTTTCCCAATCTAATTCCTTCAGCATCACCTGATTTTCTTACACTGCACTCCATTACCCTAGTTTTGCTCTTGATAATGTTCATCTTATATGCACCTTTCAGCACACTGTCCATTCCGTTCAATTGCTCTTCCAGGTCCTTTGCTGTATCTGACAGAATTACTAATTATTTTTGTATTTGTATTATTAATATTATCTATTATTCAACTTGTAAATTTTGTTTCTTGCCATGTTCCACATCCACGAGGATCCCCTCAACATGGATCTACGGAACGAATAACTAATCTAATCTAATCTAATTATCACCTAAGCAACAAGCTGGCCAACAAAGACCTCACGATTCATTTTGAATGAAAGGTGCTGAGACATAACAGAAACCCTAAATATCTAGGGGTAACATTTCATAGAACGCTCAGTTACAAGCAACACCTAGCAAAAACAGCTGCCAAAATTAAAACCCTGAACAACATCCTACAAAAACTCTGTGGCACTTCTTGGGGATCATCTGCATCCACTCTCCGTACTTCAGCTCTGGGTCTTGTATACCCAGTTGCGGAATATTGCTCCCCAGCTTGGTTAAACAGCTCACACACTAAACGCGTGGACGCTCAGCTCAATCATACCATGCGTCTTATAACTGGCACAATTAGGCCCACACCGACTTTCTGGTTACCCATACTAAGCCCCATAAATCCTCCAATGTGCTAGTATCCGAGTACAAAAAGCAAAAGAATCCCCACATTTCTGGGCATGAAGACATACCAAGCATAAGAAAAGCAACGCTTCGCTCTCGTCATCCACCCCTTGAGACTGCAAGAACTTTAGTTACCAACAGCTTTAATACCGATGACTGCTGGAGACAAACATGGCAGATTAATGCAACACCAGAACAACTGAAGATGCCTTGCATATCAATCAAGCCGCATGGCTTTGATTTACCGCGCAAAGATTGGTCAGCATTTAACAGAGTAAGAAGCAACACTGGAATGTGTGCAGACCTTATGTACAAGTGGAAGAAAATAGCTTCTCCAAGCTGTGACTGTTGCGCTGGAAAGCAGACTGTCTACCATATGGTTCAAGAATGTCCCCTGAGAGCTTTCGCTGGCGACCAAACAGAGTTCCTGATGGTTACGGAGGGATCACTGGACTATACTCATGGACTTGATATTAGTTTCTAGGTTGTTACACGTGTAATATTATATGTATCTTTGATTATTAAAACATCAAATAACTGTAAATTTTGTGATGTTGCCATACGCTAAATAAAATAAACTGACGATAATTTTAGTTTTCAAATTATTCATATTAAATTTCTTGACTTTAATATTTAAAATATTATTTATTATTGATACATAAAATTGCTTACATTTTCAATGTTTTTGTTTTACACGGTATAACGAGAGGTGACAAATGTTGTTTTTACAGGATTGCTTATTTATTCATAAATCATACTTTTTTCTGTAACAAGGAAGTACTGATATTGATTGTTTCTACTGTCGGTTCTTGGTGAAACATTTCAGATAATGACAATATCACTAAGAACAGGCAAGAAGCAAGGTCTTTTACTATAAACTGTTCAATTTTTTTAGGTACAATAATGATCAGTCATTTCATTAATAGTTAATATCATTAAACACAAAATTAGTAAAATAGATAATTGCAAGTGTAATAGTTCCTAAACTGCAAGGTAAAAGTATTTTCTTCTAATGTTAAAATCGATAAGCAGAGACCTGTACTATCATAATGGTGTCTTCACTGGTGTAACAACTTTGGAATCAGTAAAGTACTCGAAAATGGGCTCATAACCCGAAACATAGGTCGTAAAAATAAAGTTTTGTGAAACAAGGCAATAACAAGTATTCAGTTATTTAAATAAGTATTGCTTTACTAGGCTACTCACGTGCAAATTTTGCTTATCTCCTTACTTCGCCGCAACCACATACAGAATTTTTACATATGAAGCCAATGTCTCTAGTTTTGTTATTGTTGCACAATCTAATTTGGCAAGTTTTTCGTTTCGTTCCTTTAGATGTTTCTTCTTCTCCGTCAGCATCAAAGCAGATGAAGCCTGGAGTTGCTGAGGGCGAGAACTTCCGACTGGTACAACGCGTAATAGCCATTATAGGCAAAAATGTATTAAGCTGATCATTGTTGGCTAACAAAAGCGCCAAATAAACCGGATAATTTGCATAGTCGTGAGAAGCGATCAATTGACCACTGTCGGGAACCAAAGTGTAGAAATAGTAAAAATTTTCAGTTACAAAACAAAATTATTAAGGTTATTTAAACATCGTCTAAAACTATTAAAAGTCAGAAAATCACAAGAACATAGTATTTTAAACACCGAAGATATTCTCATCTTAAAATGAAAAAGTGACATTTGACCTCCACCGGGCGTTCTAGTGTTAAGACATTGCAGAAGGCGGCTGGACTTTGAGAAGTACCTACATACAAATCTGCCCTGGTATCACGCAGTCCATACTTCTGTACCTTACATCTCGTTCCGCCCACCCTTTGTATAATATTTTCCATAGAGTGTATGGAAAATCTCGTCCAGCAACTATCTCTTACTACAGTCGACATAATCGACTTGCGAGAGTCAGAAACTGCACTAATATTTGAAATGATTTATTGCCTAAACATCAGTATACAGTTACAAGTGTTTTTGCATTTACATGTTTCGATCCGTCAGAATTTTCTTCGGAATCTTCGTAGTAATGGTCATACCATAGACGAGGCGTGTTGCAGCCGCAACTGCGAAGATTATGAAGATGATCCTGAGGGATCGAAACATATAAATGCAGACAAACACATGCAACTGCAGACCGATATTCAGACCGTAAATCATTTCAAGTAGCTCTTCTTTCAGTGCTAAGATCGGTTCAGCCACTTCTGCTTCTCGCTATTATGATAGGACTATGAATGCATTCTGGAAACATCCCTTAGGCTGTGGCTAAGCCATGTCTCCACCATATCCTTTCTTCCAGAAGTACTAGACTTGCAAGTTTCGCAGGAGGAACTTCTGTGAAGTTTGGAAAGTAGGAGGCGAGGTACTGGCACTATTGAAGTTGGGGGGCACCATGAGTCGTGTCGGAGTAGCTCAGTGGTAGAGCGCTTGCCCGCGAAAGGCAAAGGTCCCAGGTTCGACTCCCGGTCCCGGCACACAATTTTAATCTGCCAGGAAGTTTCATGATAGGACTATGTTCTGTGCTGAGGTGCAGGGACAGGTTGACGGGTTGCAGGCTGACAGGGCTGTCGCCGTTCCTATTGGCGGGACTTCTCCCTTTGCCTGGCAGTGTGACTAGCATACATTGGGTGCCGAGTGGCAGTCAATATTCCCAATTTACTGAACGAACAGAGAGAGAGAGAGAGAGAGAGAGAGAGAGAGAGAGCATGCGTTATGCAACAGTTTCCGTTCATTTGTTTATAAAAAAATAATTCTTATATTACCTTCTTTTGTGATTCAGTTTGCTAAAGTTTTGTTACATGAATTACCAGATTTGTAATTTATACCTCAGTTGCAGTTTTGGTCATTGATCCTATTCATGAACGGCGTCTTCTCTTTAGCGCTGGGCAGAATTACCTAACTACGTAATACACTGCCAAAGACACACCTTTGATTGTGGTTGAACTATTTCTATTAATCTGCACTTCGACTCTGCGTGTAGAAATGTCAGTTCACAGTAAAAAGACAAAAAATTACCTGATTCGTCTGGTCTTCTTATCTGTACTAAAATGTAAATATTTTTGCGGCTTGAGACAGAAAACCGAACTTAATATTTAATTTGATAATGACATTCACTTTTACAGTACTTCCTAATCAGCTATCTTTGTATTCGTGGGTGCATCTCATACGCATATAACGCACTCTTACGTATTAAAAGAATCTACGAAAACTAAAGTCAGTCGGCCAGACCAAACTATGCGGCCGATTTCCTTCATTTTTTATTTTAAACTAACGGTATCCTCCACAGATTTGTCATCAAGTATCAGAATTTGCATAAGTCTCGCCTTCCTGTTTCTATACTCAAACGCGATTTCCTTCTGTATATTTCTTAAGGGGATGTCCTTGCTGTAAACTAGTCAGTTGGTCATGCCGTTCTATACGACATATTTCTTTCATTTTTGCTATAAACGAAAAGTAGTCATTCGCAGATTTGTCATCAAGTATCAGAATTAAGTCTCTCCATCCTTTATTTTTATTCAAACGCGGTATCCTTCTGCCCTGCACGGAATATTTTAATCTGTTTGTTTTACGATATCTTCGGTTCTAATTAAGGTACGCAGTTCTTTTCGACCTAACAACAGTCAGCGGGTCGAGCTCTTTCATTTGCGCTTTTAAACACTTGCATTGATTGATTCTGAAGAAAGCTAAGCGTGAACATTCAAATTTACTTCCAGGTGTTTCCAACTTTTTGTCATTCTACTAAAAATGGAAAGATATTCAACCGCTGATTGGACGTCAAATCTAAGAATTCACGTAACTCCTATTTTTAGTGATTCTATCCAGCATATATTCGGTTATAATTTAGTTACACAATTCGTATTAGCCTAACAACATTCTATGGATTCACCCATTTCATTTGCATCCTTTAACACATTCATAAGTTAATATGGAGATAGTTATGAGTGAACGAACAAACAAAAGTTATAAAGTCAGTCGGCCACGCCACTCTACCAAACCGATTCCCTTTACTTTTTTCTAAATTGCAACTTCTAAATCCATATATTTTTGTATACTTTTCTACTGGCGTGGTCAATAATGGTGCAAAGTATTTGCACGGGTCACCTAGTTAATATTATGACCAGATGCCAAAGGATTGTTATAACTACGTCCCACATAAATCGTAAGGAAGGGAAACTTGTATTGAATTGTCTGCACCTTGTTTTCGTTCTGCGACAATCAAACAAATGACATTTTTTTAACACTTGGTTACTGCACAAATAATAATTTCTATTTTTAATATCATATCTCATTTTCCTTGCATAAAAAAACAATAAATACTTTATGCATTAGACATTTCTGTGACTTTCTCTCGTTTATTCTGCAAGTGAAGCTGCCAGTTTCTTGGAATCAAAGATAAGTGAAAATCAATTTATTTAGGTCGGACATCTTCTGTAGGATGACAGATTGCTCGCGACCGCATTTATTCACCTACAGTTCAGAGTCATCTCTTTTAATTTTGATCCACTATCTGTCTTGGAAACACAATTAATTATGTTGTTAGATAACTACACACAACATTTCTTTGTCACTAAATTCTATTCTTAAATCGTAATTAACTAGATCGTGTTAACAAAACAAACTATTCTCTTTGCAAAAGAATTAAAATTTCATCCCACTATATTTTCTTAAGTATAAGAAACATTACGTTTTCAATCAGATATCACACAAATACATTTATTGTCAGTAACTGATTCATAGTATAACTGATTGTCAGTTAGGCAACACCACTTCACACAAAGAACACACATACGCACATTCCTACATTCGTATACAATTTATTTATTATTCATTTATTTCTGTTTTTCTATTAAACACTTTTTTATAAGTCGCGCAACATCGTGGGATATGGCTGCTCAGCTGCGTGATCATCTTTTGATGGACTGTCCGCTTTTAACCGACTTGCGGCAATCTTTTAATATCCCAGACGCGCTATCATTAGCTTTAGGAGACGACGCCTCTATGGGTAACGTAGTTTTAAGTTTTATCCGCGCTGCTGGTTTTTATGACTCTATCTAACGGTGGGTGCTGTGGCCTGATATCTTAGGCCACCACCAATTCAGCTTTTTACCTTTTAACACCCTTGGGGGTTCTTAGTGTATGCAGTATGACTGGCTCATTCTGTTTTTTCTTTGTGATCGGCCAGCCAAGGTACTCTGCTATCCAGTTTTATTCCTGACTTTCTTTTACCAATTCTGTGTGTCTTCGTTTTAAGTTATCAGTGGTTTGTCCATTGTCAACCTGCCCCTTATGTGCGTGATCATTTTTAGAGCTTTAATTTTTTTTGTCGTTATTGACAGTGGAATCTGAGCTAGTAACAGGGGACTGATGACCTAACTGTTTAGTCCCCTCAAAAAAACCACAACAACAATCATGAAGCGACGGTTCTCCGGGTTGCGCTGCCGTAACAACTCATACGATCAAAGATCATCCACTGCGCTCATTATGACACACACTTTGACGACCTTGGAATGAAACTCACACCAGCTACGTACCATCTCTTTGTTCATCATGTTATGCCTCTAGTACGGATCCAACTGACGATGAATCTCGAAGAGCGCAGTGTTTTGTGCATTGTGTTGTGGTCTTCAGTCCGAAAACTGGACTGGAGCAGATCTCCACGCTACATTGCCCTGTGCAGGCCTCTTCATCTCCGAATAGGAACCGCAACATTTATCCTTTTGAATCCCCTTACTATATTGTCTCTCAAGTCTCCAACTACAATTTTATCCCACATACTTCCTTCTAATGCTAAGCTGACTTGACGCCTCAGAATGTGCCCTACTAATCTATCTCTTCTCGTAGTCAGGATATGCCAGAAACTCCTTTTTCCCCAGTGCTGTCAAGCACCTCCTCATTAGTTACGTAATATACCCATCTAATCTTCATTATTCTTCTGTCTACCACATTTCTAAAACTTCTATCATATTTTTGTCTAAACTTATCGCCTACGTTCCATTCCCGTACAATGCTGCACTCCAGAGAAATACTTTCATAAAGGACTTCCTAAGGTTTAAATTAATATTAGATGTCAACATATTCTGACTTTTCAGAAACACTTTTTTCCCATAGATATTCTGCGATTTATATCTTCGATACTTCAGCCATCAGTCGTTATTTTGATACACAAATAACAAAACTCATTTACTGTTTTTATTGTCTCATTACCTAATCTTATTGCCTTAGCATCGCCGGATTTTCTTACACTACATTCCACTACTCTTGTTAATATTCACCTTACACCCGCCTTTCAAAACACTGTCCATTTCATTCAACTACTCTTCTAGGTCCGTAGCTCTCTCTGACAGAATTACTATGTCATCTGAAAACTGCAAAGTTTTTATTTCTTCTCCCTGAGCTTTAATTCCTTCTCCAAATTTCTTCTTGCATTCTGCTCAATGTACAGTTTGAATAACATTGGGGAATGGCTACAACCCTGCCTTACTCCCTTCTCAATCACTGCCTCCCTTTCATGCCCTTCGACTCTAATAATTTGCTGTCTTGTTTATGTACAAGTTGAATATAATTATTCGCTCCCTATATTTTATCCTCGCTATCTTCATAGTTTGAAAGAGTGTATTCCAGTCATAAGCTGTCTCCAGATCTATAAAAGCTAGAGACGTAGGTTTGCCTTTCCATAACGTATCTTCTAATATAAGTCGTAATGTGAGTATATTTCTTGAAATGATTTAGTATTCTTTGGTGTGCACACAGAAACAGAAAACTTGTCTTGACCATGAGAAACAAAGTGTGGTTCTTAATATCGATAAGTAACTTGCGTCCAAGAGACCTTCGGCATCGACAGGAAGAAGAGCGGATGCGTAGTGCGCCCGTTGAAAGCGTCATAAAAGACGCACAACGCACCACGGCCACAGCTTAAAGGGATAACTTCCTGCCATATTTCTCCTTCCGCTGTCCATTCTCGTAACAGAAACAGCTGAAAAAGGAAAACCATTTATGATTGTGTATGCCTTCTGTAGTAACAGCAACTGAAGTCATAAGAATAAGCCATTCGGCATACGACGACGTAAAAGAACGAACAGGCACTCATGAACAATGGCGGATGTTGACTGAATCAGTCACGGTCCCGAACAGTATATTATTGTTAGTGCGAGTGTCTTTAAAGCAACTATAAAATATCGAGGACTGCGGATTTCGATCGTTAGAAAATATATGCAGCTTCGAACGCTGCAATTATTTTCGTATAAACGTCAGTTCTGAGCATTGTATTGAAAGTGAGTATTAAGTTCCGCCTGGAGTCACGGTCACCGTACCAGTATCTCCAAATGTTTTCCATGAGTGCCGGTCGATATGGTCAACATCCTCCGTAACAGAAACGTCAGACACTCATAAGGGATCGAGGCTCATCATACGCTACCTCATATGTATTCTTTAACGGAAGTGTTTGCCTTGATCACAAGATATTGTTGTAGAAGCTGGAACATTAAGGAGTAATGGGAGTAGCTCACAAATTGTTTACTTCTTATGATAATAATAGACACAGAAGGTTACACTCTCCAGTGTTGAAAACGGCTGTGATATGAACTCTCAAAAGGGTACAGTTAAGTAGGGAGTGCCAGAGGGTTCCGTTCTGGAGCTACTGATGTTTTTCATATACAGTATATATATATATATATATATATATATATATATATATATATATATATACTGAGCTGGTATATTTTAGAACTGCCTTTTATACTTATATATATATATATATATATATATATAAAAGGCAGTTCTAAAATATTTCTGTTTGTTGGGTGACACTAGCTGGGTAGTAAAGTATGTTGTTGCAGATATTGATGCAGCATTAAATGATGTAGTTAAAAATACGTTAGTGTGTTGTAGAAAATAAACCGATGTTAATTGAAAGTAAGACTCAGTGTGTACAATTTCTAATACACAATTAAACAAAAAATGACTGTTTAAACTACATTGAATAAGTGAGAATGAACAGTTCTGATTTCTAAGCGTTCCACCAATAGTAAGTTGTCGTGAAAAGCCCATGTCCAAGATCTTGTTCAATAACTAAGTTCTGGATTGTTAACCATTAGAAACTTTCCTGAAATAAGTGAGATTTCAGCAGGAAATGTTGCCTAATTTGTATATTTTATTTGACTTATGAAGTGTGGTGTTGGTTATTAGGGTAGTCCCCTGATTCAAAGAGGAAATTTATTATTCAGAAACGGGCGTTTGAGCAACATGTGGGGTACGCTCGCATACCCCTGTTTAGTTGTCGGAGAATTGCAAGTGATGGCCTCTATGAAGTCCTGAAGCAAGCAGCAGTAGATGCGGTCAGATGGCGGAGAGCAGCAATGGATAGGAAGCAATGGAGAGGAAAACGTGTAACGGAGTTCAGTCTACTGGGCTTGATCACGTAGAAGAAGAAGAAGTAGAAGAAGGGAATTCGGACACTGGCCTCTCAATATAACAAGGATTGGAACTTAAATAATGGCAACACTCCTGTGGAGACACTATGCAATGGAATCTACTGTTTTCGCTCATAACACACGACGTTTCATACCTACTTTACCTCCGAGCAAATAGACTCGCCCGTACCACGTCACCGGCGTGCACACAATCGAGGTAAACGCAGTAACGTGTGGAAGCAATGGAGAGGGAAACTTGTAACGGCGTTCAGTCTACTGGGCTTGATCACGTAGAAGAAGAAGAAGTAGAAGAAGGGAATTCGGACACTGGCCTCTCAATATAACAAGGATTGGAACTTAAATAATGGCAACACTCCTGTGGAGACACTATGCAATGGAATCTACTGTTTTCGCTCATAACACACGACGTTTCATACCTACTTTACCTCCGAGCAAATAGATTCGCCCGTACCACGTCACCGGCGTGCACACAATCGAGGTAAACGCAGTAACGTGTGGAAGCAATGGAGAGGGAAACTTGTAACGGCGTTCAGTCTACTGGGCTTGATCACGTAGAAGAAGAAGAAGTAGAAGAAGGGAATTCGGACACTGGCCTCTCAATATAACAAGGATTGGAACTTAAATAATGGCAACACTCCTGTGGAGACACTATGCAATGGAATCTACTGTTGTCGCTCATAACACACGACGTTTCATACCTACTTTACCTCCGAGCAAATAGACTCGCCCGTACCACGTCACCTGCGTGCACACAATCGAGGTAAACGCAGTAACGTGTGAGCTGGCAGTCTAATGTAACGGTATCACAATGTTTTCGAAACAGGGACAACGGAGTTGGATGAATATTGAATGTGTCAGAGGTCTAAAAGGACGACAGGGTCATCAAGGTCAGCAAGAGGCGTGCTGGGAGTCGGCATTGCACAGTGGCACATTAGGGTAAGAGCCTTCAACAAAGGTCGACAAACTGTGGCAGACATACCTCGGGCAGGTCGTCCTAGGTCTCTGAAGAAGAAGTGTATACTGTTGCCGCTTTAGTGGAGGGTCATCGACGACAGACGATTCGTGAGCTAGCCCACGAAACCGCCTTAGCGCATACGACTGTGCTTCGCATCCTGAAGGATCGCCTGGGCATGAGAACCACTGCATCACGATGAGTTCCGCATGAATTGACGGAAATGCAGAAATGGATGCGTTAAGGTCAGATGCTTTGAGCGCGAAGGAGAGGTTTTCTTACGCCGTATCGTAACACTGGATGAGACGCGGGCCACATCGTACGAGTCAAAACTGAAGCGCCAATCCAACTAATGACGTCATTATGTGTTGCCATGAAAGTCTAAAGTGCGTCAGAGCCCTAGCATGCTGAATGTTATGGTTATTTTCGTACCCGAGTGTGATTGAGTTACCCAAACGCATTACGTTCCTCCACGGCAGACCGTCAGTGCACAGTATTACTGTTCTCTTCTGGAGCATCGCCTGCGACCGCTTTGCGAAATAAGCGGCAATACTTTCTGCGAATCCCACTCATCATTTAGCACTACAATACGTGAGCACATACAGCGCAAACTGTGGCTGCTCTGTTCGGTTGATGTGATTGCTAAGTACTGCACCATCCACAATACTCCCCGGACGTACGTCCTCGTGACTTTGATTTAATTCCAAAGATGAAGGAACCACTTAGAGGCATTTGCTTCAGAACTATTCCAGAAATTCGACAGGCAGTAGACCGCTACATTCGCACCAGCAAGAGAACAGGCTCTGCTAACGCTATATTATGCCTTGCACATCGCTGGCGCTGACAGCGTTAGTGACTACTTTGAAGGGCAGTAACACCTGCAAACATGTAACGCTGTTGTATCGAATTTAAATAAATAGTTGCCACTATTTTAAGATCCAACCCTCGTATCTTCTTTAATGTCGATGATTGTTCAAAATCAAATGTTTGTAAAGTTATGGGACCTAACTGCAGTGGTCAACGGTCCGTAGACTTAAAAAATACTTAAAGTATCTTATTCTAAGGACAACACACATACCCGTGCCCAAGGGAGGACTCGAACCTCCGTCGGCGTCAGCCGGACGCTCCGCAGCAAGGCGCCTTACAGCACACAGCCATTCTCACGTGACGTCTGTTGTTTATAATATTCGGTTATTCTCAATAGTGAGCACCTTTCCTTCAGTTAATAGGAGGCAGAAATCGATTCGTTGTTTGCATTCTGCCTCCTTGACCCTTATGCTGAAAAGGTATGCAGTATTCTGCCACATTTGTTTTAGCTGCCACGAGAATTCATAGAGCTTAGTAGTAATCCACGCACTTTCAAGGCTATTCTGAAAAACTTCCTCATGGCTCACTTTTTCTATTCAGTTGAGGAATTCTTGGAAGAATTTAAAAAAGTAATCTGATTTTGTGTTACGTTGTCGGTTTTTTTTTATTTATGCATTAAACTATCGTGTGCTTACGATTGCTTTACGTTTAACTCTATCAATTACTGCAATTTTGTTTCCATCTGACGTACTCACTCGTTTTGTAACCATGGAGACTTGCTTCTCAATTTGGTTCTGCGGAACAGGAAACATACAACTAAATAAAGATCCGGGAGTGTGTACGTGATACTCTGAGCAGTCCTGTGCCTTAAGCTTCGGTTACAAATTAAATACTTCTAGTGCCAATTCCTTTTGAAGTCTTCCATTGTGTGCTTCAGAACAGCACTAAAACTGATAAATGTGTACCTTGTCCCCATAAATTACGTCTTTTTAAGCGGATCTGGAACTTCAAGAAATTAATAGTTACATCACAATAAATTTCATGTTTGAGATGGTTGAAACCTCCGACTTTTTACACATACTCCGCTTCAAATAAATAAATAAGTAAATAAATATCCGAAATGAATAATATGATTAACATGACTGGATAATGAGTATCAGAACACACACGACAAATATCTGAAGACAAAAATTAAGGAAGATTTAGGACACCTGGCTCGGAATGACGAAAACAGCTCTCTTGAACTTGGCTCGCGAAATAAATGACATGATGTCCATTTTAGCGGCTTTACTCGCTACCGAAAATTGTGCAACTGTGAGTACTAGCACATTTGAAAAGGGTAGCCGTTAACACCGGTAGCCATAAATTGAATAAATAATTTCTATACAGCTGATGGCACTTTCTTCCACCTTCAAATTTAATAGCTATAGTACCAATCCATCAATTATGGAGAGAATTATTAGACATATGAAGTTCCTATTCAGGTGACTCGATCATAAGTATTTCTGAAGAAATGAAATGCGCCGTCCGCGGTGGACGAGCGGTCTGCGGCGTGTCAGTCACGATCTACACGGCTGCTGCGGTCGGAGGTTCGAATCCCCCCTCGGGCATGGATATCTATGCCGTCGTTAGTACAAGCTAGTTCATAAGTATGATACTTCCTGGCAGATTAAATTTGAGTGCCGGAACCGGGATTCGAACCTGGGACACTTGCCTTTCGCGGGCAACCGCACTACCGACTGTGCTATCCCGACACGACTCACGATGCCGCCCCACAACTTTACTTCGCCAGTACCTCGCCTCCTACTTTCCAAACTTCACAGAAGCTCTCCTGCAAACCATGCAAGACTAGCACTCCCGGAAGAAAGGATATGGTGGAGACATGGCTTAGCCACAGCCTAAGGGATGTTTCCAGAATGAAACTTTCACTCTGCAGCGGAGTGTGCGCTGATATGAAACTTCCTGGCAGATTAAAATTGTGTGTCGGAACCGGGTAGTGCGCATGCCCGCGAAAGGCAAGGGTCCAGGTTCGAGTCCCGGTTCCGGCACACAATTTTAATCTGCCAGGAAGTTTCATATCAGCGCACACTCCGCTGCAGAGTGAAAGTTTCATTCTAGCTCATAAGTAGTTTGTAAGTTTAGGGACTGATGACCCCGCGGTTAAGTCCCTTAAGCTTAACAAACATTTGAACATTTTTGAATGAACTGCATTTCAGTCAGCTCGGTTCATCTAGTGTGTTGTTACTGAGTAGGCATAAGTACTGATAACATGCTCCATGCCCAGTGGTACAGCAATGCATGCGGCATTTTCTTGGTTTCAAATTGGCATTGAACTCGTCACAGCGCTGACCCGTCGTTTCATATCCCACGCATTTTGATTGGCAATATTGGATGAAGAACGGTCTACCGTAAACCGTTCTGCCGACACCCGACGCACCGCTGAGACCCTTATATTAATTTGGAAACTTAGCGGGGAATAATTGGCCTGGAAGGAACAGCTAATAACATGTTGTGGGGCGGCGGGCGTCCAATTCATTGCGGTGCTTGCCTCTGTGGGACTTTATGTATGTTTTATAACTTTCTTAACGATATATGTCATGGTTCGTGCCCTCTTCCTCCAACTACCATTCTATGTTCGAAGTGTGTTTATTCCGTTTCTGTTCCGGGTTGATTGCAGGTAAATTCGCTAATTACATTGTGTATGCCGTCGTATATCCTGAAGTATGTGTCGCAAGTGGTTCTTAACCCCACAGTGAGTGTTACCTGTTGGTAAGAGACGTGTCCACCAAGTATTTGAAATATTACCCTCACATCGTTCTTGTAGAGAAGTCGAGCTGATCACTAGTCCTGATTTTTGACATGACAGTCTTCACTAGCAGTCTCCTTCACAGCACATGCTCATAAATACCGGCGAATCGCCGGGAGTTCTACTTGAGGCACAGCCTGCATTGAACACACCAACCACCTGTCGGCGCCTCCCAAAACGTGACGTCATTTTTACGTCACACGCTGTACCGAAGACCGCACGAACAGCTATCGACTTTTCACATAACTTGTTGTAAACGTCATATACTAATGTAATGTGTATTGGTTTAAGTCAGTAGTTATCGTATCATAATAAACGTCTTTGTTGGTTAGATTACAGTCTGCTGAAAAGTGACATTATTGGGTATTTTCTTATTTAATGGTAGCATAAAAGCACCTAGTTCTCGGTATAGTAAGTTATCCTGATGTAGTGATTGTCAGCTCTTTCCATTTTATTGTGCTTCCTTCGCCTTCGTGGTATTAAAATACTGCGGGACTTCCTAATAAGGAAATGCCTGTCAATATTCAGAATACAGTGGAGAGTGTTCTCATTCTTTTTCTGATACGAATTCTATAACTTTAGCATTTATTATGATGTTGCTATTAGCAGCGTCTCTTATTCTATCTGCAGTGTCACTGATGTATGTTGAGAATAGAACTGGACACAGTACCCTTTTCTGCAGGCCTTAATAAGTGAGTAATGGATTTAAGCTGAAGTGATAAAAAGTCTAATGTCCTTAATGTAAATAGGCCAGAGAAGTAGGTATTGGGAAGTATTAAAACTTTACTGCCGCGGCGGAGCTATGTTACGATGCGCGACGCCGTTCCCTGTCGGGGGTTCGAATCCTTCCTCGTGCATGGATGTTTGTGCTGTCTTTAGTATGACGTAGTTCATAAGTAATTTGTAAGTTTAGAAGCTGATGACCCCGCAGTTAAGTCCCTTAAGCTTAACAAACATTTGACCATTTGAACAAAACATTATAGTCCGTGTAGACATCAAATTATGATTAAAATGAATATTTCTAACAGTTTATGGAGGAATTTCGGGACTCAAATATATCAAAAATTAAGACTGTGGGATCAACATTAGGATGTATAGATGCCAAACGGCGCTATTAGTGTTCAGAGAGTGAGCTGTATATATTTGAAAATGAATTTAAAGGTTTCCGTCATAGGATCTTGTCAGACCAAAAACTCAGCAAACGTATAATATTTAGAGATAAACTACCAAATATTGGTGACAAGCTAGGATTATCGGCCTAACCACACTACCGGAAATCGCGACTCTTTCGAAAATCAACAGCCAAATATTGAGATAACCAAGGAAGTTCACGCTCGCTGTTTGGGGAGATACTGTATACGTTGTCATTACAGCGTAACCTGCTAAACGTTTCCCTTAGGCTTGTCTCTAAACCTGACCCCAGAAATCATTACATATTTGGAAATATTTGAGAGAAGGAAAAACAGAAATGTGACTGCTGATCATATCACTTCCAGGACTTCCATTCTCCGTTTTGTATCATACCAAAGTCACCAAATCGATGTCGACAGTGCTCTCTTACAGGTAGTATCACGTACTGCATATCATACTACCGTTATATGAATACTAGCTGAAAACCCGGCGTTGCCCGGATACTTATTTATTTATTCCTGCCAATTTTCAGGTATATATTCTTTGTATAAGGGATTGCATGTCTATAGAATCTCTTTGGAATACAATTAGTAGTGAATAAATAATAGTCAAACTTGGTGCGTGATGGGGCGGTTTTTCATTAATGTTACTGCTTTGTAATTTGTTAATCGTAATGCCACACGACATTATTGATTATTATTATTAATCGTAATAGAAAATGCAAGTTCCAATGGAAACTGCAGTCTCTTGAAGCTAGATTTGTGGGATATAATGGGTATCCGTTGAGTGTACTCTGTTTCATTCTGTTCGTTTCCTTGTAGCTCTATGGAAGTAAACTGCTTTCGCTTCCAGCCGGATGGAGCAATTTTCCATGAACGTTACTGTTTACGTGCTCATATCTCATGAACTAGGTGTCGGAATGTGATACAATTTAGAAGCTACATTCAACTATATATGTGTATACTGTCTGTAAAATTTCCTGCTGTTAAAATTTCTAGTGCTCAAATTATAAATTGTAACGTCATATCGAGAGCCGTAGTTTTAATCCATGGACAGCGAAAAAGTAGTAAATGTTCAAATGTTTGTATAGCTTATGGGACTTAACTACGGGGTCATCAGTCCCTAAACTTACAAACTACTTATGAACTAACTAAGACTAAGGACGGCACAAATATCCATGCCCGAGGGGGGATTCGAAACCCCGACTGTAGTGGCCGTGCAGACCGTGACTAGAGCGCCTCAGTCCCCTCGGCCACCGCGGCCAGCGAAAAAGTAGTAAGCGAGGTACTTTTTTCCTTTCATCAAAAGTTTAATAAAGGTATGAAATTATGTTTAAAGTTTATTGCAAGTCGCTAAGTACTCTCATTCTCATACAGTGTATTTCGAAATTCTCTCCGCATTATATGGGATTTCTTGCGATTTCTAGTGGCTATGACGTAATATCTTTTGAACTATGTGGCGTATGTGATTCTTAACCATGCAGAAATTGTTACCTCACGGTAAGGAATGTGTGTACCAATTGAAATCGGTCCAATGATTTAGGAGAAAACGAGTAGCATTGTCGCAAAATGCAGCATTTTTCGCGCATCTCATTGTTTATGACGTCATATGTCGTGAACTATATATTGTATTTGATTCTTACACTTACGGCGACCGTCCTCGTGGATTGAAGCTGACGAGTACAAAATTTCATAAAGATTGGAACAAAACTGTAGATTTGTATGCAACACGTACTAACATACGGACAAACTGCTTTATGTATTAGAAGAAAGGTCCATAATGTGTTAAGAATAATCAACTCCTACAATATTTTACAAACGGTAAGATTTAAAGACTTTAAGAAAAATGTAATAATCCCCATTCCAAAGAAATCAGGCGCAGACAGGTGTGAAAATTACAGAACCATCAGTTTGATAAGTCATGGTTGCAAAATTTTAACACGATTTATCTACAGGAGAATGGAAAAGCTGGTAGAAGCTGACCTTGGGGAAGATCAGTTTGGATTCATGAGGAACATAGGAACCCGAAAGGCAATACTCACTTTACGTCTTATCTTAGAAGATAGATTAAGGAAAGGCAAACCCACATTTTTAGCTTTTGTAGATTTGGAGAAAGCATTTGACAATGTTGACTGGAATACACTCTTTCAAATTCTGAAGTCAGCAGGGGTAAAATACAGGGAAATGAGAGTTATTTACAACTTGTACAAAAGCCAGACTGCAGTTATTAGACTCGAAGGGCATGAAAGGGAAGCATCAGTTGGGAAGGGAGTAAGACAGGGTTGTAGCCTTTCTCCGATGTTATTCAATTTGTACATCGAGCAGGCGGTGAAGGAAAGCGAGGAAAAATTTGGAATAGGGATTAAAGTTCAGGGGGAAGAAATAAAAACATTGCGTTTTGCTGATGACACTGTAATTCTGTCAGAGACAGCAAAGGACCTGGAAGAGCAGTTGAATGGAATGGACACTGTGTTGAAGAGAGCGTATAAAATGAACATTAACAAGAGCAAAACTAAGATAATGGAATGCGGTCTTAGAAAATCAGGCGATGCTGAAAGAATTAGATTAGGTAACGAAACAATGAAGGTGGTAGATGAGTTTTGTTACTTGGGTAGTAAAATAACATGCGATGGTCGCAGTACAGAGGATATAAAATGCAGAATGGCAATCGGAAGAAAAGCATTTTTGAAAAAGAGAAATTTGCTAACAACGAATATTAATTTAAGGGTAAGGAAGTCTTTTCTGAAGGCATTTGTGTGGAGTGTTGCCTTGTACGGGAGTGAAACATGGACGATAAGCAGTGCGGACAGGAAGAGAATAGAGGCTTTTGAAATGTGGTGCTACAGAAGAATGCTGAAGATTAGGTGGGTAGATCGCGTAACTAATGAAGAGGTACTGAACGGAATTGGTGAGAAAAGGAATTTTTGAGTTACCCTGACTAAAAGAATGGATCGCTTGGTAAGACACATTCTTAGACATCGAGGAATCGTAAATTTAGCATTGGAGGGAAGTGTGTGGGGTAATAATCGCAGAGGGAGACCAAGAGACGCGTATAGTAAGCAGATTCAAGTGGATGTGGGTTGCCGTTCTTATGGGGAGATGAAAAGGCTTGCTCAGGATAGAGTAGGGTGGAGAGCTGCATCAAACCAGTCTCCGGACTGAAGACCATAACAATAACAAGATTTAAAAAAATATTTCTACAGTAGCGTTTTTGAACAAATAACCTTCTTGCTGAAGACTTCTAGCGCTACCTACTACGCTACGACCATTAGAAAAAACGTGACATTCAAGTGTGCATATTCTCAGGATTTTTTACTATTGCTGTATTATTATTTAGATGTAGTGATAAGAAATTGAGCCGAGAATGATTTTTGTGATTGATCTGTAATGTGCTGTTTCCATTAAAAGACTTACTGCGTATTATAAATACGGTAAATCAAGATAGCGTCTGTCATATTAAAGTAACATGTAGCCAATAGTCGATAGTTATTTTCGCGGTATTCGATACGTCTTCGTGTGACGTAAAAATGACGTCACGTTTGTTCTGAGTTGTGTGAGGAGAACGTTAGTCGCGGCCCGGGGTGTCGGACAGCCGCCATTGAGGTCGCCCCAGCGGGCCGCGGTGTCGGAGAGCAGCCATTGGGGTCGCCCCACCGCGCATAACGACCAGCGCCGCCTAACGCGCTGTCGCCCATTTATTTGGCCGCCTTCCGCATACTAATGGAGTGCGTGCGGCCGCAGCCGATATTTATGGACACCTCTCTGTTTTCACTCGGCCGATTCAATTTATCGCGTCTTCACTTCCAGCCGTCTGCACCGTTCGTCAGGCCAAGGGGGCTGCAGACCGGAGGAGTGACCGATAGCTCTAGAAACAAAAAAAGGCTCGGAGCTAAATGTAGGAAAATATTTTAGCCCGTGGAGATATCCTCTCTGACGAGGGGCAACACGTTACAGATGGCTGTTTTTGTCTTTCAGTAGTAGTAATTTGTGGCCGGGAACTTGTCGAACTACACACACATTTGCATTCAGGTATGTGCTATTTAGGTTTTCTAGGAAGACAAGTGTTCAGAATAAACGTGATATATTTATCTCTTTAACTAGAAACTCAGGTCCGCATGTTACAGGTTTCAGTCTTGATGACAATCTTCAGATCTGCTTTTATAGCAAATACAGTGGTATAACCGGTAGACTTCGGACCGAAGTGTCTGAGCAAAGACGTAAATAAACCATCCTTATTCCACACACTTGGATAAGTGTTTAAATTCACGGGTATGCCCCCATGTTCAGTTGATTCTTATTCCCCAACTAGATTTTAACCGCAGCTTCGCCGGTGTTGATGACCTCTCATACGTGTCAAAGACCATCGAAAGTACGATAATTTTAAAACTTTGTTTTCAAACAATGACCAGGATACAATTATCCGGATTAAATATGAAACGTCCGTAGAATGGCGATAAATACTATCCTTTGTGGAGCAGAAAAGAAAGCCATCATTAACAAGTTTGTTCGGGTGGCCATCTTCCGCAGCAAGCGCAGAAATTCTTCGTTATTGAAGATTAAAAAAAAAAAAAAATCCATGTGTTTGCTGCAATTCATTTTATTTCTCCGAGACGCGTTTCGCCTATTATTTTAAAATCTTCAGTGGGATCTACAAGTACAGTTTTTGTGGGTTGTATTGTTTCGAGATCATCAACAATTCACTTATAACTTTTTCTTACCATAAGTTTTTACTTACATTTTAGTTGTCTTTTCAACTACCTTCTGCTGTTTCCTCCATCTGGTCGAGCCCACATCTTGCACATTGTATAACTAACACACGTTTTCGCACATTTGTACACATTTTTGAAGTGTTTAGCAACCATGATTTACTTTCTGTATTTTGGTGTTTCATTTGTTTTGTTGCCAACATAACGAAATGTATGTTGGCTGCCTACATTTTTGTGTGCACAAAATGAAAGAGTAAAAATGTTATTTGAAACAGAAGAATCAGGAGACACAGAGAGATAGAGCGAGAGAGTAAGACTGTTTGTGTGTGTGTGTCAGAGAGAGGGAGGGAGGGAGAGAGAGAGAGAGAGAGAGAGAGAGAGAGAGACAGAGACAGAGACAGATAGAGGATAGTCTTATTTTGTTTGTGTATGATTGCAATATCTGTATGAGAGTGGTAGAAATTTTGGTGTTTTGTTGATTTTCGTTTCGATTTAAATGATCTGTGAAAGGGAGGGGGGTTAATGAGAGTCTGAGGGATTGGCCAATGTAGATAAAATAGTTACTTATCCCAATCCCTCTGACTCTCATTAAACCCCTCTCCCTTTCACGGATCATTTAAATCAAAACAAAAATCAACTAATCACCAAAAATTCTACCACTCTCATTCAGATATTGCAATCATACACACACAAAATAAGACTATTTTCTCTCTCTCTCTCTCTCTCTCCCTCTCTCTCTCTCTCTCTCTCTCTCTCTCTCTCTCTCTCTCTCTCTCTCTGCACAGACACACTCTCTCTCTCTCTCTCTCTCCTTCTTATTTTTGTGTTTCAAATAACATTCTCTTTTTCATTTTGTTCACACACGAAGTTTAGCAGCCAACATATATTTTGTTATGTTGGCAATAAAACAAATGAAATCGAAAATACAGAAAATAAATCATGGTTGCTAAACATCTCCAAAATGTGGACAACTGTGTGAAAAAGTGGTTAGTTACACAATGTGCAACACGTGGTCTCGACCAGATGGAGGAAACAGCAGAATATAGTTGAAAAGACAACGAAAAGGTAAGTAAAAACTTCTTCCCTTACGTCGAAAAAAAAGTTAATTGTTCACAAAAAATTGTACTTATAGATCCCACTGATGATGCCTTTAAAACAAAAGGCGAAACGCGTCTGGGAGAAATAAAGTCAACTGCAAACACATAGCGTTTTTACACCTTCAAAAACGAAGATCTCATTAAATTCGAAAAGAAATACTGTTGCATCGTCACTAAACCACTGGCTGAAGCAACTGTACGTCATTCAACGTTAAATTATGCAGTATTCAAATGTCATCGAAATCGGTTTGGCGATTAAAAGACGTTGACCTCTGGTGTAAACACTGTATGAAATAATGTTCAACTGTTTCTAAACCTACTCGACCAATTTGGTATGGTCATCGGTCAGGAGACTTACGAACTATTTAAACTAACTGGAGGGACAACGTACGCTGAAGAGTCAAAGAAACTGTTATAAAAAAAATGTTCAAATATTTGTTAAGCTTAAGGGACTTAACTGTGGGGTCATCCGTCCCTTAACTTACAAACTACTTATGAACTACCTTATACTAAAGACGACACAAACATCCTTGCCCGAGGGGGGATTCGAACTCCCGTCCGTAGCAGCCGTGTAGACTGTGACTGGCGCGCCGCAGACCGCTCGGCCACTGCGGCTGGCTGAAACTGTTATAGGCATGCGTGTGCAAATACAGGTATACGTCAACACTAAGAGGACAAAGCTGCGGTCGGCAACGCCTATACAACAGGTGTTTGCCACAAGCACCAGGTCACTTACTGTTGCTACAATAGCAGTTAATCGCGAATAAAAAGAGTTTGAACGTTGTATTATAATCGGTGCACGAGAGATGGGACACAGCATCTCCGAGGTAGCGATGACGGGGTGATTTTCCTGTACGGCCATATCACGAGTGTACAGGGCATATCGGGAATCCAGTGAAACATCATATCTCCGACATCGCTGCGGTCGGAAAAAGATCCTACAATAACGGGACCGGTGACAATTGAAAAGAATCGTTGAACCTGAGAGAAGTGCAACTCTTCCGCAAATTGCTGCGGATTTCAGTGCTGGGCCACCAACAAGCATCAGTGTGCGACGCTTTCAACGAAACATCATCGATAAGCGCTTTCGGAGCCACAGTCCTGTTGTGGCGTAAAGTCAGCGCTACACGCCAGACGCAAGACAACGATCGTGGAGATGGCAGCGGACGGTTGGCAGCCTATCGCACACCGGCGCCGCGCCTCCTGGAAGAAGTAACGAAGATGCGCGCCCTCTACAAGCTGCTATATCTAGGCCGATATGCGTCTGGACGACCTGTCAGAACTCGACTTCGAACTAGTCACTAGGACTGAGCGCAGCTAGCATCGTTCAGAAGATGATACCGCGAGAAGAGAGAAGAGAAGAACAGATAGAAGTTGAGTATTGTATTCTTCAGTCAATAAAACTTGAATCAGTAATCTGAATAGTTGTTCTAGCTGTCTACGCATCCTGCACCGACCCTTTCCTGAAAAGCTAGACCTGGACGATAACTCAACAAATGACAACGATAATGATTCAACAAGTCCCACTGTTGTACCCTTGCTGACTGCACGACAAAGTACTTTACGCCTAGCCTGTGGCCGTCAATACAAGACTGGAGTCTTGCTGACTGGAAACATGTCTGGTCTGACGATTCTCGTTTCCAACTCATCGAGCGGATGACGTGTACTGATACTGAGACAATCTCATGAATTCGTGGACTCTTCTAGATGTCAGCAGGGCAATGTTCAAGCTGATGGATGCTCTGTATTGGTGTGGGGCGCTCGCAGTTGGAAAGATATTGGATCAGTGATCAGTGTAGATACGAATTTGACAGGGGACACGTACGTACACATCCTTACTAATTACCAGCATCCATTATGTACACTGTGCATTCCGACGGACTTGGGCAATTTCAACAGTACAGTGCGGCATCCCAAATGTCCAGAATTGCTACACTGTAGCTCCAGTAATACTCTTATGAGCTTAAACGCCTCCGCTGACCACTGAACTCCCAAAACATCCACATTTTGAGCATATCGGGGTTGCCTTGCAGCATGCTGTTCCATCCCCTCGTACTGTTCCGGATTTATGGACTGCCCTGCAAGATATTACAAAAAATGTTCGAATGTTTGTATAGCTTATGTGACTTAACTACGGGGTCATCAGTCCCTAAACTTACAAACTGCTTATGAACTACCTTATTCTAAGGACGGCACAAATATCCATGCCCGAGGGGGGATTCGAACCCCCGACCGTAGTGGCCGTGCAGACCGTGACTGTAGCGCCTCAGTCCCCTCGGCCACCGCGGCCGGCCCTGCAAGATGAATAATTTCTTTTTCTCTTGATTGTGTACCTCAGTTACGTGACCACTAACAAGGGCAGGCAGCCATGTCTGTTTTACTTCAAACTTCGTTCACTTTTAGCAGGCCATTAAAACATCACAACGTGTAAGTAGCAACGTGAACTACTCAGTTCCGAGAAAATCGCAAGATAAGTTGTTGTGGTTTTCAGGCAGCAGACTGGTTTGATGCAGCCTGTCCTGAGCAAACCCGTTCATCTGAGAATAAGAACGGCAACCCACATCCTCCTGAATCTGCTTACTGTCTTCGTTCCTAGCTCACCCTCTAACATATTTACCCCACACACATATTTTTAATGTTCACATGACAATTCCTTGAGGTCATAGGATATTGCCCACTAACCTATTCCTTCTCTTAGGATATGCAATAAACTCTTTTCTCCTCAATTCTGTTGAGCACTTCCTCATTAGTTACATGATCTACTCGTCTAATAACCATCATTCGTCTGTAGCATCACAGTTCAAATACTTCTACCATCTTTTTGTCTAAACTCCTGATCGCCCACGTTTCACTCCCGTACAATGCTACACTCGAGCCAAATGCTTTCTGAAAGTATTTCTATTTGGTCTTGACCTTCTGCTTATATGATCCTCTGCGGCCTTTTCTACTCTCTCTCTCTCTCTCTCTCTCTCTCTCTCTCTCTCTCTCTCTCTCTCTCTCTCTCTCTCTCTCTCTCTCTCTCAAGCTACCCTCTCTCAAGCTACCCATTCTTCTTCTACTGCATTACTTCCTCTGTTTCAGACAACTCTTGCCTAAGCTCCCTCTGAAACTCTCAACCATCTCTGGTTCCTTCAATTTGTCCGGGTTCCATCTCCTTAATTTTCTACCTTTTTTGCAGTGCATTAAGTTTTAATCTACAGTTCATAACGAATAAGCTATGGTCGGAGTCCATATCTGCCACTGGATGTGTCTTTCGATTTAAAACCTCGTTTCTAAACCTTTCCCTTACTATTATAAAGTCAATCTGGTCTCTTTCACGTATATAACCTTCTTTCATGATGATCAAAGCATGTTTTTGTGATGATTAAATTGTGCTCTGCACAAAATTCTACCATGCGATCTCCCCATTCATTCCTTTTCCACAGTTCATATTGACCTACTACATTTCCTGTTCTTCCCTTTCCAGTCCCCATCACAATCACATTTTCTTCTTCTTTAACTGTCAGAATCAGTTGTTTTAACTTCTCGTACATTCCTTCGATCTCTTCATCATCAGCAGAGCTAGTTGGGATGTAAATTCGTACCACTGTGGTCGTATCTATATTTGCTATGATAATGCGTTCACCATGACGTTCATAGCAACTTACCCGCATTCCTTTGTTCGTATTCATTATCAGACCTACTCCTGCGTTACCACCACCTGATTTTGTATTTGTAGCCCTTTACTTACCTGACCATAAATCCTGTTCATCCTGCCAGCGAACTTCACTGATCCACACCATACTTAACTTTAACCTATCCGTTCCCCTTACCTACGCGATTAAGAAATAGAACATTTCAAGCTCCGATTCGTAGAACGGTTGTTTTGTTTTCCCTGATGACGTCGTCCTCCTTAGTAGTTCCTGCCCGGAGATCCGAATGGGAAATTACGAGGGTCACTCCAAAAGAAATGGATACAATTTTAATACAGTTTTCATTCTGTATATTTGAAAGTTTTACAGTGTGTAGATACATCTTTCCCACTTGTTTTCAAACTTGGTTCAACCTGTTCCCGTGAGTGGCGCCGTCACAGCATGTCTTCAAGATGGCTGCTACACTATAAATATAAATTGAAACGGCATCAACTATATCAAATGAATGCTGTTTCCCCGCATTTACAAAGAATGTTCAGAGTTTCAGGGTGGCCACCGAACCTTGAAACCGGGAAAAAGCATTGAATTTGAAAAAAACGGAGAAAATCGGGAAAAAAACCTTGAATTTCAGCCAGAAACCGGGATTTTTAACCCATGAGATCTCGCGACTTTAAGAGTTAAACGATCGTTCGCGTGTATAGCCTATTGCTCAGATTACACGACAAGTTCGAAATGTACTTAATAAACGTAAACAAGTAATTCCTGTAGTTTTAGTAAGAAAAAACCCCAAAGTTTAATATTTAAAAGTAACAAAATGCCAGTCGTTTCAAAATTACGGTGATCAAAATGCTGAGATCGCTAGTGCCCGCGGGTTAAATAATATTCATCGCTTCATTTTTGTGTACAAAAACTATTTCAAATATATTCCTGGGCTGTTTAAAAAGTTTTATAATTATAGGCTACGTATTCCGCTATCTATTTCTGTATTTATCTCGAAGTGTTGTTCAACCACGCGACTCAATTCCTCGCGATGTACGTCGAAGAGACGCGATGTTATCGTAAGGCGCGACTACGAAATCGCAGCTAGAATGAAAGACTACATTTTAGCAATTTTCGTAATTGCTTCCCCCCCCCACCCCCTGTTTGTCTGATTCTGTGTTGAAAAATCTCTTCAAGGAAGCATTTTATTGATTTTAACTAACTCCGTAAAAGTTGGTATTGTGATGCTTTGTTAGCATAGGCGCCGACTACGGCTATGCTCGGTCGCTCAAGCATACCCCAAAATTTGAATGGGTATGCCAGGCATAACCCACTCATAATTATATTTCTTGACTGTAATTAAAATCGACTCTCTCATCCCATTGATGGCCGGCTGGCTTTTGTAAGACAACACTGTAAATAGATTATTTTGAACAGGTAATTGAATTCGTAGGCATTAAAATCCGCGTTCACATGTGAGTGAAGTGGCCGTTTTCTAAATAGTTCGAATGGAATTCGGGATCATCAATTAACGGCTGATAGTTTATTTTCGTTACCTATTCCAGTAGAATGCAATGTCTACAGCTGATCCACGCCTTATCCTGCATTCAGGTGTTACCTTAAGTTCAACGATTACTACCGCTGTTGTTAACGTCTATAAAATCCTTGCGCTAGTCCGACATCCTCTTTAAAAATGCAATTCCAGCAAATATTATAAAATTCATTCAATTCTATAAGCGGTATTTAATCCGATACAGCACCAAGCCTAAAATTACGAAAGCAATACTAGAATGCCGTTTTCAGAAGACATAAAAACATGTAGCTACTTTCCAAAAGAAAAGAGAGGAGGTTTTTCTGATGCTTACTTTTACATTAGTATTGCCCCCTACCACCAAAAGTATATGTCTTAACGGTCACTGTCTGTGACCCAGTTACAAATGAACTTTGGAACCTGGCGAATGCAGCGTGCCGCGTGGAAAAAACCGTGTGGTGAGAGGCGCCATATCACAGATTGCGCGGTACCTCCGACCTGGTGAGTGGGTGAGTGTGATGTTCTTAGTGTAAGTTTGTTTAAGGCAGTATGTAAGTTCAAATGTTTGTACAGCTTATGGGACTTAACTACGGGGTCATCAGTCCCTAAACTTACAAACTACTTATGAACTACTTACGAACTAGGACGGCACAAATATCCATGCCCGAGGGGGGATTCGAACCCCCGACCGTAGTGGCCGTGCAGACCGTGACTGGAGCGCCTCAGTCTTCTCGGCCACCGCGGCCGGCAGTATGTAAGTGTATGGTCTGATGACCCTAGCACTTTCTTCCCTTAGTTATGCTGACTTTGAACTTATGAATGCAACATGGAGATCGCGCGATCTCTCGTGACGGAGTTCGAATCATCCCTTGGACATAGATGTTTGTTTTGTCTTTAGTATGAGTTATAAAAAGTAGTTTGTAAGTTTACGGACTGATGACCCCGCAATTAAGTCCCATAAGCTTGACAAACATTTGAATTTTGCAACGTGGATGACTATACCATGACTTCATACCCGTCGATACCATATTGTATGGAACATTTTATCAGAATTATAGTTACCCGACATTACTATCCAGCTTTAGGAGGCGATCTAAAAATTGGTGATGATTCTCCTGTGTCTATCAGTGGCATTTGCAGGCATAACACGCTGCCTAGTGATGTGGGGAAGTCAATTATATGCAGATAAGCACACACAAGTGTATAAAACTGAATATATCAGTCTGTCAGCAACGTTTGCAGTCATGACATGCTGCCTATTGTTGTGGGAAAGCGAACTGTATGCATGTATAGAACGTGACACCAAGGCACGTTGGATGGATAAATATGTGCATACCATTTATATCATGCCACAGTGTTGCATCTTTTAAAGATTTTATTATGCCTGGACAATCAAGAATCGAAAATGGCTCTTCAATGAGTTGAAACTAGTCATCAAGCAATTATGTAAATAAGCGATCTGGGAAAAATAAATATCACAGGAGAATCATCACCATATTATCAGAACTTGAAACACGTCACCCGATTGTGGGGTCGTGTTCGATTTTGATTTATTCTTTAACCTAAAGTGTTTTTGCACCATTAATGTTATCTATCTCTATGTTAATTATTTTATTCTTTATATTAATGATAAATTTCCCATGTTTATGTGTTTGCCCCATATTTATATATGTTTACACCCCTGTGATTGAACTTGTACGTTCATGCGAATGTGGAAGGTTGCTTTTAATATTGACTGACTGCCGCACAATGGCTTACAGTCGCTGCCTCGCGCTTTAGGCCTCGTTTTGGTGTAGTTAAGAATGCATGGCTTCGTTTGTTGTCTGTGTTGGTGTCTGCTGGCTGGCCAGAGACAAGCTTATTTGGCAAGAAGGCGAGGTAGCCGTGTTGTTAGTGTCGTACCAACCTAATCTTGGACGAATCCGGTGTATGGAAGGAGGAGGTTTTCCCCGTGGACCTAGAGCTTCACTCTCCATTCTGGCTCCAACGACTGGAAGTAAGTGGAAGTAAGTACTCAGCCGAATCATGCTGAGGGAAAGGCATGCTGTTAGAACTTTGCTTTCTTTGTGATCAGGCAGTCTTGGTTTTTCATTGATAGTTTTCTTGAGTAATTCTTTCGCTATATGAGGCGAAGTGTTTCCTAATTTACAGAACTTGAGTAAATTTATTGTAAATTTATTATTTGCCTTTTCATTCCAGTGATGATTGCATGTCTGGTTTCGCTCAAGTTAGAATATATGTGTGTAGCCTTCAGCCACTTTGCGACATTTCTGTATCTGTGAGTATGCTAAATATTTTCTCAGATTTTCTGGTTTGATTCCGTCTTTGCAGTCTTGTATGACCAATTGCACCACATGCTTTAATAATGGATGTTACTTCAGTCTTCAGCCTTTCATTTATTAATACTAGCTGTCTTCTATACGAATTCTCATGTGTGCTTTACTTGCTTATTCTAAATTAATTTCTGTTTGTCGTGCTCGCACACCACCTGGTACTTAAGAATAGTGAGCCACTGCCTCCCCACATGAGTTTGTGTAGTGCACAGTATACTTAAATTTGTGATCAAGACACCCCTGACGCTATGCGTCACTGCTGCTTTCATGTGTTCCAGCATTTTAATGTACCGCCAAGTATTATGCTCGTGGCTGTGAATGAAAGAATGTGCTTTCAGCTACCCATTGTGTATTTGAAAGTTTCCTCCCACATTACCTCCATATTCATAAAGGGCCAAAACAATTTTAATACAGGCAGTAATTATATGACTTAATTCACTTTTATACAAGATGTGTGCTTAGTTTGGTTTCTTCACATTTATTTGCTTGTTCTTCTACTGAATAGATTACGATTCATAGTATCAAACCTCTGCTTTATAATTTCATGCTCCCTGTCCCATGTTTAATTATCTATTCATTTAGTTGTTAACATTGATTTTGTGTTTGTAAAATCGTCGGCTGTTCCCTTAAGGAGTAAGCAGTTAGATAATTTTCCGTTGCACATGTACTGTGGCCACTCGTAAAGTAATTTAGAGATCAGCAGTAAGCGTTTTAACATACATTTGCAGATCTCAACTGCCCGAGATTGTTGCTTACGGAATGACGTATCGTGTGCCTACTAGGAAGGTGGACACATGAAAGATCCGAATGTTCAAATGTTTGTAAAGCTTATGGGACTTAACTAAGGGGTCATCAGTCCCTAAACTTACAAACTACTTAAGAGCTAGCTACAACTAAGGATGGCACAAATATCCATGCCCGAGGGGGGATTCGAACCCCCGACCGTACTGGCCGTGCAGACCGTGACTGAAGCGCCTCAGTCCCCTCGGCCACCGCGATCGGTAAATGAAATGTTGATCATTTCTTCAGAAGATAGGAAGGAACATGTCTTGTGAGTATTAACTTACGAACTCCATACATGTAGTCTTTCAAAGTGATCTGCCTGTTATTTATTTATTTTTTAATGAGAGTTTTGTTTAATACTGGGAAGGTACCATGGGAAGGTACGTCACGTGTCTGAAGAAATTCCAATGTACCTCTAAAAGGACTCCGACTTTATGTCTTTTGATTCGAGGTAGCAGTGACATAATACAGTACGATCACACTGAGAGGTATCGAATAGTTTATGAGAGAAAAGTAACAAAAAAGGCTGCCTGTGTGTAAAGAATACAAAAAAATACCACATACGCAGACGATGGGCCCCAGACAATATAACGGAAAGAATCTGCATCTATAGTGCTGCAGATTGGTTATTCTGTACAGGTCGCAGAGTGACGTATGCAAATGCCACTTCTGGGAATCGGCTTGTAAACAAAACGACCGGCCGGCCGGAGCGCCTTGGGCCGCTTAATCGGCCGTTAAGTGGCCGTCTCCGTCTCCACTGCAGGCAGCGCTCCTAATAGGGCGTCGAGACAGGCGGCGACGGCTTTATCTGGCCAGGGGAGCGGCACCGGCACCGGCGCTGGTGGCGAAGGGAAGGGGGGGGGGGGCGTGGGTGGCGCCGCTGTGGCCGGCACGTGCGCTTATATCCTAGAGATACTACGTACTGGCATATTAGGCAAAGATCTAAAACGTCCGTGCAGTCCGGATCTAGGGATGAGAGCAGACGACGCTGTTCTGAGTATTCTCTACACAATTGCAATAGAAACTGCATTTTTTTTCTTTAAGTTAAGTTTAAGCGACTTAACTACGGGATCATCAGTCCCTAAACTTACAAACTACTTATGAACCACCTACAACTAAGGACGGCACAAATACCCATGCCCGAGGGGGGATTCGATCCCCCGACCATAGTGGGCGTGCAGACCGTGACTGGAGCGCCTCAGTCCCCACGGCCACCGCGGCCGGCCATCATAAAGCGGTTACAGAATCGATTTTTTCAGCAATAAATAGATAAATTAAAAAATGTAGGAAGATTTTTGTGTTCGGAAAAAGTGACAAAAAGCGGATTTCAGAATACTTGATGGCTCAAAGCGATCGTACAATATCCATTAAATGAGTATGTACCAAGCAAGGTCGTAAGAGATGGAAAGGAGCCACCGTGGTACAACAACCGAATTAGAAAACTGCTACGGAAGCAAAGGGAACTTCACTGCAAACATAAACATAGCCAAAACCTTATAGACAAACAAAAATTACACGAAGCGAAATGTAGCGTGAGGAGGGCTATGCAACGAGTTCGAAAGTAAAGATCTATGTACTGACTTGGCTGAAAATCCTAAGAAATTTTGGTCTTATGTCGAAGCGGCAGGTGGATCAAAACAAAGTCTCCAGACAGTGAGTGATCTTAAATGGTTAGAATGAAACACTTCTTTAACAAGAGTAGCCTATATCGCATTTAAAGCAAAATTACTTTATTTCACTACTAGTTTCGGCAATACTTGTTGCCATTATCAAGTGACAGGCCTACATTAAAAACTACAGTGCACATGTGCAGGAAAAGACTTCTCGAATTCTTGGTTTACCAAATGGCCGACCAGTAGCAAAGTGGGGGGGGGGGGGGGCGGGGGAGTCAGACAACTGTTGGACATGCCGGCCTCGGTGGCCGAGGGGACTGAGGCGCTTCAGTCACGGTCTGCACGGCCACTACGGTCGGAGGTTCGAATCCCCCCTCGGGAATGGATATTTTGTAGTTCATAAGTAGTTTGTAAGTTTAGGGACTGATGACCCCGTAGTTAAGTCCCATAAGCTTTACAAACATTTGATTTGTTGGACATGTACAATTGCTGCTGGCAACTTCAAAGCCGCGGTGGAGTAGCCGAGCGGTCTAAAGCGTCTCGCTGCGGAGCGCGCGGATGCTCGTCGTAGAGGTTCGAGTCCACCCTGGGGCATGGGTGTGTGTGTTTGTCCTTAGGTTAGTTTACCTAGGTTTAAGTAGTTTGTAAGCTACGGACTGATGACCACGCAGTTTGGTCCGATATATTTACAAACATTTGAAACAAACACTTGCAACTTCAAATCAGCTGTTGTTACATGTTCAGTGGTGGTTCTCTTGATGTTAACTAAAAGACCATTTTATTTTTGACAACACACATTATTGTGTGTCTTTCACTTAACATCAAGAGAACCACCACTGAACATGTAACAACAGCTGATTTGAAGTTGCCAGCAGCAATTGTACGACATGTTCAACAGTTGTCTGACCGCCCCCCCCCCCTTTGCTATTGGTCGGCCATTTGGTAAACCACGAATTCGAGAAGTCTTCTCCTGCACATGTGCACTGTAGTTTTTAATGTAGGCTTGTTACTTGATAATGCCAACAAGTATTGCCGAAACTAGTAGTGAAATAAAGTAATTTTGCTCTAAATGTGATCTAGGCTACTCTTCTTTAAGAAGTGTTTCATTCTAAAAACTGAAGTTATTCTATTATAATTACATGAAATCTTATTCCTATTTTTTTCTCGGAGGCGATCTTTTAATGTAATAGTTCTGAATCCTTTTTATAAAATCTTTATAGCCGTAGATCGTTTATTGCTTTTATATGACTAGTTTCGACTTGTTAAAGAGTCATTATCAAATCTTACTTGTCCAGGCATGCTAAGAAATATACTTCAGATGAACCAACATCACAGTGGGAAGTTATAAATGACTCAGAAAAATTAAAGTTATTCTGTTAGGGTCTTAGTTAACCACACACTCTGTAATAGTGACATATTCAGAAAAACACTACCAAATATTGGTGACAAATAAGTAATATCGGTCTATGCATACTCTCGTAAATCGAGACGTATTAGAAAGTAGTCAGGAAAATATTGAGGTAAAACAAGAAATATCAGCCTTTCCATACCTTCCGAAATCACAAGATATTCGGAAATAAACAGCTATATCGTTCTGACTAGCGAATAGTGTAAATATCATTGATACTCATTTCACCAGCAATTTAAACGATCCCATAGTTTTGTCTTTAAACATATCCTCGAAAATCGCAACTTATTTGGAGCAAAGGTCAAATATTTGTGAGAAGGAATGTATGTCGTCGCGTCAAAAAGGAACTGAGGGATGACAGCTCCACGAGTGAATATATTTGTACTCGTCACAGACGGTCCACTGGTATGCAAATGTGCAAAATCACAGATAAACAAATTAATTTTAAATATGATTCTCATTAATGTTAATATCAAGGGTCGCCGCCACGGTGGAGTAGCCGATCGGTCTAAGGCGCCTCGCTGCGGAGCGCGCGGTTGCTCGCCGTCGGAGGTTCGAGTCTTCCCTGGGGCATGGGTGTTTGTGTTGTCCTTAGGTTAGTTTACCTTAACGTAAGAAGTTTGTAAGCTACGGACTGATGACCACGCACTTTGGTCCGATAGATTTACAAACACAAACACACAAAACAAGGATCACCACCATATTTTTATTAAAAACATTGAAAAACATCCAACACCCTAAATCTACAAGCACTGTGGCGAGATAATTGATCAGAGTGCACCAAATAATAAGGATAGTCGTCTACCTATCTATCTAATTACCCTTCCAAAGCCGGCCGCGGTGGCCGAGGGGATTGAGGCGCTTCAGTCACGATCTGCACGGCCACTACGGTCGGGGGTTCGAATCCCCCCTCGGGCATGGATAATTGTGCCGTCCTTAGTTGTAGCTAGTTCATAAGTTTAGGGACTGATGACCCCGTCCCTTAAGCTTAACAAACATTTGAACATTTGAACCCTTCCAAAATAGTTTGTTAGGAATTTGTAAAGGAAAGTATATTTATTAATTAAAGCACACAAAAATTCGGGGATAGTTAACAATCAAAATAAAGAATTTTGAATATGAAATCACAGTTGAAAGTGTAGTCAACGAACGGGTTAGAAATGAAAACAAATATTTATAAAAAGGAGCTCAAATTCAGTAAAATCGATTAACGCCGCGAAATACATGTGTGACCAGCAAATTGTCCGATTTTAACAATTATAATATATAATGTAACAAATGGAACCGTAAATTTTGTACATGTAATATTTTTAGCACTAAATTAATCAACACAGTGAAATATGTGGGTATGAGCCGGTGCGATCACTATCGCTCCTTGTATATCGATCTGTCGGATCGTGCTCGCCAGTTTATCTTCGGCGCGCGAGATCGTTCCCAGGAGGCTCTGCCCTGGAAAAAGGAGTAACCACGTAGTAGTAGGTTTACCAGGGCGATGACGGCAAGGACGAGTGCGCCAAGAGGAGGTACAGACGTGGTGGCGATGTGTGTCAGTGAGTCCGTCTGCGGCAGCATGGCACGGGGATCGCTGATGTTTGGAAGATTACCGCTGCTTCTCCAGTTTCTCTGCAAGCGGACTACTGAATTCGGCGGGGATATTTCGAAGTTGTCCGTGCGCATGGTGGTGCGTTTCCTGGGGCAACGATTGACTGATATGATATTGCACACTGCTAAAGGAAGTGCTCCGGCCTACCCGCCCTATGTGTTATTCTGACTGTTACTAGTTGAGTGCTGCTGAGCTACCTAACAGGTAAAAAGTTTGTCCCCCTATAAGTCATTGTTCTGGCTTTGTCTAAAATAGCTTAAAACAAAGAAACCTTATGAGAAATGGTTTCACACGCCTATAACTAATGCCTTTGAGCCTCTTAAGTTTCGTGTACTTTCTGGGATCCAATTTTAGGTGTTTTGTGTTTGTATTTTTAATGCCTTCCATAGTAATAGTGGTCTCTGAGTGTTATAGAGCCAGTTTCTGATTTGGTTGTGGCTATTGTGGTGGAGCCCGTTGCTGGCGTGCTCAGTGGGACTGTCGACTGTTTCGTTCGAGCAGGCGCGCTGTGTGCGGGAACTGTTCCGTTTACCGGATTGGCTGCTGTCCGTGTGCTCCTGTGGCTGAAAGTACGCCAGTTGGACTTCTGCCTGGGCTCCCACCTTAAGTTACGTGATTCTATATGTTTAAATCATGTAAACTTTTCACTAAAGTGGATCCGGATTGTGAACTTCTGCTGTCTTAAAAGGGCGCCAGAATTTGTTTCTTGCTTCAGCACTTCAGGTGATTCCTGCAGTGTAGTTCTTGGAGCGACTTTCGTCATACCAGAGGCTCTTTGTACTTTCAGACTTAAAGTGGCTTGCCACGTAATTTTTGTAAAGTACTGAACCAAATCATTTAATTACGTAATTAAGTCAACTGATTGTACACCTTTAAAATACGACTTACGTAAATTAGTTGTTCAAATTTATTGTTTTTCTTAAAAGCGTAAATGAGTTAATGAAAACTTATTTAGATTATAAAAGAGTGTGGATTTTTTTTCTGGTTACAAAATCTGTTGTGTTGTAAAAACTATTTTTCGGGTTGAAGGACCTTTTCGTTTACTGTATGCTTTTAGAATTCAATTTATTTATATATTTATTTTTAAGAATTTTTGGGAATTGTTATTTCTATAATTGTTACATCTATTTAAATATATTGTGGGTATCAGTGAAAGATGTTCATACAATCCTTGGGCAGCTTTCCACATTTCCTGCTCTAAAGTTTGATAATCTACTGCTCGCTGGTCAAGTGTTACGTAATTGGCGGTAAAAATGTTGAAATGTTTGTAGAGCTTATGGGACTTAACTACGGGGTCATCAGTCCCTAAACTTACAAACTACTTACGAACTAGCTTATACTAAGGACGGCACAAATATCCATGCCCGAGGGGGGATTCGAACCCCCGACCGTGACTGGCGCTCCGCAGAATGCTCGGCCACCGCGGCCGGCAATTGGCTGTATCAGGCTATACATGTGGCGTTGTACTATCGTGAAAAACTAGAAAGGTGGACAGAGGCGTTAAGTAGTTATGTGAAACAGAAGTCAAACATCGATCATACGCACGCACATACACACTGACGGGTGATTACTGGAACTATATAAAACAACCCTAGCAAATAGCGAGCATCACTTTACCAATAACCTTAAGTCAGCTCGATCTGCCGTCGCTGGATCTCGCTAGCGACTGGACGATGTTGAAGGAGAAGAGCTGAAAGAGAATAAATTCTTCCGTCTGAGACTCTCACTACGATCTGTGAAGTAGTATCGACATTTAACTATAACAGCCCCACTTTCATGGCAGATAGAAGTTGTCAGGTAAATGCTTCCAGTGTCGGCTAGGACATACACTCACAAACACATGCGCAAGACGCGAGTATTGAGCACAACTCTCCCCAGAATGGAATTGCATAAACAACTAGTACTTCGGTAGGCGCAGTACGACGGTGGCTGCCGAATCTCAAGTCTTGAGCGAAGAAGAATATAAAACACAAGTGTTTCGCAGAGGGAACAACTCCAACTGAGTTCCTGTCCGGGATACTTTTTAAAGGACCTATGAATCAGGCAGACAACGTTGTCTTTTCTGGACTGTGGTACTTGTGTCGGTTAAGGTCTGTGACCCAAGGAGCCACTTATGTCCGTGAGAAAACGTGTTTATTTTGCTGTGATATGCTGAGTGCAAATGTGTTGGCTGTTATTATATCTTAGCAATATAGTAAACTTTAAAGTAATTGAGGTACTGTAAACTGAACATATGAAAATTGTGTAATTTTTTCGTGATAAGTTACTTCCACCAGTATAAAAATATTTTATTTCATTTGATTAGCTACCAAATAACATCGTTCAGGCCATAAGAAAGAAATACATGTGTTTTGGTAATTTTGTAGGGGACATTTTTGTAACTGGACAAATTCGTGATGTTCACTGAGCGGTTAAAACTTTGGATATGATTACTATGTTGAATTGAAAACGACGTAATGCAACGCCACACAAACAACTACACTATAAAACTCGACAATATATTGTATGGTTGTGTGTGTTCATGACTTTTGAGTTTTCTTGTCTAACAAGGAAAGTACTTAGGCTCGAACAAACAGAAATACACCAAAATCGTATGATAGATCATGTAAAGGTCTCTTATTGCACTAATGATACTCCCGCATCTGCAGAACGCTGTAGTCGCCCATTAGAGGCCTCTGCGTGTGCCGCGCCGCATTGAACTTTGACTTGCCGGTTCGCCAGTAGGGACGGTGCGGTGTGCCTCCGAAGTTGCATTTTGTGACGTTATTTGTTTGGTGAAGTGTCGGGTGGGTCGGCGATTCGTAATCAATCCTGCTAATATAGTGTGACTGGTTGAGGTGAAGGTAAGAAGAAACCTTCTTCGTGTAGATGGTATTGGTGTAGAAGATGAATCATTCGCATCTTACCTATTATCTATTATAGTGTTTCTAATCTATGACCATTTCTGCACTATAATAGATACCAGAAAACATGTGAATGATTTTTCTTCTACACGAAGACCGTATTCACGAAGAAGGGCTCTTCGGAATTTCATCTCAATCAATTTCAATACATTAGCAGGGGCGTCAGTCACAGTCTGCACGGCCACTACGGTCGGGGGTTCGAATCCCACCTCGGGCATGGATATTTGTGCCGTCCTTAGTATTAGCTAGTTCTTAAGTAGTTTGTAAGTTTAGGGTCTGATGACCCCGTAGTAAAGTCCCATAAGCTCTACAAACATTTGAACATTTGAATATTAGCAGGATGGATTGCCAATCGCCGACCCATCTGACGCTTCACTGCACAAATAACGTCACAAAGCGCAACTTCAGAGGCACACTGCACCGTCACTACTGGCGTACCGGCAGGTCAAATTGCAATGCGGCATGGCACACGCAGATGCCTCTAATGGGCGACTGCAGCGTTTTGCAGATGCGGGAGTATCACTAGTGCAATAAGGGACCTTTACATTATCTGTCATACGATTTTGGAGTATTTCTGTTTGTTCGAGCCTAAGTACTTTCCTTGTAAAATGAAGTGTAAGAGGTAGTTGCGATTTGAAACGGTAGAACTGCATAGATACAAATCAGTCATAAATAATAGGAAAAAATGAGAGTAAAACCTATGATTAAGGGCTAATGTTCACCGGGAGGCATAATAATTATGCAAATATTTATAAATGTATTCTACGACATTGTGAATAAATGTTTTAAAAATTTACACAGTTCTGGCATGTCTCACGAAAGTACATAACCCAATTTTAATGTATTTTAACGGCTTGGGCACTTTGTTGTTGTTGTTGTTGTTGTTGTCCAGGCGATGTGCAGGATAAACGCCAGGCGATCAGGCGTGCGTGCAGGTCTGCGCTATTGGCGGGCCACGCGTGAGGAGTCAGGGGTCAGAGGTCAGGAGTCAGAGGTCAGCCCTGACTGCACAGAACCAGCGTGAAGCTTTCTGGCGGGCGACGGGCGAACGCCGCTGATCGCAGTTTAACATCCGACCGGCAGTGGCAGGACCGCTGCAATCATAGCGGTGTCGCCTGCCGTCATAACAGCGGACCATCACTGGTACACGTAAAGCGCGCGCGCGCACACACACACACACACACACTCAACAGCAAGGGATTTAAACGAGTGTGTACTACAGCACTGGAAGACGCACTCATTGTGGGACATCAATAGAAAGGGAGATGTGGCCGTGGCTACATGTACTACGAAAACAGCGATGAGAGTTGCGGAAAATACTGTGCTCTGATTTTACTGCACGACTGATTAACTTGGCGCATAAATAAATACATCAAAAGAAGTTTTGCATTACACACCAAACAAAAGTTCAGTGCTATTATATACTTCGGTGTATTTTGTTGGTATTTATACAGTAATACATCTTACAAGGAAAGTACTTGGGCTCGAGCAAACATATCTGTAAGAACGTTTGGTTACAGTATTTCTACGTACACCTCAATGTGCTGGTGGGTGTCGTATTTATGCAAAACTTTGCAATCATGCTCCAGATAGCACTGTAGATGTAATTGTAGACGCCATACGTAATACAGATATCTGAACTTATGTAATAATCGTCGTACATGTTCTCTAGCGTATTGTCATCAAAAGCTGTGATGATAGTTGCAACTTTAACCTTCTTCCCGGAAGACTGTTGGTATTCACTGCCACTGCTTCCATCGCTTCTTCCCGCACTTGCCGTAGCACTACCGCTAGCAATGAGTTCTTCGTCATTATCGTCCCTATTATCATCATTATGTGTTAGTATCTGACTTATGCTCAAATTTCTGTACCTTAACAGATACGAGAAAGCATGCGAATGATTCATCTTCTACACTAATACCATCTTCACTAAGAATGGTTCTTCGTACTTCATCTCAACCAATCGCAATACTTTAGCAGGATTGATTATCAATCGCCGCTCCATCTGACGCTTCACCATACAAATGTCTCAAAACGCAACTTCGGAGGCACACTGTATCGTCCCTATTGGCGAATCTACAGGTCAAAGATCAATGTGGCAAGGCACACGTAGAGGCCTCTATCGGACGACTGCAGAGTTTTGAAGATGCGGGAGTGTCACTAGTGCAATAAGGGATCTTTACATTATCTCTCGTACGATTTTGATGTATATGTGTTTGTTTGAGCCCAAGTACTTTCCTTGCTAGGAATTATTGAGAAACAAAACAGAACAAAACACTCTTTAAATAATTTATCTTGAGGTAATCCCATTGTGTAGCAACCTCACTGAACACTAACAAGACGGCTGACATGCACCCTACATGGTATGCTGCAGATTAAACCATTTATCCCATACTGGTGTAATTTCTACATCTATATCTACATGTTGACTCTCAAATCACATTTAAGTGCATGGCAGAGGGTTCATCGAACCGCTTTCCATAATATTTCTTTGCCGTACCGTTCTCTAATCACGCACGGGAAGAGGTGACACCTAACTCTTTTCATTTCCGATCTGATTTCTTTCATCTCCCTTTGTAGTGGTTGCTAAGAACTTCATTTCGCATTCGGAAGGGAAAGTTAGTGAACGAAATTTCATAAGTAGATGTCGTTACAACAAATAAAACCTTTCTCTTAATTGTTTACACCGCCGACTCGTGCATCGTTTCCGTGACACTCTTTCCCCTGCATCGCGATAGTAAAAAACGAGTTGGCCTTTTCTGAACTTCATCTATATCCGACTTCAGTCCCACTTTGTGGGGATCCCATAATGCTCAGCAGTACTCCAGAATAAGGCGCACAAGTGTAGACAGTTTTTTTTTTTTTTTTTTTTTTTTTTTTTTTTTTTTTTTTTTTTTTTTTTTTGTAGAATTGTTGCATCTTCTAAACGTTATGCCAATGAGAAGTAACCCTTGGTTCGTCTTCCCAACAATATTTTCTGTATTCTTTCAATTTAAGTTGTTCGTAATTGTCATTATTAGACATTTAGTTGAATTTAGGGCCTGTACACTTGACTTATTTACCAATAAATGAAGTTTTACGGATTTCTTTTAGTGCTCATTGCAGAGATGCCAAGATTGAAAAGAAGCGATACATAATGGAGTAGAAAAAATTGGAGTGGAGTGGGAGAGGTGGACTTAGAGGTGAACGAGGGTCCTAACCTGCAATTTATTTTAAAAACTGATACTAAAAAAATCTTTTTTTGAAGTCGAATGTTATGTTTGAAATTAATTTTAAAAACATGAAAAGCGCCTATTAAAAAATCAAATAAAATACGTATGCCAGAGTATTTGTTACTTTACGAAAAACAAAATACATTTACATTCGTTTACCTATGCCAGAAAGAGACTAAAAAGTGAGAGAGTTAGTTTAAATTATACTCAAAAACTAATTTACACTCGATAATAACATAACAATATGAAAATTAGACCACCAAATCGCAACAAGTTCACATACCCTCGGCAGTGAATTTATGACGGCTCTACTGCAGTGTTGTGCATATTATGTAGTCTGAACCAAACAGATGATAAAAGGGTATTGCGTTATATCTGTAACAAATTGTTTCACAAAATAGGGAAAAATACTGTTTTTATTGTTTCTTTTACTACTAAAATAAATAGCAAATTTTGTAATTTTTAATTGTCTGTATTTTCGATAGTGTTTCGTTTATATTTTACTGTACAAAACTATCGTTAGCACTGGGTAAACGTCGTTAGGGAAAATCAGAAATAATATTCAGAATTAAACTCAGACGGCTCAGACGGTAGAGCGCTTGCCCGCGAAAGGTATGGTCCTAGTTTCGATTTTGATCTTCGAATAAGTTTCATATCAGCGCACTCTCCGCTGCAGAGTGAAAGTTTCAGTTTAGAAAAATCCTTTAGGCTCTGGCAAAGCCATGTCTCCTCCATATCCTTTCTTCCAGGAGTGCTATTCCTACAAGATTCGCAGGAGGCCTTCTGCGAAGTTGTGAAAATAGGAGGAATAGTAGTGGCAGAAGTAAAGTTGTTAGGACGGACCGTGAAGCGTGCCGGGATAGCTCAGACGGTAGAGCGCTTGCCCGCATAAGGCAAAGGTTCCGGTTCCGGCATACAATTTTGATCTGCCAGGAAATTCCAGAAATAATATCTTTGTCAGAGATTTGCGTTGTGTGCAGAACGCTCTTTGGGGAGCGCGGGAGTGAGGCAATAGAGTGGTGTCGCTTAAAGTAAGTGGTTAGATTAGATTAGATTAGTTTTTCGTTCCGTAGATCCACGTTGAGGGGATCCTCGTGGATGTGGAACATGTCAAGAAACAAAATTTACAAGCTGAATAATAGATAATACGAATAATATAAATACAGATACATACATTTATAAGTGATTTTTTGAGCTAATAATATAATAATACTAATATAGTATGAATACCGATACATGCATCGTTTGGTACAATTTAGAAATGCACTAATGGAGCAGGAGTTGGCCACTAGAAAGTCTTTTAGGCTCCTCTTAAACTGGTCTTTATTTGTAGCTAAATGTTTTATACTTTTTATACCTTTTTGAACTAAAGAGCTTTTTAGTTCTTGTGTAGATCATTTTTATTCCTAGTATTGTTTGTTGGGAAAAGGGATATATTATTTATGACAAATTTCAAGGCACAGCTAAGTCTCGAACGTGCAGGGGCACCTTACATGTTACCAGACTTACGTTGGCGGAGTACCGAATTAGTGGCAAGTTATCCAGTGATGACTGAGGGCAGACGTCGCAATCTTTGATCGCCCTGTAAAACGTCATAAAATGGAAGTGTGCCCGCATCTTCAACTTCAACATTGCCAACACGGCACGGCCAGCTTCTCGACAACGAAGACGAACAGTAAGACCGCTCCGTTTACCCAGAATTCTCGTCTAGTGTTTCTGGTATTAACTGCAAAAATAAGCATTTGTATGTTAAAAATTAATTTTACTGACTTCATTAAAATTCATGAGATAGCAATGACTGTTTCTGAACTTCAACTAATCAACTCTTAAAAATAGTTCTTTTTTAAGTTGGCACTGATTAAACTCTAAATTTACAAAACATAAAAATATTGATATTAAAATTTATATTTTTGGTACTGTTTCTTCATTTTATATTGTGATGTTCGTTGGATCGTATATCGGCGTTGTTCATGTGCCGAGATTCCTGATAATTGTTTGGTAATTCAGTATTAATTTAGATGCAAATTCGAATTTTTTTCTGCAGACGTAGCTATACTGAACAGGTAACGTCAATTACTGTGTGCATTACGTACCTCCAATGCATCAAAATACTTTTACTAAACAAGTTTTTTTTTATTTTTTTTATTGTATGGAGTAATTTCAGTTCAGCACTTTCGTATTGTACTGTTGAACGCGTGTGCCGAAACATTTTGTTGCGCCAGACTTGTTAAACTGATTAGTTAATTATCATTAATAATTTCATGTTTTACAGATAGTAGCCAAGGCTGTCAATCGTATTTAACCATTTATAAATTAATTTTATTTCCAGCATTTCTGTGCGCTCCATTTTCCTACACACTTCATTACTCAAGTGTCCGAATACTTTTGTTTTTAAATTTCAGCTAGTTAAATAAAAAGGGAGTAGATTAGAAGGAACGGACTACATGTTAAGATAATATGTTGTGGCAACTCTTCCATATTTGTCGGTCCTTCGTTCAAAATACGTCGGAAACGGTGACATTGTCCAATTCATTGTAGCCATCCCGAACACGGATAATCTAAATTAACAGACAAATAACCAGTAGGCGAGTAGGAAGTTGCATGGTGACTTTACTAACAGATAAAGGACAGATTCACCGGCAAAAATATAAGAGTGATGCCCAGATGGTCTCCTAAATCATTTATAAAGACAACAAACAATAGAAGACATATAACACTTCTCTGGGAAACGCCAAATGCATGGTTTCACTACTTTTCGCAAATTACTACTTACTGATTCCTTTCTGGCAGGAAATAGCAAATCCAATCGCACAACTGCGGCAGTCTTCCATCCGTACGCAATAAACGGCTTCTGAGGTAAAGTGTCAAAATCCTTCCGGAATTCTAGGAATGTTATAGTTTTAACTCCGGAGACTCGACCCTACTCTATCCTGAACAAACCACATCTCCTCATAAGAACGGTAGCCCGGGTCCATTTGAATCTGTTTACTGTATTCGTCTCTAAGTCTCAAAATGTTCAAATGTTTGTTAAGCTTAAGGGACTTAACTACGGGGTCATCAGTCCCTAAACTGTCTGAACTATTTATCGTCCATGTTTCAATCCCGTACAAGGCAACACTCCACATAAATGCCTTCAGAAAAGCCTTCCTTACACTTAAATTAATATCCGATGTTAACAAATTTATCTTTGTCAAAAACACTTTTCTTCCCATTGCCAATCTGCATTTTATATCTTCCGTATTGCGACCGTATTACCACCTTTATTGTTTCATTACCTAATTAAATCCTTCAACATCACCTGATTTTCTAACACAGATTCCATTACCCTTGTTTTGCTCTTGTTTATGTTCATCCTACACGCCCCTATCAACACACAGTCCTTTCCGTACAACTGCTGTTCCAGGTCCTTTGCTGTGTCTGACAGAATTACAACGTCATCAGAAAAACGCAATTTTTATTTCTTCGTCCTGAACTTACTCCATTCTCCATATTTCTCCTTGCTTTCCTTCACTGCTTGCTCCAAGTACAAATTGAATGACATTGGAGAACGACAACAACCATGTCTTACTCCCTTCACAACCAATACTTCCTTTTCATGCCCTTCGACTCTAACAACCTTTGAACAAGTTGAAGATAACACTCCTTTCCCTATAGTTTACCTATCCTGACTTCAGAATTTGAAAGGGTGTATTCCAATCAACATTGCCAAAATATTTCTCGAAAAAAGCTACAAAAGCTATAAATGTAGGTTTGCTTTTCCTTAACGTATCTTATACGATAAGTCGTAAAGTGAGAATTGCCTCACTTGTTCCTACATTTCTCCTGAATCCAAACTTTCCCCGAGGTCAGATTCTACCCGATTTTCCATCCTACTGTAAATAATTCCTGTTTAAATCAAGCAACCGTGACTTATTAAACTGATGTTTCAGTACTTTTCACACCTATTTGAGCCTTTGTTATGGGGAATATTACATTTCTCTTAAAGTCTGAGGGCATGTCGTCCGTCTCAAACATTTTACAATCCGAGTGAAATAGTTTTGTAATGGCCGGCGTACCCAGAAACTTCAGTAGCTCTTAGGGAATGCCATCTATTCCAGGGGTCTTGTTCAGACTTAGGTTTCCAAGTCCTGTGTCAAATTCACTTCCAGTATAGAATCTCCTAGTTCACCTTCATCTACTTTCTCTTTCCTTCCTGCAGTATCATCTCTCTAAGTTCATTTCCTTTGTAGAACCCAACTATGTACTCATTCCACCTCTCAGCTCTCTCATTTTTGCTGAGAACTGGTTGTAAAACCTGAGTTCTTGGTATTCATGGAGCTGTTTTCCTTGTCTCCAAATGTCTGCAATTTTCCTTTAGGTATAAAACCTCATAGTCCACACCAAGCAGCCCCGCTCCCCTTGTAGTCACTTCCTGCGTGTAGTGGATGCCAAATCTAAGCAACGAAACCTCTAAATCCTCCATACTACGGCGCAAGTCGAGGATTTTAGTCTACACGGTAGCAGAACTGTCTGACCTTCGTATTAAGACCTCCATTCTGCTCAGTACCAATGTACCACAGTGAGTCCTTTCAATTATGCCGCAGATGGTGAGCTCTATCTTGCAAACAAAACTGGAAGTCCTTGCCAGTTGATACAGGCGATTAAAACCAGAGAGGCTGTCCGCCGATCCAAAGCGACACACATCGTTGGAACTGACATCAGCCACCACCTGCATCTTCAAGGCATCCGAAACGACCCCTTCCACATCGGGAATGCACCATTCCATTTCTACTCGTAATGTAAATAATATTATTGGAGTTAACATGTGGGTAGGTTTTTCTTTTCGCTGGAGGGTGTTTCAGTTTTATATAGTCTGGGAAGAATTTAATTTTCACTCCGACAATCTTTAATCAAATTCTTACAAGTGTTCTAGAAATATCTTCGTAAGCAGACAAAAATCTTCAAATGTTTGTGAATCTAAGGGATGAAACTGCTAGGTCCCTAGACTTACAAATTTAATGTAAGTTGCCCTAAGTACGATACACCAATGCGGAAGGGAGGACTCGAACCTCCGGTAGAAGCGACCGTGCAGTCAGTAGCATGGCTCTTTAGACCACGGCCATACCCGCGCGGCTTTCGTAAGTAAAATGTATTACATATTAACTATATATATATCACGCACACGTAAAGTGGGCCATCTTCAACAGTGATCACACTTTTTAACTTTCAATGAAATTTTCAAGTACAGTTATTTCGTAGAACGTGGTAGTAGATTTCCACCTGCTTGAGAAACCCATATCCAAATTTTCTCATAATACCTTTGGTAATCGCCGAATATCCGTCTCGATTAACTGGTCGTAGTTCTTGATAACAACGTCTACTAAATCAGCACTCAGACAACTGCAATTTATAATTTTTTTTTCTTTTTTTCTTTTTTATTTTTTTTTTTTTATTTTTTTTTTTTTTTTTCATTACGAAGAATCCTTACTTCACTCAATAGCTCGCAGATTGGCAGTGGCGTTCAGATTTTGGTGTCTCAGCTATATGAATAAAAGCCACCACAGAAGGCTTGCAGTTGCTGTTTCCGCCCTTGTTGTTTTATGTTCGGGTCGTTGGCATTCCAAGGAAAAGCGTGCTGCGCTGCAGATTCTTTCGTCACTGGCGGTGACGTCAGGAAGTGTTTCTCGCTGACATCGGCGACAAAAAAGATGAAACGAAAAGATTTTATTGCTTTCACCATTTCTGCTGTACCCGCCGTAAAATTATCGCGTAAGGTGAAGTTTTAATATATTACTTCGTTACTTCTGACTCCATTAGCGACTCATTTTGCATACAGTATCCATAAATACATCAATAAATGTGCCAGCAAATACCTATCATTCACGATAGATAAATCAGAAGGTATCACGTCATAAGCTTTGAGAATCGTCAAAACATCCACGTCAGGTATTATCGTTGGTTTTACTGCGTCTTTTATACTAAATCTATTAGGAACACATTTCTATTATTTATTAAAAAAGATTATAAAGCACCCTTGTAAATAGTTTGTTCATTCGCAGGGAAATCGTGTAACTTCTTCCTGTAGGCACAAGAAGAAAAAGAAAAACAAAAATATTACGTATCCAAAAGCACTTCAATAGTTTACAAAACCAAACCGTATTCTACTCGTTTTGTCTTTGCAGTGCATTCCGGGTACATCCCTTACTATCAAAATAGTATTAGTAGACACTATTGTACATTAAAAGTTTTTAGAGGTGATGCAGTCAGGTGACTTTGGACGATCTCCACTTTTATACTCTCATCACATGCTTAAGAACTTGATGTATGTCTCAGATTGTCTGAAATCGTCTTTAAAAACCAATATGGTCGTTCAAGTACAAAATGTTACATCCATTGATATTTTGCAAAGCAGTTCATGTATCACGTTGTTACCATCGTAATATCACAGCAGTCAAAGTCGAACTAAATCACATTTTTCCCAAATGCCAGATATAACTAAAAAAGGCACCAGGTGCTCACTGAATGTACTATATTAGCAGCAACAAACAGGAATGTTAGTGATACCAGTTACAACATTCAATTTAGAATACCAGGTGGGACGGCATTACAAGTCCATCGACACTGTAACGAATCAATACGAAGCTCTAAATTATACGACTGAACTCTTGAATATCCTTCATTCATCGGATATTCCGTCGCTAGTGTTGTTAATGAAAATTGGTGTGCTCATTATTCTTCTCAGAAATCACAATACATCACATCGATGCAACAGTACCACATTTTCGTTGGGGAAGATTCTAGTTAATATCATCGAAGGAACGCTATTAAAAAGAAATTTTGAAGCACATGACGTACGTTTATCTCATATGTCAATCATTCCAACAGACACGCTATTTCGAGCTCAAACGTTTTCAGTTTCCGGTGAAACTTTTGCAGCGAACGGTATTATGCGAAGAGACACTTATTACAATTGTGCTTCGCAGGTTGACTACATAGCATGTGACTTCCCAACCTGTGTGGAAACTAGTTATTCGAGTACGCACACTATGGAAAAACACCCAAAATATTATGTACGAAGAAGCACGTCTATAAACGGATTCTTCAATCAAATTCTTCTCTAATTTTCGCAGTACTGAGTTGCATGCCGAGGTCAGCTAGTCAATATTAACAAAAATGTGAATGTTTATTTGTATAAAACTGTTAATCGCAGATAGTTATTGATCGATTGATTTGAAATTGGGTCAAACTGTTGCTTTCTAACTCAGGAAAGTTTTAGATACCTTCATCTTTAATAAACGATGAATAACTAACACTTATGTAGCTTTTTGTGATTTTTTTTCTAAAAACTTTTCTTAACAATAAAATTTATATACATTCGTACACAACTTATATTACAAATTTAGGTATACAGAAACATGCTTGTGTAACAATGCAAAGCTTTGTTGAATTTTCAAAGCATTAGGTCAAGAACTTTCGAAGATTTATGATTTTTAACATAACATTGTAGAAGGCCCTGGGTGGACAGAGTTGTAAGAGAAAATAGGGGTGAGGAATAAGATTGACGTAGATAAGTGGGAGAAGAAGATTAACAGGAAGAGGATGCTGGTGAGATGGACAGGGAGAAAAGGAGGGGACTATGATCACAATTAGGGGGAAGAGGAGAGTGGCAGTTCGAGCGCTACAGAAAAGGATAGCAGGGATTCTAGGATGTATACAAATAATACAGTGGAGAAACAACCGTTTTTACTCCAAAACTTCAGCGGCATTTGATTGAAGTTGATGACAGTGACAGATGCACGATAGCGTATCGATGCCAAACCATCTCATGTAACTTAATAATGGCGATTTTGCCGAAATGGACCAGTCGTAAGTATAAATAATTACATTCAGCAGCGTTCTGCAGTCATAATTGTATGATTAACACAATAAAACATGATAACTGTTACGCACATAGAAGGAAGGAGTAAGTACAAACAGGAGTATGTGTGTTCGTAGGTTTTCCCGGCGAATATGCTGAGTGAAGATCTCTCGGGCGTTTTGGAACGAATTTTCGACAGCGTAACGTGCCATCATCATTAGGTTCCTCCCGCTCTGTCAGCGGGAGTAACCTGATGATGACACGTTACGCTGTCGAAAATTCGTTCCGAAACGATCAATCCATCCGTCTGCACGCCCGAGAGATCTTTACTCCACTTACGTGTGTGCTCCCGTAAGTTGTTTGAACATTCATTACGCCGGGAAAAGTTAGGGTTTCACAAGGAGTAAGTAGTTATGAACGAAATTAAGTGAAACATATATGTATATGCATTGTGTCAATTCGTATGAAAATTTCTGTGTTTAATTTCGGTTTGCTGCTATGTCGGTCCATCTTAGAGTTTTTCCTGCTTTAAGAGAGAAAACAGCCTACACTTCTGTCTCTGTAATTAATTTCCATTTGTTTAACGACTAAGCAAGAATATCAAGTAACTATTTTGTTATTAATAACTAATGTCTTTATAAAATGTAAGTTATGAGTGCACAAAGTGTTTGTTCTTTCTCGCTTTTGGTATTGCCGTTGCCCATTTATACCATCTCATCGATCTCCAATCATCTCTCTCACTCACTGCTCCCTGCTATTTATGTTTCGTTCGTATTTATTTCTGTTTCTGTAGCTGCTTTGAACTTATTTAGTTCATTCCTTGATATACTGATTGATACAATCTTCAGTAATTGGAATGTGTCAGAAATTGCAATTATGAACGTCTTTGCACCTCTTGGATGTTCATGTTTCCTAGCTTCCCCTTGAAGTGTTCACACGTGCGCTGCATATGCATAGGATTCAGTATCATCACAGAAAAACATACTAGCCATCACATTCCTGCTGGGGGTAAGGATCATGTGATTTCATAAAGTGAGTCATATCTCTGCTAGGGATGATAGGATTCATTTCATGTCTCTCTATGATCTCTACAAGGACACTTGTTTCCCCGGCGTAGCGTCCTAAATTTCCTCTGTCCCCAATACAGCAGCCATTCATCAAGTGTACGGTTTCGGAGATCCAACCTATGAGTTATTTTGGACCTGTTAATTTATTGTATCGTCTGAAAAGTGTTTCATTCAAAATATAAATAAAGTATGCGAATGTAAGAATGTACATAACATGTATGTTTTGTTTGTATGAAGGGGTATTACGTGAACTGACAATAAACTTTTTGTGAATCAATTAGAGACACTGAATGAATGATTTGTTATACTCCAGAAATTACAGTGACATTAATTTCTAATTCTCTTGCAAACAAAGTAGTGTGTTGCAGTCAAGCGATACAATTAATTAAGATTTTAAAACAAAATATAGAAAATTAAAAGAGAAAGCTCGTACATGTATCTTAATAAATACATATGCGAACAAACTGATCAAAGATAAATAATTGATTTTACCTTGCGTTTGACTGCAGTAAAGGAACAGCTTTACTTGCAAATTATGTTTTGCTTCTGGAATCCGAATATGTCATCGGTCTGTAAGGTATCGTTTCCTTTATACAAAAAGTAAAATTGCTACTAACTGTTAAATGCTATACATTTCAATTACTATTTCATTTCAAAGATCCTTTAGCATTTAATCCTAATATTAACTGCATTGTTTGCGTATGTTATGCACCATAAATACGAAGATGTCAGATTATTAAGTAGTATAAAAGTCAAGGTCAGTAATAAAGTCAAATAAAAAGACTTACACTAAGGCTGCCGAACAATCCCGCAAGGGATCTCCCAGCCAAAAAAGCCCTACGCTCATTTCATTTTGGACGCTCTCTTAACTCTGATATAATTAATTAGTCGCAGTGCTATGTTCCCATCATTTCTGAAGAATCTATGTTAGACAAAATAGGTGCATTTCAGGAACCAAGAATACTTTTAATATAATCGAAATTACGACATTTGACGTTCACAATATCTGAATATAGCAAAATTAAACTGAAAAAAAAAGACAATTTTCGAATGCGGTTTGATACTTCACAAACTATGTCTTACATGACGGCTTACCACCTCAAGCTATCATTTTGAAGCAACTCACTTGAATCTATTTATTTAACGATTTATTACACTTGTATCAAATTATTGTGTAAATATAGTCAGATAGTCGTATCATCTACAGTAACTCAGCATTTGCAAATAACACGATGTGTCCCTCTTGTTCTCATGTTCGTGTAACTGTTTAATGTAAGTTTTGGAGGGGAAGGGGCTCTGCCAATGAGAGAGTGGCTGTGGTACAAAACTACTGTAGTTAAGTAAAATACTTGAAGTGTTCATGAGGAGAGGTCCGTGCGGCTATAAGAACACTGTATGTCTCCTCTTGGAAGGATGACGACCAGCCAGCGAAGGTGAAGTGATTCGGTTGCGATGGTACTTTGTTGGGACTTCGGCAGAGGGTAATGAGTGACAGTTTAATAATAACTTTATCCCGTCCCAATACGGAGTCGTAACTGAACAATATATTTAATTTATGAAGGAGTTTACCAATGTTGCTATGTTATTCGTTGGACCATGATTGGAATTATTTTGAGCTGACGTCTGTTTCATGTTGTGTGATCGCGAAATGAAGTTAGTAACTTAGCATCATCAATGATTACTTTCTGGGGATTTTGCCGCCATTCTGATATGCAGTTAGCACATCTGTTCTGCTGATTTTATAAGGTTCGTTACTTTTTATTACTATTGTTTTTGAACGAGCACTTCCTACATAAGAAAATATCTCTTTGTATAAAGATTATTTAATTGAGTTATCTGGCGTTGCCTAAATCGTTTGGAAATGATAAAGTAAAACATTTCATTAATAAATCAGTTATGTCTATTTCAAATTTAAATGTTGTTTCGAAACTGTCAGCCTGTGCACAGAGTTCTTGACTGCAGGATCATAGGTGCAGGGTACTATTTGCAGCTAATGCAGCACGAAAGCAGACCTTGAGACTACCTCGAGTCATAGTTCTTGAATAGAGCCGTTCATATAGCCCATAACGTAGTCGCAGTTGGCCTATGCAGCATAGTTGGGTCAACATTTGCAGAGAACGTGAAGTCTCAAACAGAGTCGATGACGCTACCTTTTTAACTGCGTTCCACGTTCAGGAGCAGGAAGCAGCTTTAGACAGTTTTACAATACTATTGTAAGACGACAATTTCAGCTTAACTGCCATTTGTAGAGGTTGCGACTACATCCGGTTTTTGAAATGTAAATTACTTTTCGAAGCATGATTTAAAACAATCTGTGATAGCTGTGTGGACTAACCTTCAAGCTTGCTGGGGCATCTCAGACGGTAGAGCGCTTGCCCGCGAAAGGCAAAGGTTTCAGGCTCGAATTCCGCTTCCGACACACAATTTTAAGTTGCTAGGAAGTTTCATCTTAGCTCAAAATCCGCTGCAGAGTGAAAATATCATTCTGAAACGAAGAAGTAAGATAGGTAAGAGACAAGTGGAACCTTCTTGCAAGAGCGGAGCAACACCACTTTAGGTGTGCTACGGGACCTGGCCAATCATCACATTCTTTTTTCTACATTAAGTTTATTCTTACGGTGAAGTACCACGTACCACGTCTGAACAGATGTCTTTGATCCGGTGCCTTTCCACATTCAAAAATGACTGTAGCTACCGGTACCTGTTCCTGATCGAATTAGATTAAGATTTCATTCCTATTGCCTCCCACATATCGGGTTCTACTCCCAGTTGCAGTTTGTTCAGATACGGTCCGAGATACAGGGTGTCCAGAAAAGGGCTCCCTGATTTCAAAATTAAATATCTCGAAATCAAAGATCAATAGAGGAATTCAGTAAACGGTATGTTTATTATGAAAGCTGTAATAAGTTTATACAGCAGTTTGAAATAAGTTACAAAAACTGCTAAAAGATGGCGCTGTACGCTGTACAGCTCATTTATACTAGGCATTACGTATGGCGATTACAGCGTCATCTGTTAGCAGCTTTTATTTTTATTTCAAACTGCTGTCTAAATTTCTTACAGCTTTCACAATAAACATACCGTTTACTGCATTCCTCTATCGATCTTTGTTTTCGAGATATTTAATTTTGAAATCAGGGAGTCCTTTTGTTTACACCCTGTATTTGCAACTCACATTCCTTTTAATGGACAGCAGCTCTGCCTAAAAGCCACAATCCCAAAAACAAAAACAATCCCATAATGTTCGAATACAGCATTAGTAGTTAGCTTCTTGATGCTGTCGCGTCGTTCAAATATCTAGGCGTAACATTGCAGAGCGATATGAAATGGAACGAGCATGTAAGGACAGTTGTGAGTAAGGCGGACAGCCGACTTCGGTTTATTGGGAGAATTTTGGGAAGATGTGCTTCACCTGTAAAGGAGACCGCGTATAAAACGCTTGTACGACCACGACTTGAGTATTGCTCAAGTGTTTGGGACCCGCAGCTGATCAGTTTAAAGGAAGACGTAGAGGAGGTTCAGAGACGAGCAGCTAGATTTGTTACCGGTAGGTTCGACCAATTCGCGAGTGTCACGGAAATGCTCCGGCTACTTAATTGGGGATCGCTGGAAGAAAGACGGCGTTCTTTTCGTGAATTTCTGTTAAGTAAATTTAGAGGGGCCGGAATTTGAAGCTGAGTGTAGTACGATCTTCCTGCCGCCTACTTACATTTCGCGTAAAGATCACAAAGACAAGATAAGAGAAATTAGGGCTCGTACGGAGGCATATAGGCATTTTTTTTCCTCTTTCAATTTGGGAATGGAATAGGAAAGGAAGTTCCTAGTAGTGGTACAGTGTACCCTCCGCCACACACCTTACGGTGAATTGCGGAGTATATATGTAGATGTAGATATTAATTACATAAACAAAAATTCGAACTGCACTCAGTTAACTGATCTCGTGCCCCCAATAGTCATTTTACACAACGTTAAATGAAACTTTTTGAACTTTCTGACCACCAATACCGCCTAAAGTAGCTCGTTTTTAAGAGCTACCAGCAGCTCTTCACCATCGTGCTTTATGTACACTGCAATAGACAAACAGAGCAGAAGTGACTATGAATTGGGTATACATACAGCAGTTATATAATACACGATTTGTATCCTATTTATCTGAGGCTTGCCGCTATCATAGCTGCCAGCCGAAGGTTCAAATTATTCCGCGACAGTTATTTTTTACAAGGTCTTTGTTCACGGCAGACAATTTAATCTGCAAGGAAGTTTCATCTCAGCTCACACTCCGCTGCAGAGTGAAAACATCATTGTGGAACGTAGTAGTAAGAAAGGTAACAGACAAGATCGGAACACCACCACTTTAGGTGTGCTACGGGACCTGGACAATCATCACTTTCTTTTTTGTACATTCGGTTTATTCTTACGGTAAATTATATATTCTGTACCACGTCTAAGCATATATCTCTTTGACCCGGCGCCTTTCCACATTCAAGAATGACTGCTACTACCGCTACTTGTTCAAATGTTCAAATGTTTGTTAAGCTTATGGGACTTAACTACGGGGTTATCAGTCCCTAAACTTACAAACTACTTATGAACTACTTACGAACTAGGACGGCACAAATATCCATGCCCGAGGGGGGATTCGAACCCCCGACCGTAGTGGCCGTGCTGACCATGACTGTAGCGCCTCAGTCACCTCGGCCACCGCGGCCGGCCCGCTACTTGTTCCTGATCGAATTGGATTAAGATGTCATTCCTATTGCCTCCTACAAATCGTGTTCTACTCCCAGTTGCAGTTTATTCAGATACGGTCCGAGATATTTGCAACTCACATTCCTTTTAATGGACAGCAGCTCTGCCTAAAAGCCAGCTGTATGATGGGCCAATTGACGTGGCGGAAACTAGCTAGTCCTGGATGACGGGCGCTTATGTCACCAGGCTGGCAGCGTGAAAGGTCGGGTCGGCCGCGCGTGAACCCGCGCCCCCTTTCGACACCTGCTGTCGACAGGCCGGGCCGTGTCTGGAAACACGGCGCAGCCGGTTACTGATGGCGGCGCAATCTGTTACACGCGACCGGTGCTGAGTGCCTCCCATCACCCCCGTCACGTGGAAATTAATTACACGCGCTCGGGAGAAAATTTCGTTTTGCCGTGCGTGCGACGATTACTCAGACAGCATACGAAAGTGGCTGCGGCGTTCTTCCCGTAGCATGCGGATCACCTACTGCCATGGAGTACGCTTTTGTTGTGTATATATTCTTCATTCTGTCAGCTATTCACTGACACGAGTATTCTTCGCCATCAGAGACGTTTCGTTTTGTAGCATATTTAAATATTGACTAATCGAACATTAATTAATAACTTTCGCATGATTAAAAGTGAAATAATTTCGAATAATGTTTGCTATGCAGAACTGTCTTTCACTGTGATACAATTCTCTGCCTGCACATGTTGTTGTTGTGGTCTTCAGACTGGTTAGATGCAGCTCTCCACACTGCTCTGTCCTGGGCAAGTCTCTTCATCTGAGAATAAGTTCGGCAACCTACATTCTTTTGAATCTGCTTACTATATTCGTCCCTCGATCTCCCTCTACGATTTTTACCCCACACGCTTCCTTCTAATGCTAGGTTGACAATTCCTTGATGTCTCAGAATGTGTCCCCCCAATCAATCCCTTCTCTTAGTCAGGATATGCCAGAAACTTCTTTTCTCCCCAATTACGTTAAGCACCTCCTCATCTGTTATGTGATCTACCCATCTAATTTTCATCATTCGTCTATAGCATCACATTTCAAAAGTTTCTATCATCTTTTTGTCTGAACTCCTTATAGTTCACATTTCACTCCCATACAGTGCTACACTCCAGGCAAATGCTTTCAGAAAGGACTTCCTAACATTTAAATTAATATTGGATGTTAACAAGTTTTGCTCCTTTAAAAACGCTTTTCTTCCCTTAACCATTCTGCAGTTTATATCTCCACTACTTCGGCCATCAGAAGTTTTATTGCTACACAAATAACAATACTCAGCTACTACTTTTATTGTCTCATTACCTAATCTAATTCCTTCGCCATCATCTGATTTTCTGACATTACATTCTATTACCCTCGGTTTACTCTTGTCATTGTTCATCTTATATCTTCCTTTCAAGACACTGTCCATTCCATTCAATTGCTCTTCCAGATCCTTTCAGTCTCTGACAAAATTACTATGTTATCGGCAAACCTCAAAGTTTTTTTTTCTTCTCCCTGAACTTTAATTCCCTCTCCATATTGCTCCTTCCTTTCCTTCACTGCTTGCTCAATGTACAGATTGAACAACATTGGGGAAAGGCTATAACCCTGTCTCACTGCCTTCCCAACTCTGCGTCCCTTTCTTGCCCTTGGACTCTAATAATCGCTGTCTGGTTTTTGTATAGGTTGAATATAACTCTTCGCTCCATATATTTTACCCCTGCTACCTTGAGAATTTGAAAGAGTGCATTCCAGTCGACATTGTCAAAAGCTTTCTCCAAATCTATAAACGCCAAAAATTTAGGTTTGCCCTTCCTTAGCCTATCTTCTAAGATAAGTCGTAATGTGAGTATTGCCCCCCGTGTTCCTACATTGCTCCTAAATCCGAACTGATCATCCCCGAGGTTGGATTCCACAAGTTTTTCTATTCGTCTGTAAATAATTAGTGTTAGTATTTTGCAACCGTGACTTATTAAACTGATAGTTCTGTAATTTTCACACTTGTCTACACTTTCTTTCTTTGACTGAATATCTCGGGAAAAAAGTAATTCTACAGACATCATGCGGGTAAGTACAAGTTGCTGCAAGAAAGTAAAGATTCCTATTTTTTTAAACAAATACTGCACAATTTACATGAAAACTTTATTGGTAACAGGTATAGCAACATGTGAGCTATTTTTCGACATAGTCACAACAATAAATGAGAGACTTGTAATATCGTGGGATCAACGTTTTATGTCGTAGAATGACGCCTGTGAATGGAAATCACTGGGAGCAGAAATCAGGACTGTATGACGGCTCTCAGACGAACTTTTGTAGAAGGGTTGCTGTGTCCTGAGGCATATGGGGACGAGCATCGTCATGGAACATCAAAACAACGGCAATGAGCATTCCATTTTTTATTTTACGTTCCGAAATTTATGTTCTCCGACCAGTGTTTTTACAGCGGTGAAGAGCTGGAAACTACTGCCACAAGCTGCTTCTAGGACGAGGAAAAAAATTTGATCCCATGATGTGAGAAATATTTCATTTATTGTAGTGAGTATGTCGAAAAGTAGTAGCTCAACCATTTCCATGATTCCAATTTTTCCTGTAACTTCGTTAAAATATTGGTTTTACAAATGTAGGGAAACTTACTTTCGGAATACGTTTTGTATTTTATGTCTTCACTTTCCTCCTCTAATACAAGAAGTACAAGAAATACGCCAAAAATTTAGCTCAAATGTCATTGACACCACCATCGTGTTATATTTTTTATGAAATAGTAACCACGGTAGGTATAGAAGCTCATTATAATTTTGTGAATAAATTTTGGTGAGTTCAGAGTTAGTCATTTATTAAAAAATTGCACATGAATCTTAAAAATTCAAATTTTCGGGAAAACTCAAAATAGATGTATAATTTTTTAACATACCACCATGCACTTTAGCAACATTCCTATTTCATATTACAGTTGGAAACTGCTTCTTTACTGTGCATATTCTTTCTCCTCATTCTCTTTGAACTATTAGCAGCTGCAACAATCTCTGATTCGGTTAGTCCCCGTCTGTCATTTTTTAGAGTGTAAACCATATTCCTTCCAGTCCGATAACCATATTTTTTCATAAAGTGAATGCTAGAGATCACAGCACCGTAAAACCCATCTTCAAAACTCTGTCAAAGAAAATCATTTTTAACTATTCACTACTGTATGCAACTCTTGAAGCTTCCACTTGGATTCTGAAAGACATTAACAGTCTTCCGCCCCCCCCCCCCCAGGATATTTGTATTTCCCAGATCCCTCTGTATGACTAACGACGGATAAATGAAGGTAAGAAAAAGAGTATGGCACGTACTATGGAACACTTCTCTTTCTTTTTATCATTTTCTGCAAATTTTTTCAGCTTCAGTCAACAGTTCATCTGGATAAACTGAAGGAACCTGAAATTGTTGACTATTTCAGAGGGAGTTTTAGAAAACAGTTGTCAAACACGGGAGAAACAGCACAGCAGATGAGTAATTGGTAACTTTGAGAGAGGAAATAGTGAAGGCAGCAGAGTACCAAATAGGTAGAAAGGCAAGACCTGTAAATAATCCTTGGATAGCTCAGGAAATACTACATTTAATTAATGAAAGGAGACGATATAAAAATGCAGTAATTGAAGCAGGAAGTGGAGAACAGACGACTAACAAATGAGATTGACTGAAAGTGCAAAATGGCTAAGGAGGAGTGGCTAGGTGGTACATGCAAGTCTCTAGGAGAATATAGAGGGAGCCTCAAATAACCGACAACGCTTAGTATTTTGTATGGGAAGGCAAAATGATCGGTTTTCAAGCAGGAACCCACAAACGGAAACGCTCGGCTTGGGCGCTGGAGGGCATTCAAGTCTGAGATGGAATTGTGATCCATCCGCTTTCGTGCCTGCATACTGAGGGTATGCAACCCTTCAGACATCTGTGTATTGCAGATGGACGTCTTCTTCCAAATAACATTCCTGCGCATGAAATCTGACAAGGAGACCACATGGGTACCTGATTTTAGATTATTTTTTTTTTCAAATTTATGGTACCTGAAGTTCAGAAGTTAAATAACAATCAGCCAAAGCCATTCGACGAACTCTCAAAAATTCTCGAGAAAATCGATTTTGAAATTATGCAACTAAGCGTAAGTACCTATACTAGAAAAAGTGCGGGATCTGTCGGTATAGTTCAGGTGGTAGCGTTCTAGCCGGTGGTTGGAATCCTGTCCTGTCGTGGTAGTTTTTTCTTTCTCTTTTTTTTTTCGTTGTGTTCGAATTCACATTTTTAATATCTAATGGTAATTTTTACGAAAGGTGCAAGTATTTTTGTTTATTCGTTATTTTATTTATTTTATGGAAGGTTATTCGTATGATGGTTTCAATCAAGATAACATAAGTTATATTTTTACAGCATTGGCTTCACTGTTGGTTGATGATGCTAGCGAACAGCTACGACACTGTTTTTAGAAAGCCAACTCCATGGCAACTAATGGTTTTCCAAGCAGCTAACCTACTCAACCATCGTTTGATGTGACGACATGGTTTTTCAGCTCGTCTACATACACGTAAACAAAAACTGACACAACACGCGGAATCAGAGATACCAAAATACCGTAATTCGAAAACGAAAAATAAATAAATAAATAAAATGAAAAAAAAAATGTTACATTGGGATTTGAACCACCGACGCTATGGTTGAGAGGCCAGAACGCTTCCACCTGAGCTACATTGACGTATGAAGCTCTTTTAATTATTGTACTTAACGTGTACTTTGCAAAACTTCAAAGTCGATTTTCTCAAGAATTTTTGAAAGGTACGTCGAATGACTGTGGCTGACTGTTATGGTATGAATTTTTAAAAACCGATTCCCACGTGGTCTCTTTGTGAGATGAACATACATTTCTCATTACGTCAATAAACCTAACACGTCGTGTTGTCAACATTACAAAAGGGCTTCGAAATTCGAACCTCCTACATTACTTCAGAGCGTACATCGACGATGCACACACATGAGCAAATGCGTGTAGTTGTCTTAAACTGTTTCACTCGCTCCATGTAGTCGAGCAATAAGGTCCTTCACAGACTTTACAGGGGTGCCATTCACCATACTCTCAATGATACCCAACAGAAGTCAAAAGGTGTCAAATCTGGCGACCGTCCTGCCGACAGAATAGATCCACCTCTACCAATCCATCGATTGCGGTATGCGATTTTGAGGTGGTTCTGCAAAGCGACATCAAAGTACGCTCGAGCTCCGTCGTATTGCAGCCATCCCAACATTTTTTGCGACTGCGTCCTACAGGGTAGGCAATACATCTCGAAAGAATGTGAGGTACATCGGTCGTGTCAGTTTCTTTGGCAGTAGGTATGGCCCAACGATATAATCACCAATTATCCCGACCCATTTGTTAATACCGTCCCTCTGTTGGTGATTGTGAACCACCTGGGCATGTGGATTGTGGTCCTCCGAAACATGCAAGTTTTGCACGTTACCATTCCGTCTCCTATGAGCGTACATTCATCCGTGAAGGTCGGAAATTGTGGGAGGAGTATTTTTATTAACAGAAGGATGGAAAGAGTTCAAAAATGTCCAAATGTTTGTTAAGCTTATGGGACTTGATTTCGGGGTCATCAGTCCCTAAACTTACAAACTACTTATCAACTACCTTATTCTAAGGACGGCACAAATATCCATGCCCGAGGGGGGATTCGAGCCCCCGACCGTAGTGGCTGTGCAGACCGTGACTGAAGCGCCTCAGTCCCCGCGGCCACCGCGGCCGGCGATGGAAAGAGTGGTAGAAGCTGTCCTCGGGGAAGATCATTATTGATCCAGAAGAAATGAAGGAAGTTTACGATTTATCTTAGAAGTTAGATTAAGAAAAGGAAAAAAAAAAACAATCTCTAACTTTTGAAGATTTGGAGAATTGACAATGTTGATTGGAATAAACTCATTCAAATTCTGAAGTCGGTAGGGGTTAAAAATATAGGGAACTTGTACAAAAACCAAGCAGCAGTCGAAGGGCAAAAAAAGGGAAGGATTGATTAGGAAGGGAGTAAGACAGGGTTGTAGCCATTCTCCAATGTTATTCAATTTGCACTATGAGAAAGCTGTGAAGGAAAGCTCGGAGAAATTTGGAGAAGGAATTAAAGTTCAGGATGAAGAAATAAAAAATATTGTACTCACTGACTGTTCCGTCGGCTCTTGACATAATATTTGGTACATTATGAATGAAATACACAAGAAAACTGTGTGATATCCTGCAAATTTATTGGTTTACGAACCGGTTTTCGCCTGTTACGCCATCATCAGGTAAACATTACAAGTTTAAGTTTCAAAGATCTTAACTTTCTAGATATATAACTTTCAAAGGACACTAGTGTTTTGGTTTATAACTAACCTGCGGGAAATTTTACAATTCAAGTTGTGGTGTAAATTCCTGACATTGATAAAATACGTGATCAAATATTGATCAAAACGTATCTATCTTAAACAGGTCTAATGTCTGGAAACATGGAAGCGTTGTGAATATATGTTAAAATGTTAACTGGTTAAATTAAACTTGAACATGGAAGCATGTGACAAAGTTGAATGAAACATCTGTAAATATATGTTAAAATTTTTAACTTGTTAAATTAAACTATGGTTACTAGTAAAATAAGAAATTAAAGTTTATATCACATAAGCAGCCAAAACAGTTGTGATTACACAAGAATTTTATAACTAGTAAAATAAGGCATTGCAATTTACGTCTGGTAAGCAGCCAAACAGTTCTGATTACACAAGGTTTTTTATAACATGGCTATGAAACAGTAGTAGAGGAATGAGACAAGTGGGTAGGAGATGGTAGTTTACATTGTCTACACAGGGTTATGATTAGGTTCTGCAGACAGAAGTGGCCCCAAGGGCTGGCAGTGTGCCCTGCACATGACAACTTTAGAATTCACGTAGTCCTCTGGGGCATATTAATACATCGTCTAAGTACACTTGTCACACACGAGACAATAGTAAACCGCTATACACACAAGGTTGCAAGAGCGCGCTCTCAAAAACGTTAATGTTCAAACTGACCCCAAACTTTTATAGATTTCGAAGATAAAAACATAATGCAGAAGACAAGTCAGTTGTTGAAATACATACAAAATATGACGAACGGTGAATAAACCAGTTGTTTGAAACATTCAGATGACAGTTGGCTTCACGGTAAATGACAGAACTCTCTTGAAGGCTTATCACAGAAAACAAGTGGCGCTCGGCTGTTCGTATTAAGTTATATGTCTAAAATGAGCATTCCTACATCGACAGATACGACGTAGGCATACTTCAGTTTCGGCACATGCTGGACAGGAACTCTACGTTCATTGGAACTGGATTTTCCGCTAAGCATGGATGCCGCCACGCACAGGCCTTTCGGGCCGATGCTCGTCTGTAAAACCTGTTGCATTTTTTCCGTAATTTCCCTCCTTTTCGCCTGTCGCTTCATTAATTTTCTTCTTCTTTCTCCGGCACTGCAACGTTCTCGTATAGGCCTATAGGTTAACGTGACTAATGTGAGCCTTCAAATTCGGAAACAAGTTTGCCATTAATATGTAGCTGGCTCTAATATAAAACAAGAGTCATTGAACTGCAGGATCTCGGAGTTATTATGCCGCTTAATTTATGTACTTTGAATGCCTGTACTCTTAACGGTGCTATACCAAAAACTTTATTTACCTCGGAGGTTAATAAATAGGAAACTCAAGCCATACTTGTTCTGCTATCTGGTTGACACCATGATACACAAGTTCCATGCAGCATCAAAGGGTAGAACACAGGGAGTAAATAAAACGCTGCAACCACCTGTCAAAGGCAGAAGCAATTTTCCTGTAGGCCATTTGGATGTTGCAGCTTCAACCCATTGTCGAAAAAGTCTGTACCTGTTTGTTGGTTAGCCTCTGAGAATGGTTTTGTACAATCAAGTAAGCTCTGGATGGCGCATCCGAATCCAACTTGCTAACGATCTGATTTGCAATATGCCGACGGAGATTGTCATAGTGTCACCTACAGAAATCCGTGTGGAAGACTCCGCAATACCTTCTCGGATTCTTTGCAGTGCGTCTGTATACGTTCAGTCCAAATAATTGGCACGCAACTTTAACTGACAGTACAGATCGATGGCAGTACTTTTTTCTTCAAATATCGACTTCAGTGCTTCCACCTTTGATACTTCGAAGCATGTCAAATCTTTTGTAAACAGAAGAAATAGTTGGCTTTTATGACTTCAAAGCAAAAATAGGGAAAATAGGCGTTAACGTCGAAATATGTCACTTTACTTTATATAAAATTAGAGTTCTCGGGTTTAATTCGTCATGAAACACGTAAGTACAAGTTTATTTGCAACTTGGAACTCAGAAAATGAATAGATCCACAATTTAGTTACAAATCTAGTTCAGCTTTGGTGTTGGTGGAGAATACGCTGTCGATCGTTAGGTACTTGCAAAACATTGTAAGTCCCTTTCTGCAGCCATTATTGCATCAGGAAGGTGACGCGTCCATCCACGGTGACGGTGGATGAACACTGGGCCTTAAACCCAACGAGCTCTGCAAGACGTGCCACAATCTTCCTGGCCAACACCATCTCCGGAATCATCTCCAATTGAGCACGTGTGGAAATATGATGCGACGACAACGGGCACTTGCTACTCGGCCACCAACAACTCTTGCGGAACTTCGTGCACAGGTCGAGCAAACGTCGGATAATGTATCCCAGGGCAGCATTCACCACCTGTATGAGCAGTCAGCGCCAGCATAAAATAAAATGTGTTTTTAAACTATCATTATTCGTTTCGTTGTTCTATCAGACGATTTTATATAAAGATTGAAAATATTTTTATCGCATGACAAACGTTTTACGTCGCGGAGACAGCATGTTTATGAGTTGGCATTGGTCGTAGCGTTGCAATGCGCATGCGCGGCTGGGGTTCAAATTTGGTCCTGAACCCCTCACCCATCCTTGCAGCAGCATATTGGCGCTCCGTCGTCAGGAAGGGGCGAGAGGTAACGCCGCCTTTAACGTGACGTTGGAACAGGTAGAGACGCCAGCTCCTGGCTACACGAGCTCTGGCTGTTTCGCACGAATGGTCCCGAAGCAAAGACAATGGAGCTACTGCGCACCTCGCCTTGCGTATGGACAAATCCTCCATTAAGGAAACATCCGCCCTTCATATTTGTTTTTGGCGCAATGAAGATCTATCTAAAACACGTCATATTTGGTAAAATTAAAGACGCATCAACTGTATAACTCTTCGCCGCGGCGGAGCGGCCGAGAGCATTGAGGCGCTATGCTCCTATGCGTGAGGCCGTCCCCCGTCCGGGGGCTTGAATCCCCCCCCCCCCCTCAGGCATGGCTGTTTGAGTCGTGTTTAGTATAACGTAGTTCATAAGTAGTTTGTAAGTTTAAGGACTGATGACCCCGCAGTAAGTCCCTTAAGCTTGACAAACATTTTATAACCCTTCAGAAAATCCGATCATGAATAGTAATAAAGTCACTATTGTCTACCAAACACGAGTTGTCGCGTGGATAGCGCCATCACATTTCGATGTCAAAGGTAATGCTTTCAAGCCTGACTGCAAGAAATTTTTAACCCAATCTTCGTTTTACCAGATACGGGAACAACAATGACTTTTGTACTTTACTTGCCACGTATCTTTGGGCGTTTTTGCGAATGTGTCGCGTTTTTGATGGTAAATGACATAAACATCGTTGGAACAAATACTTAACTGTTTGAAAGATGTGGGGGAGCAGCTTTTGCGCATGCGTAATGTTAGGAGGCAGTGCTGCTTACAGTGTCACGTGACCTGAAGATAGCTTGTCTCTTCATCATAAGAGATTCATTTTGTTGTAACCACTTAATATTGTAATCAGTTACTTACTGTTTTTAGTGTTCATGTATATATTTCCTCGTTGTTTATTATCAAAGAAAAATAAACAAAGTTCAGTATCTTTTGGAAACAAATTTCCCAGCTGTAAGCTTGGAAGAAAAGTCTGAAATAAAGAAGCTTGATAAGCCGGCGCCTCAGCTCGAGTTGAAGCAAGCACAAACAAGATATTCTCCAGATCTCTTAACGAAAATATATACAAACGAAAAGTTTGGATACGCGGCTGTATTTCGACAAATAAACTATTTTGTTTTCCGTACTTGCTGTTTGCCGCGGCGAGTGGCCAAGCGTTTTGAGGCGCTATACTAGCGATGCGAGAGGCCGCTCCCCGTCGGGGGGTTCGATTACGCCGGCCGCGGTGGCCGAGGTGACTGAGGCGCTCCAGTCACGGTCAGCACGGCCACTACGGTCGGGGGTTCGAATCCCCCCTCGGGCATGGATATTTGTGCCGTCCTAATTCGTAAGTAGTTCATAAGTAGTTTGTAAGTTTAGGGACTGATGACCCCGTAGTTAAGTCCCATAAGCTTAACAAACATTTGAACATTTTGGTTCGATTACCCCTCGGGCATGGATGTTTGTGTCGTCTTTAGTGTAAGGTAGTTTGTAAGTTTAGGGACTGATGACACCGCAGTTAAGTCCCTCAAGCTAAACAAACATTTGAAAATTTGAACTTGCTATTTGCGAAGGATAAAGACACAATCAGGACAGACACTGGTATATCAGATCTAACTCATCTAACCCTGCAGGTTAAGAAGGACGAGGAGTCTATTACACACAAGAATGCTTTTTTGGAAAAACAGAAATTAGGCAACTGCTTTCAGACAGACTATTGAAAGACAATGCCAAGGTAAGGAATAATCGCTACATTCTCTCCAAAATAATTGACCGTATTAAACTCTGTGGTGAGTTTGAACTTACGTTACGTGGACATGAAACATCAAATTTCGGCCATAGTTCGGAAACATCGTAGATCCTGTGCTAAAAGAAGTTAATCCCCAGTCAACTGAAACACCAGCGTCCACTAAAAAGTACTAATTTATGTACTCCCGATACACTGTTTCAAATATAAGTCTTGAGTGAACGGGAAACCTGTAGTAGGTGTATTTTTTTTCCTGCACATTTTGTAAAAGTGTACGGTTGCATAGTGGTAGTGTCAGAATGCAAATCCAAAGGTCGTGGGTTCGATCCCCGCCATGTCCTAGGATTTTTATCTGGCACTTTCCACTTCTTTTACCACTGGCGATATTGCTCGTGTGATAAATACCGAGTAGCACCGTGGTTCGGAAACTACGTTAAACTGTAGGTCCCCCTATAACTGGCTGGGTAAGTCAGTTAGAAGGTCGGAGGAAGGCAACGGCATACTACCTCCAAACAGGACCATGCCTAGTAAAGCACTGTGGTGTTGAGACCAATCTTCCGATTGTTGACTTTTTTTTTTTTTTTTTTTTTTTTTTTTTTTTTTTTTTTTTTTTTTTTTGTGAAAATTGAAATCTCGAAATATGAATGGATTATATTTTCCTGCGACAGTCTCTTCCTATTGTGACTTTTTTTATAGGCGCAGTTTTGTCGCTTTGTTGTTTCCGACTTGACGTGGTTTCTGAACTCAGCGCCCCTTCAGACAAGAGCCGCTCGCCGTGGCCCGGGGCCGTGTGCGCATGCGCGGGCCGGTGACGTAGTGCGCACGCGCGGCGCCACACACGGCGGGCTTGTAATGGCCGCGGCTGCCCCCTTCCAGCCAGCAGGTAATTGCCAATCGCCAGCTGCGCGATAAATCCCAGCCGCGGGTTCCGCACGTTTTTCTGCCGCCTCATTTTGTGCAGCGCCGGCGTTTTCTGTTACCCCATTACACACATCAGACAAATCTTGTTCCCTGCGGGTTGTGGGCTGCTGTACCGCTAACACACCGCTCTGTAGACTGCAGCTCGTAACGTACCAAGCGAGGAAACAACTCACTATCCGTGAAGGACTTTTTTGCCTGTTTTTGACCTTACTGAATTTGCTCATGCTAGGTACCTATCTTATTTCACTATACGATAAAGAATATCCAGTAATCGCTTTACGAGAGGCGTTTGAAAAGTCAATCCAAAGTCCGAGAGATGGCACCACCCGCGAGTATCGAGGTCATGTTAGTATCATCTTTGGAAAGAATTCACTACAAGTTTCAGCCATATTGGTCTATTACTTTGTGATTCAAGGATGTCGAGTGATTGTCAAAGAATGAACGGAAAAAAATTGCGTGGTGATTAAATATTACTTTATGGAAGACAAAACGCCTCAGGAGGCTAAAGAGAAGCTTGATAAACATTGTGGTTTCTCTGAACCTTTGATTAGAACACTTTACAAGTGAAACTTCGTGGCAGATTAAAATTGTGTGCCGGAACCAGGACTCGAACCTAGAACCTTTGCCTTTCGCAGGCAAGCGCTCTACCGACTGAGCTATCCCGACACACCTCTCAACTTTTCTTTCTCCAGTACCTCGCCTCCTACTTTCTAAACTTTACAGAAGCTCTCCTGCGAACCTTGGAAGACTAGCACTCCTGGAAGAAAGGATATGGTGGAGACATGGCTTAGCCACAGCTTAAGGGATGTTTCCAGAATGAAACTTTCACTCTGCAGCGGAGTGTGCGCTGATATGAAAGTTTCATATCAACGCACACTCCGCTGCAGGGTGAAAATTTCATTATAGTTTATAAGTGGTTTGAAAATTTTCGGAGTGGCCATTCGGGCACAAGTGACGCTGAACGTTCTGGGCGCCCTGTGGAGGTTACGACTACAGAAATCGTTGATAAAGTCCATGATATGGTGCTGGATGACAGAAGAGTTAAGGAGCGTGCGATTGCTAGTGCTGTGGGCATCTCAAATGAACGGGTACATTATATTTTGCATCAACAATTGGACATGACAAAGATATCCGCAAGATGGGTGTTGCGATTGCTCATGCATACCAAAAACGGAATCGTGTGAAGTGTTGTAAGGAAGGTTTGCAGTTGTTCAGGAAGAATCCGCAGGACTTTCAGCGTCGTTTCGTCATTGTGTATGAAACATGGATACATTACTGCACTCCTGAGACCAAAGAGCAATCTAAACAATGGGTTACCAAGGGAGAATCTGCACCAAATAAGGCGAAGACCGGTCCTTCGGAAAGGTTATGGCGATGGTCTTTTGGGATTCGCAAGGGATAATCCTCATCGACTATCTGGAACAGTGTAAGACTATTACTAGTTGTGGTCACAAAATTATTGTAAATAGGTTTCCAAGTCGGCTGACTACTATTTGTTCCCCAATTCGAAGAAATGGCTGGCGAGATGAAGATTTCATTCAGACGAGGAGGTGATTGCAGAAACTAAAAGCTATTTTGCAGGCTTGGACAATTCCTATTATTCGGAAGAGATCAACAAATTAAAACAGTGTTGGACGAAGTGTATAAGTCTAAAAGAACACTATTTCGAAAAATAAAAACGGTTTTCTCCAAATATGTTAGTAGTTTTTATTTTTGCGCGGACTTTTATTTATTTATTTATTTTATTTTAGGCAAGCGATCTTATCTATACTCAAACGCATCATACTTTGGTCTTCGGGGAGACTGTACAAAATAAGTAGTTACATAAAACAAATCCAATAACAATCTGGGGACACGAAAGTACACCGCCAAGTCGAGCGCGAACCGAACTACCATCGTTTTCTGGAAGTCGTTCGCGGCACTTTCGACGACCTTCGTTGTGGATGAAGCTAGACCAACGGTAACTACTATAAGAAGCTAAATTTCCCAGTTACACTATTATACACCTTAAAGTTTACGAATTATTGACAGTCATAAATCATTACTTCTGTCACTCACTCTCACCAATTATCAAAATTCTAAGGAACTCGTATCAGAGATATAAACGTCAAATTTCTCATTTAGGTTGTGTGTAATGGAATAAAAATTCAAACATGCGTAAAAATCAATACGGGTTTCGAACTATTTTCGCTCGAGACAAGAGTATCTGCTTTAACATGCCGTGTGAGCAACGTGTTGGTACTGGGCTCGTGTCAAAGCACTGGACTACGAACGGAGCCATTGCACGTTCGATTCGCGGCACGTATCAACTCAGAACGCGTCTTTTCAGGCCTGTGGAAAGATACACCACATGCGATCCGGTTCCATAGTACACAGTTCCTGCTTGTAGTGCAAGCTTGGTCTATTACGAGGGACCATACGTATCTCCACCCGACACTGGAAATCGATAAACCGACATCAGATCCACATGCAGGCATGCCTGAAAGACTTTGTATGGGTTAAATTCTAAAATCACCGACACTGCAACAAAGGCTAGTGATATTAAATTTTTCGCACCGTAGGGGATAACAGGCAGTTTGGGTCGGTCAGAAAGGCATGTAGGGTAGATAATGGGTGAGGAGAGCGTTGGGGAAAAGCTGGGGGCCCTGCCCGACAAGTATTTTCATATTTCATCAACAAATTATACAGCAGGTGCTTAATTACATTTGTAGTTGCGAATACAGTAGAACCCCTCTAACCCTACGTCGGATGGTCCGTCACCCCGTTTAGTCCGACCATGGTCAGGATCGCGAGCCTGTGCCGACTAGTCACTGACTGGACGTCTGTTGGGCTATTGTTTCGGTGTCTGTCGCTATGCATAATGTTATACTGTACGTTACTGTGTATTTTTATCCTTTGTTGGGATTAAAAAACGTCGTTGTTTGCTTTATTTCGTGTTCTCTGTAGTATTTATTAGATTCGTTGTGTACAGTTGTCTGTTTTTCAACATGTCTGGATTCAACGTAACACTTAAGTACTAAATGAAAAATTTGCAGTGCTACAAATTCTGGACAAAGGAGAATCGCTCCAAAAAAATTGCACAGGAACTGACTGTAGGTGTTACGACAATTAAGGATTGGAGGAAGAACTGGCAAGACATTGAATCCTATACAGTTTTGATTGATGGTGAAAACACTCTGAAGAATTGCAACACATTAAAAAAAGCCTAAACTTGAACTGCTCGGAAACGCATTGCGGATATGATTTTGTCAAGGGCCGGGCCAGTTTTCAAAGAAAAAGCGATAGTTTTGCACAAAAAACTGGAAGCCGAAAGTAAATTTGCTGCAAGTGAAGGTTGGATTGATCGTTGGAAAACTCGTCGTGGTGTCCGAGTTCTTTCTATCTGCGGATGACGCAGCTGCTAAGGAGTTTTCTGTTAAGTTTAAAGAAATTGTAGAAGAAAATGCACTGTTACCCCCATGAACCACAGACATTGCCGAGGTGGGGTGGCTTGCGTGCCTCAACGATGCAGATAGCCGTACCGTAGGTGCAACCACAGCGGAGGGGTATCTGTGGAGAGGCCAGACAAACGTGTGGTTCCTGAAGAGGGGCAGCAGCCTTTTCAGTAGTTATGGGGGCAACAGTCTAGATGATTGACTGAGCTTGCCTTGTAACATCAGCTAATGTGGCTTTGCCACACAGCTACTGCGAACGGCTGAAAGCAAGGGGAAACTACAGCCGTTACTTTTCCCGAGGACATGCAGCTCTACTGTATGGAAATATGATGATTGCATCCTCTCGGGTAAAATATTCCGGAGGTAAAATAGTACCCCATTCGGATCTCCGGGCGGGGACTACTCAGGAGGATGTTGTCATCAGGAAAGACAATACTGGCATTCTACGGATCGGAACGTGGAATGTTAGATCCCTTAATCGGGTAGGAAAACTAGAAAATTTAAAAAGGGAAATGGATAGGTTGAAGTTAGATATAGTGGGGATTAGTGAAGTTCGGTGGCAGGATGAACAGGATTTCTGGTCAGGTGAGTACAGGATTATAAATTCGAAATCAGTTGGGGGTATCACAGGAGTAGGACTGATAATGAATAAGAAAATAGGAATGCGGGTAAACTACTATGAGCAGCACCGTGATCGCATTATCATTGTCAAGATAGATACGAAGCCAACACCGACAACAGTAGTACAGGTTTGTATGCCAACTACCTCTGCCGATGATGAGGAGATCGAAAAAATATATGAGGAGCTAAAGGAAATTATTGAGACAGTTAAGGGAGAGGAAAACTTAATTGTGATGGGAGACTGGAATTCGGTAGTAGGAAAAGGAAGAGAAGGAAAAATAATAGGTGAATATGGACTGGGCAGGAGGAATGAAAGAGGAAGTCGCCTGGTAGAATTTTGCACGGAACATGATTTAATCGTAACAAACACCTGGTTTAAGAATCACAAAATAAGGTTGTATACATGGAAGAGACCAGGAGACACCGGAAGGTATCAGATAGATTTTATAATGGTAAGACATAGATTCCGGAACCAGGTTATACACTGCAAGACGTACCCAGGGGCAGATATAGACTCTGACCATAACTTGTTAGTCATGAACTGTAGGCTGAAACTGAAAAAATTGCAGAAAGGTAGGAAAATAAGGAGATGGGACTTAGATAAATTGAAGGAAAGTGAAGTTGTGGAGGAATTCAGAGGGAGATTTAGGCAACAATTGACAGAAACAGGGGGAAATAAAACAGTAGAAGAGGAATGGGTAGCATTGAGAGATGAAATAGTGAAGGCAGCAGAGGACAATATAGGTAGAAAGGCAAGACCTACAAAAAATCCTTGTATATCACAGGAAATACTAGATTTAATTGATGAAAGGAGAAAATATAAAAAATGCAGTAAATGAAACTGGCAAAATGGAGTACAGACGATTAAAGAATGAGATTGACAGGAAGCGCAAAATGGCTAAGCAGGAGTGGCTAGAAGCCAAATGCAAATCTGTAGAAGAATGCATAAGAAGGGGAAAAGTAAATACCACCTACAGGAAAATAAAAGACACATTTGGGGACCAGAAAAGCAACTCTACGAATATCAAGAACTCAGATGGGAAACCTGTTCTCAATAAAGAAGGGAAAGCTGAAAGGTGGAAAGAGTACATAGAGCAGCTCTACAAAGGAAATGTACTTAGAGACGATGTTGTAGGAAGGGAAGAGGAAGTAGATCAATATGAAATAGGAGATACTATACTGAGAGATGAATTTGACAGAGCCTTGAAAGACCTAGGTCGGAACAAGGCCCCAGGAGTAGATGACTTACCCTCAGAGCTAATAAAGTCTCTGGGAGAGACAGCCATGACAAGACTATTTGAACTGGTGAGTAGGATGTATGAGACAGGCGAAATGCCCTCAGACTTTAAGAAAAATGTAATAATCCCCATTCCAAAGAAATCAGGCGCAGACAGGTGTGAAAATTACAGAACCATCAGTTTGCAAAATTTTAACACGAATTATCTACAGGAGAATGGAAAAGCTGGTAGAAGCTGACCTCGGGGAAGATCAGTTTGGATTCAGGAGGAACGTAGGAACCCGGGAGGCAATACTCACTTTACGTCTTATCTTAGAAGATAGATTAAGGAAAGGCAAACCTACATTTTTAGCTTTTGTAGATTTGGAGAAAGCGTTTGACAATGTTGACTGGAATACACTATTTCAGTCGGCAGGGGTAAAATACAGGGAAAGGAGAGTTATTTACAACTTGTACAAAAGCCAGACCGCAGTTATTAGACTCGAAGGGCATGAAAGGGAAGCATCAGTTGGGAAGGGAGTAAGACAGGGTTGTAGCCTTTCTCCGATGTTATTCAATTTGTACATCGAGCAGGCGGTGAAGGAAAGCAAGGAAAAATTTGGAATAGGGATTAAAGTTCAGGGGGAAGAAATAAAAACATTGCGTTTTGCTGATGACGTTGTAATTCTGTCAGAGACAGCAAAGGACATGGAAGAGCAGTTGAATGGAATGGACAGCGTGTTGAAGAGAGCGTATAAAATGAACATTAACAAGAGAAAAACAAAAATAATTGAATGCGGTCTTAGAAAATCAGGCTATGCTGAAGGAATTGGATTAGGTAACGAAACAATGAAGGTGGTAGATGAGTTTTGTTACTTGGGTAGTAAAATAACATGCGATGGTCGCAGTACAGAGGATATAAAATGCAGAATGGCAATGGGAAGAAAAGCATTTTTGAAAAAGAGAAATTTGCTAACATCGAATTTTAATTTAAGGGTAAGGAAGTCTTTTCTGAAGGCATTTGTGTGGTGTGTTGCCTTGTACGGGAGTGAAACATGGACGGTAAGCAATGCGGACAGGAAAAGAATAGAGGCTTTTGAAATGTGGTGCTACAGAAAAATGTTAAAGATTAGGTGGGTAGATCGCATAACTAATGAAGAGGTACTGAACAGAATTGGTGAGAAAAGGAATTTTTGGTATACCCTGACTAAAAGAAGGGATCGCTTGGTACGACACATTCTTAGACATCGGGGAATCGTAAATTTAGCATTGGAGGGAAGTGTGTGTGGTAAAAATCGCAGAGGGAGACCAAGAGACGCGTATAGTAAGCAGATTCAAGTGGATGTGGGTTGCCGTTCTTATGAGGAGATGAAAAGGCTTGCTCAGGATAGAGTAGGGTGGAGAGCTGCATCAAACCAGTCTCTGGACTGAAGACCATAACAACAACAACCCTGCCAAGTGTATAACATCGACGAGACAGAGCTGAACTTTAAAATGTTGCCAAGAAAAACGCTCGCAGTTTCAAATGAACCCGTGGTAGGCACGAAACTTAAAGAAGATAGAATAACAGTCACTCCTTGTAGCAACGCAGATGGTACCCACAAGCTTCCCTTGTTCGTAATTGGCAAATCTAAGAAGGTCATTCAAAAATATAAGCTTTTCTTCCTTGCCGGTTTATTACAGCAATCAAAAATCTGCTTGGATGGACTGCAACCTTTACAAATCGTAGTTTTTCGACGAGTTTGTGCCATTGGTCGAAAAAGAGTTGAAGCGAAAAAATCTGCCTTTTCGTGCTCTAGTGCTGTTGGATAACCCACCATCATATCCATCTGAGGAAGATTTGGTGAAGTGGGACATAAAAATCTCTTTCTGCCTCCTAATGTGATCTCACTCATCTAACCAATGGATCAGGGCGTTATCGAAAGGTTAGAAAGGCACTATCGCAGAAAGTATAACAGCTCAATCTTAAAAAGAATGTGAAGAATGTCATAACTTATTTGAGGAAATGAAATCCCCGAACATCAAAGATGCTATCTACACAATCGCTGCAGCATGGGGTGAACTGAAACCTGACATGCTGCGGAAATCGTGGCGTAAGCTTTTGCCGCAAGTTTTGAGTGAAAATGAGCATACCAAAGACGCACTGGAAATTATTAAAGATCTACAAGCTCTGGAGCCGAAAGTCCCTACCAATGAAGTTGAAGAGTGGATCAACGAATGTGACAAAGACTGCAACACTTTTGAAGAGCTGAATGACGACCAGATTGTTGCCGCTGTTAGACAGAAAACTGCGAATGAGGACTCGGACGGCGAAGACGAACCCCTCATCCGGATTTCACACAACAATGCAAAACCGCTTTTGACATTGCCCTTAAATATATCGAGCAGAATCCAACTTCAATTCCAATGGACGTTTTGGGATAAAAGAAATGGAGGGACACTGCAGCTAAATCTAGAATAACATCTACTAAACAAAAAAAGTATCACTGACATTTTTTTCCAAGTAATTTGTTTTCGATTTTATTGTAAAAACAATGCAAACAGTATAATCATTTCTTAGTTTATACATACACTGGTTTATTTCTTTGTAAAAGATGTTTATAGCACTGTTTTTTTTTCAGTGCTATAAAGATCTTTTAGTTCATATTTCGTCTATATGTTATTACGTATAGTACGTATAGTACAGTAGTGCAATTTGTTTGTCTTTTTCCTTTTAAAACCAATACATATTATAGTGTGTGGAGACGTTTTTTAGGTAATTTATTGTTTAACACTGTGTAAAAAACATCTTTTTATATTACTGCAGATGTCTTATTGTTAAATCGTTTAATTTTTTGTACTAACTCTCTTCTTATATTTTTTGCAATACGATTCTCGCATAATCCGACCTATCTTTCGTTCCCACTATGGTCCCGGTCCCGAAGGTGACGGATTAGAGGGCTTCTACTGTATACTATTTCTCGTAGCTACACGCACTTTGCTGGTACACGTTTCTATAATACACACATCAGTGCACTTAGCGCGTGTGGTTACCTTTGCCGTGTTTACAAAACATGCAGATTAATGGGGAAAAAATCAGGATCTGTTGGATGACGATGATTTTTGATCCAGGAAGTCCTGATAATGGAAGCTAGACAGAACACGAGCACAGAATTTGATGATTAAACGCGTATGACAATAAGTGGGCAAAATGCACAAAATACTGATAAAACAGTAAAAAGCTACATGGAAATAAGTGTATTAGACATTATGTACAGTAACCAGGAGGCAATAAAAACAATGAATCACCATAAACGAAGTTCTCTTGTTGAAATAGTGTCAGAACTGCAGCTTCTCTTCCTATTGTTCAATACACACATCGAAGAAACAATTACGGAAATAAAAGAGGAGTTCGAAAAGATAAAAACTGAAGTTGAAAGAATATCAGTGATCTGAAGTGCAGATGATATTGGCACCCTCAAAGAAAGTGAAGAAGAATTATAGGATCTTTTAACGGCATGAAATGTCTAGTAACGGTATGGACTGAAAACTGAAAAGGTAGAAGTATGAGAAGTACCAAAAATGAATATTGAGATAAGCTTACCAATATATTTGGTTTTCAAGAAATACATAAAATAAAGTAACAATGATAACATGGAAGGAAAATAATCCACAATTGACGAAGGAAGGAGAGCATAAAAACTAACATTACATTCCCCTATCTAACATAGGCGAAGAGACGTCTATGTTCAAATGTTCAAATGTTTGTTAGGCTTATGGGACTTAACTACGGGGTCATCAGTCCCTAAACTTACAAACTACTTATGAACTACTTACGAACTAGGACGGCACAAATATCCATGCCCGAGGGGGGATTCGAACCCCCGACCGTAGTGACCGTGCTAACCGTGACTGGAGCGCCTCAGTCCCCTCGGCCACCGCGGCCGGCAGACGTCTATGGTATCAAGCATAGGTCCGAACGGAAAAAGGAAGAAGGACAAGTGAAAGTGGCACTCATGGCAAAGAGAATTTTACTGGTATTAAACATAGGCCTCAAATTGAGGAATACATTTCTGAAAATGTACGTTTGCAGCACTACTGTTTCATGGTAGTGAATAAAGGGATGTGGGAAAAGCAGAACAGAAAAAAAATGAAATTAGGTGGTCTGATAAGACAGCAACTGAGAATATTGTTCGCAAAACCACAAAAAAAGGAACATATGAGAAACACCGTCCAGAAAAGACTAGTGTTAAGCCATCAGGAACTGCATATGAACCTTTAAAATAATAATAATAATAATAATAATAATTGGAAATTTTATATTAGTGCTATTCAGTGCAGACATGATCGTAATGTTTTTATTTTCCCTTGCTTCGTAACACACAGATATGTGCGCTGTCATTGGCAAACGCTACGCAAGAGGAACTACGAGAATGAAAGCAATCCTTTGAAAGGGATGTAAGAGAAACGACTTTAATGGACATAACTAAGGTCAAATTTACTAACTTTGGATCCTAATGGACCATTAAGTTGCACCGAAGGAACTGTACGTCAAGAAAATTTACATTTCCTGTTGTTCATTGTTGTAAATAGTTAACGTTCTGTTTGCGCTATCAAATTTGAAATAGAGTCATTACCAATTTCGTGGTGTGCACTCTTCTCCAAGTTCCTCCAACTGCAAACATGAAGGGGCAATAAGGTAAATGAACGGCTTTCATCTAATGGAGAAGTTGCCTGCAGACATCGAACCGTACGCAGCAGATGTCACGGCAATACCCATAATAAACGAGTACATATAAGCCGATCTTGTGTTTTATGATAATGAAGCCCCCTAACAGCCAGCGTACTCGCCCATTGGCCTGTGAACTTTAAAAAAAGACAGAGCGCCAAATTACACTGCAGACCATATTTTCTTTACCTTTTGCTGCCGCAGTCGCTATTCAGTTCCACCAGAAAAATTTGTATTGACATTTTGGCACGCAGTGAACTCCAAGAGGTGGAACACCATGTTTACTCAAAAGATTATCTAAATGACAGTTACATACAGGATTGTTATAATTAGGCTGATGGTGTTCCGGAAGCAGCATTGCGGCCTGTATACATAGCAGAACGCTGAATCTCCGTGGATATATCCAGTAATTGGTGAGATAGAGGAGTATGATGAAAAAATTATAGTTCCACTATCAGCTACCAGGCGAAAAAATGGCGTTGTACGCAGTCAGTAATTGACGTGGGTGCAGGAATTGGGGACTGGCGATCAAACACATGATAACGGTGATTCTGTGACATTTATTAGGATATGCTCACAAGTTGCATCATGTGTTGAATATCGACTCAGCAGCTTGCTCCATCCGTAACACGGCATGGTGGACAGTTGCCCGCAGCATATCTGCTGTAAGTCTTTGTGTGCCTATCTTCATTTGATGTATGTTGGGACGACGGTGTTCTATAATTGTTATAAATGAAAAACCTTCAGCCGTTACTTTGGGATTTTATTGACAAGTTTCGAAAATACATTATTCTCTTCTTCAGACCCTTTAAAAATCCCTGCTATAATACACATTAGCCTTGTATTGCATGTATTGTTTATCAACCTATCACTTCAAGATGTAGCCAGAAACTGTATCTGCTGTAATGTGGGCAACATATCATTTGCCACCTATTAGATCAGATCCCCGATAGACACGATCCTTCGAAACAACCAGAAATCACACGGATTTAAGTCAGGTCGTCTGTGAGGCCATGAATTTTGAAAGTACATAAAAATTATGGGGTCGTGACCAAAGGTTTTTGAAGCCTGGTGTGGATGTTGTCACATCCTGCAATAAAATAGTGGCGTAGTCAAGGTCCGTTCTTTGAAAGCCGGAAACACATGTTGCACGAGGAGGTCTTTATATCATGCCGCTGTTACCGTTTACCTAACAGGCCAACAAGGTGTCTGCTCCTCTGAGTAAAACGAACCTAGAATGAAAGAACTTGTAAAACAACACCACGCAGTCACATAAGATGTGTACAGTGGATACTCCTCCATAACTTGTGGGGGGATGGAACCATATGCCACAGTTCCGTGCGTTCATGTTGCCCCGTCCTTCCAAAGAATTATCCCTGTCAAAACGTCATCCATTTCCACGCATTCGAAGAAGTTGGAAAGGTAAAGTCATGGATTTGTAGCCTATTCTTGGGATGCAGTTATTGCACATTTTAATCTGGTGGGGATGTCAGTATAACGTGCACCGGAAAACCATTTGAACTGTTGGCCATGTGCAAGACAATTATCACTGCTCGACCACTGGCTGCAGAATTTGAGGCTACAGCTACAGCAACTTCATCAACAGTCGCAATGGGAAAAGGACGCCTGTTTCTTCACATTTCTTTATCATATTCTTTAGCCCATATGTTGACAAGGGGCGTATTGGCAGCTGTTTCTACGGCGATATTTTCGCAATGCAGCTCTGCTGTTACTGTCGTACTGTTAAAAATACTTTATCAGCTGTGCAAGGTCTTTCTTTTCGCAAGACATTCAGTTTGGACGGAAAACATTAACTTGTTAACTGTTTATACCAATAGTCACATTACAAACGTCATCAACAAGACTCACCAAACAACCAACAGAATACTGATGTCAAACCAGAAAACATTTTATATTTTGTGACATATTAATGCGCCATATTTTCGAATCGTGGTAGAAGATGGAATATAATATTTTCATGAAACTTTGCGAGCCCACCGATTAATCAACATACCTACAAACTTTCAACCTTCTTCTATGTATACAGTCCATACTGCAGCACATTGAACATCGTTAGTTTAATTACAAACACCCTGTAGTAAAACTTTGAGTCTAAAGATTTGAGACACTCGTGGCCATAATTTATTTCCTTTCGTAATGGTCAGTTTCCTGACAGGTTAAAGTACTCAGTAGGGTAGCCACTATATGAAAACGAGAAAGTGATAATCTGACAACTTTAGATCTTTTTATTTCCCATCGTTGTTCGATAAAGATATTGTAAAATCTGTACTGTATATTCTAGCTTAACTGATCATTTTAGTTCACATAATTAACTGTAAAATGTACAGTTTGGTTTTAGAAGTATAAAACCTAAAATAATGTTATATTCTCTTGTCTCTCAGGCGTTGGATGGGGTAGTAAAAGGCTGCAAATAACTGGCGTCTTCTTTAATTTAACAAAGGCGTTTGATTGTGTTTATAACATATATTGTAGAAATTTTAACGTAATGGAATAAGGGAAGTAAGTTACAATTAGTTTGCTTCTTACTTTAGTAACCCATAGAAGAAGGTAATTCTCCGCTGTTTTGAGAATGGCCATACCAATGCGACACAGTTGAATGGGTCTGCTCCAGGCTTCATTTCTGGAATTGCTATTTTTGCTTATTCTATAAAAGTGTTTGTTAGAGACACTAACTCGGCAGTGAATAATGTTGTTTGCAATGTTGACACAGTGTCAAATAGTACAATACAAAACAATTGGCTTGTAGAATGTATACTTTGTAAAAAGCTCATATGCAGGACCTTTTTAAAAAATCTAACTGACGCTTTACTTACCACAAGAACAGTATCTAAAGTAAGTGGTAGTAATCTAATTTGCTTACGACGTATTGTATTACTTTTTTTCGGGTAACTCTTCCGATTCAAAAAGAAAGAGGTAGTTCGAACAATACGAGTGAGTTGTGTAAGCTCAGAAACCTCTTCATTCTAGGAGTACTGCATTGGGCGCTCCATACATGTTTTTCTTTAGACCGTATGTTGTTAACAATATTAACCCATTCCTAAGAGTTAACGGCTTTCATTCAATTAATATCAATTACAAATCTAATCTGCGTTTAGATGACACCTGCTTGACTCTTGTGCAGATAGGTGTGTTGCATTCTGCTGCATCCATTTCCAATAACCTGCAACAAGAATGCAAATATTTTAGTAGTAATCTACTTAGTTCCATGTTCAAAATGAAGAGTTTCCTCGTTGCTCCGTGATGCAATGTTTCTATCCTGTCGATAAACTTCAGAAAAAAATTAAACAAATAAAGTAAATTCTGAATTACGTTGTAGGTTGTATTTATTTAGGTTTGTCGTCTGTAAATAATTCCTATACGTTTCATTTTATCTGTTACTACTCTTCTTTTAAAATTTCAAGCACTGACGTATTCCATAACCATGATGACTTACTCTTCAACTTTCTCCTGAAGAAGATGTTACAAATAAATAAATAAGTAACAATAATACGCACTCTTCGCTGTTCAGTTAGGATTGGTAATACACAAATGAAGAAATATGTAAATGTAAGTGTTTATATATAACAAGTAGTAAATTTTGAAAAACAGTAAGAAACATTAGTCTAAGTATCGAGGCCAATCACATAACAGCTCTCAACAATATAAAATTTTATGTCAACGCGACAAGTTTCGGGACTACATTATCATATTTTCAAATAGTGAAAAAGAAGGAATCAAATATTAAAATAAGATGCTCCATTTCGATGACTCACCAACTAAATTGCAATTCACAAAAGTAACCTGAAACATTAGTCTGCCATTAGGCAATGTCATCAATAAAATACAATCAGCACATAGCTTTGTCAATGTAAGTACGCTGTTTAGAAGAAAACATATTAATGTGAGTAGTTGTGAACTAATGGACAGCATCTCTCACGTACCACAGTCAATCCATAGTAACGAAATTGTCAAAGGTGGTCTATTATAGAACTGCACAGACAACTGAAAAAAATGCGTCTAATCCATCCAATAAAACTGAAACCACTACATATAGAATACTTCCCTAACTTAATCAGCAATACCAATACGCTGCTTCTCAAGGAGCAGATTGTTTGAATGTGCCTAATTATTGCCTTTAACAGTTCTGTCTTCTCCAGATGTGTGTGTCCTACCGAACATTCCTAGGAAACGGCTGTTTTTGGACTAGACGACCGCCAAACGAATCTGAAAGATCTGTGCGGAATCGCCGTTGAGGAGTGCAACAATCTAGACCGACAATAGCTTCATGAGCTTGAGGACAGTATGACAAATTTAGTACATGCATGTATCAGGGGGACTAGTATACGCTGAAAACTGACACACTAATTAAGAATGTTTAGGTTATTGCCGTACAGCATGGCAGTTTCTGTTGTCATTACGAATTCGAGATATTTAAACATTTCATCCGTTTTTGGGCATTGAAATAAATCCAATGAAAAGATTAATGTGCTGGAGCGGGATTCGAACCCGCATTTCCCAGTTTGGACCAGCGATCGCCTTAACCAATTAGGGTATCCAGGCACGCTTCCCCTCCAAGCCAAATTCTCATCTCGTAGCAAACTACGATTGTGCCTGGATAGCCTAACTTGTTAAGGCGACCGCTGGCCCTAACCGGGAAATATGCGTCCGAAGCCTGGTCCAGCACAAATTTTCATCTTTGCCATTGGATTTCTGTCAACGCCGTGAAATGGTCGAAATATTTAAGTATTTCGAATCCTTAAAATTACGGCTGAAGTGAACAGACACCATATAAACAGATAAAAATAAATAATTCTGTTGTCATAGGCAATACAGACAATATGAATTTCTTTTCATATATTTTTATTCTATTTCTTAACAATACTAATTTAAGCGTTACAAAGCCTTTTTTGAAGAAATTTGTGTGGAATGTGACCTTGTACAGTAATGAAACGTGGACTATAAATAGTTCAGATTACCTGACATAGTCGGATCGCACATTAATAATTTATTCACTGACAACCGGTTTCGGTGAACTGTGTCACCATCATCTGGTCGAATACATATTACAAGCTGGTCATCTGTCAAAAATATAAAAGACATGCAAGAAATAACATAAAAACATGTATATTATTTTTTATATTTTTACGTTATCCAGGCATTTCATTTTGAAAACTATATAAATAGTTCACTCAATAAAAATACAGAATCTTTTGAAATGTGGTGTTACAGACGAATACTGAAGATTAGATGGGTATATCGCGTAACTAATGAGGAGGTACTGAGCAGAACTGGAGAAAACAGGAATTTAAGGCATACATTTACTAGAAGAAGGGATCGATTCGTAGGACATATTTTTAGACATCAAGGAATATTCAATTTAGCATTGGAGGGAAGTGTGCGAAGTGTAATGGGTAAAATTCGCAGAGGGAGACCAAGAGACGAAGACAGTAAGCAGGTTCATAGAGATGTGGGTTGCCCTTCTTATCAGGAGAGGGAGAGGCTTGCTCAGGATAGGGTATTGTGGAGAGCTGCATCAAGCCAGTCTCTAGACTGAAGACCAAAAAGGAACAATTATTTCATTCTTATGTAAAGCGTCGTCAACTGCTACAGTCGTGATGATGCAACACATTTCTTAATCTTAGTGTTATCCCTTTTGTTTCTACCTGTTTAGTCCGTTTGAAACCCCTACTTTAATCTGATTACAATCAGTAAAAATCCTGCATGTGAGACCGCATTCTCATTCTTTGAGGAGCTTTACCGACGTTTCCACTGCTGTTGAAGTGGCCCTCTTCTGGGTATTTGTCTGACTATTCAAGACTGACAATCCCGTCTCATCACTAGAAGACTGACAGAGGACGCGGAAACCTACGCTTAAAATTAATCTGATTAGATTATTAATATTGTATGATTTGACTTGTTCATTCACATTTTTATTCCCCGCGGATGTGTTTCTTTTGAACTTTGTGTATGAATATAATAATAAAAAATAAAAAATAAAAAAAATTGTAAGGTTCCTACTTTTATATTTTCGATTCTACGTTAATTTTTATGTATATTGGCAATGTTAGGATATTTAATTTTATATTTTTTGATTCCATGTGAATTTCTAAGCATACTTTTGTAGATTTGGAGATACTATTATCGCTACGCGCAGAGATTGTAGCAATTAGGAGAGTCTCTCTGGAGCAGTTAGTATGAGTCTGGAGCAGTCGGTATGTTGAGTCTGGAGCAGTTGGTACGTGGAAGTCTGTATGTGGCGGGTATTATGTAAGATTTTGGGCAAGGAAAAACATGGAGGTAAATATGCGCCAGTGAAAGAAAGCATGTGAAATACTGTAGCGGCAGGTTAGATATAAATTTAAAGCGTGCTTTGTCCCCATTCTGTCATTGTTAAAGTTGGCCCAAATTTTGTATTGTTAATGTTCATTGTGAATTGCTGAAAACAACTATTAATTTCATTATTTGATTTATTTTGTAGCTATAAAATATTTGCTTGAAAGTCAATAGAGGACCCTTTGCTAAAACTAAAGACTTGTCAGTCTACATATTTTAATGCACGTTGTTGGTTTCTCCTTTCCTCTGCATATTTCTTTCTTTTTTATCTTAATCCTATTTAGAGTCAACATAATGAGCCGTCCAGGCTCCTATTTCTTCGACTGACCCTGTCCTTGATTTAATTACTGGCACAAGTACCATAGATCTCTCTGTGTGTGCACCGCTCGTGGCGCTGTTTGATCTATCGCGCGTCAATTGTCTTCTGACTGGTGTTTTCCTTGCCGCAGGTGGCACTTTGGTGACGCACCGAGGCAGTTGGAGAGAGGCGTGAGTCGGTCGCTGCGGGGATAGCGGAGAGAGTATCTTGCAATGGGTTGATACGTTGCATGGCATCGCCAGGGTCGACTTATTTTCAATAAGGGGCCGTTTGTGGCCGGGCCCGGCGTGTGCATCGAAGTTGTTCTGGTTTGGACTCTGACGGTGGGAGTCAAGCATGCCATGAGCTGAAGAGGTTGGTTCGGAGAGGCTTTTCTGTCAAGTTATAACAGCACGTCGGCGCGGGCTTTTTACCTCGCTTCCAGCTATGTGGTCGCTTTCCTAGCGGCCGTGCGACACCGCGTCCGTCCCTCGCAAGCGTCGGAGCTGTCAGCAACTGGTAGAGTACTCCGCACTCAGCCCCGGCTGCGCCTCGCGTCGTTCCAGCCGCTTTTCATCTGGGATCTATGAAATGTTTCCGGGCGTTCGTTGATACCCTCCTCCTAAACCATCGCGAGGGTGCCTGCACTTGTCGTGGAGTAAGAAATAAGTAAGTTAAGTCACTGATAGAGTCCTGCTCCGCAAATTTGTGTGTGTGAATTTGTCGGAGGTTCGAATCCTCCCTCGGGCACGGATATGTTTTGTCCATAGGTTAGTTTAACTTAGTTTAAGTAGTTGGTAAGTCTAGGGACTGATGACCAACGTAGTTTTGTCCCATAGAATTACGAACACTTGAACATTTTTCGTAAATTTGTCAGGATCGATAGTCGTTCCCCAGGGGCCGTCGTTGCCTGTGTCTACGTCGTTAGTTGTTTATTCATGTGTTATGCCGCACTTCAATTATTTTTTCGCTTTGCTCTGAGTAGCAAGTACTCTACATACATTGACTTGGTTAACATAACTGGGGAATTTATCTGGTTCGTGCCCCTCTGCTAGCTCGCATCTGCACAGTCGGTAGTTGTATAGCTTTGTTTGTTTGTTTTCTTCTTTTTTTTTATCTTCTTGTAGAAATTTTCCCTCCTTGAGGCATCGGCAACCCTCGATTGTAATTTGGCGTCCAATCCGTTTGTGTACCCTTCGTGTCAGAGCTGTAGTTCTTGATGACCGTTGGGGACGTTATCCCTCTCCTTCCTGTTCTGAGTCAGCTCATCTGTTTTATCTGTGTAGGTGTATTAAATTAACGAGTAGCCAGCTCCCACCTCAGTGTGATTTTCCTGTAACTAAGTTGAACGAGCTGTCATTTAAATTGCAGGGCTTATTTGTAAATTTTATTGTGTTGTTTAATTGCCCTTCTGCCTATTGATATCATTGAGAGGAGTTTTCTGCTGTCAGCTTTTACTATTCAAGTAAAACTCAGACCTTACTTAAAATTTTGAGCTCGTCTTTCGTGTGTTTTAGTAATTGTATTTTTAAAGGGCTGCGTTCACATAAATTTTGTAGCCCCACTTTAGTGTGATTTTAATAATTAAGCAGGTGTCATTTTTAAATTTTATCCTATTTACAAGGGTTGCTTTTCGTTTAAAATTTTCCACTTCCACTTAAATTGCTGGACTCATTGTGTATTCTATTGTATTTTAAAGGGTTGCTTTTACTGGATTTCGAGCCTACCTCTAATGATTGTTGGTATTATAAAAAAAAATCCCTCGGGCTTCTCAGCCCGTCATTAACTTATCAAAAAATTGTTTCTTTATTTATTTATGACTTTGCCTGCTGCCTTCGCCTTTGGTGCTGTTGTTTCCGTATTGTTGTAATTCTTGCGAGAGACATTAATGCGTTATCCAGCTGCAAGAACAGGGCCATAAATTCGACAAAAACACAGAAATCACTTTCAAGTCCTGCACATAAAACCCTTACCTCATTCTCTACTAATTAAATGCAGTAGTCCTTCATGTCAAAAGAGTTGTCAGGTTACAATGCAACAGGTAACCATTTTAGTTCAATTTTTGCTCAAATTATATATTCGATTTCTTTTCAGCACACTTAAAACCGATACCTTTCAAAATCTTTTGCGTAAAAGAAACAGGAAATGTATACTCCGAAATAGCGTTTTCGGCATTTCATTTCGCCATCTGCAAGTTGTGTGAGACGTGGAACGTAATGACTGCTAGATTACCCGTGATGCCGCGGCTTGGTAGCTCGCGTTGAAGCACAACCAGAAGGCAACTGAAGGTTGGAGCTGTGCTGACAGCTGCCCCCCCCCCCCCTCCCCCCCGTTAAGATTATCTGGACAGCCGGCACGCTCGCAGGTAGGTGTCAGCAGTGCTGATGCCGCTATCAGGGCGCATGAATGGGGCCGCTGTTGCCTCGCACGGGACCCGCCTACCACCTGCTGGTGCTCCCTGGTCGCTGTTCAGCGCTCCGACAAGAAGTCTCCCCCCCCCCCCCCCCCCCATAACACCTACAGCTACTGTGCTCAGGCTTCTCACAGTGGAGGGAAATCCCACATAACTGCCCGAAACCCAAATGCTACATAAATTTCGTTTACAAGCATTTACGAGCTGGTCGACGGCCAGCGATCGGCTGATTATCTTTGGATGGTGTATTGTAACGAGCTTAAATTTCATAGACTGACTAACACACGAGCTACAGCGCTCTTTGCGGCAACCTGTGCAGACTCGGCCGCCATATTTTCGGTGATCAGTACACTTGAGAAGAGTTTGTTCATCATTTGTTATTGTTGAGCTTGAAGTAATGTATTTAGTAAATATTGTATTTAGTGTATTGCCCGTACAATTTTTGCCGCTGAAATATGCCTAAAATGTGTTCAGCATTTAAATGCACAAATCGAAGTGATAAAACGACAAGTAGTTAGTGCAAGAACATCAGATGTTTTGCCTTGTTTCATCTCAGTATGTTTATACTCATACAGAATTCCTAATGACAGCTACCGCAGAAGTGAAGCTTCAGATGACCTATCCTGTAATTCGTTTGAAGTACACGCCATAAAAATGCACAGTTTTCTACCTAGCGTTGGAGTGTTTTTGAGATATTTCTTCTTCTGTCGCTCCTGTGGATGATGAAACCACACTTTTGGTTATCTACACCTTCTTTAAAAATATTTTCATTTGTTAATGAGCGAACATGGTTGGCATGTAACCAGTGTAATATATGGAAGCAGTAATAACAGCCAGAATTTTTTGACCTGTATATGTCTGTGATCTTTGCAAATAATATGTACGTGGCAACAACGAAAGTTATTAATGATACGTTACTTCGTTGTAGAATGCTTTTCTGGCAGCTGACCAAGGACTATTTTTATTTCAACGATTGTTGTGACTTTCTTCATTGTACTCAAATTTCACGTACCAGACGTAACTTGTTGTAGCATGGCACAAGGAAGTTATTAACGACACCTTACTTCGACGTGGAATGATTTTGTGGTAGATGATCTAGACCCATTTTTAACTGTGTTGTGACTTTCCTCTTTGTACTCCAATTCCCTTTACCAAAGTTCAAAACCAACCCATTTAACAGCATTTTTACAAGTAAATAGACTTAATTAGTAAACATACGTGTGCGTATACTAGACATAATGAAAGCAGATGCAAATCCATGGTCATGATTGTTCGTCATTACTGTTGACTGTAGGCCTTGCAGCTAATTTGCGCTGTGTAGTTGCATTAAAATCAACACAAATATTTTCGCAGCGGCACTTTCGTTTTTACTGCAAACCTCAGATATCTACTATACTTCGAAATGGGACTGTAATACTGACAGGTTCGTGAGATTTCATTAACGAACTTTTACGAAGTATACTACCAGGCTCGTCAATTCGCAACTTCGAAAAAGGCTGACGGAACTAGATACACATCTGTATTCAATAAATCTATATTTAAGACGTGTAATTGTAAATACGAAAAATTCTCGAGTGGATGTGCCATACCAGCTGTCAGCCGATACCCGAAATAACATTTTGCCAATTTGCCTCAAACATGGCGGACCTGTCGCCAATCTATGAAATTTAAGCTCGTTTGTGTATTGACATTTTTGTATGCTGGAGTGGGCACGTGATACTGACGGCAGTTGCGCCGTGGAGGCCGATCGAAAGCGGGCTGGGCAGGACGAAGGAGGGCGAGCAGTTGAAGTCACGCGGGGCTGTTTACAAGTGAGGACTTCCCTCGGCAGGCGGGCGGCCGCGTGGATGTACAAGCGCTGTCAATTCTGAGTCGGCCTGGGGGAACTTCTGCTCCATGTGCGGGCAGCTGTTGAATTGCAGCTCATGTACTACGGTACTTGAAATCTGCGCGTTGCCCAGAGGAGTGTGTGTGCCGCCGTGAGGTGGCCGTTTACTAGGAGGTAACACGCCTTTTCCTTCGGTGGCCCGTGTGTGGAAGAGCGCCGAGGTGTCGCTTGAAATGTTTCAAATGTTTATGTAGTTTATGGGACTTAACTACGGGGTCATCAGTCCCTAAACTTACAAACCACTTATCAACTGCTTACGAACTAGGACGGCACAAATATCCATGCCCGAGGGGGGATTCGAACCCCCGACCGTAGTGGCCGTGCAGACCGTGACTGGAGCGCCTCAGTCCCCTCGGCCACCGCGGCCGGCGTGTCGCTTCAGCAATGGGGAAGTGTAACTGAGACTGTGTCAGCACTGTTCGATTTGATATCGGTTTAGCCCCCATTATTTGTGCTTTACATTTATGTGTCACGTCCTTCATACTCGTTTTACCGTGGTTACGTCCGTTTTAACGAACGGAGACTGCTTGTGTACATCAGCCCTGCTGGCTCAGGCTCCGCAAATAAACATATTTAGTTATTCCCTTTAGGGTAAGACCTATATACTAAGAAGTAAAAATTAGTATTTCAGCTAAGTTAAAGGTTTACCTTAAATCTAACTTCTTGTTTAAATTTCAAACAGTTCTCATTTCTGTAAATGAACGTTTCTTGTTCTTCTACAAGGCTACTCAATTCCGTTGAGTACTGTTGTAGGCTGCATCACTGTAATGTGGAGAATTGATGTGAAAGCTTATAAGTTTAGCTTTATTAACTTTCCAATTCAATCAGTTTAGGCTACAATAAAAGGTGTTAAATCTTGTGTTGGTTGAACACACATTTTTTTTTTTTAGTAACCTTATAATTTAATGTGCTATATGTTGGAATTTGAGAAGAGACTCCTTGTTCATTTGTTGTTGTTGGTATCGAGATAAGAAGAGTTGAGGCCCATATTTCCAGTCTATAAGTTATTGAGCAATAGGTTTGCAGGCTCTTATTGGGCAGGTAGTAATTTATAACTGCGGAGACCTCCTCGGAAATTTGTTATTGTTTTTCATTTGAAATCATGGTATTTAGTATATATTACAAATCATTGTTTCCTTTTTTGTTGCGGGTTCGAGACGCTGAGTCCGTATAAATATGCGCTTCTCACAAGATTGTTGAGTAAACTGTAATTAACCCCCTCATGCACGAATTATAAACCCGACAATGAACAAAATTTCTGATACATTATTTAGTAACTTAAGACCTATCTTGAGCAGAATTCATCATCATTTATCTAAAAAATAGTTTAATGCACCAATAGGAAGTTGTCCTCATATGAGGACACTGAGTACGAAAACTGCTACATTTCACGTGGAATATATATTAATAATATCAAAGAATACATGTAGAGTGTACACTATTTTGTATTATTCGTACAATGAAATTGTTTCATGCACTCAGGGCACACAGAAAGTTTACACTTTTCTCAAATGTAACGTGTTTTCCGTCGGGAGTGACGATCATGACACCTTTTGGCATTGGGATCACCTGGCTTGGCTAGCGAGTGTTATATCACAGCGACGCGTAATTCGTTGGGTACCGAATAACTGGCTTTCCTTATGTTTTTCGATGTACAGACAACAATGTGCTTTCATCTGAAGGCCTGCCTCTACTCTTTTTTGTAATCTCTACTTTCCATTTCTTTATTAGCCCAACGTCTAACACTGCCGTCTAGGAGACATTCTAGCATTCATTATTAGTCCTCATATGAGGTACCTGTGCTTTTACGGTCACCACAGCTGTAAAAGATGACAGAAATGAGACAAAATTTGTCCTCATTCGAGGACGCGACGCATGAGAGGGTTATAGGTTGGTCCGCCCATTAACGAAATATTTGTTACTTTATTCTATAGAAAGTGCTTATCACACTGAGACTTGTTTTATTGAAAACGGTTATTCATGGAAGTGAATCATGTGCAATCAGAGTACCTGTCCCAGGTACGGCTCAGTTCTGGTAGCAGAGCGTGGCTTCGATCGAAGGACCTCTGGGTTATGAGCCCAGCACGCTTCTTCTGCGCCACTCTGTTTATGGGCCCTTAACCCAGAGGTCCGTAGATCAAAACCAAGCTCTGCTACCAGAACTGACCCGCTTGTAAGACGCAGCTACTAGATTCTAAGGAAGGACTGAAACATGTACTATGATTACACGTGATTCACTTTCATTGATAAGCCTTTTATTGAAACCAAGTGTCAGTATGAAGAGCAGTTTCTTTAGAATAAAGTAACAAATATTACGTTAATGGGAAGACCAACCGTTAATTACAATTTTCTCAACAATCTTGCGTGAAGCGCGTCTTTACACAGACTTCATTGTCTAGAACCCGAAACAATAAAGGAACCAATTTAATGATTTGTAATAAATCCTAGAAACAATGACTCCAATTGAAAAACAATAAAAAAATTGATTGCAACTTCTAAGTAAAACTGTGAAATAAAAACAATACGGCGTAATTTACTGCTGTAATATAGAAGTACAAAATATATCAATATATTGTAAGAATGCATTGTCACGTGGCGATCTGACCAGCATTAACAGTGACACTCAGTGCACCATGGAGGCAGAAGAAGGGAATACATTGCCCTTCCTCGATGTCCTTCGTCGCAAACGGGCTGGATGCCTTGGCCATCATCACCCGGCGCACAAGGGCACACTCTCTATTGTATACATTGGTACTTCGTGCAAGAACATTATCAGACGCCGATTACCTGATTCATGAGTTGAACCACCTACACATCTTCAGGAATAATGCATTCAATGGTCATGTAATAAGTGATGCGATCTCAGGAAAGAAACGCAATAAGACCACCTACGAGGAAAAGAAACTTGCTGTTTTGCCATTCTGGGGTTCTGTGTCGGGCAAAGTAAGTCGCCTGCTAAAGAGACACGAGATAAAATTAGTCTTACGCCCTCCAAAGGAAATACGGCAATTATTGAAACCAGTTAGATTCAGCAGATCTCGAAAAACCTCTGGTCTACAAAATACCTTGCGAGTGTGCGCAGTCTCATATCGGACAGATAATGCGAACTGTCGAACAACGCAGGAAGGAACATGAAAGTTTTTATTGTTTACGATACCCAGAGAAATCTGTTTTAGCTAAGCAGTCATCATCTGCTGTATGTATGCTCGTTTTAGGTGCCACTCGGCGTTCATACTACTTGACAATGACCAAGCAGTGCTTGGCCAAAAGCTCGTGGAGTTTTAACTACTTGAGCGGTCGGAAAGCCAAGAACGTTTTATTCAATAGAAATATACTGTTTAATATATTAATACACGGGTACAAATAGTGAACTGTCAATAGTATCACTGCGGTGAGTCGGCTTCAACAACCACACAATATTTGTTTTCTCACAAATTTCATCTCACTTGTGGCATCCTCAGTGAGATTTTATCTTACTTTTTCTGTTGTTTACATTGTGCGTCCTGCGACTTTCAACAAAAATCGGTCATATAGGTCTAATTTAGGACAACTTGTGTCATTTTTCTGTTGCTCTGTAAGATTTTCCAGATTATGGTTGCTTTTTCAATTCACATGCAATGGTGTACTTCGATTGTTGTGTCGACGTAAAGGTTTCGAAATCACGACAACAAAAACAAGACACAAAATCCACAAAGAAGCAGAAGTAAAACATTGCTTACACGCATTTAAAAATCTTGCAAGTTAATGAAAAAGGCCAGCTGGAGCTCAGGACACACTTAAAATGAACAACAGGGAAATAAATGAAGAACCCACTGAGCGTGCCGCAGCTATGGTTAAACTTGTGGTTGCGTCAAAACAAAATTTGCATACTTCAAAAAATTGAACCTATCTCCATTTTACTATCATTTTGCTGCAAATATTGACAGTGAGTTGTGTAAATTTAGTGCTTTATTAAACAGTTTATGCATTGTCACTCAACAAATAATCCCATTTACAATCAATCGTGTCAACTTTGAGATCTACGTTACCACTGTCTTTCCACAAATATTATTTCAAAAAATAAAGAAAATTTTCACGTAAGTAAATTATGTATCTTTGAAATCAATACTAAAACGGGCGCAGACAAATTCAAAGAAAGACCAAAATAAAATACTATAATCCTTTCATTGTTCAGTTTCTAGTATCAGTGATAATTTAAGAAAACAATTTAACGTGAGTACACCGCATAACTAATATTGCAACAAATTACACCTTTTACTTGAATCACCTTCCGACGTACTGCATCTTTAATGTACAAAATTCTGAATATTATGGTTTTCTTAATTGCAAAAGTGGTGTCGCTGGAACAATTGCATGTATTTCCCAAAACGTTTAATTTTTTTTCTCAATAATTGTTCCATCTGAAACATGCTGTCGATCAAGTAGTGGAGATTGTTTCCACATATTCAAAATTTTACTAATAATTAAAAATTATAGAATTAAAGTTTCTATTTTTGTTGATTTCTCTGCTTTTCTTATTGGACTGAGTTCCACGATACGTAATAGACATAGGACCAAAACGATACTTTCAAACCATATTGCACAAAATGTTGTAACTATGTTAAATATGAAATTCGAATCTCAAAGTTGAATCAAATCAATTGCATTATTCTTCGGTTGGATATTCACAAACTTTTAAGTTGCCGATTATATCTATTTATTGTCGTAGTGTCCTGTTGTGTTAGAAAATTCGGCGCTCAAGGAATTCGATTCTTCAGGAGTTCATATCTTGGTCTGTATTACTCACACAGGTAGGCCGTCAAGTGATTTAGATAATCTCTGGCCTAGCAACTATTTGTATAATTATCACAAGATTGAGCGTACTGTAACTATCCCACAGTACACTGTGATAATTTTCTACGCTTCCTGCAGACCAAACACATTGAGAAGTTTGATTCTTGAATTTTTAAGTAATTTGTTTTCAGTAGGTGCGTTCTACGATGGGCTTTATGCGGCTTGTGAAAGTACTATTGCTTCATGGGCGGTTCTTCCAAAATCCAAGAAAAACCTCTAGTTCTGTGTACCAAAACTACAGCTTATGCGGATGGTTATTTCTATTAGTTATGCTTAACGCAAACAGTCGATTTTTTATAATATGCACATAAGGTGAAATCCTCGAAGAATTTCTAAATTGAGCGGTTTGAGGCTTTCCCGGTATATTAATACCTTCCATGGTTCACACACGTTGCTTCGAGTAGTAGTGTTAAAACTGCACATTACTTCTACGAGACAGCTGCTCGACTTATTATGGTGCTTTTTAAAATTTTGGAATATCTTTACCTAAAGTGCAGAAAATCACAAGAACCGATATTTTGCTGTTTTTTGCACCATGGCCCTAAACTTTCTAAACACTTACCATAGAAAATCTCTGAAAATTTAATTGTTATATAGAGGAGACACCACGTTGTTACCAAAACTAGAAAAGTTCTAACGGATTAAGTTCATGTCATTACACAATAAACGTTCGGATGCGCATACGCTACATGTTTTTGAATATATACGGTATATAAAAATATACATCTGATCTTTATTAGTACTAATGATGTCAGTTTCTGGCTTGGTCCAGGTTTGTATTTACTTCATTTTTAGGTTAGAGAGATCTCTTCTGGACAGGATGTTGCAAGGCATCCAAGATATGCTCAATAATGCTAATTTCTGAGTAGTTTTGTGATCAGTGGAGGTGTTTTTACTAAGAAGAATGCTTCTGGAGTCACTCTGTAGCATTTACAACAGAAATCAATAGAAGAATTTCCATGTCAAAAGAAGTTTCCAAGAGGAAAGTAAAATTATTTCATGGTTAAAGACGATTCCAACTTTGGCTGGCTCCGGAGGTTCGGAAATGCGCGCGCGCGCGTCTGTGTGTGTGTGTGTGTGTGTGTGTGTGTGTGTGTGCCGGAGTAGCCGAGCGCTCTGAAGCGCCCCGTTGCGGATCGCGCGGCCTCCTGCGTTGGAGTTTCTAACCCTCCCTCGGGCATGGATGTTTGTGTTGTCTTTAGTGTTAGCTAGTTCATAAGTAGTTTCTAAGTTTAGGGATTGATGAGCTAGCAGTTAAGTTCCATAAGCTTTACAAACATTTGAACATTGGAACATTTGTTTTGAACCCTTCAACGCTGTTACAATGGAACTGGAGCACGGTGGTAGAGACACTGGGCTTCTCCAAATTTCTCCTTTATAGTAGTAACGGCAACTAGCAGCTAATTTTATATATTTCTGACATTTTGTGTGTGGGGGGGGGGGGGGCTGTTGCTTGTTAAATTATGAATGGCTAGTTGCTGTAATTCGTGTTCTATGTGGAAGACATGTTTCTGAACAGACTGAAAAAAACTGGGAGAAGCTTTGGTATTCGTTATAAAGATTAGCTAGATGCTATATGCCCATCAAAATCTGCATGCGCCATGCACACAATTCATAGCAAGCATTAAATAAAAAGCAGTAAATAACTCAACAAAATACTGCATTATGCGGATAAAGGAAGCCGTATGAATTCGCTGAAAGAGGTATAGGTATATATAGATAAACATTAGAACAATAAACACTGCAGAAATGCGATATAATCAAAAAGTAAATGATAACAGCCCATTCAGGTCCACAATAGAACATTTATTAAATTTATCTGGTCTTCAATTAAACAAAATAACACGCACTATGGTTTCAAATATTAGCCCTTATCAATCACTCCTCAAATTACCCTATTGCTCTTCCAGGTACTTTGCTGCCTCTGACAGAATTTCAATGTCATAAGCAAAACGCAATGCTTTTATTTCTTCACGTTGAAGTTTAATGCCTTCTCCAAATTTCTCCTTGCTTTCCTTTATAGCTTGCTTAATGTACAAATTGAATAACTTTGGAGGAAAGACTACAGCCCCGTCTTACTCTTTTCCCAACCTCTGTATCATTTTCATGCCCTTCGATAACCGTTGCCTGGTTTTTGTACAAGTTGTAAATAACCTTCCATTCCCTATATTTTACTCCTGCTGATTTCAGGATTTGAAAGTATATTACAATCATCATTGTCAAAAGCATTCTCCTAAAGCTAGAAATGTAGGTTTGGATTTCCTTAATCTATCTTCTACGATAAGTCGTAAGGTGAGTATTGCCTCTCGTGTTCCTACTTTTCTCCTGAATCCGAACTGAGTTTCCTCGAGGTTAGCATCTGTCAGCCTTTACATCCTTTTGTAAATAATTCCTGTTAAAATTTTGCAACCATAACTTATTAAACTAATGGTTGTGTAATTTTTACACCTACCTGCGTCTGCTTCCTTTCGAATGGGGATTATTACATTTTTATTAGTCTAAGGGTATTTCGCCTGCCTCGTACATCTTACTCACCAGGTGAAATAGTTTTGTCATGGTTCACTTTCCCAGAGACTTCAGTAGCTCTGAGGGAATGTCGTCTACTCCAGGGGCCTTGTTTCGACTTAGGACTTTCAGAGCTCTGTAAAATTCATCTCTCGGTATTGTATCTCCTATTTCAGCTTTATCTACTCCGTCTTCCCGTCTTACAACATTGCCTCGAAGTTAATTTCCTTCGTAGAGCTCTTCTATATATTCTTTCCTTCTTTCAGCTTTCCTTTCTTTGCTGAGAACTGGTTTTCCGTCTAGTTCTTGATATTGATAGAGCTGCTTTTCTTGTCACCAAAGTCTCTTATTTTCTTGAAGGCGGTATCTATCTTTGCCATATTTATACATTCTTCTACAGACTTGCATTTGCTTTCTTGCCATTCCTGCTTAGCCATTTTGCACTTCCTGTCACTCTCATTTCTTAGTCATCTGTACCTCATTTTGCCTGTTTCATTTACTGCATTTTTATATTTTCTTTTTTCATCGCATAAGTTTAGTATTTACTGTGATATCCAAGGATTATTTGTAGGTCTTGCCTTCCTATTTTGTCTGCTGCCTTGACTATTTCATCTCATCACCCATTCCTCTTCTATTTATTTCCTCCCGTTCCTGTCATTTATAGCCTAAATATCCCTCTGAAATTCTTGAGAAATTGAGGTTCGTTCAATTTATCGACGTCCAAGGTATCCATGCAAAATGTTCATAGCATAGGATAGGATAAGACAGGGATTTATATAGTAACAGTGGACGCCTTAGTCTTAAAGTTCGTCTTGTTTGCTGTTTTATTGTGGGCTTTGTGTTGGATGATTGGTAGGTGAGAATTGCGCGTTAATTGCTAGTAGAAGGTATTTTAGTGAGTTGAACTGAACACTCATAAACGGTGAGATAGAAATTATGGAGCCGGAAGAAGAGGTTCGTGCGTCCTACCATTATTGTCTAGGTATTGGAGTTTTTTCTTAATAATCTTTTAATTACCAGGGGATAAACCGACTGAGGCGCGTTTGGAGGAAGTGTTGAGATTGCTGGAGTGTGGAATACAAGGCAAGGAAGGTGGTGTAATCAACATACTGAAGGGTGGTTTAAGCTTATCTGAGGAGGAGGTAAAGGAGAGTAGAGAGAACAGAGCCTCGCGGTACTCCTGCAGTCGGGTGGAAGATTTGGGAATTGGAATTACTGACGGTGATATATGATGGGCGATTGGATAGGAAGGATGCAATGAGGAGGATAAAGTTAAGTGGAAGTGCATCAGTTTGTGGTTTGAATAGGAGATCGGAATACCATACACGTGGATATGCTTTTCCTAGAATAAGGGAAACATCGGGCTATGACTGGTTCAAGGAAGGAAGAAAGGTAACTTAGAATTTAACATCCCGTCGGTAGGGTAGTCATCAGATGGGGAGGGAAATCGGCCATGCTCTTAGAAAGGAACTATCTAGACAATTGACTGGAGTGGTTTAGGAAATCAGGTAAAGTCTAAATCCGGATACTCGGAGGTGGATTTGAACGATCGTATTCCCGAAGGCGAGTGTAGGGCCATGTGAACAGATTTATACGATTTTTTCAAAACATAGGTTCTGGCTTGTAAGTAACATTGCGCAAAAGCTTCGCATGGTGGTACAGTATCAGTACTACACTGCTGTTCTTATGACTGCAGAAATTATTGTATCTTAGACTATTTCATGTGAAACGTATGAAAACATGTTGTTTTTGGTGCAAAGTTCAGAACAATACCATGATTTCCACATTTTACAGTCAAGTACCTCTGAAGAAGAAACTTACAAATTTCTTTTGGCCTTTCATCTGTCAAGTGAAAACATTATTGTCTTATCTATCATACCATACATCATTGACTAGTACAGAAGATGCTGTATCGTTCTTCTTTTGGACTTATTGCCCATATTGAATTGGTCTACCAGGCCTTCTCGTCCCAATAAATATAAGTCTATTTTAAGTCTCCCATATAAAAACTCGTCAACAATTTTCCATAATAAATCATCTTCAAGGTTTCCCCTTCCGCTTTTATAACCAGTTTTCCATATATCACGAAAAATAACGTCACAAAATTGAAACAAACCTCGGTACCTCGGTAACTTATGATTAGAGTGTCCCCTAAAGATTCATTTAATTTATAAACTTTTCGAAAAAGATAACGAAACTTCACTTTATTGGAGAGCTTAAATGTTAGTTTCAAGCACTGTTACCCATCCAAGGATGAAACTTGAAACATGTTTGCGAAAACCTCGCGCAGTTTTAATGTTGCTTGAGAGCAACATTGCCAAATAAAGGGATAAGCAGGGATAGTAGCCTGTGGAGAAGATAGAGTTTTAGAGGGTTGTTAGGGTGATGAGGCAGGAGACAGGTCAGCAATGCCGATAGGTTATGCAAACGTCGCCAAGGGGTGTTCGGTTTTCTGTGCTGCATTTGTTTTATGTAATGTACAGTGAGAGGTGTGTTAATTGTGGTTGCGTTATATAGTTCAAGTACTGGTAATTGTGAGACATGGTTAGGATTGTACTATTAGTGTGTTCTTGAATACTAGTAAATGAAATTGGTATAACATGTAGATTCTAGATCAACATGTAGATTTATTTGAACAAGATAATCGGAGCGAGAAGAAAGAGTGAAAGCATCCCGCTTACTCGTTGCTTCTTATTTCAGGTTGGAATGGACTAACGAAAATTATAGTATGTGTTCCTACTCGTCTTGAATCACTTTCACTTCCAACATCTCTCACTCACTGCATCCCATGCTGGGGGAAGTGTCTTACACGGGTCATGAATAAATTCTGAGTCCGCGATCACGCGTATAAAACCGTAAAAGTAGAAGTAATATAATTAGCGCAACGGACAACGACCTTAGAAAATGGATCCAGCGAGCATGCAGAGCTAGAAGAGATGATGTTATGGGCATTACAAGATCATAAACACATCGTCACAGCAGGTGTACGTGCACACAGGACGACTTGTTTGGTGACTAGTAGGGGATATGACAGTGCAATTTAGGGGCAATCATAGAGATAAATTTAGTTTTAATAGGAAAATTTAATAGGAGATGAAATTGTTAGTCTCCCATCTTTCAAATACAAATTACGTTTCGTTATACATTGAAATATGCTACCTCCTTAGCTCGGTTACACAACCCGCCTCTTTATATGGGTTGGAGGAGAGTCAGAAGGTACAACCAACAAAAACCATTAACACGTATGGGGGGGCCTAAATCAAGATTAGAATATGAAATGGAATAACATTGAGCATAAAACTTGCTGTGTGCCGGAACCGGGACTCGAACCTGGGACCTTTGCCTTTCGGGGGCAAGCGCACTAACCGACTGTGCTATCCCGACACGACTCACGATGCCGCCTCACAACTTTATATCCGCCAGTACCTCGCCTCATACTTTCCAAACTTCACAGAATCTCTCCTGCGAACCATGCAAGACTAGCACTCCTGGAAGAAAGGATATGGCGGAGACATGGCTTAGTCACAGCCTAAGGGATGTTTCCAGAATGAAACTTTCACTCTGCAGCGGAGTGTGCGCTGATATGAAACTTCCTGGCGGAAGTAAAGTTGTGAGGCGGCATCGTGAGTCGTGTCGGGATAGCACAGTCGGTAGTGCGCTTGCCCGCGAAAGGCAAAGATCCCAGGTTCAAGTCCCGGTTCCGGCACACAATTTTAATCTGCCAGGAAGTTTCATATCAGTGCACACTCCGCTGCAGAGTGAAAGCTTCACTCTGGGAACATTGAGCGTGTTAGAAACGAACCTTAGCCGGGAAGTAATACCATGATTTGTTCAAAATGTTCAAATGTTTGTATAGCTTATGGGACTTAACTACGGGGTCATCAGTCCCTAAACTTACAAACTACTTATGAACTAACTAATACTAAGGACGACACAAATATCCATGCCCGAGGGGGGATTCGAACCCCCGACCGTAGCGACCGTGCAGACCATGACTGGAGCGCCTCAGTCCCCTCGGCTACCGCGGCCGGCACCATGATTTGAGTAGCATTCCCGATGCGTTCTCGATATTGCCCTAAGGTCGACCCATGCATACATTAACGTGCCTAACTTTAAAATCTCAACAAAGAAGTCGCTTTGAATAATCTAGCGTCTCTACTCACCAGACCACCGACGGCCGAGTGCCGGTTTCAAACAGCAACGGCCAGCGGCCGGCTACGGAACCTGGAGGGGGGGGGGGGGCAGTTGCCAACCCCTGGAGTAGAAGAATTTTGCGGGGGCGACCGCCAACGTCTATACTGTTTAGTTGGTAGGAGAACATGCATAGCACGTAGCCTCTCTGGCCGGCCGCGGTGGCCGAGGGCACTAAGGCGCTCCAGTCACGGTCTGCACTGCCACTACGGTCGGAGGTTCGAATCCCTGTCGGGCATGGATATTTGTGCCGTCCTAGTTCGTAAGTAGTGCATAAGTAGTTTGTAAGTTTAGGGACTGATGACCCCGTAGTTAAGTCCCATAGACTATACAAACATTTGGACATTTTTAGAAGCCTCTCTGACTACTCCTGGAGGGAATTTGAACCGCGGTGGAGTAGCCGAGCGGTCTAAAGCACCTCGCTGCGGAGCGCGCGGTTGCTCGCCGTGGAGGTTCGAGTCCTCCCTAGGGCATGGGTGTTTGTGTTTGTCCGTAGGTTAGTTTACCTAGGTTTAAGTACTTTGTAAGCTACGGACTGATGACCACGCAGTTTGGTCCGATAGATTTACAGACATTTGATTTTTGAACTAAGGGAATTACAACTCTTGACTGACTCTCCCGTTAGGATAAGATAGGGAGCGAACTGTATCACCCAGGTACTCTAAACAATTGATACAACCAACCTTTTACTTTCCTTCACCGAAGGCAGAGGCGAGAGACAAACATGAGCTGAAACACGGTGGCATAACATACTGCCAGCACAATTACTGACGTTCAGTAATAAAAGAATAGACCATAGTTGAAAAGGGGTCCAATTGACCCCTTTCGAGAGAAGCTACCGCTAATCTAAAAAGTCCGAGGAGAGGGTAAGGGCCAGGGCCGTGAGTGGCTGGAGGGTGTGTCCCCCCGAGCCACGCCCAATTACGGCGGCGAGTTATGGGTCCGCGGTTCGACCCCCGGCGCCCCGGAGCGACGCCGCCAATTAGCCGCATCCAGCCGCCGGCTTTACGAGAGTCGCAGGCCCCTCTTAACGAGCAGCCGCGTCCTCCAAGCGCTCGGCGCGCGTTCGTTAGACCTCCCGATGGCCAATAAATACGCCGTTTTAAGTCTGCCCGTTTCCTTAGGAGCGCCACGGATGGCCGTCACCAAGGCTGCCAGCACAGTCCGTGGAAGAGAGCTGGCAATTTACTGGCCACAAAGCTGTACACAGAGTACACACGTTACTGATAATGTCACAGGGCTTGGCCTTATTTAGTCGTTACTGTAAAAGCTTACCATTAACAGAAGTTTGCTTATGCATCACTACAACGAACACTTACGTATCCTTTAGAAGACAGAAATGCCGTTTCTTGAGAACCCTCAAACTTTTATTTGCATGTATGGGGGCACCGAATAGTATGCCATTCGTAGGCTTCTTTTATCCTTTTGTAAATCTACGTATAATTCGAAGGGGACGGGGGAACAGTGACGCAACACAAATACCTAAATGGAACAAAAATACAGTAAATGTGATGTAGATATTCAATTAAATAAAAGATGCCTATTAAAAAAAAAAAATTATAGTATATTCATGATAAGAAACATCGCAAATTTATCTAGTTACGCGAAGATACTGTACCATTAGGATTGATAGAGTTTCTGGATGCCCTCCTGAGGCAATCGCTATAAATTCGGTCCATTTGGCACCTTAGTTCGTCAGACTCCGGAGCTGATAGCAGGGTCCTGCCCACAATTCTCAGAAGTCTCATCTCGGGAGAGATCTGGTGACATGGCTGACCCTAAGTTACACCAGAAGGCGCTTTCGCGCATAGAGGTGGAGCAATAGGATACGCGTGAAGGGGAGGAGCGCCAACGGTTGAACCCGAAGGTCAAACATTGCGTAACTCGCGACCAGCCACTCGCCTATAGTCTGTTCACTGAGAGCTGAAACATAAACAGTGTCACGTGAGCGACTACGCTCGATTCCAGCAACAGCATTCGGTGGTCACGTGATACGCAGGGGTGTGGAAAATCCTTGGCACACGCTTTGCAGCTGGCGACGTTGGCTGGCTGCTAAGCTGACGTCACAGCGGACCGTGAGAAACATGGGAAACATTGTAACGAAATAAAGCGAGGTTTCAAAGCGAGTTACAATAATGTTAAAAGTAAGATGAAAATGAGTTCCTTCTGGTGAAGTAGATTTATTTTCATTCTGGTTGCTAACAATACGCTCCATTCAAACAAAATCAATTTTTAATAACAATATCTATATCTATAAATGTAAATGTCTGTCCGGTGTACGTTTATCACGTCTGAACCACAAGACACAAAGAGCTAAAAATTTGTACAGATACTAATGTCTACCCGGGGAAGGCTATACGCACGGTTTCATGGCGATCGGATAGCTATATATATATATATATATATATATTAATGTGAATGTCTGTTCGGTGTACGCTTATCACGTCCGAACGACAAGACGCAGAGACTTAAATATTTGTACAGTTACTGATTTATACCTGAGGAAGGTTTTAGACACGGTTTTATACCGATCTGATGGGTATTTAGTAATTTGAAGAATATAACGCGAAATGCGGAACAATAATTACTCTTCGGAAATTATATTTACTCTTTGAAAATTGTTTTATTGGTTGCATTGTTGCTTGAGGGTTGATAATGATAAAAGGATGGAGTATAATTGGGATGGAAAGTCATCGGTGTATATAAAATACAACACGCGCGCGCGCGCGTACGTGCGCGCGCGCGCGCGCGCGCGCGCGCGCGTGTGTGTGTGTGTGTGTGTGTGTGTTAATATTTCGCTCTGCAGCGCAAACTACAGAACGCAATGGTCTGTGTGTAATTGTTGTCCGAAGTCTCTCGTTATACACCGTAGCAGTTCCATGACGATAGCTATAAATGGGTGGAAGATATGGTTGTTGAAAGTCGTCAAATTATTAAAAAAATTCGGACTGAAGGCCAGCGATGACGTTTGCGACTCTATTAGCAAGGAGGTTACATACAGCGAAACGTGATGCGACAGTCCATATCTTTGGTCTATGCGTGCTACAATGTCTCTGTAAGAATAAGGAAATATAAGAATAAATAAATAAAGCAGCAAAAAAGAAATTTCTTTTAATACATCTCTTGAAAAAAAATCGATTTGACGTTTCGCGCATTACATTAAGTGATCGATCTGTGATATTATTACAATCATTATTGTTGAATTTCGTGATTGGATTCTTCGAAACGAGTGCATTTCTACGTGTGATTTGATCTACACTACTAACTTTCCTGAAAATGTTGATTAAAAATGTTTGTTTCTAAAGAAGGTATTGTATTTCATTTCATCCTTCAAAACCAGTCTCATAGCACACTACTGAAAGTTAGCTGATCTATCATAATCAACCAACACGCGAGCGGAGCTGCGGGTTTAAGCTAGTCAGTAATAATAATGTTAATGGACTACGAAACAAGTTTCACTCTATCGAACTTGAACTGTTTTCATTGAGGTTTATAACAAACCGCTCCTCTCTCTGCTGTATAATGCAGTGAATGCTCAGCATGACTACAAACACATACACTTACTTTAATAATCAACAACTAGTCTTTCAAATGTCTTTAAAGATCAACTTAAGAGATCCCGCTGTACAACGCGCACTAACGAGCTCACATCTGCAAGGGAGGCGGCGAAGTTGACCGAGAGTCCCTGCCTTGTACCAACACCACCTAGAGGTGGTGCGGATTGCACAACGTTCGACGGCAGCGCTGTGATCACGCGGCTTGCCGTGTTTACAGTACGTCTGTCGTTTCGGTGATTGGAGTATAGAGGATAGATATTAATGTGCGGTAATGGAGGGGGAAGCGCCGATCGGCTGAAAACTGGGCCGCCTTCCTACGTGATGCAGACTATAGCAGTTTTGCATTTTCTGTGTGAGCATGAATATCATTTTGAAACCAATTTCTATAACTAATTGGTTTTGCATCACATTCTTTGACTTAGATTTTATTTTTCTTTATACAGGGTGTCCCAGCTATCTTGTCCACCCAAAATATCTCTGGAACAATAACAGCTATTGGAAAACGACTTTCGCCGGTATCAATGTACGGCTGGGGCCCATGAATGTACATATTTGGAAACATTCTAAAACGAAAGCAAATGTGTTTTAACACAAACTTCAACGCCATTGTTTGTGATTTGTCATGCTATGGATTTCTGAAGAAAAATATAGGGTGTCCATTAAAAAAAAAAAAAAAAAAATAAATAAATAAATAAAAATAAAAAAAAAAAAAAAAAATAAAAAAAAAAGTTTGTGTTAAAAAACACATTTGCTTTCGGTTTAGAATGTTTCCATATATGTACATTCATGGGCCCTAGCCGTACATTGATACCGGTGAAAGTCGTTTTCCAATAGCTGTTATTGTTCCAGAGATATTTTGGGTGGACAAGATAGCTGGGACACCCTGTACATTAAGTACAGTTTCATGCTGCCTCTGGATTAGTAGGGTGGTCCACGTAAGTCTCTCATCCCATCTAAACAAATGTTATACACCGACGGCCTGCCTAACAGTGTCAATCTAAAGGTGCAGATTAGTGGCAATGCTCTAGGAAGCATTGATTTAATTTGTGATTGATATTTAATGAATTTTCTATTCCTCAGCGGAGTGTGCTCCACGCATCTCCCTCGCTGGCTAAAATTGTGCGCTGCAATTCCACTCAGACTTCATTCTGTCTCACAGTTTTAATATGCCAGTTAATTTCATATCGACGTACACTCCACTGCAGCACAGAAAACTTCTTGAAACATCCCCCAAGTTCTGGTAAGCCATCACTCCGCAATTCGCCCTTTTTTCCAGGAGTTTTATTCTTGTAACTTTCGTTCCGTCAAGTTTGCAAGGTACTAGACGATGTACTGGTGGAATTATGCTGTGAGAAGTGTAAGTCGTTGTTTTAGTTGATCAGTTGGGGTTGCGCGGGTCCCTGGAAGAGGTAAACGTTTCGCTTTCGAATCCGGGTCCAAAGTTTGACTCCCGCAGGAAGTGTCACGCGCTTACAGTATATCATTGACCAACGGATAGTGAGCTTGAAGTTGACGACCGATAGCGTCCAAGATGTGTTCACACGATTTACAATGCTCATACAAAAAGTGATGCGCCTATAAGGATTGCTTGGAAGTGAAATGAAACTGTATATGATCAAAGACCATGTGATTTCATTGAACTGAATGAAAGAGAGAAGGCAGTTGGCAGTTACGCGTTTTTCTAAAGTTATTAGGATGTTACATCCTCTCTGGCAGTAATGGTTGTCGTTCTGAATAGTTTAGAAAGGTGAATAGATGTGGCATAACAGCTTTCACATAATTGCAGAACGACTTCTCAATGCTACCGGTTTCGGTTATTTACCATTGTCAAGCGTTAGCAGAGATTAGCTAATAGCTTAACATGTCGAAATACTAGAATACAAAATTATAACACAAGTATTCGTTGTCATTGCTCTAGTTATTGATACTATCACAGTGGCTGACTGCTACAGACTCAAGTAGCAGACTCTGTAGCAGTCAGCCACTGTGATAATATCAATAACTAGAGCAATTACAACGAATACTTGTGTTATAATTTTGTATTCTAGTATTTCGACATGTTAAGCTATTAGCTAATCTCTGCTAACGCTTGGAAATGGTAATAACCGAAACCGGTAGCATTGAGAAATAATAAACAGCTATGGTCAACATGTCGTTCTGCAAAATTCTGAAGTGTTGAACAGCTTTTGAAACCTACTTTGAACCATGTTAGTCAAAAGTTTCTTGAGTTGTTCCTCTAGATCTCGGATGTTCGTACTGGGATGAAGCCCATTTTCAATGTCATAAATTGTGCTCAATAATGGAGAGGTTTGGAGATCTTGCTGCTAGCGGAAAAACTTCAACAGAGACATGCGTGCATTATTTTGTTGGAACACTATCCCAGACGACCGTGCGGACGCCGTCGCAGAATGTCTGTGAAATATCGCTCTGCCGGTGCACAAATAGAGATCGATTGAACGAATAAGCTTTGGCTGTCCAGTCCATTTTGACAAGGGTTACGGCAGTTTCTCTCTGCTCAATATTAGCAGGATGCGCTCTCTGTGTCATGGTCGCCGTCAAACCCCTACACGATGGTTCACCAAAGTGGGACTCGTCACTGAACAGGATGTGCTGCCATTTGTCCTATGTCCACACCACCACTGGAACTTCCGGCGCTGGGGTATAGGAAGGTAGGATTCCAGTCCTCCAGATGCGAGTCAACGAGGCACTGCGCGGAAACAGAAAGGATGCTGCAGGGTCTCCAGTACTAGTTCGTGTTTGGAGGGTACCGAAGTCACGGAATCTCCATTCACTATTTGCCCAATCATTACTCATCCTATCAGGTGTGTACCTCTCTACTGGTTTTGAACAAGTACATTATACGTCGAATACAATTTTAAATAGAATGGTATGCATTATTCCTACCTTTCCTAATTTATTACAAATTATATCTTAGGCTATATGGTGGTTAAAATAACACAACACGTGCCAATTTAATATTCATGCTATGCTTTAAGAACTGAATATTGGACGTACATTATTTACTACATAATATAGATTACCAGGAATGATCTGCATCAGTACTAGGTTTCACAGAAGTTACAGAAACTGAAGAACAAATACCAGATGTGTTATCTGAAACACTTGAAAAATTAACAACTCAACATCAACTCTGTGTTACCTCTAACTTTCAGGTCATCAGCTTTGAAATGCTTTTAGCTTTTCCAAAGGTGGATAAAAAATAAATAAATAAAAATAAAATAAAACCATCCAACAGACGTGGGAAACCTGTTTTAGTTGAAACTCCTTATAAGATTGAATTATCCGAAAAAACGAAAAGAAAGTAATCCTGCTAAATAACTGCATCTAAACGAAAACTTTTCTCAAATAAGTATAATGAACCTAGGATAACAAGAAAAGTAATGAGCGTTAGTGATTCCTTAAACAATCCTTCATGCTCAATTAACTCAGGTCTAATGACAACGAGGAAGAGAGAGGCGACTGTTTACACTGCTACGACTTCTCTTAAGGAGGCTGGGTGCGGTGTATTGGATGCGGACTCTGTGCCCACGACTCTTGTGGAGGGATAGAAAATGATGAAAGTGAGACTGTTCACAGTTTTGTACTATGGATAAGTAAGAGGGCTAAACAAATAATATTTCATTCTACAATTCTAAAAACCATGTTTTCAAATATTAGTTTCTCATTATTTCATTATTCTAATTTTTATTTAAGCTTTAGAGATGAATTAATGCTAGTTTCTCGTCTAACCATGCATATGGGGCAAGACGGAGAATTTATAGTTTATTTTTCAAATCGAATATATATAACTAAGAGGTAGAAGTATGCCGGTTTCTTTGCATGATATTATAATTCTGTGGTTAAATAAACAAATTATATTGAAAATTATTTTCAGAATGAATTTTCACTCTGCAGCGGAGTGTGCGCTGATATGAAACTTCCTGGCAGATTAAAATTGTGTGCCGGAACTGGGACTCGAACCTGGGACCTTTGCCTTTCGCGGGCAAGCGCACTACCGACTGTGCTATCCCGACACGAGTCACGATGCCGCCTCACAACTTTACTTCCGCCAGTACCAATACGCTTGCCCGCGAAAGGCAAAGGTCCCAGGTTCGAGTCCCAGTTCCGGCACACAATTTTAATCTGCCAGGAAGTTTCGAAAATTATTTTGTTTGCTTTGTCTCTTTTGTAAGAGGCTAAAGTTATCTTTGCCATCTTGCACCGCCTTCCCATGTTTAAAACAAGCAACACTGTAGCAATAAACAGATTCCTCAAAATAAATAAAAATATCAGAAAGACAGAATTTGGAGAAAGGCTTCACATAAAACAGTATATAAATAATTAATCAGTTGCAAGTACAATTAAAAAGAAATGAATGTAATGTCTAGGTCATTTGATGAAGACAACAAGAAGTAGAATTAGCAGGAGAATAACTAATAATAGTTAATTCGTCACCAGCTGTCTGCGCACCAACAAATTTTCATATGGTGCAGTTTATATGAAATTGTATATTACAGCTGTGAGCTCGGACCTATCCACAGCAATGCCGATGATGTGGGATCTTCAAAAATGTTCAAATGTTTGTTAAGCTTACTGGACTCAACTGTGGGGTCATCAGTCCCTGAACTTACAAACTACTGATGAAGTGACTTATACTAAAAGACAACACAAACATCCATGCCCGAGGGATGATTGGAACCTTCGACGCGGGAGGCCGCGCTATCCGTAACGTGGCGCTTCAGACCGCTCGGCTACACCCGCTCGGCGTGGGATCTTCTTTCACATAAACATTTGATGAGTAGATTTTAGCTCAAACGCCTTTTAATTGTTCTTTGTGAGTAAGATGTCAATCATCATGTATTTTTATGATTGACTAATGTGATCCATCTGTTTGTTAGTGTTGAAATGATGCGCCATAAGCGCGAAACGCGTTAAATAAATATTATAGTTTGAAACAGAGACTTTTATCTACCACAAAAATAATTAAGAAGTTATGGAATAGTAAGAGCGGCATTTGTGGATTGCAGAGATCAAGGAAAACATGCCGAAGTTGCCGATTCCAAAAAAAAAAAAGTTTAAATGTTTGTAGAGCTTGTGGGACTTAACTACGGGGTCATCAGCCCCTAAACTTACAAACTATTTACGAACTAGCTAATTTTAAGGACGGCACAAATATCCATTCCCGAGGGGGGATTCGAACCCCCGACCGTAGTAGCCGTGCAGACAGTGACTGGCGTGCCGTAGATCGCTTGGCCACCGTGGCCGGCATTGCTGATTTCTATGGAGGATCTGGACGGGAAGAGAGACACGCTCAAGATACTTCAGGACAAACACCGTCAATGAAAATTAACAGAGGAGGGCACGATCTGAAACAATGAAAAAGTATTGGGCCAAACAAAACGCATAAGAACCTAATTGATAATACCGACTAAAGTGGTCCTACATTGGCAATGAAAGTTAAAAATTAAATCAAAATAAAAATTAAAAATTGATGCTGATATAATATTGACTTATATTATAACGAGACAATATTTAATTATTTCCAAACATTTCAAACAATAATTACGTAGGCTTCCGCGGCCAGAGTCAGATAACATAAAAATTTTCTGGGTGTTGTACCGCGTCATGATGTAAGAAGGCTATTACTTAAATAACCGACATTTCGGCCAACGTTACAGTGGCCTTCATACCCAGATGAAGGCCACTGCAATGTTGGCCGAAACGTCGGTTATTTAAGTAATAGTCTTCTTACATCATGACGCGGTACAACACCCATAAAACTATTACGTTATTGCAAACAATGTTGCGAAACATTACACTACACTGTTTCATTTGTTTCGGAACGGTCAGCATGAATAGAACATTAAACTCCCGCAGTAAGAATGACCAACGAATACCGCTAGACGACGCGCGCATGGTAAAATGCTGTTCCAAACGGCAACCATTCACAATACTGGTAACGGTTACCGTTATAACAGCAGTCAGATCGTGCCGTTCGTTATGTTCATAAGTAACACGAGTTCACAATCGGAAAACTTCAGTTTCTAACAAGTGAATTATTGCGGGTAATTGGCTCGCAGCGTGGGAAACGTGTCGGCAGCTTGGGCGCTGGGAGCTCGGCGGGGGCGTCGGGTAGCGGTTCCGGGCGCCGCCGGCAGAGGTCAGCGTCGGCGCCGCACTTCACCGGCGTGCCTTCCGTTTCGCAATCGGCGGCAGATAACAGCGCTCCGGCGCAGTGGGCGGTGGGCGGCCACCCGCCAATTTGTAATTCAATCGCGCCGCCCGGGGGCCGACGTCTGCGGCCGCGCCGGCCAATGGCGTGGCTGCGCGGCGTCGCCGGCCAATCGCCGGCCGCCACGTCACGCGCGTGGGCGCCGCCATTTGCATAAATTAGCGACGCGCGCTCTCCTGCCGCCGCCGGCGGCCGCGGTCGCCGTGGCGACGCTTCGCGTCAACTTGTCAGCGCTGAGCTCAGCGCTCATCTGTTGCGTCGGTTCAGGCCGCGCTGTGAATCACACGCCATGTCGCAAGGATTAAATTGTAGATCTAGAAGCTTCAGCTTGGCAGTGCTGGCTGAAGGCGATTTGGTCTTCCTTTTTTAAGGCTTCTCCCGTTACCTACACATTTTCTCCCACGAACAGCACGGCGCTTAATTTTGGCCCACTTTGTGATCGTCTTTTGACTGCTCAAAATTTAAATGAAAATAACGCCTTAACCGTTCATCTGACACGGAAACTCAACACATGTGTTTGTAGAGACGAAATTGTTCTACAACTTTGTTCTCTTGTGTTTTTTCTTTCATATCTCGCATGGTTTCACAGATATTTGCAAAAATAACGGCGATTTTACGATGTCTGTCTGTCCGTCTGTCTGTCTGTGTGGAATGTATATCGGAAAGATAGATCTGATACAACTGGAGGAGGAGTGTTCATCGCTGTGGACAAAGATATTGTTTCTACTGAGATCGAGGTTGAAAGTAACTGTTAAGTTATCTGGGCACGTATAACAGGTCTAAAAGGAGTAAAGTTAATAGTTGGGTGCTTTTACCGGCCCCCCAGTGCTGCTGTAGCAGTTTTAGAATCATTCAAGGACAGTCTACACCAGGTAGTGCATAGGTATCCGGGCCATGTAATATTAGTCGGAGGTGACTTCAACCTTAAGAGTATAGATTGGGACCTCGCTAGTTACATTTCAGGCGGTACAGACAAGCAGTCTTGCGAGCTACTTTTGGACACATTCTCCGAAAACTGTCTTGAGCAGTTTAACCGGCAACGCACGCGCAATGGAAATATTCTAGACCTTATAGCCACAAACAGGCCTGACCTTATTAACGATGTCTGTGTAGAGACAGGAATTAGTGATCATGATATCGTCATAGCGTCGATGGTGACCAAAGTTCATAAACCAGTCAAGAAGGCTAGGAGCGTGTTTTTGTTGGGAAGAGCCGACAAGCAAATGTTACGATCGCACTTAGAAAATGAATGGGCATCGTTTAATTCTGGGACTAAATTTAAGTGCATTGTTAATAAAGGGTTAGAGAAATATGTGCCAGTAAAGACGATTAAGGATGGAAAAGATCCACCGTGGTATAATAATAATGTTAGAAAGCTGCTGAGAAAGCAAAGGCTGTTGCACTCTCGATTCAAAAAAGATCACGCAAATGATGACAGGCAAAAGTTAGTAGAGATTCGTGCGTCTATAAAAAGTTCGATGCGTGAAGCATACAATAATTATCACAGCCATACCTTAGCAAAAGATCTTTCCGAGAACCCGAAAAAAATTCTGGTCCTATGTAAAATCGATAAGCGGGTCAAAGCCTACTGTCCAGTCACTAGTTGATCATTCCGGGGCAGTAATAGAAGAAAGCAAACGGAAAGCTGAAGTTCTAAATTTAACCTTTAAGAAATCTTTCACGCAGGAGGACATAGCAATAGGTATTTCCGGTGTAGAGAAGCAGCTGAGAGAGCTAAATACGAAAAAGTCTGCTGGTCCGGATGGAACACCAGTTCGGTTTTACAAAGACTATTCTGCGGCATTGGCCCCCTACTTAGCTTGCATTTATAGCGAATCTTTAATTCAGCGCAAAGTTCCTAGTGAGCGGAAAAAGGCGCAGGTGCCTCCCGTGTATAAGAAAGGAAAAAGAACTGACCCATACAGTTTCAGGCCAATATCGTTGACATCGGTTTCATGTAGAATTTTGGAGCATATTCTCAGTTCGAATATAGTAAATTTCCTTGAAACGGAAAAGCTTCTTTCCATGAATCAGCACGGGTTTAGGAAACATCGTTCATGTGAAACTCAACTTGCCCTTTTCTCACGTGACATCTTGCGAGCCATGGACGAAGGGCAACAGGCGGATTGTGTTTTTCTCGACTTCAAAAAGGCGTTCGACGCGGTGCCACACTGCAGACTGCTAACGAAGATACGAGCTTATGGAATAGGTTCACAGATTTGTGACTGGCTGGAAGACTTCCTAAGTAATAGAACGCAGTACGTTGTTCTCGACGGCGAGTGTTCATCAGAGACGAGTGTATCGTCAGGCGGGCCCCAGGGGAGTGTGATAGGACCGCTATTATTTTCTATCTATATAAATGATCTGATGGACAGAGTAAGTTGTAATTTGCGGCTGTTTGCTGATGATGCTGTGGTGTACGGGGGGGTGTCGTCTGTAACTGACTGTAATAGCATACAGGTTGACTTAGACAAAATTTCTAGTTGGTGCGAAGAATGGCAGCTAGCTCTCAATGTAGAAAAATGTAAGGTGATGCGCATGAGTAGAAAAAACAATCCTATAATGTTCGAATACAGCATTAGTAGTGAGCTTCTTGATGCTGTCGCGTCGTTCAAATATCTAGGCGTAACATTGCAGAGCGATAATGAAATGGAACGAGCATGTAAGGACAGTTGTGAGTAAGGCAGACAGCCGACTTCGGTTTATTGGGAGAATTTTGGGAAGATGTACTTCACCTGTAAAGGAGACCGCGTATAAAACGCTTGTACGACCACGTCTTGAGTATTGCTCAAGTATTTGGGACCCGCAGCAGATCGGTTTGAAGGAAGACATAGAGGCGGTTCAGAGGCGAGCAGCTAGATTTGTTACCGGTAGGTTCGATCAATGCGCGAGTGTCACGGAAATGCTCCGGCAACTCAGTTGGGGATCGCTGGAAGAAAGACGACGTTCTTTTCGTGAATTTCTGTTAAGTAAATTTAGAGGGCCGGAATTTGAAGCTGAGTGTAGTACGATCTTGCTGCCGCCTACAGACATTTCACGTAAAGATCACAAAGACAAGATAAGAGAAATTAGGGCTCGTACGGAGGCATATAGGCATTCTTTCTTTCCTCGTTCAATTTGGGAGTGGAATAGGAAAGGAAATGCCTAGTAGTGGTACAGTGTACCCTCCGCCACGCACCTTATGGTGAATTGCGGAGTATGTATTTAGATGTAGATGTAGAAAGTGCTCCCACTTTTTAAGTCGAACCTTTCAACCAATCAGCACCAAATTTTACAGACATACTTGGAGGTCGTCAGAGACTAGAACCTCCCTTTTTCAAATTTTTCGGAAAAAAAATACGTCAGTAACACTAAAAAAAGCAGATTGTAATTTAATTGTACTTGCTAACGAACAGTTCATCTGACACTAAAATTGAATAAACGAATTTGTAGATTAGAAAATTCTCTACAACTTCGCTCTCTTGCTTTTTTCCCTCATATCTGGTATCGCTTGAGAGATAATTGAAAAAATAACGGCGATTTGATACCGTCCATTGATTATACGAAAACAAGCTGTTCGCAGCTGTCACGTGACATTCCACGCCCAGAACTCTCTGGCATACGCCTTCTTACGGTGCGTATTTGATGATTTTCTTATTCTAACTTAAACGTTGCTATTTCAAAACAGCGGCGCACTGAAGAAATAACAAAAACACGTCGTTCTTCGTACGATAAATGGTAATCTAGTGTCTAAAAATGCCTTATTAGCATCAGTGAGCAACTGGCATTAATAGTACGAAAATAAAGAACCAGTTTCGCAGCTGTCTGCTGTAGTGTAGTGGGCAGCGCGTTGGATTATAAAACATACGGTCAGTTGTTCGTAACCCGCCGCTACCAAAATTTTTTTCTCTTTTTTTCCTAAAATGGTTACGTGTTGGGTGCATAGATATGTCGAAATCATATCACTATAATTTTTATATTATTTAAATTATTATTGTTGTCCGAAATGTCTACAAAAAAATATAAAACCACAAACCTAAAGTGGACCGTAAAACACGCCAGTGCGATTTTTTCTCTTCAAATAATTTAAAATACATCGACGATCTCCTTAGCTGTGTGTTACAAGCTATCTAAATGTTAAAATTTTTATTGAGATGTGCGGTAACAACCATAATATACTTCAAAAAAGCAAATTGTCGACCATCAGCTGTTTATTATATTTATAAGTTTTCCGATTTCGGTTTTGAACCATCATCAGAAAAGTAAACTAAACAGACTGATTAAATTGGAACATTGTCTGATACCTTATCCAAGTCAATCAATATACGATTCGTAAAATCTATCTTGACATTAGGTCTTGATGATAAAACAATTCTGGCAAAGGTATGGTTTTCCAAGTACAGGTGTGCTAGTATCCGATCCTTCCATCGCGTCTTCGGTCGTCCCTTTGGGCGTCTTCCAGTAGATTGCGAATGGAGAACACGGTTCGGCAGGGTTCCGTCGCCTCGGATTATGTGCCCAAACCATTGTAGCCTCTTCAGCCATAAGTATTCGGGCGATGGTAAAGGTCTTCTTTTGCCTTATTTGCCTTCTATGGTACTGTACACAAGTGGAGCCGACAGCGTTAGAAGATGATATTGGGGACCGACAACGTTGGACCGCCATCTGTGATAAATGTGTCCTGTGTTAAGATTGTGACTGACAGATGTTATATTTTTAATTTTGTTTTTATTTTTTTTAATGTATACCTTTGGCAAAGAAATTTATAATGTCTGGTCTGTAGTCCTTTATAGCTGTGGTTGCACCCTTTTTTATTCTGCTGTAGGCCTTTAAAGGACCATGAATGCAATAAATGATATTCTGACATGCCTATGTTTTTGTATCACGGAACCCTCCATATTCAGACGTGCAGTAGGCTGGTTATTTTATGGAGCCACAAGTTGATAAACACTGGTTTAGAGCAATGTGATTTTTGAGCTGTCGTATTATTTTCAAGTTCGGTAAACCTAGGACTGATAGAGTTGCTCAAAAGCGCACGCAAATCATCTCTTACTTTCAGTTCTCTATCTTAAAGCTGGAAAAATCGTTGTTCAGCTAAATAAGTATTGGAGAAAATCTTTGTTTGGTGAAAGGCGATGTTCGGAGACTTTTCTTTTAAAAAACCAAAAGGATGGATTGAAATTCTTTCATATATATTATCATTTTGTAATTCAATAAGAGTTCAGAAAATTAGGTGACAAATTAATGTATTTCAAACGGTACAGTTATCACCAGTGATGTTGTAAAGTTATCGAGAACACGCAGTACGTTTGGCTGACCATGTAACGAGGAACTGATAATTTAAAATGGATGAAAGTTTGATATTCTATATCTTTCGCGTACCGTGTTTTAGTTCTTGCGGATAACTTCTGGAACAGCTTCTAGACGTTTGTACTACGGAACGGAGACAAGCTGGAGGAGTCTCAGTAATGGACATTCACTGAGCAGTCGTGGGTGCGGTGGAACTTGTGCAATGTGCCATGGCGGCAAGATGTATCATGTATTTCCTCCAGTGGAAATTATGACGCAGGTATCGTGATTCATCAGACCATGTAATGCTCTGTCACTAAGCCAATGTCCAGTGACGTGCAGGGACCTTTCTGTCCTACACTGCTCAAAACAATTAGGGGATCAGTGAGACATCATTCACAGTACACAAATGGTAACTTATTTCACTCAGATATTGGTCACAGTTGTAATTTGTCTGTGATACAGTAAGATATTTTGTTGTCTCAACTCTTTACTTAGAGCGAGGTACAATGGCAATACCATAATAGTGGAAAAATCATTATCGTTGTCCTCTAATATGGTGAGTGATCATCTCAAAGGGCCAGTACAATTGAACACATGCGTGGTATGGACAGCATGAGGTTATCAATCAGTTCTTGAGGGACATTTGGCCATTTTTCCATGAGTGCAATATCCAGCTTGTGGGAGGTGCTGGTCTGGCTGCAATGCGTCTTACAAGTGCGTCCCAGACATGCTCAGTCGGTTTTCAGTGCGATGATCAAGTTGGCCATTTCATCCGTTCAATTCCCTCAGCCTCAATCATCTGGTTCACAGAAGGAACCCGTCTCCTATGGCACCAGGGTAGGACACAATAAAATGTCGAAGAATGTCGTCTCTATACCTGGGAGCAGTCAAAGCGCCATTCTGAACGACATAGACGACCGTGTGGCCGCTAATATTGACTCCTGATCACACCATTCTTTCACCACCATAATATGGCAATCTTTCCTGAAAATAAGCAGGATTGTTCCGAGTTCCACGTTCTCTTCAGATGAGGAAACGACGATTCTCCGGCTTAACACAAACTCTTGACTCATCTGTGAACAAAACCCAGAGCCATTTGTTACGACTCCAATCCTGATTTTCCTCCGCCCAGTTTCTGCGGGGTAAATGACGTCGTAGTTTTAATAGGACATACCCCATAGACCTGCTTGCGTGGAGACCACATTCCTGAAGGCGGTTTCGGACTGTTTGTATTGATATTGCGCGTCCTGTTGCTGCCTTTAGGGTGCGTTGCAGCTGAGTAGCATTCAGCCTCCTGTCTCGACGGGCTTTTAACCGGAAATAACTCTCAACTTTTGGTAATATCACCCGTGGATGACATTGGCCTTGCCTTCTTTTCACAGATCCTGTTGTCTGAAATCGCGTCCACGTCCTGGAAATTACACTTTTGGACACACCAGTAGTTGCAGCCACCTCTCTAGATATCAAGCTTGCAACCTTCCCATGACTCTCCATGTTGTATCCATGCCGTACCTTCGGATAAGTAACGTTGTTTGCATTGCACTACCTGCTCACTACTTTATCTGACCTAACTGCTTGTGTTATTCTTTTCGTAGAGTAAACATAAGTTAACTTGAACCCCCTCTGCCCGCAACTTTCTGTTATTAAGACTATTTCGGTTGCCGTAACGTTGTTGTCTACACTCTTTTGAACTGACAGAAAAATTTCTAAAAATTTTAGTTATTTCTGCCGATGACAATACTATAGAACCTATATATCTCAACTGATTCCATAATTGTTTTGACCAGTGTAGTTGCCGAAGACGTAGTACTAACATTGGCACATGCCCTGTTCCGTGCACTGTGTGTTTTTTCACACTTTTAATCTGTGCAGCATTAATTCTGATGTTAGTTGGACACGTGTCATGTCTTACCTATCCGCCCAGCCGGTGACATCCGACATCTGTAATGAGGGATGGTCGCTCAACCCGTCGACGTTGGACGTGGTGTCACTATGTTTCCACCACTGAGCTTCCCCAGCATCAGACAAGTGGTGCGTTTTGGAAATGCTCGTACTGAGCCTCCGGGCCATCATATATGCCCTCGGTAAAACTGTCAGATCGCGTGCCTTCTCCATCCTACACAAGGACAGCACGCTCACGAATATTAAATGCACCGGTTTCCCTGTCAGGTCACGGCGCTATAACGTGGACAGGTAAGTGGTCGTAATATTCTAACCCATCGGTGTATGTGCTGGTTGCCTAGGCTTCGTATCGTATCGTACAATAAATAAAATAAATTATCATAATGACTGACACATCTAATATTATTTGAGTTCCTACAGAACCAGGAAAAATAGTGTAAATCTTATATACGAGGGCCGTACCGAAGTCGTGAACAACACATTCTTAAAATTCAAATTCCAGTAATGTAGCGGAAACGACTGCAGGAGGTCATTACCCCATATCACGTGACAAGAGGCTGTATTTTCAAAATGGTGGGGTTCATTATTTCGACACTATGCTGTCATTGAATTCCTTGTTAAAGAGGCACAATCTTCTGCTGACATTCATCTCAGAGAAACGTGCGTATGGAGATGCCAACATAGGTGCAAGTATTGTTAAGAGTTAGGAAATATTTCAATGAAGAGACCACGAGCATCCAAGATGAACTTCGCAGCGGTCGTCCACGGACGCCTCAAAATGAACGCAATAAGGAAAGTGTCGGTGCGGTTATTAGAGACGACAGTCGTGTTACTGTACATGAAGTCGATGCTAAACTTGCAGTAGGACAAAGTGCAGTGCAAGGGTACCGAAAAGTGTGTGCGGGTCCTACGTTTGTTGACCGAGTCTCATAAACTTCAGAGAAAAACCGATAACCTTCCTGAGAGATTTCGAAATGTAGCTGATGATTTCTTAACGAGTATTATGGAATCAATATTAGGATGAAACATAGCGTCATAGTATGAAGTGGCACTACGTGGATTCGGCATCAACGAAAAAAGCGAAGACAGTGAAAACTTATGGGTAAATCCTACCCGCCATATCCAGGCGCTGGGAAAGCTTCACTCTACATTGCGTTGCAAACGTCACGGACAGGTCATTCTGCAACATGAGACGCCCTTCCTCACACTCCTCATGCCACTGTCTAGAAGATCATGAACTTATTCACATGGCACCCCTCCTACAGTCCGGACTTTCACACTCATATTACCATATTTTCCTCTCTTTAAGGAATAACGAGGCCAACGTTATCTGACACTGGAGGATACCTAGAAGTGCGCCACTTCAGACATCTGGATCTGATTTCTACCGTTTGAGAATTTTCGAGCATTTAAATCGATGGGAAAAGTGTGTACAAAGTAATGGAGACTACGTTTAAAATTAAGATATTCTTGTCTGAAAATTAATATCATTCTATAGGAAAAAATCTCTCGCATTTAATCGAAGATATATTGTCCATTGCTTTGTCTTCGCGTCCCTATTACTTGATATCAGTTATTAAATGCAATGTTCAAATGTTTATGGGACTTACCACTCTGTCAACAGTCCCCAGGCTTACAGAATACTTAAACCAACTTGTGCTAAGGACACAAATACATCCGTGTCCGAGGGAGGACTCCAGCTACCGTCGCGAGCAGCGGCGCGTTCCGCAGCTAGACGCCTCAGAACGCTTGACCACTCCACCGCGGCTGTCGATTATAAGAAAGCACAAAAATTATGTGGGATACCTACACTTAAGAATATCATAGACAGACACAGATAGTTTAACATAGAAACCCATATGGCATTTATCGACCTTGAGAAGGCTTTTGACAATGTCAGCCGTGATAGCATATGGAAGATTATGCCCGAATGTGGGTATCCTTATCACGTAACAGATGTAGCACAAAGTCTTTAAAAAAATACTCTCATCGTATTAAACACAGGCAAGGGTAAATTAGAAGAAATAAGTATTAATCAAGGTGTAAGACAAGGATGTGGAGTCTCACCTACTCTTATTAATATATACATTGACTACATTCCTCGGAAATGGAAGCTTAAAGTAAACAAAGAAATTAAAATATCGAATCAGTAATATCAAAATGTGTTTCTATTTGCAGATGACATCGTTGTTATTCAAAAGAATAAAGATGACCTACAAAGATCGGTGTATCTGCTGAACGAAATATGCAGGAAATAAAACTTTAGAATCTCTAGTATTAAAACTAAAATAATAGCTTTCCGAGGAAAATACCCATCAGATCAAAATTTGTCTTGGATAATACACCTTTAGAAAGATTCTCTCATATCTCAAATTTAGGCTGTGATATAAGTTTCGATTTTGATTCCGACATTGAAAATAAAATACAAAAATTCCAAGCTGTCTGTGGTACCATAAGCAGATCATTTGGCCATAGAGTACAAAAAGGTACTATTTTAAAATTTTGTAAAGTGATGGCAGGTCCTATACTATCTTATGGAAGCGAAAGCTGGGTTTTTACAAAGAGACAAGAAAATAAAATGGAAAGTGCAGAGATGAGGTTCCTGAGAAAAACAAAGGGCTGCACTGGAAGAGAGACGATCAGGAATGACAACATCAGAAAGAATTAAATATTTTCAGCATTAACGAAAACTCGCACAGTATCGGGAAAACTGGAGGCAACACCTTCTTAGAATGCCACAGCACAGAATCCTCCCGAAGATCCTGAATTACAAACCGAATGGTAAAAGAGATATTTACGGAAAAGTAGGAAATTACTGTTTGTGAGTTCGGAACAGGCAACAGCCTAATCCCTGAAAGGAAGATGATGATGATTATGATGATGACCTACGCTACTGAAATTCCATCGATCGCTGAGTGGGTCACAACGATAAATTATGAAAAACTCTGAAGTACAGTAACTTGCTAGTTGACGTTTATCACGTGGCGCTACAATGTTGCCACATAGGCCGCCGGCTACCGTTCGATTATAGGCGACGCACAAACACGGCACGTCGCCACACAAATGCTGTTAAGATACTCCATAACGCGGCAGAGTGTTGGAAGCGGCCGATGCAAGTACATTGTGAATACGGCAGCTGATTTTAAGTGACCAGTCGTTCCGATGTGGCAGAGATCGCGTTTTATCGGCTTTAAATTTAAACTAATCTAACCACAACCTCGCGGTGCGCAATGGATCTCAGAAAAAGCGATCAACAATCTGCGGCAGAACTGAGAACGCGATCGCTTTCTTCACGAGCAAACTGAAGACACAAAACAGTCAGTTCAGCGCTAAAAGCAATCTTTAATAACGACGCCTTACCTCCAGCGTTCCCAATTTGAGTTTCCGAAACATTTCAGTAACACTTGCGAATTGATCGAATCTGCCGGTTATATAGCTGCCTCTGAACTACCTCTATGTCCTCCTTTAAACAGATCTGGTGAGGATCCCAAACACTTGAACAAGCGTTTTACATGCTGTCTCCTTTACAGACGAATCACATCTTCCCAAAATTCTCCCAATAAACCTAAGTCGAGCATTCACCCTCTACACGACTACCCTTACATTCTCGTTGTATTTCATACTACTTTGCAGCGTTACACCTATATATTTAACTGACGTGACTGTCAAGCAGCACACTATTAATGCTGTATTCGAACATTAAGGGATTGTCTCTCCTACTCATCTGCATCACCTTATATTTTCCTACATTTAACGCTGTCATTCCTCACACCACTTAGGTCCGAGTCATCCTGCATCCTACTACAGTCATTCAGTGACAACACCCTCTTGTGCACCTCAGCTCCATAAGCAAACAGTGCAGATTGTAACTCACTCTGTCCGTCAGATCTTTTACACTGACAGAAAATAATAGGGGTGCTATCACACTTTCCTGGGGCACCAGCGATACCCTAGTCTCTGATGAACACTCGCCATCGAGGACAACGCACTGGGTTCTACTACTTAAGTATTCCTCAAGGCACTCACGTATTTGGGTACCTATTGCATTACCTCGTACCTTCGTTGTCGGTTTTGTCGTACCGTGTCGAACGCCTTTCGAAAATCGAGAACTATGCAATGTACTATTGTCTTGCATCCACAGCACGCACGATTTCATGAGACTAAAGGGTATGCTGGGTTTCGCATGATCGATGCTTCCTAAGGCCGTGCTGATGCATGGGCAGAAGCTTTTCCTTCTCGAGGAAATTTACCATATTAAATGTATACACGTGGCGTCTGTTCCGAAAGAACAGACGTCACTTCTGATCTTGCAGTTGTTATTCTTCCATATTCACAGAATATATGACATCAACTGCGATTGTGCAAAGATGAAAATGTGTATCCAGCCGGGATTCGAACCCAGGTCTGCTTTCTAGGCAGTTGCGCTGACCCCTACAACACTGGGGATACAGTGATCATTGCACCTGCAAGCATTACCTAAGCACGCCTCTCGTCAGATAACCCAGGTCTGCTTTCTAGGCAGTTGCGCTGACCCCTACAACACTGAGGATACAGTGATCATTGCACCTGCAAGCATTACCTAAGCACGCCTCCCGTCAGATAACCCAGGTCTGCTTTCTAGGCAGTTGCGCTGACCCCTACACCACTGGGGACACAGTGATCATTGCACCTGCAAGGACTACCTAAGCACGCCTCCCGTCAGATACAAATTCCCAGCTTCACCTTGCCCACAGTACTCAAACTCGTAGTACTCTTACGGGAATTAGTTACATAACTACGAGTTTGAGTATTGTGGGCAGGGTGAGGTGGGAATTTGTATCTGACGGGAGGCGTGCTTAGGTAGTCCTTGCAGGTGCGATGATTACTGTGTCCCCAGTGGTGTAAGGGTAGCCGCAACTGCCTGCAAAGCTGGAGACCCGGGTTCGAATCCCGCCTGGGTACACATTTTCAGCTTTGCCCGATCGCAGTTGATGCCATATATTCCGTGAATATGTTGCCATATTAAACTGAGAATATGTTCAAAAATTCTACAATCTTTCCTGTGTGAAAATCTACAACCTTTTCCCCCTCTTTTTTACGATACTCCACGTCCCAGTGACACTTATCTTCTAACATATAAAGCAGAGTGTCCGTATGTTTGTGCGTGTTGTATACAAATGTACAGTTTTGTTCCAATCTTTATGAAATTTTGTACACGTAAGCTTCAATCCGTGAGGACGGTCGCCGTAAGTATAAGAATCACATACGATATATTGTTCACGAGATATGACAAACAATGAGATGCGCGAAAAACTGCTGTATTTTGCGACAATGCTGCTCATTTTCTCCTAAACCATTGGACCGATTTCAACCAAATTTGGTACACACATTCCTTACCGTGAGTTAACAATTGCTGCATGGTTAAGAATCACATACGGCATATGGTTCAAAAGATATTACGTCATAACCAATAGAAATCACAAAAATGTCATAAAATGCGGTGAGACTTTCGAAATGCACTGTATGAGAATAACAGTACTTAGCGACTTGCAACAAACGTTAAACATAATTTCAAACCTTTATTAAACTTTTTCTCGCTGAAAACCATAGTAAAATGATGAAAGGAAAAAAGTTTCTCGGTTACTACTTTTCCGCTGTTTATGGAGTAAAACTACGGCTCTCGGTATGACGTTACAATTTATAATTTGAAGACTACATCTACATCTACATCTACATAGATACTCTGCAAATCACATTTAAGTGCCTGGCAGAGGGTTCATTAACCAACTTCATAACTTTTCTCTACCGTTCCATTCTCTAATAGCGCGCGGGAAGAAAGAACACCTAAATCGTTCCGTTTTCGATCTGATTTCTCTTATTTTATTGGGATGGTCATGTCTCCCTAAGTAGGTGGGTGCTAGCAAAATATTTTCACATTCAGAACTAAAAGTCGGTGATTGAAACTTCGCAAACAGATCACGCCGCAATGAATAACGTCTTTCTTTTAATGATTTCCACCCCAATTCGTGCAACATTTCCGTGACGCTTTCCCCCCCGTAACGTGATGAAACAAAACGAGCTGCCCTTCTCTGAACCTTCTCAATATCTTCCGTCAGTCCCACCTGGTGAGGGTTCCACAAGGGGCAACAGTACTCCAAGAGAGGACGCACAAGTGTGATGTAGGCAGTCTCTTTGGTGGAGCTGGTGCATCGTCTAAGCGTTCTGCCAATGAAACGTAACCTTTGGTTCGCCTTCCCCACAATATTTTCTATGTGTTCTCTCCAGTCAAAGTTGTTCGTAATTGTAACTCCTAGGTATTTGGTAGAATTTACGACCTTAAGGTTTGACTGATTTATCGCGTAATTGAAGTTCAGCGGATTTCTTTTAGTGGTCATGTGTATTACTTCACACTTTTCTTTATTTAGTGTCAATTGCCAATTTTCGCACCAAGTAGAAATTTTGTCTAAATCGCTTTGCAGTTGCTTTTGATCCTCTGTTGACTTCACTAACCGATAAACGACAGCATCATCCGCGAACAGTCTAAGGGAGCTATTCAGATTATCTCCTAAATCGTTTATAAACACGAGGAAGAGTAGGGGACCAATAACGCTTTCCTGTGGAACGCCAGATATCACTTCTGTTTTACTCGATGACTTACCGTCAATTACAACGAACTGTGTCCTTTCTGATAGGAAATCGTGAATCCAATCGCACAATTGGGGAGATATTCCATAAGCACGCAATTTCATTAGAAGCCGCTTGTGGGGTACAGTATCAAAAGCCTTCCAGAAATCCAGAAATATGGAATCGATTTGAGATCCCTTGTCGATGGCACTTAACACTTCACGTGAATAAAGGGCAAGCTGTGTTTCGCAAGAGCGATACTTTCTGAATCCGTGCTGACTATTGGTTAATAGGTCGTTCTCTTCGAGGTAGTACATAATATTCGAACAAAGTATATGTTCCAAAATCCTACTGCAAATCGACGTCAATGAGATAGGCCTGTAATTTTGGGGATCACTCCTATTGCCTTTCTTGAATATTGGAGTAATTTGGGCAATTTTCCAGTCTTTGGGTACGGATCTTTCGCTGAGTGATCGGTTGTAAATTATAGCTAAGTACGGAGCTATTGCATCAGCATACTCTGAGAGGAATCTAGTTGGTATACAATCTGGCCCGGAAGATTTATTTTTGTTTAGTGACTTAAGTTGTTTTACTACTCCAGGAACATCTACTTCTAAGTTTCGCATGCTGGCAGCTGTTCTTGGATTGAATACTGGAGTGTTCACTTCGTCTTCTTTGGTGCAAGAATTTCGGAAAGCTGTGTTTAGTAATTCTGTCTTAGCAGTACTGTCGTCGGTAGTATTACCATTGCTATCGCGTAGTGAAGGTATTGTTTGTGTTTTGCCGCTAGTGTACTTCACATTATAGCGACAGGAAATTATACAGACAGTACACACACGTATAGTTGAATGTACCTTTTAAATTGTATCACAGTACGAAACGTAGTTCATGGGATATGCGCACACAAACAGTGACGCTCCACTGTTTATGGAGTAAAACTACGGCATTCGGTATGACGTTACAACTTATAATTTCTACACTACACATTGCAGCCGCATGAAATTTTACAGTCAGTGTACGCTCATATATTTGAGTGTACCTTCTAAATTGTATCACACTAAGACATGTAGTTCATGAGAAACGAGCACATAAACAGTAACTTTCATGGAAAATCTCCCCATTATGAAGCAAGTTTTAATCTATTACTTCTTTACTCCTAATTGTATTCAGATATCAGCCTTTTATACAAATGAATATATACCTGAAAAGTGGCTGGAATAAATAAATAAATACCCGGGCAACGCCGGGTTTTCAGCTAGTTCTTCATATTTGTCAGTAGCTACTACCAACCATGAATTATGATTTTCGAAAAGTTCGACGCTGCGGCGGAGTGACGAAGCGCATTGAGGTGCTATGCTCCGATGTGCGAGGCCGTTCCCCCCTCGGGCATGGATGTTTGTGCCGTCTTTAGAAAAATTCGGCTTCACACAAGCCATACGAAGATCATGTAATATAAGCTGGTTCTTGAGATTTTAACAGATGTATATGTGATGTTATGGCGCAGCTTTGTGAAAGAATCCAGATGCTGTAGTGTTTGGCTAGTGCTGTGTATGAAAAGTATGTATTTCGATACCATTGTCTACTCTCTACTCTCTACTCTCTTTGGTGTAGTTCTCATGTGTGATTAAAGGCGAAATAAAACTATGAATCGGAATCAAAATACGCAAAGGAAGAAGGCAGACATAGCATTCTAAGTGTGCTGGCCAGTTATAGCAGTTTGGCAACGGCGAAGGCTTCAGACGTGACGTTGAGCGCTCTGATTGGAGACAAGACACCCCAACGCGAGACGTATCGCCTAGCAAGTAATTCCAGTCGGACTGTAGTACTGTTATCTGAGACGAGCTGATGCTTCAGTTCTGACACACGCTGCCTCCATTAAGTGATTGGGCTCGGTTCATTACGGTGGATCGGAGCGGCCGATCCGCGGGGCCTCGACACATTTCGAGCCTTTGTGCGGCGCTGCGCGGAACCTTGGCGAGCATTATTTACGACTGGCCGCGCGGCGTTGCGGCTGCAGATATCGTGAGCGCTTTGTCAACATCAGAAACGGTAATTGCCGACTGCGGCGAGAGCCGCGGCCGGAGACAAATGGGAAACCTAACTGCCCATTGTGTGCTAAGGAACATATTTCGCTTTTGAAATCAGCTCTTTGATCACGCTTCCACGCTACTTGATTTGAAAAGGGGCGGGCCGTTGACTGACGCCTTTCCACGTAGGTCAGCGACAGTAAGGGCCTAGATTGTGTTTTCTAACTTAGTGGCTAAAGCCAAGTGAAAAAAGTCCGCGTACTTTGTTTTTGTGTGACAATACGACTGTCACATGGGAAGATAATGCTTAGACTTCACAATAACTGGCAGTTGATAATTTTAGGGTGGAGTGGTTCAAATTTACATTGTGTTCTAAGGTAGTAAAACTGCGTCTCATGATTCGTACCTTTTTGATATGTAAGATCTATTGGCCCACTTTGCGATCGTCTTTTGACAACTCGAAATTTAAATGAAAATAACGGCTTAACTATTCATCTAACACGAAAATTGAATAACCGAATTCATAGAGGAGAAAATTCTCTGCAACTTTGCTCTATTATTTTTCTTTTCATATATCGTAGCGTTTCAAAGATATGTGCAAAAATAACGGCGATTTTGGGATGTATGTCTGTCTGTCTGTCCATCTGTCTGTCTGTCCGTAACGTGTTCCCTGTTTTTAAGACGAACCGTTCAACCGATCAGCACCAAATTTTGCAGACATGATTGTAGGCCGCCAGAGACCAGAACCTCAATTTTTCAAATTTTTCGGACTAAAAATACGGAAGTAATACAAAAAAGCCTTTTCTAATATAACTGTAATTGCAAAAGAACCGTTCATCTGATAGGAAAATTGAATAACCTAATTGGTAGTGGAGAAAATTCTCTACAACTTAGCTCCCTTATGTTTTTTCATATCTCGTATCGTTTGAGACATATTTGCAAAAATAACGGAGATTTGACACCCTCCAATGAATTAACGAAAACCCGCCGTTCGGAGATGTCAAGTGACATTCCTCGCCCAGAACTCTGTCATACGACATCTAGCGTTGCGTGTTTGATGATTTTCTTATTGTAACTTACACGTTGTCATTTCAAAGCAACGGCGCACTGAAGAATTAACTAAAACACATCGTTCTTCGTACGATAAATGATAATCTAGTGTCTACAAATGCCATATTAGTATCAGTTAACAACGGGGATCAATAATATGAGATTTAAGGACTCATATTTCGTTTGATAGCCGTAGCGTATTGGGCAAGGTGTTCGATTATGACACTAAAGGTCGGTGGTTCGGAACCCGCCACTACCTAATTTTTTTCCCCTAAAAGGGTTTCAGACACTCTTATTAATTAATTTTTTATTATTTAGATTATTATTTTGGTCCAAAATGTTTCTAAAAACTTATAAAACTACAAATCAACAGTGGGCCGTAAAACACGTCAGTGCGATTTTTTATAATGTATACAGCGTAGAACAATACTTATACAATGACAATACAGTGTCGCAAAATACAAAATCACCTTAGTTTCTGTGCAGTAAAAGGTAAGTTTAGTTAAGTATAAGAACAACTCATAAATCCTCCCACCATTAATATACATTAAAAACATCAATGAAGGTATTATCAACAAAGTACACTACTGGTAATTAAAATTACTGAATCAAGAAGAAATTCGGATGATAAACGGGTATTCATTGCAGAAATAAATTATACTAGAACTGAATTGTGATTTCATTTTCACGCAATTTGCGTGCATAGATCCTGCGAAATCAGTACCCAGAACAACCACCTCTGACCGTAATAACGGCCTTTATACGCCTGAGCATTGAGTCAAACAGAGCTTGGATGGCGTGTACAGGTACAGATGCCCACGCAGCTTCAACAAGATACCACAGTTCATCAAGAGTAGTGATTGGCGTGTTGTGACGAGTCAGTTGCTCGGCCACCATTGACCAGACGTTTTCAATTCGTGGGAGTTCTGGAGAATGTGCTGGCCGGGGCAGCAGTCGAACATTTCCTGTATCAAGAAAGACCCGTACAGGACCTGCAACATGTGGTCGTTCATTATCCTGCTGAAATGTAGGGTTTGGCAGCGATCGACTGAGGGGTAGAGCCACGGGTCGTAACACATCTGAAACGTAACGGCCACTGTTCAAAGTGCCGTCGATACGAACAAGAGGTGACCGAGACGTGTAACCAATTGCACCCCATACCGTCACGCCGAGTGATACGCCAGTATGGCGATGACGAATACACGCTTCCAGTGTGCGTTCACCGCGATGTCGCCAAAGACGGATGCGACCACCATGATGCTGTAAAAAGAACAGGATGACCAGCCAGTCTAAAATAGGTTAGAGAAAATAATTCAAAATTTTATGTCAAAACTTCGCCTAAGTTTTACAAGTGTTCTTCCGCCGCGACATACGCCTTGACAACGTGGCCAAGCCTGTCCACCTTGCAGGACAGAGCCGGACAGAACCAGTATTGAATGCTGATTCTAAAATCACGCCACCCTTCTGGCGTCCGTGCTGAAACTATTGACGTTTTCATGCCACCGTGGAGCCAATAGCAGACACCCACGTTTGATCACGTGTGCTACTGCTGCAGGACGCAGAGGTGTGAGAATCAGTTCCTTCGCTCTCTTCAGTTTGAGTTCTCGTACAGAACAGACGCACTCCAGAGGACCAGCCTCTGTGCGGGGCGAACGGCCGCATGTCGTCCGCTCCCGCCTAGCGGCTGTTCGGTATCAGCCACCAACTGTGTGAACCGCAACCATTACCGTAACCATTACCTTTTCCGTTTTCTAATCCGTTTAGACTGGCATTCATTCATTACATCCGTACCCAGGGCGAGTCCCGCCATGTATCCCGTATTTCAGAATATACCAAATATTAACTTGAATTCTATCTTTTATTTGCCAATCAGCTATCCTTTCCTAGGGTGCCCACAAGCCTTCACCGCTCCGCCTCCCATCCTGACAAGCTTCCAACCCATTTTATTGATGCAGCACTGGGATGGGTTGTATAATTTTCCTATCATCCGTAGGATAAAGATCAAGTCCTGTACAAGAACCTGGATTCATCCGAAAAACTGACGTTTTGCCATTCGTGCACCCAGGTTCGTCGTAGCGTACACCATCGCAGGCGCTCCTGTCAGTAACGCAGCGTCAACGGTAACCGCAGCCATGGTCTCCGAGCTGATAGTCCACGCTGCTGCAAACGTCGTCGAGCTGTTCGTGCAAATGGTTGTTAACTTGCAAACGTCCCCATCTATTGACTCAGGGATCGAGATGTGGCTGCAAGATCCGTTACAGCTATGTGGATAAGATGTCTGTCATCTCGACTGCTAGTGATACGAGGCCGTTGGGATAAAGCACGGCGTTCCGTATTGCCCTCCTGAATCCACTGATTCCATATTCCTCTAACAGTCATTGGCTCGCGACCAACGCGAGCAGCAATGTCGCGATACGATAAATTGCGATAGCCTACGATAATTGCGATTGCCTACAATCCGACCGTAAAGTACGCTTTGCTTCCCTCCTTACACATCACGACAACGTGTCACCAGGCAACTCCGGTTAACTGCTGTTTGTGTATGAGAAATCGGTTGTAAACTTTCCTCATGTCAGCACGTTGTAGGTGTCGCCACCGGCACCAACCTTGTGTGAATGCTCTGAAGAGCTAATCATTTGCATATCACAGCATCTTCTTCCTGTCGGTTAAATTTCGCGTCTATAGCACGTCATCTTTGTGGTGTAGCAATTTTAATGGCCAGGAGAGTATTGTGCTAATATGGAATTTATTTAATGTCTTTCACAGTACTGTCCTTGAGTAATAATGTACCTATCGCAACTATGAATCCAAGACTGGAGAATTTCGGCAATGTTTTTCCTTTTCTTATTATTATGGTCTCTGTTGGTGTTCTGTCGATGCCACTATTGGTCTCAAAGCATGTTCCGATAACCACGCCTATAATTTCTGACAAGAGTCACATGGAGCTGTAGTAAAGTGGATGGACAGACAAACTTTTTCCGACCAAAATCTCGACATCAGGCCAAACGCGCCCGGACCAGTTTTACGTGGGACGAGTCGCTAGTAGGGCTACAACACCAGCCTTGTTATATCGAAATAAAGGGAAGTTTCAAATGGAAACGTACAACGCTGATACCTCAAATTACGAAGTGAAGGAAAATTTCAACTGTAAACATACAACGCTGAAAATATACTGAAGCGTACGAAAAAGATAAAAATAGTCACCCTGTAAAGTGTCAAAATGTTTCTGCACAGTACATCACGGGTCACGTAACGCCTCACTTAATTACGGATAGAATTACAGTTGAAGATTCAAATGTGGTACGGATACGGTCACGTAGTTCACGAAAATCTTATACACTACTTAGCCAGTGGTTCATGGTGTGGGATCCTACTAAGCAATCATAACTTTAGAAACACAGAAATTCTGTATATTTCGCGAGCAATCAACATGAATTGTCAACAGTTCAAAACAGTTTAAATTTTCTGAACACCATTTCTACACTCGTACGTTCTTGCGTAAAAACATAAACACATATCATCTGCATTGACGTTCACTTGTTCTCGCAAAATTTAGAGTCGCGACGAGCGACCCTTCACTGCTCAAGACCTAACACTCTCTCGATCGAATCCCTCCTATCACCGAGGAGGGTCCTCCTTCTGCCAAGAAGCGTACTTTACGGGATCCTGAGCACCCTTTGGCTCACTTCCTCCCTCTCAAATATACGCTCCTCACCAGTTCTGTACATTGTCCGGTTACCCATTGTCCTATCGCCATCCCTACCACAATGTATAATCTTAACATGAGATATTTCTTTAAGTAAAAACTGAACATCTCAAACCACTTCCTTGCTAATATAGCACTGTTTAAATACGATACAAAGGACTGTTAATTAGTATCACATAAAGTCTGAAATAAATAAATAGCCGTGGTGGAGTAGCCGAGCGGTCTAAAGCGTCTCGCTGCGGAGCGCGCGGTTGCTCGCCGTGGAGGTTCGAGTCCTCCCTGGGGCATGGGTGTGTGTGGTTGTACTTAGGTTAGTTTACCTAGGTTTAAGTAGTTTGTAAGCTACGGACTGATGACCACGCAGTTTGGTCCGATAGATTTACAAACATTTGAACATTTTTTGAAATAAATAAATAAATAGACAAACTAGCTTTCATCAGCTTGACCGCACATGCCCAATTGTACAATAAATCGACACACTAAATAAAGTATACGATAGGCAAATGATGCTGCTGGCATTTTCAGTGTTACTTTGGAGAATATGATGATCTGTATTTCCATTATAAATTTATATAACTCGAAATCGTCATTAAATAAATATATACAGGTGTGACGCTTTCAAGATGATAGCTAGAGACAATAAGCTATCATATAAAGAAGAGCTTGCTGAAATTGCATGATACATTCAAAAATTGGTTGTTTTAGTTCCTATATTTTGATTTAAGGTCATAAACATTTATAATTTTTGTGATATTGAAATTATTTTTAGAATAATGGGATGTGCTTAATTATTCCGACATCATAGAAGTCTTAAATGTAGAAGGTAAACAATATTATAGATTATTTTATTCTATTTTGAATTAATGAATTGTGGAACTCATAGAAGCCCCCCAGACACCCTTACGAAACACTCGGCTAACAGCCCCCATTAGTTTTCAGTACAAAGCATGGGCTTTTTCCCGATTTTGACAAATCCTGACCGTCTGATCGGATTAACACGATACCTGGCCTGCCTGGCTGCTGTCCCAACCGCTTGCCACGGCCCACTGTCGTCCCTTTATCTTTCCACACAATACCACTACTTATATTAAAGCCTGACTCTACGGACATTACTTCCGTAAAGTCACATGGGTAAGATTGGAGAGGATATGGAGGCTTAGAGGGAAGAAAAGCAGACCTTGGATTGCTGTGCCAGTATGGGCTTTCTGAAGAATAAGAACATTCACCGGGTATACTTGGGAAGGCAAAGGAACCAATCTGTCATTGACTATATATTAACAGATCATAAATTCAGGAAGGCAGTCAAGGACACTCGTTTTTTCAGTGGGTTCTTCAATGATACTGATCATTAAAATCACTCGAAAGAGCAAAGGACGCAGGACCAGATGGAATACCAGTTCGTTTTTACACAGAGTACGCGAAGGAAATTGTACCCATTCTTGCAGTGGTGTACCGTAGGTCTCTAGAAGAGCGTAGTGTTCCGAAAGAATGGAAGATGGCGCAGATCATCCCCGTTTTTAAGAATGGGCGTCGAACAGATGTGCAGACCTATAGCCCTATATCTTTAACGTCGATCAGTTGCAGAATTTTGGAACATGTATTATGTTTGAGTATAATGACATTTCTGGAGACTAAAAATCTGCTCTGTAAGAATTAGTATGGGTTTCGAAAAAGGCGATCGTGTGAAACCCAGCTCGCGCTATTCGTCCACGAGACTCAGAGGGCCATAGACACGGGTTCTCAGGTAGATGCAGTGTTTCCTGACTTCCGCAAGGCGTTTGATACAGTTCCCCACTGTCGTTTAATGAACAAAGTAAGAGAATATGATCTATCAGACCAATTGTGTAATTGGTTTGAAGAGTTCCTAGATAACAGAATGCAGCATGTCATTCTCAACGGGGAGAAGTCTTCAGAAGTAAGAGTGATGTCAGTGGTGCCACAGGGGAGTGTCGTGGGTCCGTTGCTGTTCACAATATATATAAATGACCTTGCGGATAACATCGTAAGTTCACTGAGGCTTTTTGCCGATGTTACTGTAGTATATAGAGAGGTTATAACTATAGAAAATTGTATTGAAATGCAGGAGGATCTGCATCTAATTGACGCGTGGTGCAGGGAATGTCAATTGAATCTCAAAGGAGGCAAGTGTAATGTGCTGCGAATACATAGAAAGAAACATCCTTTATCATTTAGCTACACTATTGCAGATCAGCGACTGGAAGCACTTAGTTAATTCCATAAATTATCTGGGAGTAAGCATTAGGAGTGATTTAAAATGGAACGACGATATAAAATCAATCGTCGGTAAAGCAAATGCCAGACTTAGATTCATTGGAAGAATCCTAATTAAATGCAGCCCAAAGACAAAGGAAGTAGGTTACAATACACTTGTTCGCCCACAGCTAGAATACTGCTCACCGGTGTGGGATCCGTACCAGGCGGGGTTGATAAAGTAGAAAAGATCCAACGGAGAACATCGCGCTTCGTTTCAGGATCATTTTGTAATCGTGAAAGCGTTACGGAGATGATCGATAAACTCCAGTGGAAGACTCTGCAGGAGAGTCGCTCTGTCGCTCGTTACGGGCTTTTGTCGAAGTTTTGAGAACATACCTTGACCGAGGAGTCTAGCAGTATATTACTCCCTCCTATGTATATCTCACGAAGAGATCATGAAGGTAAAATCAGAGAGATTAGAGGCCACAGAGAGGCATACCGACAATCTTTCTTTCCGCGAACAATACGTGACTGGAATAGGAGGGAGAACCGATAGTGGTACCCAGGGTACCCTCCGCCACACATCATCGGGTGGCTTGCGGAGTATGAACGTAGATGTAGATTATTTAATCTTCGGTGAAACTGGTTTTGTGAGGCCAAATGTGCAATACTTCAGGTCCATGTTTAGAAGTTTGAGTGCAGAAGCTTCAGGACAAGCAAATTAGGCAAAAAGACATAACTATGTTTTCAGGGAAGTACCAGTTAGTTGAATGTTGTCATTTGCAGTCATTGTAAGAGGCAAGGACAAGGTACAGGAACACAATACTGGTAGTGGCTCGGGAATTTATTGGAACAGTAATGTGTAAAAACAGGAAGAAGCAGACAGTTTGGTGGAATGACAAAACAAGGCAGCCTGTAAATAGAAAAAGAAAGCATTTAAAACCTGTCTCCTCACTGGAAGCCAGGCAGACAAAGGAAGTTATGTTAATGACAGAAACAACGCCAAACGGATAATTCTAGAATCAAAGAGGAAATCATGAAAACGCTTGGAATATAAGCTAGAAACTATGGGTCAAGCTGCAGGGAAACCATTCTGGAGAGTAATTAGCAGTCTTCGAACAGGAGGAAGAAAGGAATTAACTACTGTTTTGGATAGGTCAGGAATGCTGCTAGTCAATCTTGTGGATGCCTTGGGTAGAGGAGGGAATATTTTAAAGAATTGCTGAATGTAGGTGAAAAGTTTAATGATGTGTCAGATTTTGAGGTACAATGGGATAGTGATTATGATAAAAACAGGACCGCATTTGAAGAAGTGGAGAGAATGGTCAATCGATTACAATATAATAAAGCGACTGGGATAGATAAAATTAACTCGGAACTCATGAAATGCAGTGGAATGTCAGGTATCCAATGGTTACGCAGGATAAGTGAAACGGTCTGAAATGGTGTAGGAGTCGGGACAGGTTCCGTCTGACCGAAAAAAACCAGTAATCACGCCAAATATTCAAGCATGGCAACAGAAAAGATTGTAACAGCTATAGAGGTATCCCTTTAATTAGCATTGTGGGCAATATATTCCAGGTAGAGAGTGTGAGTATTAGTTGAAAACAAGTTGGATGAAAATCATTGTGGGTCTCTTAGAGGCTATCAGGACCAGATCTTTCGCTTACGACAGGTAAATGGAAAAGTGCTATGAGTGGAACAGGGAATTTTATCTATGTTTTATAGATCTAGAAAAGGCTGATGACCGTGTTCGTAGGAGAAAGCTATTGTCACTTCTAAAAATTATGGAATACGCGGTAAACGTCTGCAGCCAATAACAAGTCTTTATGTAGACTGCCAGACAGCAGCTAGAATAGACAGCAAATAGAGTTCATGGTTCAGGGTAGTTTCACGGATAAGACAAAGCTGTAACCTGCCACCACTGTTGTTCATACTATTTATGGATCATAATTCGGAAACAGAAGACTAGCCGGCTGAGATTAATATAGATGAAAACAAAGTACGCAGTCTCGCATATGCAAGACGACTTAGTTGTGATGGCATATTCGATTGAAAGGTTGCAATCTAATATTTCAGAGCGAGATCGGAGGTGTAAGGATTATGATATGAATATAAGCATCTCTAGAAGTAATGTAATATCTGTGTGAAAGGGATTTAAACAGATTGAGTGCCAAATAGGAGGAAGAAGAACACGTGGACAGTTTCAAGTACTTAGGACGTACTTTCTCACAGGATGGTAACATAGTGAAAGAACTTGCATGAGGGTGCAGGAAAGCTGACGCAATTTGTGCTCAGCTAAGATCTACTCTCTTCTGAAAGAAAAAAGTTAGTACCATGACTAAATTAGCAGTGCACTGCTCTATCTTCCAACCAACTTTATTTTATGGGAGTGTAAGCTGGGTGTATACAAGTTGTGACGTACGATCTCCTTATAAAGAATTGATTGAAATTGACGTTACTGGGTTCTCTTTCTCTTTGCTGTACCTGCCACTAAACAGCCTACTCAAGCACTGTAATTACAGCAGGCCTCCTACTCCATGAGACAGAATAGTGTGTGGAATGGGCTTGTCTTATATGTAGGCTTTATCTTGCACAAGCATTTATATTCCAACAACAAAAGGAAAAGATTGAAAACAAACTAAATTGGTTAAAAATAGGTAAATAATAATAATTGACAATAATGGCTCACAACGGATAACGCATCTAAGATTTAATACGGAACCAATTTAAATGCTTTGCAAGAAAGGATACTTCAGTTTTAGAGCCCATAGCAAGTTATACACGAACATCTTTCAGTACGTATAATCTCACCCAATAAGGGTACAAAGACACTGAGGAAATTAAATATCAGGGGTCGTTGCATTTCAACTAAATTTTAACTAACAAACACGTATTCACTGAACAGGTCATTTAAACAAAAATATACCAACAATCGCTGCTTAGAATTTAACAAGGACCACACACATTATAAGTTTTCAGAATATTCATTGAACAGATTTTAACAAAAATGTCACTGTTTAAACTTTAACAAAGAGCCACAAACATAATAAACTCTCAGACTATTCACTGAAAGGATCATTTGAATAAAAGCGTACCAACTGTCGCTGCTTAGAATTTAACAAGGAGTCACAGACATTCTACGTCACACATGGAGACCGGCGAATGGGGTGGGGGTTGGAAAATGTATACAGAAACATAACCAAACACTATTACATTTAATACACGCATGCAATTGCCTTGTGGCGTGCATATTGCACGAACTGGTGACATTGGTCGGGTATCGAGCTGGATGGTGGGACCGAAGCACGCCACGAGAGAAAATTACGGCTACATTAGTTTGGTACGATATTTAAAATCATGGTGGTGCGTATGTTTTATGACACACAGAGTAATAACTAATGTACATGAATCAACAGTGAACAAATGAATGTGCACAGGTACCCATCAGCATCACACGAAGAAGTGCACCTCAAAATCGCTCAAATTTTGGAATAAAATGCACACGTGGCAGCATTGAAGTAAATCAAACTGAAAAATTACTGTAGAATAAAAGTACAGCGAACCACAAAACAACAGCAAGGTACCAGTCACAGCACGTGGCTGACAGAACTATTTCAAAAAAGACAGCTAGTGAAATTATTGAGGATTCCTACTCAGAAGTAACATGAAACGGAAGCACATTCAATTTAGAAACCATTACTGCCAACTGCAAGGGTTATGCAGTTAATTTTCGGTAGTCAGCTATTGTATGAGACCGATTCCGCAAAAAAAAAAAAAAAAAAAAAAAAAACCAGAAAAATGTGCGTGAGCATGAAGGTAACACAAAATGAGCAATAAATGAAAGCCATAACTGAAAGAAGAAAGACTTGTGCCTACATTACATGTGAAATACATCAAAGTAATCATTAAATAATAGCAACGTAAGTATTTATTACCACAACCGGTTTCGAACAGCCTGGCAGTTCATCATCAGGCGGTGTACATGCTTTAGATGTTGCTTATAACATTGTGGAACACGTTTGGCTGTGGTGAGATAGAAAATTATTATGTGTGAGCTTTGTCATTGGCACTAAATTTCAATATTTGCAAGTTTAAAAGGTATTCTAAACATAGCTGTTTAGAATACAATTTAAACTTGCAAATATACTCCGGCCGCTACTGACGATAGGCATCTGCAGCAGATGACCGCTGCAAGTGAGAAGGTTAATGCCACGCCATGTCTGAACGTGGCCTCAACATTGCAACATATAAATGACGTACATCCGATTCCGACGACATTTGGTAATGAAATTATATAATGATGTATTGTTAAGACTATGTGAAGATGAACGTAACCATCATCGTTTATTTAGTTAATGCACCTATAAGGATTACAAGAGAACAGCAAAAGAAAAACCATGCCACAGAAGAAAAAAAGAAAGGTAATTTTGAAATAATTACTTTTTTCTTAGGAATATAAATTTGCAGGATTGAACAAAAGAAAGTGAAATTGTACAACATTTTTAATAGTCTTAGAAGTCCACCGTAACGCCGCGAGATTCGTAACACTCCTCTCCATCCACAGCGGTATTCCGCTAAGATTGGCAACACTCGGAGTTCAGTAAACTCTTGCCACCGATCTGTAGTGCAGCTTAGTTGCGAGATCGAACGATTACTCATTCTGCAGAGTTAGACCCGTACGCACTGTATCAACATTGCTAGAACTATTTGGCTTCGTCATGTCCCATTCTTTCTTCTGCTCCTTCTTTTTTTGTAGCACCAACATCGCGTTTGCATGTTAAATATCTAATGTGCCATTGTTAGTACCAGATACTCGCCGGATGCCCTTCCTCTCACCAATTCACGACACAGTATTGTTATCCCTTTAATGATCTTGGTCTTAGCCTATCAGTTTATTAAAACTACAACTAAAGTAATCATTAACACAGGGGATTAATAGCGTTTATAAACAGTAAGAAGACATCTGCGATGAGTGTTCATGAGAATTTCAACATCCGGGACAATTATTCACAGAATACTCCAATGTCTGTTGGCTTTAATAAATCCTCATTAATTTTGAATTAAAATTGTAGCGGTATTATGTAATATTTAAATTTGTATTATTAGTAATAGGAGAGCGTAAGCGTAGGTTTCGGAAACGTGGAGACTCGGAGCATTAGTCTACGAAAAATAAAACACATACTTTGTGGAATTTTTAAACGAAGAGACCTGTATATTTATTTATTTGACTAAAATGAAAAGAATTTTTAAGGAAAAAGGTAAAAAAAAAATGAAATGAAAGGAAATATATAATTCAAAGGAATTCATTAATAATTAATTCGCTTCAGCGATAGTATTTGATATAGTCTCAAAATATATATATATATAAAGAAAATAATGCTAAATAATATATTCAGAGATTTAATCACTAATGAAGTGGAGATGAAGGTATAATTTTACTGATTTGATTCAAACTGGCATAAGCACGCTATAGATTTCTATTAATTTAAAAATCTAGGCTTCCAAGAAATATAAGCTGGCTAGAATCGTCGGAAAACTGATGGGAATTCTAAAGAGATTTTAAAAAGAGAAAATAGTAAGCAAATACTTGCGTCTGAATACAAAACAAATTATGAGCAGGCTCTATGTGATAAGTGACATTAATAGGGAAATATGTCATAATGTAAACTATATTATCCGATGCAGTGATGCTCATGTGTGGACATTACATAATGTCAGTAATTCACATACACATCTGGTTGTAACTAGAACTTTTGTATTTGGACGATTTGATAACATAAAAGCCGTCCGAAATAATTTTTCAATACAATATATAAACTTGGTATGTTACTTAAGAGCCGGCCGCGGTGGCCGAGGGGACTGAGGCGCTCCAGTCACGGTCTGCACGGCCACTACGGTCGGGGGTTCGAATCCCCCCTCGGGCATGGATATTTGTGCCGTCCTTAGGATTAGCTAGTTCATAAGTAAAGTTTAGGGACTGATGGCCCCGCAGTTAAGTCCCATAAGCTGTACAAACATTTGTTACTTAAGATATTTTCTCTAATAGTTATTTTGATACCATAAGTTTACAACCGATTTCAGCTACAACGTAATGGATTTACATCAGTCTATGAAAACTTGGAAATTTAAAGAGACATGTCAGTCTTCTCGCATTAGCTTACTGTTAAATGTACTGCGTTAGTGGAGGACGATTATTTTAATCAGAAACAGATTTCCGACTTATCAAGTTAGGTGTTTACTTTTTGACTCATAAAAGAAATGTAACTTCTGGTATTTACTATGAAACCATTTAATAAATTATTTGCCACCAACTTTCTTATTACCATTTTTCGTCCCCGCGTTAGAATCCCCAGACGACAGTTTTCTTCTTCGTAGATTTTGTAACAGTATTCAACATGCAACAAAAAACATGGGTTCTTTATGCACAAAACTAATTACTTCACTGTGGATAACAAAAACGCGAATTAAATGGACAATCGGCATAGTCGACTTACTGTTTCTGTATTATAGCTACTGAGGATGACTCCAGACGTTTTATACGTGGACCGGAATAAAGTGCATGCCAGCTAATGAACTCTAATGTTGGAATAATACGAGGAATGTAATAAATCTGATATTAGTTTTTTCTCCTGTTTCAAGGGTATATTATACAAAACAAAATTATAATTACATTACATCTTATTCAGCTTGTTTTATAGGAGGCGATCTTTAATGTAATGGTTATGAATTCCTTTATGAGATCTTTATTTGCCATAGATCTCTTATTGATTTTACAATGATGACTAGTTTTGACTCGTTAAAGGGTCATTATCAAATATTAATTGTCAAGGCATGGTAAGAAATATGTTCCAGAGAAACCATGCCTGGGCAGTTAAGATTTGATATTGACTCTTTAACGAGTCGATACTAGTCATGAATGTATAATCAATAAGCAATCTATGGCAAATAAAGATCTCATAAAGGAATTCATAACCATTACAAAACAAAATATTGAAGCTATTAACATTCTCATGCAGAGAAGTATTCAATTGATGTTAACTGCTCGCATGGATTCAACCGCTTAGTGCAGCTCCATCTCATGTCCTCCATATTATTAAAAGATGGTAACCTTGCTTACCTGAAACAAAAATAAATCTATTGCCTTTGTTAAGAAGTGTTCTTAAAATATTTTAATAGCCAGGTTCATATTTTACGAAAACAGATGCTTCTACCGCATTAAAGCGACGGCACTGATTGTAATTGCAAATACTACGAATACTTCAATGGAAATTTCATAGCAACTCCCAGCGGAACATGAAGAAATTATTTATGTGTTTGACCACAAATGTCTCAAGAGCAATTTTTCTGTATGTTTCAAGATGCAGCTGCATGGACACATCGTTGCGTAATGACTATCAACGCGAGAAAACTGAAGAAGATGTAATTGCGACCGTCATGCTGATATCAGTGTCCATTACAGTCACATGACTTCATAAGCCTCTCCGAGCCGTAACAAAAGCTGCAATTCCTCCTGTTACGCAAGCACTGATGACGATGCTTGTCCCATCGACTCTCTTGTCCAGCTTGCTACATTCCTACACCTCTGTACCTAACTGAATTAATTCGGAATATTTCAACATCTCTGCTATTCGAAAACACTGAGTTAACTTCAGCGGCCAATTTAAAAATTTGTGCCAACGGGCCTCGAACCCGGGGTTCCCGCTCTGGACCGACCAGTGCTCACTTTTACCTTCCCGTCGTGCTCACGCAAGGTCTATAGAAGACAGGACTGGACAGCATTGTTCCTTACGGAACCGCCATTTTGGTTGTAGAGCAGACGACCATGCACAGTATCGCTAGGAGATAAAGTAGTCTCTTTCGCAAATTATTATTATTCTGTAGCCACTTTGCATACCTTTGGAGTCAGAAATTATAGCCTTACGTTTAGTAATAAAATACTGATAATTCAGAAGGCCTACCGTATTCTGCTCTCTTACCAGGAGATGTCACAAGATGATTCTGACAGATTTGGCTAAAACTGTGTGAGAAGATTGGGCTAGATGAACGTTTTAAATTCCTGAAATATGTGGCCTGAGGAAAAGGAAAACTCTCATGAAAGATTTACCATTCATACTACATAAATATAAGCACGTTCGGATGACCAACGAACTATGTTTTGTACTAAAGCACTTTTGGAAAAAAATCTTTTGCCGAAAGATGCTTTCATAACATGTGAATGGCGTAAATATTATGTTATCAACGATGATCAACCAAAATAAATGTAATGTAACTTTCGTAGACAACTGCTACATTACATTTTGTAAATACTTTTTTCAGTGGACTCTTCACCAAATAATGAAAATGGTTTAACTCATTAATTACAGTAATAAAAGTAATTATAATGGAAACTAATACATTGATTTTTACATACACAAATTTCAGTGTCGTAATTTCTCACTTGGCGCAATGACTTTCTTGAACTTCTTCCAATGTCTCTCCTAACGTTTCCAACTTAATTTCAATTAAAACACTAGGATATGCCCGTTTGCCCCACACAGATCCAGTATCTCAAAATTTATTCCAATTACGTAATGTCGAATCATTGGAAACACACACACCCGGAGAATTTGATATGAATTTAAGCAGGAATTCCATATAAGTACTGTTATCGGATATTTCAACCCCCCCCAAAAAAAAAAAAAAAAAAAAAAAAAAAAAAAAAAAAAAAAAAAGTTGATCCTTCGTCTATACCATACCGAATGGAAAGTTGACAAGACAATAAAATATATCAGAAGAAAACACGTACAACCTTGTGTTACACAAATGCGAATTAGGGAAGACATAATTTTGTTAATGAAACGGCCACTTTTTCCTCACAGTGATGATTGTATCGTTAGGCAAATCACATATACATTGCAATGAAAGTGGATTTATCCATGTTCTCTGTAAGCTGCATAATCCGTCGCAGTTTTACATTCATTGCTGTATACAACTAACACTTTCTAGTGAGAAACATTATCCGAATACAGCGTTCTACAGGCACGTTTTAGAACTAAAGTGTCTGTCATCTCAAAGGATCACCACGATAGTGTAACCAAGCCTCTCCTATATAAACCTTGACTGCACGCTGCTGCAGTGATGCCCCCTGTCCAATGTTCCACAAACTTGCAGCCAAACCTGAGTTCCCGCAAGGGATCGGACATAATTGTACGTCAGGCACAGAAATTGTAATTTGTCTCTTTTAGGTAAACTTGCTGCTCGGTACCACAGTGGTAGAGTGCCAGACCATGAATCGAACTGTCGCGGGTTCGATTCCCGACATGTGCTAGGATTTTTATCTGGCACTTTCCACTTCATTCACCTCTGGCAATGTTGCTCATGTGCTTCAGAATCCACAATAAACTGTAAGTCCCCATATAACTGGCTAAGTAAGTCAGTTCGAAGGTCGGAGGAAGGCAACGGTATACCACCTCCAAACAGGACCATGCCTTGTAAAGCACTGTGGTATTCCAACCAATCTTCGGATTAAATACAAACGTAGGCTTCCGCGGCAGTTGTCACTATCAATAAAATTCTTCGGGGGTATGAAGCCTACGTTTGTATTTAATCCGAAGATTGGTTGGAACACCACAGTGCTTTACAAGGCATGGTCCTGTTTTGAGGTGGTATACCGTTGCCTTCCTCCGACCTTCGAACTGACTTACTTAGCCAGTTATATGGGGACTTACAGTTTATTGTGGATTCTGAAGCACATGAGCAACATTGCCAGAGGTGAATGAAGTGGAAAGTGCCAGATAAAAATCCTAGCACATGTCAGGTCTGTTGACCCTGATGAAGGCCGCCTGCAACAGTGGCCGAAACGTCGGTACAGTTTATAAAATGACGACTCGGTGTCATACCCCGAAGAATTTTATTGATAATCTTCGGATTCTTTACTGCTTTTTATGCAAATATGCAGTACTAGGCACGGTAAGTATTATTCCAGACGCTTATAACTGTATTAGCGGTAGTTCCCGGCGATTAGCAAGCGTGTACACATACCTTTCGTATGTCACTACAACTACTCCTTCCGTTCCTGTGCATCGCTTTGTTCCCAAAGTTCTACCCATTTCAGTATCATTTACGTACAGTTCAATTCTTATGGAGTCATATCCCCCGTACTACGTGTTATATGTGATTTTACCCCTCTGCGGTTGTTTTCTGACAATAAAATTTGTAGTAAGTTCCGCTACGATAGGTCAATTAGCGTAGGACAGTGGCTCCCAACCATTTTTAGACCAGGCATCACTTTATTTTATGGTGAGCAGGGAGCTCCTCTCGGTCAATCCTGACAAATCCTAAGCCATCATAATAGGTCAAACCACCCCTCCTTCGCTTCCACGACGTCGACCTTAACCCCCACCCTATAAAATAGCTTGGCCTCTCGATCGATCCCTCTCCTAGACCCCTCACGATCAGAAAACATTGTCCCGCCTCAACCTCTTCACCGGCCGGACGTGGGGACCCAACACTTCTACCATCCCTCATGGGTCCCATTCTCTGTAGCTACTATCCCATCTGGGTTTCCGTTCCCCCTAACTGCTATAAATCCAGTGTCAGTGTCTTCAGTGCTTCAGTGGGTTTTAATCATTGCGTCCACAGCCCACGAACAAGTGTCGCCACCGTAAATTTTAGCAATGTCTTCGGGTCTTTCTGGATACGGAAAATGTTCGACTGCTGTCCTGGCCAGCACATTCTCCAGATCTCCCACTTATTGAAAACGTCTGGTCAATGGTGACCGAGCACTGGGCTTGTAACAATACGCCAGTCACTATTCTTGATGAACTGTGGTATCGTGTTGAAGCTGCATGGGTATCTGTACCTGTACACACCATCCAAGCTCTGTTTGACTCAATGCCCAGGCGTGTCAATGCCGTTATTACGACCAGCGGTGGTTGTTATGGACACTGATTTCTCAGGATCTATCCACCCAAATTGCTTGAAAATGTAATCACATGTCAGTTCTAGTAAAATATATTTGTCCAATGAATACCCGTTTATCATCTGCATTCCATCTTTGTGTAGCTATTTTAAAGGCCTGTAGTGAATAAAGAGCGGATGTTGCCTTAGTGGAGGATTTGCCGATGCGTAAGGCGAGGTGTGCAGTAGCTCCATTGTCTTTGCTTCGGAACCATTCGTGGGTAACTGATTGACCGCGATTAGCCAGGAGCTGGTGTCTCTACCAGCTCCAACGCCAATGTTAAAAGCGGCCTTTCCCCTCGGCTCTCCCTGCCGCGGGAGCGCCCATCTGCTGCCTCCAGTGGGTTCAGAATAGAATCTCAGCCGCACATGCGTACTGCAACGCTTCGGTCACTACCGCTTATATTAAACGGCCGCGCTACCACTCGTATACGTGCTGTCTGCGCGACGTAAAATGTTTCTTACGCGATAAAATACTTCGAACGTCCATATAAAATGATCTGATAGAAGAACGAAACGAATAATGATAGTTTAGAAACCTTTTTTGGTTTGTTTTGTTTTTATTTCATGACGAGCTTTCTTCCGGGGGTTCACTGAACCAGTGAAGGCATAGAACGCGCCGCCAATGGTTGGAAGATAAGAAGAAACAGGGAGATTGGGGCCATGTACAAAGAGCCAGACTTGGTAGTAATAAAAAACCAAGGAATGAGATGGTATGGTCATGTGGTGAGAAAAAGTGCCACTATTGTAAGCAATATGATGATAAATGGCCGCCAACTAGCACGGCCGATGATGAGGATATCGAAATGATGTATGAGGAGATAAAAGAAATTATCCAGAAAGTTAAAGGAGACGAAAACTTGATTGTTATTGGGGACTGGAACTCGGTAGAAGGAAAGGGAAGAGAAGGAAATGTAGTAGGTGAATATGGACTGGGAAAAAGGAATGAAAGAGGAGATCGCTTGGTAGAATTTTGTGCAGAGCACAATTTAATGATCACCAACACTTAGTTTAGTCATCATGAAAGAAGGCTGCATACGTGGAAGCGACCGTGAGTCACTGGAAGGCACCAGATTGACTTTATAATGGTAGGGAATAGATTTAGAAACCAGGTTCTAAACTGTAAGACATATCCGGGGGCAGATATAGACTCTGACCATAACTTATTGGTTATGCAGATTAAAACTTAAGAGACTGCAGAAAGGTAGAAAGGTTAGGAGATGGAACCTGGACAAATTGAAGGAACCAGAGGTGGTTGAGAGTTTCAGAGGGAGCATTAGGCAAGGATTGGCTGAAACGGTGGAAAGTAATACAGAAGAATGGGTAGCTCTGAGAGATAGGGTAGTGAAGGCAGCAGAGGATCATGTAGGCAGAAGGACAAGGTCTAATAGAACTCCCTGGATAACACAGGATATACTGATTAGAGGAGAAAATATAAAAATTTAGCAAGTGAAACAGGAAAAAGGGAGTACAAACGTCTGAAAAATGAGATTGCAAGGAAGTGCAGACTGGCTAAGCAGGAGTAGCTAGAGGACAAATGCAGAACCGTAGAAGAATGCATAAATAGGGGAAAGATAGAAACCGCCTACAGGAAAATAAAAGAGATATTTGGAGACAAGAAAAGCAGCTGTATGAATATCAAGAACACAGACGGAAAACCAGTACTAAGCAAAGAGTAGAAGGCTGAACTTTGGAAGGAATATATAGAGGGCCTATACAAAAGAAATAAACTTGAAAACAGTATTTTAGAAATGGAAGACGAAGTACACTCTTCCAGATTCTGGAGGTATCAGGGGTAAAATATAGGGAGCGAAGAGTTATATTCAACCTATACAAAAACCAGACAGCGGTTATAGAGTCGAAGGGCAAGAAAGGGACTCAGAGGTTGGGAAGGGAGTAAGACAGGCTTGTAGCATTTCCCCGATGTTGTTCAATCTGTACATTGAGCAGGCAGTGAAGGAATGGAAGGCGAAATTTGGAGAGGGCATTAAAGTGCAGGGACAAGAATTAAAAACAATGCGGTTTGCCGATGACATAGTAATTCTGTCAGAGACCGCAAAAGATCTGGAAGAACAATTGAATGGGATGCACAGAGTCTTGAAAGGAAGATATAAGATGAACATTAACAAGAGTAAAAGAAATGTAATGGAATGGAGTGTCAGAAAATCAGGCGATGCTGACGGAATTAGATTAGGTAATGAGACAATAAAAGTAGTAGATGAATTTTGTTATTTGGGTAGCAAGATAACTTCTGATGGCCGAAGTAGAGAAGATATAAAATGCAGAATGGCTATGGGAAGAAAAGCGTTTCTAAACAAGCGAAACTTGTTAATATCCATTATTAATTTAAAAGTTTGGATGTCCTTTCTGAAAGCATTTTTCTGGAGTGTAGCATTGTATGGGAGTGAATCGTGTACGATAAGGAGTTCAGATAAAAAGCTGTGGTGCAACAGACGAATGATGAAAATTAGATGGGTAGATCACGTAACTAATGAGGAGGTGCTTAACCGAATCGGGGAGCAAAAGTGTTTCTGCCATATACTGACTAAGAGAACGGATAGATTTGTGGGACACATTCTGAGACATCAAGAAATTGTAAATTAAGCATTAGGAGGAAGCGTGTGGTGTAAAATCGTAAAGGGAGACCAAGGGACGAATATAGTAAGCAGATTCAAAAGGCTGTAGGTTGCCGAACGTATTCTCAGCTGAAGAAACTTGTACAGGACAGGGTAGCGTGGAGAGCTGCATCAAACCAGTCTGAGGACTAAAGACCACAACAACAACAACAACATATGATGATAAACAGACCAGAGGGAAAGTAGAACTGTGGGAAGGCCAAGAATGAGGTGGATGGGAGGCCTTAGAAAGGATCTGCTGAACATGGAAAGGAATGAAGAAGAAGCTGACGAGAGAGAGAGGAAAGACGCACTGTTGTACGTCAGGCTAAGGACTAGCTACGGTTCAAGTGGCCCTGGCAGTAAGTAATAAATATTGTTTTTGTATATCTCTATTCTGTTTTGGCCCACTTTAGGTTACGGTAGTAACACTAAACGTGGGCCTTTGCGATCGTCTTTTGACAGCTCGAAATTTAATTGAAAATAACGGCTTAACTATTAATCTGTCACGAAAATTGAATAACCGAATTTATAGAGGAGATAATTCTCTATAAATTTGCTCTCTTATTTTTTTTTCATATTTCGTAGCGTTTCAAATATATTTGCAAAAATAACGGCGATTTTGGGATGTATGTCTGTTGCCCGTCTGTCCGTAACGTATTCCCTGTTTTTAAGCCGAACCGTTCAACCGATCAGCACCAAATTATGCACACGTAATTGTAGGCCACCAGAGACCAGAACCTCCCTTTTTCAAATTTTTCGGACAAAAACTACGGTAGTAATACCAAAAAAAGCCGTTTGTAATATGATTGTAATTGCAAACGAACCGTTCATCTGACACGAATATTGAATAACCTAACTGGTAGAGGAGAAATTTCTCTACAGCTTCGCTCTGTTATGTTTTTTTATATGTTTCATCGTTTCAGAGATATTTGCAAAAATAACGGCGATTTGACGATGTCTGTCTGGCTGTAACGTGTTCCCACTTATTAGGTCGAACCGTTTAACCGATCGGCACCAAATTTTACAGATATAATTTTTGGCTACCAGAGTCCAGAACCTCGCTTTTTGAAATATTTCGGATAAGAAATACGTTAGTAATACCAAAAAGAGCCGTTTGTAATGTAATTTTAATTGAAAATAAACCGTTCATCTGACGCGAAACTTGAATAATGGAATTTGTAGAGGAGAAAATTCTCTACAACTTTGTTCCCATATGTTTTTTTTTTTCATATCTCGTATCGTTTGAGAGATATTTGCAAAAATAACGGAGTTTTGACACCTTTCATTGAATTAACAAAAACCAGCCGTTCGCAGATGTCACGTGACATTCCTCGTCCAGAACTCTCTTTGGCATACGCCATCTTGCGTTGCGTATTTGATGAATTTCTTATTGTAACTTACACGTTGTCATTTCAAAGCAATGGCGCACTGAAGAATTAAGAAAAACACGTCGTCCTTCGTACGATAAATGATAATCTAGTGTCTACAAATGCTATATTAGCATCAGTTAACAACGACTATCAATACTACAAGATTAGAGAACGCAACTCGTAACTGTCAGCTGTAGCGTAGAAGGGCCGGTCGCCGTGGGTCAGCGCGCCCGGTCAGAGGACTGAACGTCCTCTGTAATAAAAAAGCTGAGCCAAATGATCAACGAACGAACAATCACGAACAATAAAAACGACCGCAATTCATAGATCTACCAACAGAAAAAAAAGCGCGCCCGGTCAGAGGGCTGAACGCTCTCTGTAATAAAAAAGCTGAGCCAAAGAACACATAGAACCAAAAGTAACCTACATGATCAGCGTCCGCAAGGACAAGAACTACCCATAGAGCAAAAAAGAAAAAGAAAAGTACGGACGTACTGGAGGTCAGTGGTTCAAAACCAGCAGCTCCCTAAAGTTTTTTTTTTTTCTTCATATTAGGGTTTCACACACTCTTATTAATTATTTTCTTATTATTTAGATTATTATTTTGGTCCAAAATGTTGGCAAAAACTTATAAAACTACAAATATAAAGTGGGCCGTAAAACACGCCAGTGTGATTTTTTTTTTTTTTTTGTATAGTGTGAAGTAATACACATGACCACTAAAAGAAATCCGCTGAACTTTAATTACGCGATAAATCAGTCAAACCTTAAGGTCGTAGTTTCTACCAAATACCTAGGAGTTACAATTACGAACAACTTTGACTGAAGAGAACACATAGAGATTATTATGGGGAGGGCGAACCAAAGGTTACGTTTTATCGGCAGAACGCTTCAAAGATGCACCAGCTCCACCAAAGAGACTGGCTACATCACACTTGTGCGTCCTCTCCTGGAGTACTGTTACCCCTTGTGGGACCTTCACTAAGTGGGACTGACGGAAGACATTGAGAAGGTTCAGAGAAAGGCAGCTCGATTTGTTTTATCACGTTACGACGGGGAAAGCGTCACGGAAATATTGCACGAATTGGGGTGGAAATCATTAAAATAAAGACGTTATTCATTGCGGCGTGATCTGTTTGCGAAGTTTCAATCACCGACTTTTACTTCTGAATGTAAAAATATTTTGCTAGCACTCACCTTCTTAGGGAGACATGACCATACCAATAAAATAAGAGAAATCAGATCAAAAAGGGACCGATTCAGGTGTTCTTTCTTCCCGCGCGCTATTAGAGAGTGGTGTGATTTGCAGAGTATCTATGTAGTTCTAATGTTTGTTAAGCTTATGGTACTTAACTACGGGGTCATCAGTCCCTAAACTTACAAACTACTTATGAACTACCTTATACCAAAGACGGCACAAATATCTATGCCCGAGGGGGGATTCGAACCCCCGACCGTAGTGGTCGTGCAGACCGTGACTGAAGCGCCTCAGTCTCCTCTGCCACCGCGGCCGGCTATCTATGTAGATGTAGATGAAGCTGACGAGAGAGAGGAAACGCACTGTTGTACGTGAAGCTAAGGACTGGCTACGGTTCAAGTGGCCCTGGCAGTAAATAATAAATGTTGTTTATGTATATGTCTATCCTATTTTTATGTAAAAGTTGACGAACCCCTAGAATCGTGGTGATGCAGCGCTTGTTTGGATGTGAGTGCAGCGCCGCCTCCTCGGCTAGCACGTGGGCCCAGGTACCGCACACACAGTGGGGGCCGGCTCTCGCCGCGGCTCGCTGCGTGCCTCTTAATAGCGGTCATTACGGGCCGGCGTGCACGCCGTGGCGCTAAACGCCCGGCAGACAGCCGTAACTCGCGGTATTAAACTGCTGCTGCTGCTGTGGGCGGCGTGTTTTGGCGGCGTCCCGCGCCCTGCTGAATAGGCGCAGGCTCTGCTGCGTCACAGCGCGCCACTTGAGCTGCAGACACTTGCTGCAGGCGGTGGCTGGCTGCCTCTCTCTAACTGCAGCCTGTTTTCCAAACAGCATGACGTTGTGTTTTCATCCGTGGCGTGATAAACCTTCCGGAATGCCTTTGACACTGTACCTCGCGAGCGTCTTCTAATCACTTCCCCCCCCCCCTGATTGTTGGGCCTGCAGCATCATATATGGCGTAGAAAGACATTGCAATGAAAGAAACAAATCGTAATGTGCGATATTATGTCTTCACTGTATTAGGTTTGGATGAAATACCAAACTGTGGCGAATGAAAAATTTGTGCCCGGCCGGGATTCGAACCCGGGATCTCCTGCTTACTAGGCAGACGCGTTGACCACTCCGCCACCGAGGATACAGTGATCAACCACACTGCAGAGGACTCTTCCCTGCACGTCTCCTGCCACACACAAATCTCCATTCGCCACGCTGTCTCTTTCCTATACCACAGCCCAGGAGATCCCGGGTTCGAATCCCGGCCGGGCACAAATTTTCATTCGCCACACTTTGGTATTTCATCTAACCCTAATACAGTGAAGTCATAACATCGCACATTGTGATTTATTTCATTCATTTGAACGCTGTAATTCGTCAAAAATATATATTATTGTATTGCAATGAAAGTTCCGGATTGCTGCTTATATTTTATTTAATAGTGCTACAGCTGTTTCAACAGTTTGTCATTCTCAAGCGCCTGCGTATATGAGAATTACATTAATTACGATTCAAACAATAGGAAAATATACTTTTTTTTTTTTTTTTTTTTTTTTAATAAAGTTTCCTTATAACTTACGTCTACGATGTTTGGGCGTTATATGCTGACATCTGGCGTAACTGCATAAAATGTATGGAAATATTCACGTATTTAGTTGTTGTACGGGGATAAGTGTCTACAATTGTTTGACTGTTCACTGTTGATTTGAAGTCCGCACACAGACGAAGTTTTCCTGATGGCTTCGTTATAATTACTAAAGGCGAGGTCCACTGACTCACAGAAACAGGAGAAATCACCCCACTATCTTGCCAACGTTTAAGTTCTTCGGCAACTGTATCACGCATCGCGATAGGCACTGGTCTAGCTTTACGAAATTTTGGTACTGCAGATTCTTTTGAAGTTACATGTGCCACGAAGTCTTTTGCACAACCTAGTTCTGGCGAAAACAAGTCACTATATTTTTCACACAATGCATTGATTTTGTCCTGAGGCACTACTGACGAAATCTGAAGCACATCTCTTTGATTTGATAAACCGAACAAGTCAAATGCATCTAGTCCAAAAATGTTCTATGTAGATTTGGCCTGAAGAACTACAAAAGAAACTTTTTTTTGTTACACCTTGGAAAGAGGCAGGCAGGCTACACGTTCCTAGCACGGGAATATTTTGACCTGTATATGCTGTTAGCACTTGTTGAGACGGCAACAATTTTATCGAATCAAGATGTTCATAAGTATCTTTATTTATTAATGTGACAGCGGAACCAGTATCAAGCTGAAATTTCACAGTCTTATTTTCTATGCAAAGAGTCACAAAAAGATTTTGCTTGTGGGGCTCGACAGGTGCGCGAATGTGGGTAACGTCTGCTATAGCTTGTTTGCTGCGCTTGCGCATGCGCGAGCCGCGTAGTGAAGTAAGCGGCGCAGAATCGGCACACAGCGGATAAACAACACTGTCACTAGATGGCACTACTGCCGAATCGGCGTCCGTGCAATGCGAGGCTGCTGCACTAAAATTACTTTGAGTAGCTACATCAAGTCTACTGTCACTAGCTACACAGTACTGGGCACTTTTACAAGGAGAAGTTGTAGAAGGGACTAGGTTGACTACAGGATTGCACTGTACATAGTCATTTTGCTTGTCCCGAACCCTTTTCCTTTGCACAGATTTACGCGCTCGTCGGCGTATGCGACATGGCTCAGTACATAGTGTTGCCTTAGGTGCAGAAAAACTTTCTTGCATTTGAGAATCAAAAACACTGTCCAAGTTCACAGCGTGTTTGACATTTACAGAATTAACTGTTCTGGCACTCCGCGAAGCACTGTTCCCAACGCCACCGTTCTTTGAGTTTACATTTTGCATACACACTGTCTGTACATGTCCTGTTTTGCCACATTGATAACAGGTTGCGTTGCGACTAGGGCAATGCGCACGTTTGTGGCGCGATACACACTGAAGGCAAGACTTACGAACATTTTTCTGATTAGAGCGTTGGCGCCCGTTAGTCAAATTACTCTGTCTAACACTACGGGGCGACCTTTGTGTCGCACTATTACACTGGCTATTGTTCACTGCCTGTCGAGCTCGGCCGGTAGAATTTAAAGAATCAGCAGTGCAATACTGAGAACTACGGCAAGGAAAGCGTCCGTTATGGCGCACTGAATTAACACTGTGGCTTTGCATTTCTACATTTGCTAAGTCAAAGGTATCATGCGCTTCAATAAGCTGCAGTTCACTGTCTAATGAAGGGTCAGACTGTTTTAGAATTGCTGCCCTAATTCTGGGGTCCTGAATGTTCTGCGTAATTGCATCCCTCAACATCACGTCACTATAAGAAAGTCCACAAGAGCAAATAAATTTACATTTGCGGGTTAAGCCCTTCAACTCGGTGATCCACTCTTGGTGTGATTGTTCCGGTGATTTTTTTAGTCTGAAATATCGGTACCGTGCCGCAGCTACGAGAACTTTTTTTCTCACAATGAGCATTCAGTGCTTCTACAATTTGATCGATATCTAGATCACGAGGAGATGCGTGGGGGAAGTTTCTGCAGTAATATGAAGGTTTGAGTGCCAACTACGGTGAGAACGATGTGTTTGATTGTCAGACCTGTAATTTGATGAGCTGCGATGAGTTCTTGAAATTTAACGAAGTAGTCGCTCCATTCTTCCTCACGTTTGTTGTACTGGCGAAACGAAGGAAGCGGTTCGGCTGCAGGTGTGGGCTGCTGAAGCGACGGCTGGTTTTGTTGTTGGTGAGCCTGTACCGTCAACTGCGACACAGCTTGGAGTAGTTGGGTGATTTGCGCCATCTGTAACTGAATAATTTCCATTAAGTTTGGGTTCGGGGTAGTGGCCATGCTGACCTATTAGGCGCCGCACATACAAGCTAATGATAAAACACAAATGCAATGTAAATGAGGACGCACTGCAACAAAAAAGTCCACAAAACACGTAACTGAATATGTTCCCCCAAAAATATTATAATAAGGGTGGGTGGGCGGGAGCAATTTCTGCGTGCTCCGACTGCTGCTGTCTGGCTGCTGCTAGCAGGCTGGTCCAAGGTTCTTCTATCGCTCCTCGTCCCCACTTTTGTGTCCCAGCCTCGTCGCCGCTTTTGTGTCTCGTTTCCGTCGTAGGTGTCGGTGGCCAAGTAGAAAGACTGACACAGGAATAAAGGATGCACGCTTGTGCAGGTAGGAGGTGACCAGCCAGTGGGACATCAGAAACTAGCAACACTAGAGTAAATTAGAACGAGATCTATATTTCTTAGAGACTTAGTAATACTTAACTTTTACATAGCTTAGTACTGCAGAATGCTGATACATAGTTGAGCTAGATGCCTACCTAGTGCCTGTCCGATAGCCAAGTCTTCACTGCCTATCTGATTCTGAAGTGTTAACTGGTTCCTATCTCAGTCCCAAGTGAACGATGTCGTTCAGTGGTGGCCACAAGCGGAGTTCTAGCAGAGGTCGCTCGTGGCTGACATTGTAAGAACGCCGCGCCGTGCGTGCATGGCGGCGCGCGGCGAAAGTAGGTAGCGTGCACTATAGACTTGTGCGACACCTCAGGGGGAAGTGTTCCAGTTAAGTAAAAATGCAACCATTTGTGCACTGTCCCAAAATACTTGGGCTTATTTAGAAGAATTCCATGATTTACACAATGAAAAGCCTTTAAGAGATTCATCATCATCATTACAGATATTGTGCCTTTCAGGTCTTATTGAAGGGCACAGTCTCCCTAATAGAATTCCTCCATAATCCCCTTCAGTGTTAAAACTCCTCGTCTGATGTTAAGCCTTTCCTTGAAAATCATTCTTGACTAAGTAATTTCTCCTTGGTCTACTTCGACTTCTCTTACCCTCTACTGCCGAATCCATGAGCCTCGTGAGTAACATTTCTTCTCCCATTCGTGTAACAAGGCCCCTACCACCTCAACCTGTTCGCTCTAAATCTATGCTGTTCATTCCCAGTTTCTCTTTGATTTCCTTGTTATGGACACCCTCCTGCCGTTTTCAGTCTTACTTGCAATCAGCCTTGCTAATTTCGTAACTGTACCTCAACCTTATGAATAAGTTACCCTGTGTGCATTCAGCTTTCACTTCCTTACAACAGTGTTGGTCGAAAGATGCACTGCTATCTTAGACTTGGTGTTGACTTCCTTTTTGAAGAAAAGAGTAGATGTTAGCTGAGCTTTGCTACATCTTGATTTAAGGTCTTTCACTATGTTGGCATCCTTTGAGAAAATACATCCTAAGTATTTTGAAACTGTACACCTGTTATAAATTTTGGCCGCTATTTGGCGTTCAATCTGTGTATATCTCTTTCCCACAGACATTAGTTTCGTTTTAGAGATGTCTGTACAATAACTCTTACACTTCCGATATAGTTCTGAAGTATTAGATTGCAACCTTTCAATCGAATCTGCCATCACAACTAAGTCGTCTGCATATGAGAGCCTGCTGGTTTCCTTTTCGACTATTTTAATCTCCTTCTGCCAGTTGATAAGGTTGAGCATATCGGACATATTGTGAGTTATGGCTACCTTTGTGCTCAGACGGCAGAAGATACCAAATTCACCGGTTAGCCCTTCAAAGTTAGGGATAGAACCCAATGGGTTCCTGCGCAAGTAAGGCTAGAAACCTGCTTCCCAGGAACGTCAGTATGATGCTGGCAACAATCAGAGCAAGATGCCTTTAAGAGAAACGGTATATAGACTCTCTAATTCAATGCCGCAGAGTGTAGCAGCGATTATAGAGAGTGATATCGATAACACTCAATGCTGATTTAATCATCTTCCCTACTTTGGGGTTGTATTTTATGTGCTATGTCTACAACATGTTTTATGACAAACAACTTTTGCTGTGCTATGTCTGTTTCTTCCCTGGTGTTGCAATTTGTTTGGATGGTCTGAAGAGTGTCTTCGACTATCTTGCACGATATTTGTGATAGCCAGGAATAGGATTACGTAAAACCAGTGATTGCGGGTTGGGAGACAAGCAAGCTCTAATAATTTTTTATTGAAACGAACAAACCAATTTAATGCCACTTCCAGGAAAACGTCTCAACTACGACTTGCCGCAGACTTTGTCAAAAATAAACAGTTTCTTTACTTTAAAATTTATCAGCCACAGATTTAGCAGTTCATCACCAAATTAAGAATACTATCTGTCAAAACTGGCAGGTTGAATATAGTTAGATTAATAACACAACACACACACAGCAGGTTGACCAAGCAGTTTACAATTTAGTAAGGAAATAACTAACACGCCAGGCAAGCCCCCTTGACTGTCCCGACTTCGCAGTTTACACAATTCGTCAACTGCAAGCCCTTTTATCAAGTTACATACAAGCATCAAACATTTATAATTTGGCTAACCAAATAACATTTAAAGAAAACTAAGCGTGATAAACTATGCGCAAATGTTAATTCTATTAAAAACTTTGAACTAAAGAACCAAGCAGGCCGCGCGGAAGTAGCCGAGCGTTCTGGAGCGCCACGTCGTGGATCGCGAGGCCTCCCTCGTCGGAGGTTTGAATCCTCCCTCGTGCAGGGATGTGTGTGTTACCTTACGTTAGTTTAACTAGTTTGTAAGCTACGGACTAATAACCAAGTAGTTCAGTCCGTTAGTTTTACAAACATTTGAACATTTTTTTAACGAAGCAGTCGTGATTGTGTTTAAAACCAGATACATTTTAGTGTAAATTCATTACGGAACCAAACAGTTAAAGGTCAGATCCCACCAAACATTAGACATTTAAACGAGAAATTTCTATAAGAAACACACAGTAACAAATACGGACAGGCACCTCGCAGCAAACCACAGCTCGATTCTTAACATTCAGTTTACTAAGCTTTTCGGGCACCAGTCGTATCAAGTAAGCACACGTCAGCAGTTGAAGAACCTTTCCAGCGGACCAATTAACTGGCGAAGCCACAGATAACGTACACAGGCAACTTGACCTCGTCCAGCGTACATTTCCAACGCTCTTGGTCGCAACTCTTGTTGTCAGGCGCGTTGTCCGGTCCCGGAAGACGTCGGCCACGCCAAACTCTAGAGTGGACGACACTGTCCGTCTCTACGACCAGTTCGTGTCTTCTCGTTGGTCACGACATGAGAGCGAGCAACGGCGCTGCTTCCAAGTATTGTATAAATATAACAGCGGGAACTTAGGCCACAATGCATTAGTTCCGTACAAGACAACGCACAGCGCTGCCACCTAGCGGTTCGCAATGTTAACTACAATATCATCGTTAGCAAGTCGTCTGCTATCGTGTATTCATTACGCAAAATGTAGATTTATATGACTTTGTTTAGCTGTCATACGTAGGGTCTTAATGAATCATAACTTGGATATTATGACATGAGGCAGATATTTTAGCTCTGGAATAAAAAAAATTTTGTCAGCGAACTGTAGGGCACAGTTACACGATAGGTTGTCATAAAAATTGTTGACTACATATGCGTATTATTTTTGCAACTTCACATTTCTATTTGAAGACCGTGTTGCTGATAAGTTGTTTATTTTAGTTACATGTGCATTAATCAGCACTGCAAAATATTTGTTTTCCAAAAATAGGAAATAATTTTCGCAGACACCCCCTACAGCAGCACACAAACTGATCAGCTTACGGACCAATTTATTTCTAACTAAAAGCATTGGGCCTAATTTTATCACTGTTGCACTTAGTTTTAAATTACAGAACTCAGTTCTTAAAGTACGAATGACTCCTCTATGACTCCACACTGTTTTTTGCAGTGTTCGACACCTGGCAACTAATGGAAAATGTTTTCGGAGTTTTTTTTCTTGGATCCTGTGGCTCCTCTACATCTTCTCTCTGTCTTTTTTTTTTTTTTTTTTTTTTTTTTTTTTGACTTGCTGTGAAATTACTTTCCTTTGCATTAGTCAACACTGAACGAACAGAGCCTGGATATACAATGATAAGAGGAGAAAAACGTTATACGCAGTAGCAACAACGTGACAAAGAGTTGAACAAGCTTTAAAACTGAGTTATCTTACTGCTTTACAAACAATATCTACACCTGACATAGTAAATTTTTGTTTCTAAATTCCTTCTCTATAATATGAACTGAGCGTAATACATGAGTTGTATTTAAATGCTCCGGCCCACTTTTTAAACATATTTCATCGAGATCGGCTCTTCTGCTTCAAATAACCCACTGTTTACATCTAAAAATTATAAAAACCAAGCTACAGGTAATGATATTCTCACATTAACGGAATAAAATTATGTCATTGACAGACACTGGTCTCTAATTTAGGATCACACTTACATTTCTTTATTCCTCGGGAATATGTAAAGAGACTTTCGATCAAAGGAAGGAAGGAAGCTTGGAGTTTAACGTCCCGTTGACAGCGTTCGGAAGGTTTGGGTAAGTAGTTGGAAGGAAATCGGCCGTGCCCTTTCATATGAACCATCCCAGTATTTGCGTGGAGTGATTTAGGAAAATCACAGAAAACTTAAATAAGGATGTTCGGAGGTAGATTTAAACCAACATACATCCGAATACGAGTCCCGTGTATGCACATTATAACGAGTGCGAGCATGTGAGGGTTCGAAACAACTGCAACACGTGGAAGTTTGGGTCTGGCCGGGGAGCGTGCACGGGTGGCCGAGTGGTTAAGGTGACCGCTCGCAGAAAGCGGGAGACCCGGGCTCGAGTCCCGGTCCGGCACAAATTTTCATGTGTTCCAGATCGTTTGTCCATCTTACAGGAACAGCAGACGTCGGGAAATTTCGCGATTTGCCAAGAATATACATGGATAAATTTATCTCAAATGTTCAAATGTTTGTAGAACTTATGAGGCTTAACTACGGGGTTATCAGTCCCTAAGCTTAGAAACTACTTATGAACTAGCTAAGACTAAGGATGGCACAAATATCCATGCCCGAGGGGGGATTCGAACCCCCGACCGTAGTGACCGTGCAGACAGTGACTGAAGCGCCTCAGTCCCCTCGGCCACCGCGGCCGACATAAATTTATCTCTGCTGCTGATCACCGCCAAACGTCTGTTCCGTTGGAACAGACATAATAATAAACAAAGTTGAATTCCTGGTCTGAATCGTTTCTCGGGCTGCACTGTAAGGCCGCCTGCCTCGACCTCTCGGCCATCTCGACGCCAGCAGCTGCGCCTGTCGGCCCGTCGATCACATCTCTGCTGGCACCAGCGGACGGCCGGCGAGATGGCTAACGAAGCGGCGCGCTATTGGAAACATTAGGCGGCGCCGTCTCGGGTTACTAACGAGCACTCGTTGCCAGACAACGGTACTCGGCCGATGGCGGCGGTACCCGCGGCCGCGCCGTAACCAGACACCCGTGAGCGGCGCCGCGCCGCTAATACGGCCCAGGCACGCCGCCGGCTAGCAGAGATAGGGCCGCGGTGGCTCCGCCTCGCCGTAATCTCTGGCGTTAATGGCGAGATCTGTCTCGCCTCGCCGACGCCGTTTCCGTCGCCTCGCTTCACGTTTTCCGAGGACACCTAACATAATGTCTCCAGAGTCCTTAAAGCATCAGTGCTACTCCAGGCTAACGAGAAGACGTGTTTATTAAGTGATTTCCCGGGTTTTACCGCACGTGTCTCCATTACAACGTTACTTTGTCGTGTAGTTACTGATCATCCACTCATCCTTAAAAGCATAACATCGCTGAATCATTCTTTCCTAACTACATAAATACATACAAAACATTTCAAGTAATATACTTGAAATATGCCGCACTGTTCTCTGGCAACGATCGTTAAAAATGTCTCATGTGGAAGAAAGTACAGCCGTGAGCTTCTTATGTTATTCGTTACGAACTTCCGTGATGATATGGAACGGACATCAGTATGTATATCCGGTGACCTCGTCTCGATAGGTTAGTATTAATGGAACTCCACATGTTAACAGCTGAAAACATCATTAGCGAAGTCACGCGCAGCGATAATTTTAACGACATATCCGTATGAAATTATGTTCTCGTGTCTGAAGCAGAAACTTGTGAAGATACAGGGTTTTAGGTTAGTAACCTCTTTTGGTCGAACGATAGTTATCGTTGGTGTGCAGCGAGAGCTACTGGCAACAATGTTTAGGTTGGAATGTTCTTTGCTTGTTGGCCGGTGTGCGGCAGTCTCCCGCCGACCGCAGAGCGAGTCGGTAGCATGTCGGCAGTGAGTTCGTAACCTGCGTTTAGTGGTGGCTAAAGTTTTTGCCATTCCGTCGTATCGCATATGGGTTGCAGTTGCATATTGACATGTTTCAGTGTGGACTTGTAGACATTCATCGTAGTGGCACGCAGTTATTTAATCAGTGTATTTAAAGGGAAGAGTTTTTAACATTTGTCGTTCCATAGTAAAGGAATTTAACAAAGTTTACTGTTATGGATCAATCTAGTAATTGTCCGCATCCCATACCGTCAAATCATTGGAACAATTATTAAATGATTCAGCATAAAATAGAATGTAACGGCAACTTCGCCCATCGAGGATTAGGTGGACACAGCTGTGGCGTTACAAACTTAGGAAACATACCATGCGCAAAAACATGTTATCAAAGTTACAAAGAAGTAAAAAATATAAATATTTCAGGTAGACGCGAGTCATTTGCAAGAAACTCACGTTTTCCAGCGAATGATTGATGCAATTCTAAAACACGGAATGATGTCACAAAACACACGACATGTTTTTCTTTATTGCAGATATTGCATCCCGTTTAGAAGTACTTTGGATAATTATCTCTGGCCAACAAATGATAAACGAAAAGTTTGTGAACAAAAATTGAATGAAATTCTAATTTCTCAGGTCACAGTATTTAAGGTGACTAGTTATTGCCGGCCGCGGTGGCCTATCGGTCTGCGGCGCCCCAGTCAGGGTCTGCACGGCCGCTGCGGTTGGGGGTTCGAATCCCCCCCCCCTCGGGCATGGATGTTTGTGCCGTCTTTAGTATAAGCTAGTTAATAAGTAGTTTGTAAAAATGTTCAAATGTTTGTTAAGCTTAAGGGACTTAACTGCGGGGTCATCAGTCCCTAAACTTACAAATTACGTATGAACTACCTTACACTAAAGACGACACAAACATCCTTGCTCGAGGGGGGATTCGGACTCCCGGCCGTAGCGGCCGTGCAGACCGCGACTGGCGCGCCGCAGACCACTCGGCCACTGCGGCTGTCAAGTAGTTTGTAAGTTTAGGGACTGGTGACCCTGTAGTTACGTCCCATAAGCTCTACAAACATTTGAACATTTGAATTAACTAGTTATTATTATAAAACATTAGCAGTTTCCTGCAACAGGTTGCCACACATTTGAACGTAATGAAAACTAAAATTTCATTTTTTCGCCTCAAGAAAATGGACCCTGACTAATTTAGACTTTTCTTTCAGCCCTTGCTTCGAGCCTCTTATTCAATGGAAGCTGAGAAATATCTTTCGCAAAATACAAATACATACCTATACACAGATATATGACACACACTTACAAACACAGAATTACATTATATTATTATCTTACACGAGTACAAAATAATATTGTGATTTGCCGCCGATATCACGTGGTTAGAAGTCCGATCATGCTGTGAAATAAATATAAGAAAAATATTACACGTTGTGCCGTTTATGATTTCATTCGCGTTTTAGTTGGCCAGTCATGTCACGCCACTGCTCTCACAGATTCAAGCAGTCATCTAGTTACAATGTTGCTGAACGTGCCTTACTGACAGACAGCGTTGCTACATACGTTATTCGTTTGGTGTCCTCAAACCGGAAAACAGTGCGATACAAAAACTGGGTCCTGGGCGATACCAGTGTTCGAACCAGATCCATCGGCGTAGCATTCTCGTGCACTACCCGCTTTTGCTTATTCGGTTTCAGCACAGCAATCCAAGAACACGTCTAGCAACATCGTCGCTGGCACACCACTTTCGTTTGCCAGCGCTGCAATGACAGTACGACGTATGGATTGTTTTTGTTAACAGCACAAGCTACCCTGAAACACCCTTTCTAAATTTCAAGTTGTTTCTAACTAAGCGGTACAAGAAAAATGTTATCTGTCTTTCAAATTAGTAATAATACTTTCTTAAAACCTCAAAATGATTTGTGCACTGATCGGAATGAAAATATTACAATAAAAGGAGAATTTGTGCTATCCTAAGTGAAAAGTGTAAGGGAGCACAACCGCCTTCTCTACGAACTCGCACTTTTTTCTACAAGTTGACGCTAATTCCCCAGCGCGGGGACATAGGAGGGAATTGGACTGGAGGTGTGGTTTTTTACCTACAATAGCAAGTCTCTCCAAGTGGGGATGCATGCATCCTAAACATGAGTGTAGTGTCATTACGTCTCTAAGCGTCGCGTTGCCGATGTTACGTTGAACACTACTCTTTCTTCATCCATTTTAATGTAATGTCATATGAGAAATGCAATGTTGCATGACGGTGTACCACACATCATGTTGATCGACATGACATGTATACTACTTATTTCGACACAATCCTTAATGCTACATGAAACAAGGTCAAATGACATGACACGGTGTCCCAATCCATTAATCATGGTATGCAGTTACATGCTATAAAGCGTCTACGCCATGCGCTTTTCGACTTCATTTCAAAGGTATCTTCAGTGGTCTGGATACATACATTATTATGTTTTACATTATTTCGTGTTTTACTTTTGTGATAGTATATGTTATAAACAGTTGCGGCGCTTTTTCTGTCTGTGACTAAAGATATGATTTTATTAAACTTACAGGCGTCGTAGATGCTATTCAATATCTCCAAAGATACTCTGCAAATCATATATAAGTACATGGCAAAAGGTTCGTCGAACAGCTTCTATGGTATTTCTCTACCGTCCCATTCTGTAATAGCGTGCGAGAAAAAAGGACACCTAAATCTATTCGTTTTCTATCTGATGTCTCTAATTATGATTATGATCCTGTCTCCCTTTGTACGTTTGTACTGACAAAAATGTTCGTATTGAAAGAAATTTGGCAAACGAATAACGCCTTTCTTTGAATGATTCCCACCCCAGCTTGTCATCATACTGTGACAGATCTCCCATATATCGGGATAATAGAAAACGAGCTGCCATTATATGAACTATTTCTATAGCTTCCGTCAGTCCTACTTCGTTCGGATCCCACAACTGGCAGCAATATTCCAAAATTGGACGCACAAGTGTAGTGCTAGCAGAAATTTTAGTAGAACTGTGGCACCTTCAACTGTTCCACCAACTTTCCTACGATATTTTCTGTGAGTTCTACCCAAATAAGATCGTGCGTAAATTGAATTCCTAGGTATTTAACGAATTTATGGCCTTTGGAGTTGACCGATTTATCGTGTAAATGATGTCTGACTGGTTTATTTTATGGATGATTTCACACTTATCATTAATTACGGTCAATTGCCCATTTTCGCACCATGCACATTTTTATCTAAATCGTTTTGCAGCTGATTTGATCCCTTGGTGACTTTGCTAACCGATAAAAGACAACGTCATCCACAAACAGTCTAAGAGAGTTGCTTATATTGTCTCCTAAATAGTTCATAAAGATAAGGGATAGTATAGACCCTATCACACTTCCCTGGGGAACGCCATATATCACTTCTGTCAGAAAATTGCGAAACCAATCGCCCTACTGTGGCGACATTCCATAAGCACTCAGTTTTCACAGGAAATTTGAGCTAAGATTGGGGCAACATATAGGCATGATTTCATCAAAATCAGATCACGGAAAAAATATACATCACAATCTTAAGTGTTTCAGTAACTGTCTGTTCATCTATTAGAAATACCTAATCTCCTAAACCACATCACGTTTTTGCATGGAGCAACTTCGTTTCATAAATGTGGAATCAGGGAAATTGTTTTAGATGTAGGTTATGCTTGAAGTATGGATTGCGTAGTTCAGAAAACAAGCAATAGAGGTGCTGTAGTGCACCAAAGAACTAATAAACACGGCTGCTGCATAATGAATATTGGGTAGTACAACAAGGAGGCGAACTTCTTTGACAGAATTAAGCAATCTTAAGTCTATGAATACCAACAAACATTGAACATAGTGTTACTGATTTCGCTTTGTGCATTAAATAGTTAACGACATTTCTTTACTTATTTAGGCACGTTTCACCTTTTGTAGCAGAAACTTTATGAAGATACATCTTTTCGAGCAATGACTTTTACTCACATTTGATATCTTTATAAAGATACATTGTTTCGGGCAATGACTTTTACTTACATTTGACATCTTGGCTAGGACACTGCAATCCAACAATGATTCTGTTTTTACTGACTGAAGTCCGGAACCCTAAAAAACCGTGATACCCACAGGCCGTCCTTGAACAACTGTTGCGAAGCATCAGCGTATAAGCTAGTCGTTTATAAACACAAGGAAGAGTAAGGAATGTATAACGCTTCCTCAGGGAACGCCAGATATCACTTCTGTTTTACTCGATGACTTACCGTCAATTACTACGAACTGTGTCCTTTCTGATATTAAATCGTGAATCCAATCGCACGATCGGGGCGATATTCCATAAGCACGCAATTCTGCGCGCGGTTTTTTCGAAAATATTTCCTACATTGCTACCCGCTGTGAAGGATATTTTTCGATTTGTTAAAGTCAAAATACTGAAAAATAAATAGAAACACTGGTGATGCTATAAAAGTTTGATAAACACGTCCACATCTGTATCGTGGTCACAAATGCCTTTTAAGGCAATACTGACAATAGATCTTCAACCTCATTATGAAAATAACTACTGTAGTTTCCACCGATTTTCAAAACTGTTCGAAATTTTGCAAGATGTACCACATGGATTAAAAGAGAGAATCCACGTAGAAGTCTATTCTGTCACTGGTAAATTAGATGATAATTGGGACGTGGTGGAGGTTCACATTAAACTCCAGTAGACGCCTCAAAAGTGAGGCGTTTACTGTCAAATTAACGGCAGTGTATGTCAGGCGACATATCTACTACTTCTCGCTTAACGAACATTAAAATTTAATCAGATAATCTCATGCTACAGAGATAAGTAATTAGTCCCTCTTGCCATTGTCGAATGGTACTCGAAATACCCTCTCTTCGAAGACGAAGTTAGGTTTCGGAGTGCGGGTACAGATGGAGATAAAACGCCAGATATCACTTCTGTTTTACTCGATGACTTACCGTCAATTACTACGAACTGTGTCCTTTCTGATATTAAATCGTGAATCCAATCGCACGATCGGGGCGATATTCCATAAGCACGCAATTCTGCGCGCGGTTTTTTCGAAAATATTTCCTACATTGCTACCCGCTGTGAAGGATATTTTTCGATTTGTTAAAGTCAAAATACTGAAAAATAAATAGAAACACTGGTGATGCTATAAAGTTTGATAAACACGTCCACATCTGTATCGTGGTCACAAATGCCTTTTAAGGCAATACTAACAATAGATCTTCAACCTCATTATGAAAATAACTACTGTAGTTTCCACCGATTTTCAAAACTGTTCGAAATTTTGCAAGATGTACCACATGGATTAAAAGAGAGAATCCACGTAGAAGTCTATTCTGTCACTGGTAAATTAGATGATAATTGGGACGTGGTGGAGGTTCACATTAAACTCCAGTAGACGCCTCAAAAGTGAGGCGTTTACTGTCAAATTAACGGCAGTGTATGTCAGGCGACATATCTACTACTTCTCGCTTAACGAACATTAAAATTTAATCAGATAATCTCATGCTACAGAGATAAGTAATTAGTCCCTCTTGCCATTGTCGAATGGTACTCGAAATACCCTCTCTTCGAAGACGAAGTTAGGTTTCGGAGTGCGGGTACAGATGGAGATGTAGACGGCTGTGGCCTGCCGCAGATGAAAACTTGCAGACGTAGGGAGGTATTACGGCCATTAAGAGAGCCAGAGAAATCGTTACGTAGTGTTTCTTCCTGTCCGACGTTCGATATGAGCTAATACAGTACTTGTGTCTAGATCAGACAGAAATCACATAATGAACACTTTCACTTGGTCTGTTTTGGCATCATTTCAAATGTCCAGGCTGTAAACAGGTACAACTAGTCCGTCTCTCCCTAGCGAACGAGGGCAAAGCAGCACAGCGAGAGTAAATCGTTGGTTTATGATGCACTTGAGATGATTTGTGGCAGCGGTGGTAATGTGGGAAAGTACAAACTGCTCGCGAGTGTAAATTGGCCACGAACACGTAAGTACTGACTGCGCGATATCTTCTCAGACTGTTTCCTCTCTCTCATTGCCGTGTCTGAAGAACGAGACTCATTTCAGATGCTTGCTGACAAGATTAGGGTTTAGTAATTACATCATGAGCTGCAGTGTCATCATAAAAGTAATATCTGACTTCATGCCAATTTGATACTGTACTGTGTTTCAGTCCTGAATTTAATTTGTATGACTCATAATGTTGGCTCCCTAGAGTAGTTTTCAAATTGCAGTTCGATGAATTACGCAAGAGATGCTCGCGTATCCAGTATTATTCCGGTAAGTAGTTTCTTAGAGAAGCAGTTAAGCTCAGACATGGATGGGGAATGATATCCTGCGGTCTTTAAGATGAAACATTCGCTACATTAAGCAATTTACGGAATCGGAATGTCTCAAATGAAAAATTACTGTCAGGAACAAAACGTGTGAGCTAATGAACATATTATTAACACTAAGAAATAACATGTGTGCTTTTGGCCAGTGAAATCTTACGCCGATAATGCTCGCTCCTCTCTATCTTTGTGGTCTTTAAGAAGGCACATGATTTGATCGACAGTCCCCCTATAATGTCTTGGAAGAACAAGAATTTGACACAAAACACTAAGTTTCGTCGAACAATAACTCCCTGATACAATACCGAAAATGTATTTTTGTGTGGAATATTAATCCAGTTCGTGATTAAGACAGTCCTGCGACAAAAGGCGACGGGTCGTTACTACTCCTCTTCAACCTCGTCCTTGTTGTCATTAGAGAATGGAAGAAAGAACTGATAAACTGAAACTAATGGACGAGTGAATCAAATAACGATAGGTTCTTCTGCAATGCGCTGAAAAAATTGGGTTACAAATTTCATTTGGGAAAACTACATTTCAGTAAACTAAGAAGTTTCAGCTTGACGAACGATATGAAATATTTATTTTACAAAAATGCACATATAGATTTCGTTCCCATGATAGAACATCATCTGTACAGTTTTTTAAACTTATGACGTGTACTAGGAAGACATTGTAATTATTTTATGGATACGACCGTTAAATGTTTTATGCAGAGTACAGGAGTTCCGTCATGGGAACGAAATCGATAGGTGAATTTTTGTAAAATAAATATTTCATATCGCTCGCCAAGCGGAAACTTCTTATTTTATTGCAATAGTGTGGTGAGCTGGCACAATCTCCATTATGGAACCCGACTATCAGTATGGTTGTTGTCTGTATAATTTTACGCATACTGAACAGGAAAAGCAGTGTACCGTATGATCTATGCTTCCTAAACCCCTATCAGTTATTAAAGAACTCCTCGCTTTTAAAGGAAACAAAACAATAAACCTTTTTTAGCATAACACTATGATAACCCGTTCCACTGCGTATAATACTAAGGGAGTTAAATTGAAAATGAATTAGTCTAATAAGATACTACTGTGCTTAACAAAAAAGTACCCACAATTTTTAGGCGCGAGGAGAGACTCTTAGCAATTAAACGGCGCGCTGTGAACTGAGGTAAAGCGTTATCGTTGACTGAAATAGTGTCATATGTTGATTTTACTGTTGGAATTGTTGAGAGGCTCTGTGAGCCACAGAGACGCACTCCAGGCTGAGAAATAGAGACCATTGCAGATAACAGACTAAAACAGACACTTATATCTTACGGGATGTAGGCACTAAAGAAATCTCCTATCGAACTGCTGATGCCCTCAGCCACCGTCCCAGGGTGGAGGTTACCTTTCGGAAAAGATGGGCGTAACTTCATATAGCGTCTAGACGCTGTTGTAAGACGTTACATTAGTACTTGGTGGCCAACAGGCACGTTTTAATGTACGTAGCAAAGTTGATACCAGTCACTTGGGAACAGCAACGTCAGTGTTTCCACGAGGCTAGAGTGAGAGGGTAAAGAAGAAAAACTGCAAGTTAGCAGCTCCCCTGAGGCATGGCCTAAGGCGAGGCCAACTGACGTAAAACATTGTTGTTGCTGCCCATACTGGGTAGCGCCGTGACGTTTCACTTTCAGCTGAACAATGTTGCCACCAAGTATGGATTTTGTTAGTGCACAAACAAGCCACCTCCCCACCCGGGGAATGGCAGAAAGGACAGGGCTGAAACGTGGTTCGCTAGAGGACTCAGAGAGAGGGCAAGCCACAATTTAGATTGGTTGAACCAAGCAGCGGCCAATAGGAAATTGTTAACTGTCGGAAAGTGGGGAAAAAAGGTGCGCCCACACCGGCCGTTAAAACCCCCGGTTTTTGGATCAAGAGGAGTCGGGCACCAGCCCGTGACTATCGCCGTCGGCCTCGGGGTGCTCCAAGACAGTCTGTTTCTCGCGGGGAGTGCGTCTGTCTAGGGGATGCTGCTAGGGAACGTAATTACTGGCTTCTGTTGTGGCAAACGATTTCTACTTCTTGTTTTTTTTTTTTTTTTTTTTTTTTTTTTTTTTTTTTTTTTTTTTTTTTTTTTTTTTAAAATAACTAACTAACCCCAGTGTAGTAGACTTAGTATGGGATGCAATAAATTCAATGAAAGGTACCTAGGAGTTCCATAAAGTTTCCTAAACAAGTATCTCTCGAGTCCCGAAATCCGCATCTCTAGTAGATGCCTGTACTGTCTCTCTGCAATCACTCCTTTCCGCTCGGGATTTGCAGACTGACCTTGCTACCTCTTCCCTCTTTCCTATGTAGGACACGACAATAGTCCCAAACGTGACACGATTTCAACAGTAAATTCAAGAAATGTAGTTTCGGTGAGGCAAAGATTCGGCTAATTTTTGGTTGAAACCGAAACTGCGGCCGAAACCAATATTTTGGCTGAAATCAAAACCGAATATTCGGTCTGTCCTTAGTATTCAAGGTTCCTTCATCACTTCACTGGGCGGATGACTGTGAATGAATAGCTCACTATCCTCGACAACAAATTGCTTACTAAGCCTGACATATTGCCACAAAACCTGCCATAATCTAAAATGATAATGTGAGCTCCAAATATACAGCTGCAACGTCGTCGAAGGCACTGGATGTTTTGCTACATGAATGGATAACATTCTGGTGGAAGCTACAGGGTGAAAAGTATGTAAACCGACATACTCTGGGAGGCTGTAGGGGACACCAAAACAAATACTTTTACCTAATGTCATTTTTTTCCTATGAGGAGGATTTAAACCGGTAGAGGGAGTTTTCTCTGGCGGCAAATTAATTAAACCACCAAACACAATGTTCAAATGTAAATTTGTCGGAACAAACAGCGTGGTCATCAGTCCGTAGCTTACAAACTATCTTAAACTCAGGTAAACTAAGCTAAGAACAACACACACACTCATGCCCATGGGATGACACGAACCTCCGACAGCGAGCAACCGCGCGCTCCGCAGCGAGGCGCCTTAGACCGCTCGGCTACTCCGCCGCGACCCCAGCAAACACTTTTCCATTTTTTGATTACCAAGAGACAACACAATAACAAAACCCAATTTCAATTATAGTAGATTTAAAAAAATGCCTCCATTGACTCGTAAACAAACGTTACGCCGTCGGATCATGTTCCGTTAAAAAATCAAATGTTTGTAAATCATGGGACTTAACTACGGGGTCATCAGTCCCTAAACTTACAAACTACTTATGAACTACTTACGAACTAGGACGGCACAAATATCCATACCCGAGGGGGGATGCGAACCCCCGACCGTAGTGGCCATGCAGACCGTGACTGAAGCGCCTCAGTCCCCTCGGCCACCGCGGCCGGCTCATGTTCTGTCTGACACGGGCATAAACCCCAGTGGTATTCTGAATTGTATCTGCTGCTGCTACGATCCGGGCAACCAGATCCTCTTCTGATGGAACAGGAATTACGTAAACAAGGTTGCGCATCTAAAAAATGTTTGTATAGTCTATGGGACTTAACTACGGGGTCATCAGTCCCTAAACTTACAAACTACTTATGAACTACTTTCGAGCTAGGACGGCACAAATATCCATGCCCGAGGGGGAATTCGAACCCCCGACCGTAGTGGCCGTGCAGACCGTGACTGAAGCGCCTCAGTCCCCTCGGCCACCGCGGCCGGCTCATGTTCTGTCTGACACGGGCATAAACCCCAGTGGTATTCTGAATTGTATCTGCTGCTGCTACGATCCGGGCAACCAGATCCTCTTCTGATGGAACAGGAATTACGTAAACAAGGTTGCGCATCTAAAAAATGTTTGTATAGTCTATGGGACTTAACTACGGGGTCATCAGTCCCTAAACTTACAAACTACTTGTGAACTACTTTCGAGCTAGGACGGCACAAATATCCATGCCCGAGGGGGAATTCGAACCCCCGACCGTAGTGGCCGTGCAGACCGTGACTGAAGCGCCTCAGTCCCCTCAGCCACCGCGGCCGGCTCATGTTCTGTCTGACACGGGCATAAACCCCAGTGGTATTCTGAATTGTATCTGCTGCTGCTACGATCCGGGCAACCAGATCCTCTTCTGATGGAACAGGAATTACGTAAACAAGGTTGCGCATCTAAAAAATGTTTGTATAGTCTATGGGACTTAACTACGGGGTCATCAGTCCCTAAACTTACAAACTACTTATGAACTACTTTCGAGCTAGGACGGCACAAATATCCATGCCCGAGGGGGAATTCGAACCCCCGACCGTAGTGGCCGTGCAGACCGTGACTGAAGCGCCTCAGTCCCCTCGGCCACCGCGGCCGGCTCATGTTCTGTCTGACACGGGCATAAACCCCAGTGGTATTCTGAATTGTATCTGCTGCTGCTACGATCCGGGCAACCAGATCCTCTTCTGATGGAACAGGAATTACGTAAACAAGGTTGCGCATCTAAAAAATGTTTGTATAGTCTATGGGACTTAACTACGGGGTCATCAGTCCCTAAACTTACAAACTACTTATGAACTACTTTCGAGCTAGGACGGCACAAATATCCATGCCCGAGGGGGAATTCGAACCCCCGACCGTAGTGGCCGTGCAGACCGTGACTGAAGCGCCTCAGTCCCCTCGGCCACCGCGGCCGGCTCATGTTCTGTCTGACACGGGCATAAACCCCAGTGGTATTCTGAATTGTATCTGCTGCTGCTACGATCCGGGCAACCAGATCCTCTTCTGATGGAACAGGAATTACGTAAACAAGGTTGCGCATCTAAAAAATGTTTGTATAGTCTATGGGACTTAACTACGGGGTCATCAGTCCCTAAACTTACAAACTACTTATGAACTACTTTCGAGCTAGGACGGCACAAATATCCATGCCCGAGGGGGAATTCGAACCCCCGACCGTAGTGGCCGTGCAGACCGTGACTGAAGCGCCTCAGTCCCTTCGGCCACCGCGGCCGGCTCATGTTCTGTCTGACACGGGCATAAACCCCAGTGGTATTCTGAATTGTATCTGCTGCTGCTACGATCCGGGCAACCAGATCCTCTTCTGATGGAACAGGAATTACGTAAACAAGGTTGCGCATCTAAAAAATGTTTGTATAGTCTATGGGACTTAACTACGGGGTCATCAGTCCCTAAACTTACAAACTACTTATGAACTACTTTCGAGCTAGGACGGCACAAATATCCATGCCCGAGGGGGAATTCGAACCCCCGACCGTAGTGGCCGTGCAGACCGTGACTGAAGCGCCTCAGTCCCCTCGGCCACCGCGGCCGGCTCATGTTCTGTCTGACACGGGCATAAACCCCAGTGGTATTCTGAATTGTATCTGCTGCTGCTACGATCCGGGCAACCAGATCCTCTTCTGATGGAACAGGAATTACGTAAACAAGGTTGCGCATCTAAAAAATGTTTGTATAGTCTATGGGACTTAACTACGGGGTCATCAGTCCCTAAACTTACAAACTACTTATGAACTACTTTCGAGCTAGGACGGCACAAATATCCATGCCCGAGGGGGAATTCGAACCCCCGACCGTAGTGGCCGTGCAGACCGTGACTGAAGCGCCTCAGTCCCTTCGGCCACCGCGGCCGGCTCATGTTCTGTCTGACACGGGCATAAACCCCAGTGGTATTCTGAATTGTATCTGCTGCTGCTACGATCCGGGCAACCAGATCCTCTTCTGATGGAACAGGAATTACGTAAACAAGGTTGCGCATCTAAAAAATGTTTGTATAGTCTATGGGACTTAACTACGGGGTCATCAGTCCCTAAACTTACAAACTACTTATGAACTACTTTCGAGCTAGGACGGCACAAATATCCATGCCCGAGGGGGAATTCGAACCCCCGACCGTAGTGGCCGTGCAGACCGTGACTGAAGCGCCTCAGTCCCCTCGGCCACCGCGGCCGGCTCATGTTCTATCTGACACGGGCATAAACCCCAGTGGTATTCTGAATTGTATCTGCTGCTGCTACGATTCGGGCAACCAGATCCTCTTCTGATGGAACAGGAATTACGTAAACAAGGTTGCGCATCTAAAAAATGTTTGTATAGTCTATGGGACTTAACTACGGGGTCATCAGTCCCTAAACTTACAAACTACTTATGAACTACTTTCGAGCTAGGACGGCACAAATATCCATGCCCGAGGGGGAATTCGAACCCCCGACCGTAGTGGCCGTGCAGACCGTGACTGAAGCGCCTCAGTCCCCTCGGCCACCGCGGCCGGCTCATGTTCTGTCTGACACGGGCATAAACCCCAGTGGTATTCTGAATTGTACCTGCTGCTGCTACTATCCGGGCAACCAGATCCTCTTCTGATGCAACAGGAGTTGCGTAAACAAGGTTGTGCATCTTTCCCCACACAAAAAAGTCCAGAGGGGACATATCTGGGAATCAAGCAGGCCATGGTATAGGACCACCTCTTTCAGTCCACGTGTGTGGGAACTGTCGGTCCAGGAATCGACGCACACAACGAATGAAATGTTCCCGCACCCCGTCATGATGGAACCACATGCCATGTCTTGTAGGGAGCAGGACGTTCTCCAGAAATTCTGGCAATGCTCTGGAGAGAAAATTGCAATATTGCCTGCCATTTAATGGCCTAGGTAGAAGATACGACCCAGTTAAACAGTCCCAAACTATACCGACACTCACATTAACGAAGAACCGCACTTGATGTGCGGTAGTAACTGCAGCATGTGGGTTATCCTCACTCTAAACATGGGATTTGTGCATGTTGAAGACTCCATCCTCTAAAACCTGCAGAGCGTAATACGCCATCCCACCGGTTTGAATACTCCTCATAGGAAAAAATGACATTAGGGAAAAATATTTGTTTTGAAGTCCCGTACAACCTCGCAGAGTTTGTCGGTTTAAATACTTTTCACCCTGTATAAAGACACTTCACCAGTGTGCTCCGCAAAGAGCTGTAGGTGTTCGCAAGCCAACGGTCGGCCAACTCATCTACATCTATAAATGTGAATGTCTGTTCGGTGTACGTTTATCACATCTGAACCACAAGACATAAAGAGCTAAAAATTTGTGCAGTTACTAATGTCTACCCGGGGAAGACTTTAGACTGGCTATCGGATAGCTATTTATCTATATATAATAATGTGAATGTCTGTTGGGTGTACGCTTATCACGTCCGAACGACAAGACGCAGACTTAAATATTTGTACAGTTACTAATTTATACCTGAGGAAGAGTTTAGGCACGGTTTTATAGCGATCTGATAGATATTTAGTAATTTGAAGAATATAACGCGAAATGCAGAACAATAATTACTCTTTAAAAATTATATTTATTCTTTCAAAATGGTTTTATTGGTTGCACTGTTGATTGAGGGTTAATAACGACAAAGGGGTGGAGTATATTGGGATGGATAGTTATCGGTGTATATAAAATTCTACGCGCGCGCGCGCGCGCGCGCGCGCGTGTGTGTGTGTGTGTGTGTGTGTGTGTGTGTGTGTGTGTCTGTGTTTGTGTTAATATTTCGCTCTGCAGCGAAAACTACAGGACGCAAAGGAATGGTCTGTGTGTAATTGTTGTCCGAAGTCTCCCGTTGTATACCATGGCAGTTCCATGCCGATAGCTATAAAGGGGTGGAAGATATGGTGGTTGAAAGTCGTGAAATTATTAAAAAATACGGACTGAAGGTCAGCGATGACGTTTGAAACTCTATAGCAAGGAAGTTACATACAGCGAAACATGATGCCACAGTCCGTACCTTTGGTCTATGCGTGCTACAATGTCTTCAGCTCTTTCTCTGTAAGGATAAGCATACGAATAAGGAAATATAAGAAAAAATAAATAAACCAGTAAAAAAGAAATTTCTTTTACCAGAATGCCATAAAATGAAATTAAAACGAATTTGGACATTACTCTCACCATACGTGTTGAGATATTGCAACACAGACTATGAGGAATAATGTATGTATTCAGAATGAATCTTTCACTCTGCAGCGGAGTGTGCGCTGATATGAAACTTCCTGGCAGATTAAAATTGTGTGCCGGAAGTGGGACTCGAACCTGGGACCTTTGCCTTTCGCGGGCAAGCGCACTACCGACTGTACTATCCCGACACGACTCTCGATGCCGCCCCACTACTTTACATCCGCCAGTACCTCGCCTCCTACTTTCCAAACTTCACAGAAGCTCTCCTGCAAACCACCAAGACTAGCACTCCTGGAAGAAAGGATATGCTGGATACATGGCTTAGCCACAGTCTAAGGGATGTTTTCAGGATGAAACTGTCACTCTGAAGCGGAGTGTGCGCTGATATGAAAGCTTCGTAGGAGAACTGTGAAGTTTGGAAAGTAGGAGGCGAGGTACTGGCGGAAGTAAGGTTGTGAGGCGGCATCGTGAGTCGTGTCGGGATAGCACAGTCGGTAGTGCGCAAAGGTCCCAGGTTCGAGTCCCGGTTTCGCCACACAATTTTAATCTGCCAGGAAGTTTCAATGTATGTATTATTTATTGTAAATCATTAAGCACCTCAATAATTTTTTTATTTGAATGTTGATTAAAATGTTTGTTTCTAAAGAAGGTATTGTATTTCATTTCATCCTTCATCTCATAGCACACTACTGAAAGATAGCTTATCCATCATAATCAACCAACACGCGAGCGGAGCCGCGAATTTAAGCTAGTTATTTATAAATAAATATTTTTCTGCAAGGTGTTGATATAATTTTGACCTGCGAGGTGGGTGACTCGATTTCTCACAAAGTTCGTTTTTGCATGCGGTGCTTTTGCTCTTTTTGGCCTTCCTGCTGTTCCTCAGAGCTCGTGAGTGGCAGAAAATGTCTTGTAGTTCTGCCTGGTTGGCAGTCCCCCCCCTGGGGCTCCCCAGAGAGGCTGTCCTCGGGTTACGCCGCACCGACCTTTCGCTCAGCATTACGCCGATCAGCCGTCTTCGCATCCATAAATAATGGCGCCCAGTGGATTAAATTGCGTACAATAATTCCCCCGCCGACTGCATAATGTATCAGGCCGGTGTTGACAAATTATTTCTGCCCCGCGGGACTCAGATGGGAGATAAATTATTTCCATCCTCCCAATGGGCAATCAGCCTTCCGTATTACGCAGATCGACGGATCGTTAGCGAAGCCGCCTGCTTTGCTCGCTCGCACACCGGAGTAAATCTGCATCACTTACGGAGCCAGAACTGGAGGCCGCAGAAACAGCCCGACGTGAAGACCTCTCCTAAACGTAACGTTCCCACACAGGCACAATTAAACCTAAGGTGGCGTTGAATGATGAAGGCCATCGTTATCATTAGGTGTCTCCAATACCGAAACTCTTTAATCATTGACTTTACAGTTCCATATACTTTTACTTTCTGCGTCTGCAGCTAGATATTTGGCAAGGGTACTACGAAAACACAATAGTCGACAGTAATACGAAGTAGGTCTACAATGCAAGTTCCGTTCGGTTACATAAAACAAACGTGTACAGATACAGGAAAAGTACTTATTGTACAAATATCTACAACTGTTAAACTAATTTTCTAAATAGCTTCCGAAATTATGTCATAGCCTGGCACAAGTTTTTGTATGCCTTCTTCATAGAAGGTTGCCGCCTGTGTATTCAACTGTGTGGTAACATGTTCTTTCAGCTCATCATCGTTGAAGTGTTGACCACCAAGGAAAAATGTTCAGCTTATGGGTCTTAACTGCAAGGTCTTCAGTCCATAAACTTGCAAACTACTTATCAACTAACTTATAGTAAAGACAGCACAAACATCGATGCCCGTAGGGGATTCGAATCCCCGACGGGGAACGGACACGCGCATCGGAGCATAGCGCCCCAATTCCCTCGCCACTCCGCCTCGGCCTTAGCAAGGACAGATGTTAGGTTCACTACGGTCGGGGGTTCGAATCCCCCCTCGGGCATGGATATTTGTGCTGTCCTAGTTTGTAAGTAGTTCATAAGTAGTTTGTAAGTTTAGGGACTGATGACCCCGTAGTTAAGTCCCATAAGCTTAACACACATTTGAACATTTTTGATGTTAGGTTAAGTAGAGATGAAAGTCGGCAGGAGTGAGTCCGGGCTGTTCGGAGAAAGATCAAACGCGTCCCAATTAAATTACCGTAATAGTTGTTTGGTCACATTCGCCATGTGAGTCCGACCCATCTTCAAACCACTGAATCACTCACAGGAGCTTGCCGGTAAACCTCATAGATTTTCAGATGAATTTTCTGTTGTTTAACTTTCTTTGCGTGCAGATAACGAATAAAAGATCTGATTTTACATGCGGCGGCATATTCAATTACGGCTGACATTATAAAGAAGCACTACAAAGCACACGTCGGCAGTAGCGATCTGAAAATGGCGTACATGTCTTCTCATTTGGTCTGAGTAACTGCCACGCATGCTCGAAACTGCGATCGTAGCGCTGCCGCGGATAGAAACAGAAACGAAACTTACTTTCTGAACGACCTCGTACAATGCACTTCATTTCATAACATGAAAATTTAAAAATGAAATTCGACGCTAGTCCCGTGAATCACGTAAACAGTTTTTAAATACAATTTTTATTCGTAAGTTTCTGAAACGTGTGTAATGAAACTGCTACACGACGAAATAATAAATCGTATGAACAAACCGACCTTTCACACTTCTTTTATTTCGTACCAGAGGCAAACACATCACGTCACAACTCATGCTCGTGACATGCCATACCACGCTTACACATGATGCCTCAAACGAATATCTCGTTAAATTGTAGCCGTTTCTTTTAATCACAGAGCGCTATGAACCAAGAAATAGGCGATTATAATTCAATACATATCCGCCCACTAAATTAAGAGACCAGTCAGCACGCAGTTGCCATATTCGATAGTTTCCAAACACTTTCATTATCTGTCAAAAATGTGAGAACCGTTAAGTTAAATACCGTAACCACCAAGTTGGATGAACACACAAAGCATCAAATATTATGTGCAGTTTCATCACATCTAAAATACGTAAGCTCTGTTTTCAGAATTAAATTAAAAAAAAAATGCATACACACAATATTTATACCTTGCCGCGGTAGAGTGACCTTGAAATTTAACCGTCTCTTCTAAATTCCATTGCCAGATATTTGTACCATTTGGTGGCAAGCACAATGACTCTACAGTTAATTGAATTCTTATCTAATCTCTTCAATTAAGCCCATTGTATTGTGCTTGTCAACTGTTACAACGTTAATTCATTATTTTTAAAATAAATTAACTTCTTGAGCAACACACAAGTAAACTTCCACAAAGTCAAGTAAACTTCCTCGGCGACTCACAAATAATTTCCTCAGCAGCAGACTTTTAGTCAAAACATAACTCAGCAACAAGCATCTTCTCAAAAGATACCTTATCTGCAAAATTCACACACACACACACACACACACACACACAGGATGCTCATCGTATTACGCATATAGATCACTGGCCAAAAACGGAAATTCAGGTTCTTCAAGCTACAAAAATTTGATCATATTTAAAATTTTCTAAAATTTCGAGCAGTGAGGACATGCACCTCTGTCATAACTTAACTATTGTGCAAGATATTAAAATTATATGTATAGCCTCTATCGTACATGAAAAGCTGGTTTTTGTTAACAGCCGGCAGCTATACGTCTAACACGGAATTTATCTTCCGATCTCTATGCGCACTTCAGAAAAATCCTACAAAAGGTTACATTTTATCCGTGACATATTAATGAAAGCGCCCATATTTCTGTTGGTTCAGCCTGTATGATCACTGAAATATTATCACTGTCGTCGAAATCATGTTGGTTGAATTGTAAATGTAAATGTGAAACTGTATTTTTAATTAACTTTTGACAATTTACTGCCATCAGAACTGTTACTGAATTTGTTATTATAGTAAAACGTGAAATAATCTGTAATGCTCCTTTATGATTACTTAAACTCGGTTCAGACGCGCGCGGGGTTATTTGACGTCCCACTTTTGTAGCGATATGCAGGTTGTGATAACTTTCTATCAACTGCACGATGATGGCATGCGTACATGACATCACTTTTCTCTAACAGGATATTTGTTTACAGGTTGGCTCAGAAGTCTCGAAACTATTGTAAGTAAACTTAAATACGACAAAGAACATTGTAAAAATTTATGACGTTACTTGGTAAGATTAAGTTCATTGGTAATGAAGGGATGAACCTCATCACTTATTTACGAGGGTAGGGACTTAAATAGAAGCAACTACTTATTCATAACCGATACAAAAGCGTTACTGTCCTTCAAAGTAGTCACCAACATTGTGTAGAACCCGTTGTCAGCGATGAGAAAGGCGCAGTATACCGTTTACGGAGCCCGTTCTGTTGATGGTGCGAATGGAACGGTCTACTGCCTGTCGAAACTCTGGAACAGTTCTGAAGCGAATGCCACAAAGTGGTTCCTTCATCTTCGGAACCAAATGAAAGTCACAAGAACTTTAGTCCGGGGAGTATGGTGGATGGTACAGTATTACAGTATTTCCCAGTCCCATCTACAGAACAGAGCAGCCACACCTTGCGCTGTATGCGTCCGCGCATTGCCGTGCAAAATGATGGGTGCGTTGCGCAGAAAGTGTTGCCGCTTCTTTTGCGAAGCTGGTCGCAGATGATGGCACTGTCGTGCTGTTCGACCTCTGGTTCATTAAATTCTGATCCAACTCCGTTATTACAGTTTCGAAAACATAGTGAAACCGTAACGTTACACCGCTCGCTCACAAGTGACTGTTTCCCTCGATTGAGCTCACGTCGGTGACGTGGGACGGGCGAGTCCATTTGGTCGGACGTAAGGTAGGTATGTCAACAACGTGTGCTATCAGCGATAATTGTAGATTCCATTGCATAGTGTTTCCACAGCAGTGTTGCAACTATTTAACTTCCAACGATCGTGTAAGATTTCCAAATAAGTCTACTGCTATCAAGAATCCATACTCGTCCATGAGAGAAATAGACATTCCGTTTCTTTTAAACACATGGAAAGTTTGTTTCGAATGTAAGCATACTTTGTGAGATGGCTAGGTTCTTAAGATGTCTGACGCAAGGATTCTTTGCCACTGTTTCTCCCACACCTGTTTTTGTAATGTGGAACGTACCTGGGGTCGGTAGTTTAAGCTCCATCTGCCCCATCACATCTTTAGTTCATATGAAGGTGGCAGAGGGGTGACAGCACAGAATATACACGCAGCATACAGTCAACGATTGCATTCCCTCGTGCATATGTAAGCGCAAATTGTATTCATGAATTCAGACTTGAGCACAAACAGCATTCTGAATACGCGTACACCCCACATTGTTCAGGATACTGCAGAAACCTGGCCTGAATTAACAGATCAGTGCAATATCACTCCTTTCATTCTCTATTCTGGATATCAAATGCATTTCGTAATATGATATATACATACTACGGCAGAAGCATCTACATTCTTACTCCGCAATCTACCATAAGAGACATGGTGGAGGGTACTTCGTACCATTCTAGTCTTCTGCTTTTCGGTTGCATTCCCAAATAGAATGAGCAAAAAAGGACTAGTGATAAGCCAGGCAAAGTAATCCAAGGTTTCGCTATCTGGCCCTAGATAGGGCCCGACCGACCGCCAAGCCATCCTCTGCCAATTTCACCACTGGGTAAGGTATGGTTGGAATGCGGCCAGCATGCCACTTTCAGGATCACCTCTGTTGGTCTCGCGAACTGAGATTATACCAAATGCATTGCTTTCTGAACCTTATCTGCATCCTTTTTGTGTAGAGCACAAAAATTTGTACCACTATACCAAGAACCAAGGGTCTTTTACATTAGGAACAATGGAATGCTAAACGTGAAGATTTCTTCACGACTTTTCGGTGACAGTAAAAGTGGTCTTCACAATAATGGCTCTACATGTGAACCAAGATACAGGTGAGCCTGAAACTTTGCACACCTTTATGTCGGGCCCTCAGGTACATACTGTACAAATTTAATCAATATTGAAGATGAAACTTCCTGGCAGATTAAAATTGTGTGCCGGAACCGGGACTCGAACCTGTGACCTTGGCCTTTCGCGGGCAAGCGCACTACCGACTGTGCTATCCCGACACGACTCACGATATCGCCTCACAACTTCACTTCCGCCAGTACCTCGCCTCCTACTTTCCAAGCTTCACAGAAGCTCTTCTGCGAACCTGTCGGTAGTGCGCTTGCCCGCGAAAGGCAAAGATGCCAGGTTCGAGTTCCGGTTCCGGCACACAATTTTAATCTGCCAGGAAGTTTCATATCAGCGCACACTCCGCTGCAGAGTGAAAGTTTCATTCTGGAATCATCCCTTAGGCTGTGGCTAAGCCATGTCTCCACCATATCCTTTCTTCCAGGAGTGCTAGTCTTGCTTGGTTCGCAGGAGAGCTTCTGTGAAGTTTGGAAAGTAGGAGGGGAGGTACTGGCGGAAGTGAAGTTGTGAGGCGGCATCGTGAGTCGTGTCGGGATAGCACAGTCGGTAGTGCGCTTGCCCGCGAAAGGCAAAGGTCCCAGGTTCGAGTCCCGGTTCCGGCACACAATTTTAATCTTCCAGAAAGTTTCATATCAGCGCACACTCCCCTGCAGAGTGAAAGTTTCATTCTGGAATATTGAAGATGGTCGAGCTGGGAGCCCTTGGACACTTCACTTGGAACGACCCTATACATACATATGAGTAGTTTAATAACACTGTTTAATCAGATATTGAGGAGAATGGTAGCATTTTTAAGATACTTTGTAAGTTCTCGCAATACGCGGATTGGAGAATCTAATGTGAGCTCCATGTAGTATACAACATCTTTTTGCAAGTGGCGCCACTTAATTCGTCTGAACACCGAGACGCGGCCACAGTGCGCAAATGACGTATGAAGCCGTGACGTCACCTTACACTATATTATAGTCTTACGCTTCGTTCCGCGGCGGTCAACACAAATGATCAATGATATTCGTCATCTCTCAGACTTAAGAAGAGGCTAACACAGTCCTACACCGGTAGCGGAAAGCATCTGCGACGAAAACGGTTGCACGCGTTAACGTTTTTCCAGTGGCAGTCTTCTATTCTCGCTACTGACAGCGTATACGAGAAAGGTGTAACAGTGGCGAAGGAGATTGGTAGGCGACACGAAGTTAACGGACAATGTCCGAAGTGCTTCTATTGACTCATAGTCAACACGGAGTCAGAAAGTATCGTTCTTGTGAAACAGAGCAAGCTCTTTACTCACATGGATTGATGAATGGTATCGACAAGGGAGGTCAAGTAGATTCCGTATTTCTACCAGGTGGTCGACGGACGCCGTCCTTTTATGACGTTAGTTAATCCCGGATACCACAGACGCCGAAAGGATTGCCAAATCAGATAAGTACAGGGGATTCCAAATCAACAGGGAAGAGACCTTTCTAAAACTGGCACTTCAAAACACATCATTTACAGCTTGATTTATCCTACAGTTCGTCACTAGACAACTTGCATGCGATAGGAGGGGTGCTACTTTATAAACAACACTAATTTATAACTAACATATGATGCAACAATTCATGATTCACAGCAAACAATATGAAATAAATGGAATTCTATCTTTAATTGTAATAAAGAGTAATTAATATAATGCATGATGTGATAAACCTATGTTATAGACTGACACATTTTCATTATTACATTAATCATAAAACATATTTTCAAATGCATGTCCACCTTGTTGGAGACACAGTTGTAAGCTCCTCTCGGTATTGCATGGACAGCTCTTAACATTTCTGCTGGTACTGAAGCGCAGTCATGGCGTATTCGTTCTTTCAACATATCTGTATTTTCCGGTTCCGTGTCGTAAATCCTGGATTTGATGTATCTCCATAAGAAAACAAATCCAAGGACGGTAAATCAGGCGATCTTGCTAGCCATTTAATGTAACCACAAAACGACCTATCCACCGTTCGGGTTACAAATTGTTCAGTTATTCCCTAACCCCTCTACAATAATGGGGTGGTGTACCATCGTGCTGAAACCAGTGCATCACAGCTAACTGAATTTGGATGTCTTCTAGGAGATGTCCAACTCATTCTGTAAAAACTGCAAATACTGCCGACTACTTAGTCTGGGAGGCAAATAAACTGGCCCAATGATGTGGTCTGCTAGAATCCATACATTAACACGCAAGTGCGCTTGCATGTGATGTGGTCGTAACAAGAGAAGGATTTGCAGGAGCCCAGTAATATAGATTATGCCTGTTGGCGAAAGAGAATTCATCTCCCCATAAACCCTGCCTTATGAAGTTTGAATCTACGCCTACTTTATGTAACAGAAGTCTGCAGAACGATATCCGATTTTGGAAATCGTTTCCGTACAGCTGTTGGTGTAGGGATGCCATTTTCCTTCCTTCAGGATCCTTTGTACCGAAGACCTAGAAACCCCTAGCTCGCTTCTTTGTCCTTAGTGACTGTGAGACAAGTCTGATTTTATATCTTTATTGATTTTCTAATAGTTTCAAAGGTTTCGTATCTTAGTTTGGAATTGTAAATTTTATAGAAGCCAATTAGCTGGCTGGCAGTAGGCAAAGTAGCATCGATGGAAGGGGTAGAACGACCATAACAGATGCCGTGAGAAAGGACGGCAATATAGCATAGACGTGATCAGATTCGCTACCGCCTTCCATCTAGGTGGAAGCTTTCCTGCAATTCATCTATTAATATTTAAGAAAGTAAACATTAGATAATAGCGTAATTTCAATGTAACACTTTTCTCTTAACAAGCTTTCGTTTGAACCCATTTCGTACTTTGCTCATTTTGATTTATATAAACAAAATACTAGCAACAAATCTACACTCCGGGCCATTAAAATTGCTACACCACGAAGATGACGTGCTACAGATGCGAAATTTAACCGACAGAGAGAAGATGCTATGATGTACAAATGATTAGCTTTTCAGAGCATTCACACAAGTTTGGCACTGGAGGCGACACCTACAACTTGCTGACATGAGGAAAGTTTCAAACCGATTTCTCACACACAAACAGCAGTTGACCGGCGTTGCCTGTTGAAACGCTGTTGTGATGTCTCGTGTAAGGAGGAGAAATGCGTACCATCACGTTTCCGACTTTGATAAAGGTGGGATTGTAGCCTATTGCGATTGCGGTTTATCATATCGCGACATTGCTGCTCGCGTTGGTCGCTATCCAATAACTGTGAGCAGAGTGCGGAATCGGTGGATTCAGGAGGACAATACGGAACGCCGTGCTGGATCCCAACGGCCTCGTACACTAGCAGTCGAGATGACAGGCATCTTATCCGCTTGGCTGTAACGGATCGTGCAGCCACGGCTCGATCCCTGAGTCTGATGGGGACATTTGCAAGACAACAACCATCTGCACGAACAGTTCGACGTCGTTTCCAGCAGCATGAACTATCAGGTCGGAGACCATGGCTGCCGTTACCCTTGATGCTGCATTACAGACAGGAGCGGCTGTGATTGTATACGCAACGACGAACATGGGTGCACGAATGGTAAAATGTCATTTTTCGGAAGAATCCAGGTTCTGTTTACAGTATCTTGATGGTCGCATCCGTGTTTGGTGACATCGCGGAAGCGTGTATTCGTCATCCCCATACTGGAGTATCACCCGGTGTGATGGTATGGGGTGCCATTGGTTACACGTCTCAGTCACTTCTTGTTCGCATGGACGGCTCTTTGAACAGTGGCCGCTACATTTCAGACGTGTTACGATCCCTGAGAAACCCTACATTTCAGCAGGATAATGCACGACCGCATGTTGTAGGTCCTATACGGGCCTTTCTGGATACGGGAAAATGTTCGACTGCTGCTCTGGCCAGCACATTATCCAGATCTCTCACCAACTGTAAACGTCTGGTCAATGGTGGCGGAGCAACTGGCTCGTCACAATAAGCCAGTCACTACTCTTGATGAACTGTGGTATCGTGTTGAAGCTGCAAGGGCATCTGTACCCGCACACGTCATCCAAGCTCTGTTTGACTCAATGTCCAGGCGTATCAAGGCCGTTACTACGGCCAGAGGTGGTTGTTCGGGGTACTGATTTCTCAGGATCTATGCACCCTACTTGCGTGAAAATGTAATCACATGTTAGGTGTAGTATAATATATTTGTCCAATGAATACCCGTTTATCATCTGCATTTCTTCTTGGTGTAGCAATTTTAATGGCCAGCAGTGTATATAAAACGTACAGCCAGTTATGGTGGAAACAAGCAGAAACAAACGAATTCCAAAATGAGGTACACCTTCAAGTCTGTGAAATATTAAATTAACACACCGAAAAAGTAATGAAATGAAGAAGTACATAAATTGTGGTGGGGTTCTGCGAGTTCCACCGGTGACCAGCTGGGAAGAATACCGAATATGAAAACCGTAAGAATATGAAACGTGGTTGGTCCATATTTATTTCGATTAGAACAAAGTGATCAGTTAAGGCTATGTTTGTAAAGAAAAATGTCATTTCTAGATATGGAATCCACTGTTGGTTTCCTAAAATAGGAGAGGGCGAGACGCTTATGAATGAAATAAAGAGAGTGCCGCAAGAAAACGGCGGTTCCACTACCAAAAGGGAATAATTCGATACTTGCTGCCGAAGGTGGCGAGATAAAGAAACTTGGTATACTTCCAAACTTCAAAAGATTTTTAAAGGCTATCTTTACGGCTTGATAGCTTCTAGGACAATTTCTGTGGTAGGTATGTACAAAGTGCTGGTAAAATTCTAATGTCAGTGTTCCGGAAATTACTCGTTGCGGGAGACTTGCTGTGAACGACCGAAGAGAAACCTCATTTCAGCAGTATACCTAAAAACCTCCTTCCGCTTCGATGTGTGTTAAGGGTGTCTGGTTGTGGCAGTAAGGTGCAAACTTCATACGCACAGAATACTTGGATCGCCTGAGAGGCGGTATGATAGGAAGACCCTCACGCCGTTCGTCTCCCGTGAAGAGCCGCTCTTGCCGGTGCTTTGTCCGACTTCCACAGCACGTACCGCGGGCCTCGTCACACGGCGTATCCGTGTGTCACACCAGGCTGTGCCGCAGCGTTACCTCTCGAGACACGCGCAGTGTCTCTGACGGGTTTCTAGCAGGGCCGGAACTCCTGCTCAAAAAGCCGAAGCCACTTCTGCGGCTGTCTCCTATTCTTACAACCCGTCCCGATGCAGCTGCCAGAATGCCGGTTTGTCTGTTCCGTCAAGTCATAAAGTGGGCGGCATGTAGCAAGCAGACACATACCAAGTGGCTCTGCTGCTGAACAAGTGCCTTTTGAGTCTACTGCCATCATCCTGTTTAACGTAATATTAAAACGTGGACACGAAACCAAAGTACCAATCATCAATACAATTTAACATGGAGGCCAATGAAACGTATATACACATCGTGATCCAAAGTGTCCTTTTTTCATATATTAGGGGCATTGTGCTGCCACCTACTGGCACGTACTCCATGCCAGCGGCTCAGTAGCCATTAGACGACGTGAGAGAGCAGAATGGGGCGCTCCCAGTAACTCTCGTACATCGAACGTGGTCAGGTGATATCGGTGTCACATCAGAGATTAGATTAGATTAATTTAGCAAATGAAAAAACCTACGCCGTTATTTTTAAAAATTAGTATCAATTATATGATTCGAGAGTCCAATAATCTCATCTTCAGACCGTGCATCAGACAACAACAATAGTCGACAACAATATAAATGTATTACCAGATAATTATAATGAAATAGGAATATTAATTTTGTTCAAAGTGTATTTTTTTCACTTCATTTACGCTGTGACTTGTGGGCGATTCCTTTTTACAATTTTACGATTCAAATAGGATTAGTACACTTTAGTTGATTTTGAGTGATGTGACTTTATAGCTAATCGCTCTTTTCATATGTGAATGTGTAGGAACGATACCGTTTTATTATCGGTTTTGTCCACTGTCCTTTTTATCCCCATAACATTGCCCTGATCCCATATGACTCTTAGATGTACATCCTTTGCCACATCCCCATACTGTTTTAAATGTTTGACGATCATGAGTATCATTCTTTGACAATGTTTTATGACAGCATGCATATTATTCCATTATAGAGTTTTATGATTGACTTAAATGTTTGTAAATCTATCGGACCAAACTACGTGGTCATCAGTCCGTAGCTTAAAAATTACTTAAATCTAGGTAAACTAACCTGCGGACAAACACACACACACACATGCCCCAGGGAGGACTCTAACCTCCACGGCGAGCAACCGCGCGCTCCGCAGCGAGGTGCTTTAGACCGCTCGGCTACTCCACCGCGGCTATGATTGACTTAAAATATGTTTACTGACCATAAGGTATTAGGCTTTACAGCACCTATTACCCATAGTCACCCACCACAATAGTGCACTCCCTATAATATTATTATGGAATCCATTTTTTCTTCCTCCCCCCTCCCTCTTTCCCGCCCTCACAACCCCTATCCACCATTTTTATTTTCATAAATACAAATATTCTGTTATTATTATTATTTTTTTTTTTTTTGCTTGAACGTTTGAGAGTTTTATTATCACAATTTTTATACACTTGGCATCCTCATCGATGCTTATTAGAATTCCTAGTACCTGTATGATTATTACACGTGACTACATTTCGGTGGAAATTCGGTATGCTGTAATGCTTAGCTATACTTTGATATTAATACAAGCAAGGTACCCTATGCCATAACCATTTGTATTAACCTTACCTATGATAATTGTTTTGTGTATAATACATTAGTCTACAAATGTCAGATATTTTACAACCGTCCCTATGCGGACGATAGAGTTACTTTCATATTCACCATACAGTTAATTAATTAATGCCTAAAAATAAAAAATAATAAAAAATACTCACACTTTGAACAATATTAATATTTCTAAGATATTTCATTATAATTAAGCTGTAATACATTTATATTGTAGTCGACTATCATTGTCTGATGCACGGTCTGAAGATGAGTTTATTGGAATCTCGAAACATGTAATTGATTAAAAATTTTAAAAAATAACGGCGGAAGGTTTTTCATTGTCTAAATTAATACATCGCCGTCGTCTTGTCGTCCATCTCAGATGGATATACAGAGACTAGATTAGATTAGGTTAGATTAGATTAGATTAGTTGGTTCGTTCAATAGATCCGTGTTGAGATGATCCTCGTGGATGTGGAATATGTCAAATATTTTTTTACACATGTTGATAATATAATAATACCAATACAGGTACATACATGTTTACAAGCTGATAATATAATAATACTAATAGTATGATTACAGATACATGTATCATTCGATTTTCTTTAAGAATTTGTCAGTGGAGTAGGAGTTGGCCACTAGAAAGTCTTTTAGGCTCCTCTTAAACTGATTTTTATTTGTAGCTAAATTTTTTATGGTTGTTGGTAAATTATTGAAAAGTAAGTGCTTTTAAGTCATTGTGTACATCATTTTTGTTCCTAGTATTGTAGGTATGAACTGAGCTTTTTGTTGGGAAAAGGGAGATATTATTTATGACAAATCTCATTTAGGAAAAAATATACTGAGAGGCAGTAGTTAATATACCCAGTTCTTTTGAAGAGGCTTCTACAGGATGTCCGTAAATTTACACCACAAATAATATGTATTACAGGTTTCTGGACTCTGAAAACTTTTGCATGAAGAGCTACCCCAAAATATTATACCATATGACATTATGGAGTAAAAGTAAACAAAGTATGTAGGCTTTTTTTATTTTTATGTCTCCTATGTCTGATACCACTCGTATTGAAAATACAGATTTGTTAAATCGTTTCTGCAGTTTTGTGGTGTGCTCCTCCCAAATGAATTTATTATCAAGCTGTATATGAGTTTTCCATAGTCCTAAACGTCAATAGGTCCATTAATCTAATGTGATAGTGAACTGGAAATAATGAAGAGACACGTATAGCACGAAAGCATATATCCCAACATCGTCTGTTGACTTACAGAGACCGCTGACACTTGAAGAGGGTCATATAGGCAGGCATCTATGCAGACCATCACACAGGAATTTCAAACTACGACAGCATCCAGTCCAACTACTATGACAGTTTGTCGGGAGGTGATAAAACTTGGATTTCATGGTTTAGCGACTGTCCGTAGCCACACATTACGCATGAAAGTGCCAAATGACGTCTTGCTCCGTGTAAGGACCGTAAACATTGGACAATTGAGCTGTGGATATACGTCATGTGGAGGGCCAACAGTACGGAGGCGGTTTTGTTAGGATGTGGTCGTGTTTGTAATGGAGGGGGATTGCAACCCTTCTCCTTTTGCGTGGCACTATCACAACACAGGCCATCATCGATGTTTTTAACGTATTCTTGCTTACCACTTTTGAAGAGCAATTCGAGAATGGAGATTGTACCTTTAAACACGACCGAGCGACTGTTAATAATGCACAGCCTGAGGCGGACTGGTTACACGACAATAACATCCCTATAATGGACTGGCCTGCAGAGAATCCTGACTTGAATCCTACATAACACGTCTGAAATGGTTTGGAACGCCGATTTCGTGCCGGACCTCACCGACCTACATCGATATCTCTCTTCAGTGCAACACTCCGTGAAGAATAGACTGCCATTCCCCAATAAACCCTCCAGCAATTGATTGAACGTATGCCTGCGAGAGTAGAAGCCATCATCACGGTTAAGGATGGGCCAAAACTATATTGAATTCCAACATTACTGATGGAGGACCACTTGCTTGTAAGTGACACTTTCGATCACATAGTATTTTTAAAGGTACTTTACACACATGTTTACAATATGTAAGTCGTAAGTATATGTAGCTTTTAAGGATGGTTATAGAAACTATATTTTCGTATCTGTTACTTTCTGAGCAGATATCCCTGCCTACCACACAACTGTCATAAGTGAACTTCGAAAACTAAAGTGATTCAAACTGTTCCCCAGCATGCAGATAAATGATTTGTTAGAAATGACATATGCAAGTAGAAACGTTTTGTGAAATGGCTTTCTAGGTACTTCCTTGTTTAAATGGTCAATTGCAGCAGCACTCGTACACCGCACAGATATGACGTCTAAACTGCAAGGTCGCTGATGTTTTTAGTGGTGGATATCGAAACATCTTGTTGATTGTTGTCATTACTTCGTTTATTTTTCTATAAGAGTAACTTCGTGATTTTCCGCCGCTACCGAGATACAAAAAATTCAGTACCTAATGGTTCTTTTTTTTTTTTTTTTTTTTTTTTTTTTCTTTTGAGTAGCTTTGACAAGGAAAAGAGGAAATGGATTCAAAGATTCAGAGGTGGATCGAGAGGGGGAAGAGGATTATGTAGATGGAAGGGAAGTGGGAGATGGACAGCGAGGGAGGATGGTTATAAGAGGAGAGGGGGAGAAAGACAAAGAGTAGCAGTAGGCAGAGTGGAGCGAGGAGGTGGGTTAAGGAGTGGGATTGCGGAGTAGATGAAGAAAATGTTGAAAACCTGTGCTTTGCTAAGGGGCAATTATATGTCGCATGTTCCACAGTCCGTCTTAACTGTATGTTCATGCACAAAACGGACAATAATATTCATTCCAATCAATCCAATGGTATTACGATCTTTTCTGAGGAAAAAAATTTCTTATGACTTTTTTCTCATTCTACAAAGCCACAGGAATACAGAGTGCACATTGATATGACTGATGTATTTTTTTCGGTGAATCAATGTTCAAAAGAATTATTTTTCTTTTTTTTTTTTTTTTTTTTTTTTTTTACTCTCCCATTCATATCGTATTAAACAGAGCCACGGCGAAGATACATTGGCTGCCTTTAGGTACTACTTATTGATTTTATAGCACGATATATTGAATATCTCGATATAAAGCACTCGAATTATGCAGACTACCTTCTTCTATAAATGACCAACACGTTTCGACAGTTTGACCACCGTAAGTTCTGCAGTTCGTTGATATATTCGTAGTAACACTTACTTTAACAAATTAGGTTACTATATTAATTCTTCTTCAGTATTTAGAGAGAGCCGTACTCAGCACAATACGTGTGTGTTGTTTAGCCAATACAGCTTTGTTTGGTCAGCACATACCACTTACTTAAAGTCGCAATCATGACGAGATGTTTGTGACCTCATATGCGATTGTTACGATGTGCTACGGGCAGAGATCGTTTTGATGGACGATAATGCTCGACATTGTAGAGAACGGATGGTAGCTGTTTTTTGGAAACCAAAAAGATTGCACGTATTTTGTGTCCTGCTCGCTTCTAGATTTGAATCCTATAGAAGATATCTAGGATGAGCTTCGAACACCGGCTGCAACACGTCAGCATCAACCAAACACTCTCCAAGAGCAGCTCTGTAGGATGAATGGGCGTTACTGCATAAACACGAGATTGGTGGCATCACCTGCAGCATTCCCCGTCGTCGCCATACCTATAAGGCTGCCAGAGGATGACAAATTGAGCGGAGCTAGGACCAAATTTCAGAAACGTTCCCCAAGCAAACAATTTTAATTGGTGGCGACTAACTTAACCTCGGTATGTTGGAAAAAATACACGTTTAAAACCGAAGGCAATCATGAAACATTGTCCGAAATCGTACTGAACGCATTCTAAGAAAATTAACTCGACCAGTTACTTCATGGACCCACTAGAATAGTAAATGGTTGTGAAAATGTACGTGACCTCTTAGCAACTAATAATCTGGAGCTAATAAAGAGCATCAAAACAGACACAGCGATTAGTGAAGACAGAGTTGTAGCGAGAATGAATATCGGATTTCCCAAATCTACAAAAATAAACGAAGAATATATCTATTCAAAAAAGTATATAAAAATTCGATTAACGCTTTTCCGAGTGAGAATCTCCAGTCTATCCCGACTAACAGTTTTAGTCTACATCAGATGTGGGTTACATTCAAAGAAATAATTTCGACAACCATTGACAGGTTTATACAAAACAAATTAACAAAAGAGGGGTCTTACCCACCGTGGTACACAAAACAGGTTAGATCACTCTTGAAAAAGCAATAAATAAATAAATAAAAGGCAAGCCAAATTTAAACTGAGATAAAATGCTCAAGACTGGCAGTCTTTTACAGAATCTAGAAATTTAGCTAGAATTTGAATGCGTGAAGCTTATAATAGTTTGCACAACGAAACCCCGTCACGCAATTTGGTAGAGAATCCTAAGAAATTCTGGTCGTACATAAAGTATACATGCGGTAAAATAAATCAATTCCTTCACTACGCGATAGTAACGGTGATGCTACTGATGAGAGTTATGCTACAGTAGAATTGCTTAACACAGCCTTCGGAAATTCCTTCACAAAAGGAAACGAAGCAAATACTCCAGAATTCGTATTCAAAGAAAGCTGCCAGCATGCGTAATTTAGAAGTTGATACGCATGCTGCATTAAAGCAACTTAAATTACTTAACAAAAGAAGCACCCGGCGCAGAGTGTATACCAATTAGGTTCCTTTCAGAGTATGCTGAGTAGCCCCATACCTAATTGTCATATACAACGATCATTCCATACCCAAAGACTGGAAAGATCCACAGGTCAGTCCAGTATTCAAGAAATGCAATAGGAGTGATCCGCAAAATTACAGGTTCAAAATGTCTGTAAATCTATCGGACCAAACTGCGTGGTCATCAGTCCGTAGCTTACGAACTACTTAAACCTAGGTAAACTAACCTACGGACAAACACACACACCCATGCCCCAGAGAGGACTCGGACCTCCACAAAATTACAGGCCTATATCATTGATGACAGTTTGCAGCGGGTTTTTAGAACATATTTTTTCTCAAATATTATTGACAACCATGAAGAGAACGATCTATTGACTCATAGTGAACACGGATTCAGAAGGTATCGCACTTGTGAAACACAGCTAGAACTTTACTCACATGATGTGATGAGTGCTATCGATCAGGGATGTCAAATAGATTCCATATTTCTAGATTTCCGGAAGGCTTGTGACACTGTACCTCACAAGCGTCTTCTAATCAAATTGCATGCATTTGAAATTCGACACATCATGTGAGATTGGATTCGTGATTTCCTGACAGAAAAGAACACAGTTAGTTGTAATTGACGGAAAGTCATCTAGTAGAAAAGAAGTGATATCTGGTGTTCCACAGGAAAAAGGACACCTACTGTTCCTTATTTTTATAAACGATTTAGAATACAATCTGGGTTATTCTCTTAGACTGTTCGTGGATGACGCGGTTAGTAAAGTCACAAAAAGATCAAAAGCAATTGCAAAATGAATTAGATACTATATCAGCACGGTGCAAAAAATGGCACTTGACCCTTAATAATGAGAAGTGTGAAGTCATCCATATGACCAGTAAAAGTAATCTGTTGAACTTCATTCACGCGATAAATCAGTCAAAACAACAGGCAGTAAATTCAAGTAAATACCTAGGAGTAACAGTTCGAACAACTAAAATTGGAAAGTACACATATAATCTATTGGAGGGAAAGCGAACTAAAGAGTGCGTTTCGTTTGCAGAACAAAGATGCAACAGTTCTACTAAAGAAACCGCCCACTCCACACTTAGGCGAACTATTTTTGAGTGTTGCTGCGCATTGTGTGATCACCACCAAATGGGAATGACAGACGATTTAGAGGAAGTTCAGAGAAGGGCAGTTCCTTTTGTATTATCACGATGTAGGGGGAGAGTGTCACAGAAAGACATGATCATCAGAATAAAATAAGAGTAATCAGATGGAAAATAGAAAGATTGAGGTGTTCCTTTTACCCGCGCGCTATTTGAGAATGGAACGGTAGAGAAATATTGTAAAAGAGATTCGATGAACCCTCTGCCATGCACTTCAATGTGACTTGCAGAGTATTTATGTAGATGTAGAGCACATTAATCCGTTGTCGGTATGTGTTTCAAGTCTTAAAAACTAAGAAAACAGTTGTCTAGCGTTATGCATGTGGTAGTTGTTTCCGTCCTGCATTCTTACATGGCTTCTCCTCGTAATGTAACAGGAAGAGTAAGCATTTTATTTTACTACTCGATACCAATATCTACTCTATCACTCAATATCCATCCCTTCTTTAGTACCACATGCCCTGATTCTTTTAGTAACTACAGTAATTTTCTTTCGAACAGTACTTACAGCGTGACGTGCAATATTTCATGTACTGCTCCATTCTTAATTTGGGATATTCCCAGTAATTATATAGCATATATAAATTAAGCCGACCGCAGTGGCCGAGCGGTCTTCGGCGTGCCAGTCACGGACTGCACGGCCGCTGTGGTCGGGGGTTCGAATCCCCCCTCGGGTATGGATGTTTGTGCCGTCTTTAATATAAGCTAGTTCATAAGTAGTTTGTAAGTTTAGGGACTGACGACCCCGTAGTTAAGTCCCTTACGCTCTACAAACATTTTAACATTTGATTTGAACTATGAATTAAAGAGAAAACATAATCACTGATTTTGTTCAGGAAATGTGTGGAATTATTAGTTTCAGTGAAAAAGTATTCGAGAATTAATTATATTAAAGAATTGTTATTCCAATTGTTATTGATAGAGAAATTAATTCAAGTTCATCAATTACTATGAATTATATAAAGCTGGACAAATATTAAATGTTATGAAAACTTACCTGTATTATTAACGATTTTCAGAACTCAAAATATTAGTTAACAGATCAATTAATATCCCAGCCAATAAACTTCGTTTACAAGATAAATCAGTCAAAAGTAAGGCCGTAAACTCCACAGAATACCTAGGAAATACTATTACTTCAGACTTAAATTGGAAAGAACACGTAGATAATGTCGTGGGAAAGGCGAACCAGATATTACGTTTTATTGGCAGAATCCTTAAAAGATGCTACAGAACTACTAAAGATACTGCATACACTACGCTTGTCCGTCCTTTATGGGAGTATTGCTGCCCAGTGTGGGATCCTTATCAGGCGGGTTTGACGGAGGACATCGAAAGAGTCCAAAGAAGGAGGAGAGACAGCTTTACGGAAATGATGCCGGATCTGCGATGGGAATCATTATAACAACGGCGCTTATCGCTGCGGCATGGACTACTTACGAAACTCCAACCGCCAACATTCTTCTCCGAATGCGAAGATATATTTTTGACTCCCATTTACATAGGTAGAAAAAATTATCAGAATAAAATACGATAAATCAGAGCTCGAACGTTGAGATTTAGGTGTTCTTTCTTCCCGCGCGCTATTCGAGAATGGAATGGGAGATAAATAGTATAAAGGTGGTTCGATGAACCCTCTGCCAGGCACTTAATTGTGATTTGCAGAGTATCTTATGTAGATGTAGAAATAATAATAATTAATCAAACGTACATGGTGTAATTTTGGATGTATTTAGACGATTTAATCGCAAATATACACTTTGAGAAACGCATGTAATTTTTTTTAATTGGTGAAAAAGCAGTCTTCAGTGGCAAAGAAAAAGTCTATTTGATCTAGGTTCCGGGACTAGGATGAGTGCATTCATCAGAAAAAATCAAAAATATATCACAAAGTGAAATAACACGTTTGCGATGCATCTTATGTCACAATTAAAACTGTGACTTTTTGCTATCATGTATGTATGTGGTAAAATAAATGTAGTCTCGGAAAGTTTGCGTTTGTTAATTTTTTACACCAGTATATTTATTTTTGCGTCAGTTACAAATTGCCTGGTATAAATTTAATTTAAATGTCTCTCCTAATGAAATAAAAGAGTTCATCAACAGGGGATAAAATGTCACTGGTCGATAGCAAGTCTTTATATACGATGTTAAAACTGTCTAACTGAAAAGTTCCTAACAGTCTCTCAGCACAATCTTTCACTCTCTTATAAATTTCCCCTACTTTATCCTCACTCCTATTACTTGGAATGCATGCACTTATGGTCCTATTTCCACTGGGTAACGCATATTGCGTGAGGGGCCGTAGGTTTCACCAAATCTTCAGTCTAATGAAACAAAGTTCTTTTATTTATTACTGATTTCCGATCTCAATGTAGGTAATGTCGCATGCAGTTTCAACGCACAGGTCGCATAGTCTTAGTGTCTGAAGCTAAAAATGCTGTAAAAATGATTTAAGGGCTCTAACTACGATTTCCTTCATAAAACAGGGTGATGCAAGTGCATTTCCACACGCTCAATGAAATCCACAAATCTAAGAGGTACGGTACATTGCACGAGATTCACTTAAAAAATTTTCAGATGTTTGTAAATCTATCGGACCAAACTGCGTGGTCATCAGTCCGTTGCTTACAAACTACTTAAACTAAGATAAATTAACCTAAGGACAACATACAAACCCATGCCCCAGGGAGGACTCGAACCTCCGACGGCGAGCAACCGTGCGCTCCACAGCGAGGCGCCATAGACCACTCGGCTACTCCACCGCGGCAGAGTCATTTCACAATAAATAACAGTGCCATGATCATAAATGTACAAGTTTTATAATGCTTGAGACAAGGTGCTACATGGTAACTGTTCGAAGGTCGGCACTCGCCGCGGTGGCTGAGCGTACTGCGGCGCGTCAGTCACAGTCCGCACAGCCACTACGGTCGGGGGTTCGAATCCCCCCTCGAGCATGGATATTTGTGCCGTCCTTAGTAGTAGCTAGTTCACAAGTAGTTTGTAAGCTTAGGGACTGATGAGCCCGTAGTTAAGTCCCATAAGCTCTACAAACATTTGAACATTTTGAAGGTCGGACTGGACTGTGCTTGGCAAGGCGTTGCTGCTAGTTGCTGCCTCTGTTTTTTTGGCGGCAAATGAACCTTCTAGATGTGTTGCTGGTATTTTGTTTATATAAATAACAATGAACAAAGTACCAAATGCGTTCAAATGAAAGCTTATTAACAGAAAAGTGCTACATTGAAATTAAGCTTTATCTAACGTTTAATTTTGTAAATATTAATAAATGAAATGTAGGAAAGGTAGCACCTGGATGGTCTGTGCCATCGGTTTATTTTTTCCCTTCCATTGATTACATCATGCCACTTTGCCTACTGCCAGCCTGCTGCTTGGCGTCTATAAAAATTTACAAGTCCAAACTAAGATACGAAACCTCTGAATACTGTTATTAAAGCAATAAAGATATAAAATCAGACGTCACACAGTGACGCAGCACAGCGCTAGGACAGAGCTGCTGGCCTGGCTAGACGGCCCCCTTCCGCCCCCGCCGCCATTAGACTTGCGCGATTAAGCCTGCGCCGTGCGGGGAGCCGGGCGTCATCTCCACGCCGGGGACGGCGGGTCTGTCCGGACTGCAAATGAGCCGGCTGGCCGCCACCAGCGCCACTGTCGCCGACAAGAGGCAGGCGGCGCCTCTGGTGCTCACCGACGAGGACATCACAGCCATCTCGCAGCCTCTCTCGGCATGACTAATTACTCTGCTTGCAAGTGTTCTTTCGAGTTGTTCATTACATTTTCCCATCACGGCACTTCGACGAGTGACTCGATGTACACTGATCAAAACATTTAGGGGATCAGTTTGAAATGCGTCGCTTGCCATCTTTATTTTAAATTTTCTGGGTTATTGTTATTTTCATGCAGTTGAGTTCCAGGGGGAGGCCAAGCCAGTGAATCCGTCTCTAAAGCGATTCTGGGTGGCACTACAGGAGGAGAGAGAGGTGCCGAGTCCATGAGAGACGGAGAATAAGCCTTCAGGGAAGACACTCATCTATAACACAGCGAGAGGGCCGGTGTGGCAGTCAGCGGACCTGCGAGCGAACCCCTCGGGCCGGGAAGCCAAGTGTCGGTGTGGCGCGCACCCAGGCGCGTCAATATTTGCGTCGTGGTCACTCTGGAACGGCAGAGCCACACCAAGACATACCGTAAGGTTCAGGTCAGTGACCGACCCGTGGAGCAATACGTACCTCGCAAACGGCTATGTGGGTGTGTTGCGAGGAAACGGTCGTCATTGGACTGCGCTGAGAGGGAGTTTTTCGAAGCTATCTTGGCGCCGTGTCCGTGCATTGGAGGAAAATTGGCGCCTAGAAAGCGATTGACTCTTGCTTCCTAGTGAGGTGAACCTCGCGTTTTGCAAGCAGAGTGCGGAGCAGCGCTCCAGAAGGAACTTCGTCTTGGGCAGCCGACGAGTACGGTCGGCTCGACGTAGGTGCTTACTCGTGTATGTTTTGAGACTTCGGTTATTTTTAACCTATTGCGCTTTGTGGACTTGAAGTTTCAGATTCACTTTTCAGACACAGTCTGAAACTTATGTCTATCGAACTATCACAGAGGTGTGAATAGGCTCAGCCAGTTTGACTCAGCAACACCGACGCACTGATGTTATTGCTAGCTATGGTGTCAATTGCGCAATCGACAATCATGTGTCTAATATACATAGTTGGCAAGACATAGCCGAGCTTGTGGTTTCGTTAGACACTGTGTGCTTACCGTGGACACAGAGGCTGAGAATAGGGCATTCACGCCTCTGTCTTGAGAAGTTTTTTTTTCTCCGATCGGACCGCGATTTGTAGCACTCCAATGCACCCACTTACAGCGACGTCGGCTTCAGCAGCATTTCGTTGAGTATCGCTTGCAACTGCTTATCTGGGCGAGAGTTAGGATTCTTCCTTTTCATGGTTTTCTTAAACATCGTTCTATGTGGAAAACGCTCGTGATTATAACATGGTCCCTTGGTCTCCTTCATGTCGTGAGTTATTTGCCGCTGTTCGAAACTATACTTATAGTAGAAACTTGCCAGTCATTTATTACTGTCATTTTTGTATTTATTCATGTACAGTAATCTGAAATTGTTTGAAAGTTTTAAAGTTCTCATAACCCTGTTCCTGTTATCGCCAGTTAATGGATCTTACCCTAATACTGTTTTTGTGAAATGAATTAAGTACATTGTTAACCTGCATCTGATTCAGCAGTTAGTTTCCTCAATTTTCATTATACTGTGGTGGATATTTGTTTGTCAAGAGGCCAGATCTGTTTTGAAGCACAATTCAGTATTTGTTAGGATGAGTCTGCCAGTCCATCCGCGATGGACTGTGCTTCCATTTCCCACATATCTGCACCTCGCAAATCACCCAGCCACACCACAACCTCGTAACTTTACAAGTTGAGGTATGTAGCTTCTGAAGTAGTCATCGAGAGAATGAACTAAAATGGTCCGACGGCTATCTGTCAGTTCTACGGAGTAGAGACAACAACATTGCGGCAACCGAAAGAGTGGTAAGAAAAGAAAATTGCTGCAGAGGTTGTTGGTGTTGCTTTGCGATTATTCTACCAAACGAATTACACAATCACTTGGTTCAGATAGTGTACTGAGCAGGTGTGCAATGCAACATCAGCGTGACTTACACGAGGATATGGCATGGAGAGCTGTAGGAAGGTTGGAAGCGGGGCAGACAAAGAGGAAGGTGGCTGCAGCTATTGGAATGTCCCAAAGTGTGATTTCCAGAACCTGGATTTCAGACAACAGGAAATGTTCATAGGACGGAAGGCCAAGATCGTCCACATACCAGCAAGAGAAGACCGGTATCTCCGGTTAACAGCCCTAGTGACAGGAGTGTGAATGCAACTCAGCTGCAACGCACCCTCCAGCAACAGGACGCACAATATCAACATAAACAGTCCGAAATAGTCTTCGGGAATGTGGCCTCTAAGCACGGAGGCCAATGGTGTTTTTCCCATAAAAATCACGATACCGTTTAGCCCGCAGAAATTGAGCGCAGGGATATCAGGATTGGGGACGTAATGAATGGCTCCGGCTTCTGTCCACATATGAGTCAACATTTTGTGTTCAGCAGGTTAACCGTCGTTGCATCATACGGAGAGGACGTGGAACTTTTAACAATCCTGCTAATGAGCAGGAAGCACCATGGTGGGGGACGAATGTTGTGGGCAGTAGTCAGTACTGACGAAAGTACCCACTTCTATGTCGTTGAGAATGGCGCTTTGACTTCTCGGAAGTATAGGGAAGAGGTGCTTCGACCTTTTGTTGTGCCCTACGTTGATGCCATAGGATATGAGATGAGTTCCTTCCGGTGGACGATAACGCTCCTCTCCACAGAGCTGCACTGGTGGACAACATGCTTCAAGCTGAGAGTACTGAACGAATGGAGTGGCCAGCTTGTTCACCGGACGTAAACCCTATTGAGCATCTCTGGGATGCACTTCCCAGGTGCATTGCAGCCACACCAGCACACTTTCACTCACGCAAGAATGGCTAAGTATCCTTTAAGAGCTGATTGATAACCTCATACTCTCCATGCGTCACAGGTATGCAACTATACTGGCCGAGATGATCACATATCGTATTAGAGGACAACAGAATTTTTTCACTTTTATGGTAGCCCCATGGTGCCTCGCTCTAAGTAAACGCCATATAAACCTTAAATAAAGAGTTGAAACATCAAAATATCGTGCTGTATCACACAAAAATTACAGTTGTAACCAATATCTGAATAAAATGTGTTACCATATGCATACTGCGTATGATATCTCACCTGATCCCCTAATTGTTTTGAGCACTGTATTTCGCTCCAATAAATAAAGATAGAATTTAAGACGGAATATGTCTCCAAAAGGCGGGTGTCGACAATATTCCAGGTAAAACTTTCGTATGTCAGGCGACGCCATCTATTACCGTGCTGAGAAAAGTTTCCGATCACGATCTGAAAATCACAGCACCACTCAACTACAGCTGGGAAATCATTTGTGCGCACTGCGAAAGGCAATCACATAATTATCTGTCGAATCAAACAGAACCAACATCCATAAATTTAATAACTAATTTAATTATTTGGACCAGTCGCGGAACAGTTACCGTATTAATGATGGATCCAATAGAACACACAAATTTCAGTCATCGAGGAGCGCAATTGTGCGACATTTGTTTTAGTGAGTCGACGTGAATATTTCGTGAACCGAATATTGAGCCGTCGTCTATTTCTTCTTATTGACACTACGACTACGTACATTGATGTATATGAGAATTGTGCACTTTTGATTAGCTCTTTGAAATTTTGAACAGTTGAAAGTAAACGCGGCTGTACAAGGCAGGCCGCCTGGTCTGAGCAGTCATTCCACGAATTGCGCGGCTGCTCTCGCCGGAATCGTTTCAATCAATGTATTAAGGACAACAGCCAAGGTCGCGTTTTATTGTTTATTTAGATAACCGGTTTCGGCAGTTTAACTTCTGTCTTCGGATCTTTCATTTCATTTCTCAGAGCATAACAAATAACAACTCAACAGTGGTATCGGGAGGTTCAGTAATACAAGCAGATGGAAATAAATCCCAACTTGCTTCGTTACATCATCCCGTCATTTAATTAACCAGATAGTTATCTGAAAAAAATAATGAAGAGGGTAATTAAATGATAAAAACAAAGGCACGTTGTTTGTTAATAATATAGCTACAAATAAATCATATGAAAGACACATTTACAAAAATAACCTTAATGTACATTACACATCTGCTCGTCCTATGCTGGTCATATAATTACACGAAGCGCCAAAATTCTATTTTTAATCAAATAAATATAAAAAATATTTACAAAACAAATGAAAAATTTACAAAATTATTTCTTCAAAAATTGAACGCATTTTGTTTCAGTGATAAGTATTGGATTTCAAGGGAGGAACACCCATGTCCCAGTATTTTCACAACTCTTCACACTATGCACAGGGCACTTAAACTTTCACGCCGGCCGCGGTGGCCGAGGGACTGAGGCGCTACAGTCACGGTCTGCACGGTCCCTATGGGCGGGGGTTCTAATCCCCCCTCGGGTATGGATATTTGTGCTGTCCTTAGTCTTAGCTAGTTCATAAGTAGTTTGTAACCTTAGGGACTGATGACCCCGTAGTTAAGTCCCATAAGTTCTACAAACTTTTGAAAATTTTTTAAACTTTCACTTCACAGTGGGTCCATGCCTTCATCAGGTCCAAAAATGGTTGTCCCAAATGTCGTACAGTGTCCTTGTCCTGGAGGTGGCTCTACTCCATTAGCGTACATGAAGATTGTACAAAATTCCCTACATTAGTACCCCTAAAAAACTTATCATTAATTATACAAAAATATCTATTTCCTGCTACAATGAATTACTTTTATATTTATTCACAAAATATTTAAAATCCTATCTTCCAAGAAAAGGAATGGAAAATTGCTTTGTACCACAAAAATCTCTATATAGGCTCTACATAATAAAAAATTGGAATGAAATTTAAAGCAAAAGCTTGAAAATCACATTGTTTTTTCATAAACCAAAATTTTTATCCTCTCACATCACAGTATCATGGTAATCAAATAAAACTCTACAGACAGCATCCGAACCAAAAATTACGACCCCCACTTTTTACTTACAGATGACAAATAGCGAGCAACAAATAAATGATCAAAATGAAAAAGATGGTAGATTCACAAACTAGTGTTACACCAAAAATCTGCAAAAACATCTTACACAAAACCAATTGTATCTGCCCAAGATGAAATAAATTAACATCTGCCTTAAATCTCTCACTTTCAAACTCACAAATCTGACCTAGTTATTTGTAAGATAGAATCCATAGAAACTCATTGCAAAGACGGCCTCCCTAACCATTTGTTCTACCTACTCATTATCACTACTTCATCATACCTCATAATTAAATACTTGTCATATTTCATCAATATCCATCTTACCTCATCGATTAATATTCTTCTTCTTATCTCACCTTTTATCTATATCCTCATAATATTTCATTACTTTAATACTTATTATACCTCATTACTCCATTCATATTCATTTCCATAGTCTATCAATGAAAACATGAAACTCCTGCTAAGCCACAAAAAGTCTCCAGAACCCTAGTCCACAGTAACTCACATGCTTTTACTTTCATTACTTCAATACAGACAGAACCACATACATTTCACAATTTCTCTTTTCATTACCATATTGATTTAAATTAATGCCACAGATACAAATATCTCATAAAGCTACAGATCATTTTGCTCACAACTCACTTGGTAGACCACTACTGCACTAATATAAAGTGTAACACACTTACTCCATCTCCGTATGTTCCACATTTAACTTTCATTGCACTAAATTTAATTGTAATCTTTTGCTGCTGTTACAATTACGCTGTACCAGAGATACATAATTCAGGTGGAATGGTACTAATTTCATTCAAACATTACACAATATACACTACACTATGGCAACCTACAATTACACTATATAACATACAATTACACTATGGTAACTCACAAATACACTATGGTAACTCACAATTACACTACTACATCTAACTATACTAAACCGAAAACACTAGGAGAAGATTTACTGACATACAAACTATTCAAAGGATAGTGGAAGAAGCATATAGTGAGACATAAGAAATTAAAAACAGGATCACCCAGCTGAGGGAAGGCATTACTTGCTAAGTAATATATTCGTCAGAATGACGAACCTACTTTCTACTTAGTTAAGCTTACCACTAGCAAAATCAATATTTACAACCCATTTACAAAAAAAAAATGTGTTCCAAAAATCATGTTAATCACTAATAAAGTACACGCAAACTTTTGTCCATCTAACTTCAGTGATACACTCTTGGATAACTTACCACTAGTACCAATAATCTTTACCCCAGAAACAGGCATAATCATTATTATATCTGTATCCTTAATTGATTCAAACAAAGCTGAGAAATATCATTTAGATCACTACTACTGTCCCATAAGCATTTCACAAGTACACCTTGTGCCCTAGTTGACATTATTGGATGCCACACTTTATTAATACTTACTACTGCCTCTTCTTCATACAACAGATCATTAATTTTTTCTCTGGTAAGCAATCATTCATTTCAAACAAATTATTTGAATTGAAGTGACACACATTATGGTCCGCTTCCACTTCCTTACAATTTTCTACGTCTAACTTTGCATTCTCCTTCTGCTTACTAATTCTTTCCACTTTTCTCTTAATAGCTACTTTACTATTGTCATAAAAAATAGATTCATTTACCTCGACTTACTCATCACTAGAGTCCTCACTACTCTCACTTCTACTGGTTGCTGAACTCTCAACACTATCACTTACTTTAGACAAACTATTTATTACCTTACCTTGACCCTCACTATTTGACCCTAATGCCTGACACATAGTTTCTTCACGCAGTCTTAATTATTGCCCATCACCATTAGGTTCAAAGTCATTAAATTCTTTACGCTTACTAATAGAAATATTGCTACCCACAGCAGATGTAACAAACTTGATATCTTCTAGCATTTCCACTTCCTGTTCATTTTCCTCAAATTTAGAGTCCACATCCCCAAACTTTTCTACTACAGATACTGAGTTTCCTTCTACTTTATCCTTTACACTGCCCAACCTAGTTTACAATTCGGATTTTACCTGATCAATTTGATTTTCAAGTTCTTCCTTATTCTCTGTACAAGATTTCCTGAAAGCAGTTATCACAAGCACTAGCAACAGTTTCCACTCTTTTTTCACAAAAGGTAGTTCTGTTGTAATTATTTACACAGGCCTTACTAATTTCAGTTAATTTCTTCTACAGTTTTTATTTTATTTGGTAACTAGCTTCCATTTAAATTTTCTTATTGCAATCTACCAAAGTACTATTTATTACTGCAACTTCCTGACGAAAGTTACCGATTTCACTACTGATTTTGCTTTCAATCTCATTATAGTTTTCGTCCAATTTTTGACTAAACTCACGCAATTCCACAAAAAATAACTTGGCCCACCAAGGAGCTTCATCTAATACTGACTTTACACAATCATCACTTTTTTTTATCCATGATTGATTTTTAAGAAATTTACATTAGACATACGAAGTTTTCCTCGGCAGTGATCGGCGCTCTCGTCGGCGATCGGCGACGTACAGCACTGCTTTCAATACTATGCCAGAGGAACCCGAACAACTGCTAATGCGATTTCAAAGGCCTCGGCGGAATTTCTTCCATCTATTTACAAGCCGTCTTGGAATGCTTATTGGCTGATTTTCCACGATAGAGTCGGTGTTGCTCCTTCATCTATTGGCTGCCACTTGACGTAAATTTCATATACACTTGCAGATGCAGCTTTGAAATTCGTAGACGTAGGTGATTGTTTTGAAAGCGGTCTTGAAATAACACTCGCATATCACTAACGACTGTTCTGTTATTCACTGTGCCACACAATTTTCCTTAGTTACTTTTATGTACACCACACTATCCGAAAGTTCGTATTCATTCGTAGATGAGCTCTAATTCATTCAGTTATTAATGATGAGTCCTCACCCGGGGCACCAGATTCATCTTACCGGGTCATAGATCATCGGGTTTTGATGTTCTTGTTGATCGTTGCTCTCTGCGGGTTAATCATGCTGCGGTGCGCGATTCCGTCCGCCGTCGGGGGTCCGAATCCCCCTTTCGGCATGGCTTTTTGTGTTGTCCTTAGGTTAGTTTGCCTTAGTTTAAGTAGTTTGTAAGCTAGTGACTGATGACAACCCGCAGTTAAGTCCGATAGATTTACAAACATTTGAACATTTGATCGGTGCTCTCGCTAGTAGCCGGCTAAAATTTTATGGGGCAAAACTAATCTGCTACAAATAACGTTAGAAACATATAGGATTGCAATTCATTGACATTTTAATACATTATTAGTGCCCAATTGTCCCCATTTATGGCCAGCTAGCAAACATCATTAATTACAATTACTTAGACCCAGGAAGTACATTCCACACGTTAATAATACGAATTTTAACAGTTCATGTTTGGAATACACAAGTCTAGGGTGTGCAGTGTGGCAAAAAATGGATAATGACGGTAGGTACACTTTTTATACGTATAACCTTCAAGAACGTTTAACTTACTGTTCAAATTAGACTACCTAATGGCATGGATTGTATCTCCTAACAAAGATGTAACAAGACTCCAAACTGGCGTTGATTGTGCCTCAGTTCACGGACGAAACAATACTCGGAACTGGCGTGGATTGTGAATTAGATCTAGAATGAAACAATACTGAAGTACATGACACAAACACATCCTATTTATATCTTCCAAACAATGTCACTGAAAATTACGTATAGTTAATTGTGTTCATTACATTAATTATAATGGAAAAGTAAACAACATGCCTACAGTAAACATAGCGTTAATAATGCTGAGTAAATCGTATGACAAATTTCAGATAAATTAATAGTATTTCATTTACGTATTTAACGAAATAGGTTTATCAACAATACTTTGGCAATTCACGATAATTATACAGAAACTAAAAAGGCCAAAACGTTCCTAAGATTCCTTGTGAAACATAGTAATAGCTACTTTAATATTATGACAAAATAATTTAATTAGTTTTAATAGAAATGCTAATTAGCATACCCTCTGAACTTTAACAATATGCCTCTGGCATTTACTAATTAATATTTTCTAATTAAATAAACTTCTGTGACACCAAATAATAGAAAATAAGTTCAGCTAGTCACGTTAGAAAATAGAATAGCAAAAGTTTTGGAAAAGAAAATGATAACATACTAATTACATTCATATCTATTATTATGCAACAATGGTATCGGGAGGTTCAGTATTGCAAGCAGATGGGAATAAATCCCAATATGCTTCTTTAGAAAGGGCATGACCAGGAGTGCCCCAGAGAAACACATTAGTGGTGAGCTGATTCACACGTCATCAATTATATAGGATTAACGTAAGTGACGTGATATGTAACTATCATTTAAGAACAGTTGTGGGAAAGGAGAGTACTCGACTTCTGTTTACTTGGAGAATTATGGGAAGGTTTGTTGCATCTCCAAAGGAGATCGACTGTACTTGTCTGAACCATTCTTGAGTACTGGTCTATTTGTAATCCTCGCCAGATTGTATTACTGTAAGATACAGAGGCAGTTCAGAGGCGAACTCAAATCCGAATCCGTAGAATAAAGATTACATTCTTTGGGAGGGAATTTAAAGGATCGTGCTTGAATCTGACTGCAGTACGAGTCTACTTGGCCATCTTATATTCATTTAATGTCCACAAAGATAAGAAAAATACGAACCGCACAGGAAGGGCCGTGTGATGTGGAGCGCGTCGGAGTTTCGAGTCCTCCGTCGGGCAGGTGTATGGGTGTTTGTGAATGAGTGTGGTATTTAAGTTTAAGTAATTTTCATGTCTAGGAACCGATGACCACAGTATTTTGGTGTGTGTGTGTGTGTGGTATTTAAGTACTTTGAAGTCTAGGAATCGATGACTACAGTAGTTTGGTTCCTTAAGATTACAAACATTTCAACTTTTTTTTAAGGTAAGTACTTGGACAGAGTCAGTTTTTCCCTCGCTGTATGTTCAACAGGAATGATACGGTGCATTTTCCACCACGTACTGTACAGTGGCTTGCGGAATTTTATGTCGATGCTGAGGTGTAGATTTTCAGTCAGTTTTCCTTACATCTGTCCGCCTTTCTCTCTCAGATAGCTATAAACTTATCCCATTGCACTCCAAGGTGTTTTGTAGATCAATGAAGACATCAGCTGTTTCCTCTACTCTTTATATCTATCCCCATTTATCCGCAGTATAGAAGCATCTTGTGCGCACTTTGCTTTTATTGGAACTATATTGGTCATCTCCAAGTTAAAAAAAAAAAAAAAAAAAAAAAAAAAAAAAAAAAAAAAAAAAAAAAAAAAAAAAAAAAACCTATTTCAGGTTACCATAAATAATACGTATTTACGATAAATGCTTAACGCATCTTATATACGCATCTGCTGAAAAGAAAACTAATTGCATAGTAGTATGTTGGTTATTATACAGGACGGAAAAACGAAAGTGGCTCAGAGAACAGAGTTCCAGGGTACAAAGGAAGGAAGCTTGGGCCTTAACGTCCCGTCGACAGGGTGGTCATTAGCGACGGAGGGTGCAAAGAAACACAGCAGAGGAAAGGAAATACAGTACTAACAAGACTATAGCAACTGTTAAAAGTGTACATCACTCATCTCTCGGCATTTTTGGGCCGTAGTTGGCTAGTTACAGTGATCAAAGCTAGACTACTGGAATTTCTGCCATCTCATCCACTGCAGTTCTTCAGCACTATCAGAATTGCTGAGATAACAGATCTGGTGACATGGATGGTCACCTCTGTTAAAATATCTGACATACGTGACTGATTTGAAAGTGTGCTGCAAGGTTCATCCGGCTGTACGGGCAGTTGTTGATGCTGCCGAAAATAGTTTCACATTCGTGTCCACTGGTCCGAGTAGCTTTTATTTGCCATTTGACGCCCCCCCCCCCTCGTGTGTTCCTAAAGTAACTGTAAATCACAAATGCCATATGTTTACTATTAGCCTACTATGAAGTAAAAAACTCATAGCTTACGAAAAAATTCTGAAGGTTGTACGAGTATATTTACACCAGCTTTGCCTGAAATTCCATGTAAGCTATTTCTTTATTCCTTACTGTTAAAATATAAATAGCATAACGGTTAATTACAGTTGATGCTATAGCACGAAGAATGTCTTTCATAATACGCGCCTTATGAAAATACTAAATCAATCATAAATGAAAAATGAATTTTGAAGCAATCGGCACGGAAAGACGCTTAAATTTTTATATATGTTGGAAAATATATTCTGTAAATGAATTTGTGACAAGTTATTTTACTCAAATACTGTCTACATACCGAAAGCCTTATTACATTCATTAAAACAATGAAATAAATGTAAGAACTGTACGATTTCACCTACATTTACAAAGTAGTTATACAAAGTTGCGACAACAACTGCTGAAGAAGTTTTGCTTTTCATGTACAGAGTTTTACATGTACATTACAAATATCCGCAGAATAGCTATCATTGAGAATGTAACGTCACCGCTGCGTCCACCTAATACTCGATGGCCGAAGTTGCCGTTACATTCTATTTTATGCTTAATCATTTAATAATGGGATGCAGACAATTACTAGGTTGATCCATAACAATAAACTTTGTTAACCTCCTTTATTATGGAACGACAAATGTTATAAACTCTTCCTTTAAATACACCGATTAAATAACTGCGTGCCACTACGATGAATGTCTACAAGTCCACACTGAAACATTTCAATATGCAACTGCAACCCGTATGCGATACGACGGAATGGCAAAAACTTTAGCCACCACTAAACGCAGGTTACGAACTCACTGCCGACATGCTACCGACTCGCTCTGCGGTCGGCGGGAGACTGCCGCACACCGACCAACAAACAAAGAACATTCCAACCAAAGCATTGTTGCCAGTAGCTCTCGCTGCACACCAATGATAACTATCGTTCGACCAAAACGTACCAAAGAGGTTACTAACCTAAAACCCTGTATCCTCACTACCGCTCATTAATTTCAGTACACCCTCGTATTTCAGATTTACAATACAAATCAAACGTTATTTCTCATAAAATATAATTACATTAACTTACACATATTAATACAATTACAATCGTTATATTTTACTTTCAACAAAGTATCCTCGTTTGGATTTAATTGCTGCCTTAAAAACTCGAGGCATGCGGTCAATCAGATTTGGTAGGTATCGTGAATCTTTAAGATTCCACACATCCTTAACAATATTCCAGAGATGTTCCTAGCTGGATATATTAACTTCCCTGATTCGTCTGTCCACTTCATCCCACACCACTCAAATGGATTTACAGTCGAGGCTTTGGGACGGCCATACCGTCTTTCAGTACATTTGGTTTTCCTTTGATGCAATGTAGTTTCTACCGTATTCCGGCCGATGTTTCGGGTCATTACCCTGTAGTAAGGTGAACCCTTTCCCTATTAGGCGCAATCTACTTGGTATTGCATGATTCTGAAGGATGCGGTGGTACTGCTTCTGATCCATACATCCTTGTATTTTCACAATGTCACCAACTCTATCCCCGGCAAAACATCCCCAAACCATAACAGAACCTCCACCGTTTTTAACTGTAGGTAGAACACAATGCTGGACTTTCCTTTCCCCTACAAATCAGCGAACAAATGTTTTCCTTTTGGTTCCAAAAACATCGAACTGTGATTCGTCGGTGAATAACACCTTTTTCCACTCTTCCGATGTCCAGTTACGCTGTTTTCTAGCCCATTCAAGTTTCTTCTGTTTATTTATGGACCTTAGAAAGGATTTTCATGCTGTGACACAACTTTTCAAGCATTCTTCAGTTAGTCTCCTTTTTACTGTTGCGACATATATTGTGGTCGCGTTCATCTCTACCAATTACGCACGAATTTGAGGCGTTGTTTTAAATCTATTTCTTTTACTGGTGATTCTGATACGTTTATCATCATTGTTAGTAGTTTAACGAGGTCGTCCTGGTCGTGGTATATTCGTATTGCTACCTTTTGTCTTCTGGCGGCGAAGGGTGTATTGCACTCCCCCTATAAACACTACAATGTTTTGCAATTTGGCGAATAGATAAATCTGCTTGGCTAAGTGCTACAATTGCGGCACGTTTTTCTACGAATATCTCAACTCGTGGAGCCATACAAGCGATGTCTACACTTCAACTGTCACGAAGGAACTGACATACAGGAACCAGATGTTATGTATCGTAGCAGTGCTTGACGTTCACTGCGGACACCATATCACTAGAGGGAACAACATAGGTGCACCAAATACGGTATCCTCGGCAATAGGTAAACAAACGTATCAGATAGCTACATAACGTTTATGTACACAACATTGTTTGTTGAATACTATTGTATCTACATGACTACAAACAAAAATCATGATATGTGGACAACTGTTGTACTATTCCTTTGCTTCCTCAACCGTACCGCGGTATTATATCTTATCTACAGAGAAATACATGCCAATTATAGGGTGTACTGAAATTTATGAGCGCTAGTGTATGTTGCAGGAAAGAGTCACGTGTATGTTTAGTCATCTAGTTCAGAGAATGGTTTGTTGGTAACCACGGCAAAAGATTACAAGGATTAACATGAGCCCACAGACCGAGTGAATAGAAGCGTAAGAGAAGAAAAAAACCATCACAAGTAATTAGCACGATCTTCACAAGTGTAAAGCTTCTTTGGTTCTCCAAGCTAATATTTTCATACAATGAATGATTTATTTGATGTGACGTACATCTTCGACCCAAATCTTAAAATTTCTTAAGTTTTTGTATGTCTGTTTTCAGTACAGATTAATATGTATGATTTCTGTACACTGTCTCGAGTTTTAACAATAGAAGTCTGCTAAGTCTGCTGGAAGATCTGGATCAGTTTATGACTTCATTGGTCACCATAATTTCTCTCTGGGGTCACGCAGTGTCCCAAGTCTAACACTTAGCCGTGGCATCCTTATCTCGACACAACTTACAATCCTTTCGCCCACTCTGTACCTTCTTTGTGGATAAAACTAGAAACCTGCATATTCATAGACCAAGAGGACCTACCGTACCAATCTCTATTCCTGTATTGGTACTATTTCTACCTTATGGTTTACGGGCTATTGTCATTCGCGATTCTTTAACTTCGTCGCCGACACAAGGTTATGCCAACGATTCCATCGGTATAGTACAAGGAGTAAAGGTTGATCCTGAAAATAGGAGAAAGAATGATTTTACTTTAAATAATGAACATGTTAACGCGGTGGTACAAACTAAATTTAGGGCTATGTCCGAATAGCTCAGTGATGACCTTAAATTTTTAGAAGTTCACATGCAATCATACGTACGTGGCACTTCCTGGAGCGACCACACTGGTCGGATTATATCTGATTAATTTCGACTTTGGTAGTATCAAAGCTCAAATGTCCGAATTCGCGTAATACAATCAACTTAGAACCACTTACCGTCCATACTTCTGAATAACCGTTACATCAAAGCCCCTGTGAAAAATTTTGTTTACACGAAACTTTAAAAATACCGAAATCGTATTGCATTTAATAATAAACTTTTAAATTCGATTCTACAATTAAACATAATCACACGAGAATAAAGTAGAATCACATAAGAAAGAACAAAAATAAGTGTTAGATTAATTTGCTTGCGATTTGTAAGTAATTATACTTATGTAGGTAGGATAGCTACATGGTTAAAAAAATTGGCAATTGACACCAACCAGTGAAAAGTGTGAAGCACTAAAAGAAATCCTTTTAACCTCATATACACGATAACCCAGTCAAATCTGCCGGCCGTAAATTAAACTGAATACGTGTTGTTGTTGTGGCCTTCAGCCGTAGACTGGTTTGATGCAGCTCTTCACCTCACTCTATACTGAGTTCGCCTCTTCATCTCCTCAGTAAGAATGGCAACCCACATCCATTTCACTCAGTTTACTGTATTGCGAAATTTTACCCCCCCCCCCCCCCCATACACACAAACTTCCCTCGAATGCTAAATTCACGATTCCTTTATGTCTAAAAATGTGTCCTGAGATCGTTCCCTTCTTTTAGTCAAGCTGTGCCAAAATTCCTTTTCTCCCAATTTTGTTGAGTACCTTCTCGCTAGTTACGCGAACCACCCAACTAATCTTCATCATTCTTCTGTAGCACCACATTACAAAAGCCTCTGTCTTCTTCCTGTCTGAACTATTTACTGTCCACGTTTCACTCCCGTACAAGGCAACACCCCACACAAATGCATTCAGGAAAGACTTCCTTACACTTAATTTAATATTTCATGTTAGTAAATTCCTCTTTTTCAAAAACACTTTTCTTCCAATTGGCATTCTGAATTGTATATCCTCTGTACTGCGACCGCCGTATATTATTTTACTGCCCAAGTAACAAAACTCATATATTACATTTATTGTTTAGTTACCTAATATAATTCCTTCAGCATCGCCTGATTTTCTTAGTCTGCACACCATTACCCTTCTTTTGCTCTTGTTAATTTTCACCTTATACGCACCTTTCATCACAATGTCCATTCCATTCAGTTGCTCTTCCAGGTCCTTTGCTGTCATGACAAAATTACATTGTGATTAGCAAGACTCAATGTTTTAATTTCTTCGCTATATACGTAGTAATAATAATTATGAACAACTTAAATTGAGAAGAATACAGAAAATATTGTATGGAAAGCGAATGTCTCTACTAAAGAAACGGTCTACACCACACTTGCGCATCCTATTTTGGAGTATTCCTGTCCATTGTTGGATGCACACCAAGTAGGACTGATGGATGATATAAAGTTCAGAGAAGGGTAAATGGTTTTGTATTATGGCGATGTATGGGGGAGAGTGTCACAGAAATGATGTACGATTTGTGGTGGAAACCGTTAAAAGAAAGGTGCTATTTTTTGCGGTGGATGTATTTCATGTCACAAACTTTCTCTTCCGAACGCAAACATATTTTTTTGTCATCCACCTACGTAGGGAGACATGATCATGTTAATAAGATGGAAAACGGAAAGATTGAGGTGTTCCTTTTTTCCAGCGCGCTATTAGAGAGTGGATCGGTAGACCACTATCATAAAAACGGTTCGATGAAACATACGCCAATCACTTGAAAGTGATTAGTGGAGTATTTATATACATGTAGTGTAGATTATAGAAATAAATATGTCTAATACTGATACGGTCAATATGAATGTTTGTAGGAGTTTAAATTAGATAAATTATGACAAAGGCGTTGAAGAGTTTATTCCACAGATGTTAATTAAAATATGTGACTCGATGTTACACTAGATTTCATAACTTCTATTTGTGGAAGGACTGAGTTACGAAACAGGATTTTTTTTTATTTAATGTTTTCCTAGATACAGATATTTCGCGAGGATCTACATTTGAAAATTAACATAAGTTTCAAGCATGCCGATGCACGAGTTGCAAATAAGTTTTCTCTATCACCTAAGTCGTTTTTTTTTTTTTTTTTTTTTTTGTATTTGTTATATTCTCCGGATTTTTTCGTTTAAAACGAGGTAGGTCTTCATATTCTGGCATTACAGTGCTTAGGAGAGCGAAGCGTTGTGTCCCGGTGCTGTAACACGGGTGGTGCCCGAAAACTACGTCGGTGGCTCTGTCGCTGGAGTTTCAATTGGCCCTTTATGTGGAACTCCTAGTGCTTCATTCCATCACCTCCGGAAAGCTTGCGCTCCGCCGTAGAGCACTGCCTGTACTAGGCAATGCTGCTTCTATTTTTGCCGATGATAGAGATGACTTGCAGACGAGTAGGCTATTACACGATTCCTCCCTCCGCCTCTCTCTAACTCTTCTGAATTACCTGTTTACGATTCTCGTGGAGGGACGATTCGCGGCATTCTTGTATATCGGACCTCACAGTTATTTTTATCCTCATTTAAGTCAGTGACACTGATGTCGACATGCCATAAAAATTTATGAGGCGCCTGCGAATACAATAGCGCGTTGCTCCACGTATTACTCTGCATAACGTTTTCTCTATGTCTTCTTCATGGCTGAAAGCAGCACATAGTCTGAATTTCTTAATTTTTTTATGAACCCATTGCATAACAGTGGCTTCTACTTGATAAATGATAATGCGAGTAAATTGTGGTTTCTCTGTCTTCCCTGAACAGGAGCAAACATGTTATACGTCTCCAGAATGAAACTTTCACTCTGCAGCGGAGTGTGCGCTGATATGAAACTTCCTGGCAGATTAAAATTGTGTGCCGGAACCGGGACTCCAACCTGGGTCTTTGCCTTTCGCGGGCAAACGCACTACCGGCTGTGCTATCCCGACACGACTCACGATGCCGCCCCACAACTTTACTTCCGCCAGTACCTCGCCTCCTACTTTCCAAACTTCACAGAAGCTCTCCTGCGAACCATGCAAGACAAGCACTCCTGGAAGAAAGGATATGGTGGAGACATGGCTTACCCACAGCCTAAGGGATGTTTCCAAAATGAAACTTTCACTCTGCAGCGGAGTGTGCACTGATATGAAACTTCCTGGCAGATTAAAATTGTGTGCCGGAACTGGGACTCGAACCTGGGACCTTTGCCTTTCGCAGGCAAGCGCACTACCGACTGTGCTATCCCGACACGACTCACGATGCCGCCCCACAACTTTACTTCCGCCAGTACCTCACCTCCTACTTGTAGTAGTACGCTTGCCCGCGAAAGGCAAAGGTCCGAGGTTTGAGTCCCGGTTCCGGCACACAATTTTAATCTGCCAGGAAGTTGCATGTTATACGTTATTTACATTTTGTGGTGACAAATGCGAGCTTCAGTGTAATACTTGTAACAAGTAGTTTAACAGTAGGCATGAGAGAATTGTGTTTTCTTTGACCTGAAAAAATGACAATTTCATTCAGCGCTGGAAGAAAAACAATTTTTAGATTGTTAACGAATGTTTTGACATTGATCACTGGTTTATAATTTTTGTAATACAGTAGTTATCTCGAAGAGATGCAAAGAGCAAGTGATAACCAATTACTTCTACAGGAATATTGATGCAGTAAATACGAACAGAAAAACCTGAGAGTGAGAGCAGTAATTGAGTAATGAGCAAGAAATAATTGTGAACCTCGTCTTTCAAATGTTCACATGTTTGTAGAGATTATGGTACTTAACTACAGGGTCATCAGTCCCTAAACTTACAAACTACTTATGAACTAGCTAATACTAAGGACGGTACAAGTATCCATGCCCGAGGGGGATTCGAACCCCCGACTGTAGTGGCAGAACGTGACTGGTGCGCCGCAGACCGCCCGGCCACCACGGCCGGCAAACCCCCTTTTTCCCTCATGTTGTTCAAAGAGTAATTGGTAAAAAAATCCATGAAAAATTGGTGGAAGAGAACACAATGTAATAAGAAAGTTTTGTTTGTCTGTGGCACTTTGTTAGAGACTGAAAAGGACTACGTAGATCAGCTGAGCGGAATGGTTAGCTTCTTGAAAAGACGTTACAAAATGAATATTAACAAAAGTAAAGTTTGACGATAGTCTGGAAACTAGACAGGCAGAATATAAACGACGACAGTAATTCGAAAGTTTATCTACTCGATCAGCACAAGGAAAGTCGACGGCTAAAGTAACGAAGGCGTAAAACGTTACTCGCAAAAGCAAAATAACTTTTATGTCGAAGTAAAGTGTATTAAAGTTGAATATTAATTATATTTGAAAGCAACTATACAGCAAAACGTGCAGGTCCTGCTGACTAAGTAATTGAATGTTGGTATTTGGTATAAAATTTTGTAAAGTGTGAGCGGGGTAAGACAAACTCATCACTAGTGTACTACTCTCCAATATACTTAACGTATGAAAAATCGATTTTCAGCTGTTATATCGTCAACATAGCTTCTTTTATGACATCGAAGATTTCGTACAAGTGCTTTCATAGAGTATATCATTTATTGATTTCTTGTGATGAAAATCGTTAACAAAATTTCAAATGTTTGTAAACCTATTGGACTAAACTGCAATGATCATTAGTCCCTAGACTAACAAAGTATTTAAATTAAGTTAAATTAACCTAAGGACAACACACATAACCATGCGCCAGGGAGGTCTAGAACCTCCGACGGCGAGTAACCACGAGCTCCTCAGCAAGGTGCCTTAGAAAGCTCGGTCACACCACCGTGGCTGAAAATTGTTTCTTTTGAATCAGAACTAAGACGAGTTGTTACCTTAAATTTGTAAAGTCAAACTAAATAGTTTACGTTAAGTGTGTATAAGAATTAAATAAAGGAAAAGAAAGTTTATTTATTCCAGTCATAGCATCAAACATTTACGAACTATTTGATGTTTCAAAACTAACGACTATGTTACGTTTTAATCATCACGATCAATGTATACATGTGCATCTACATGTACAAAGATACTCCGTTACTCTCATTTCAGTGCATGGCGGAGGTTTCATGGAAACAATGTTATGATATTTCTCTGCCGTTCCATTCTCTAACAGTGCACAGGGAAAAGGAACACCTGAATCTTCGGATCTTAGTTGTCTTATTCTATAAGGATAATTTTGTGGGTGCTGACAAAATACGTTCGAGTTCGTATGAGGAAGTTAGTGCCATAATTTTCTCAAATATACCTTGCTGCAACGAATAGTGCCTTTATTTTAATGATATCCACTCCAAATCCTGCATTATTTCAGTGACACTCTTTTCAGTATATCGCGATAAAACAAAACGAACTGCCCGTCTCTGAACTTTCTCTAAATCATGGTGTGGATCCAACAATCTGCAGCAATACCCCAAAATACGAAGGGGAAGGGTAGGCAGCGTCTTTATAGAACTGTTGCATCTACTAAGTGTTTCGTCAATGAAACACAACCTTCTTTTCACCTTCCCTACAATAATTTCTGTATGTTTTTTTCCAATTAAAGTTGTTCACAACTGTAATTCCTAGGCATTTAGATTTGCCTGATTTATCGTGTAAAAGAAGTTTAACGGTTTTCTTATTATTATTTTGTTCAAATGATAATTTTTGTATTATTCAGATATCTTACCTAAATAATTTTGCGGTTTCTTTTGAACTTTGGTTACTTTAGTAACCGAAAAACGACAGCATCATCCGCGAGAAGTCTAAGAGAGTTGCTCCGATTGACTCCTACATCATTTATTAATATAAGGAACGCTAGCTACCCTAGAACACATTTCTGGGGAACTCCAGATTTACTTCCATTTTTCTCGATGACTTTCCGTCAGTTACAAAGTACTGTGTCTTTACTGGCAGGAAAGTGACGAATCATATCGCGTAACTGTGGCGATATTCCTTAAGCACTCAATTTGATTAGAAGACGCTTGTGACGTACTAAGTCAAAAGTCTTTCTGAAATGTAGAAAAATGGAAAAGATTTGAGATCCCTTGTCGATAGTAAAATGTTCAAATGCTTGTTAAGCTTATGGGACTTAACTACGGGGTCATCAGTCCCTAAACTTACAAACTACTTATCAACTACCTTATAGTAAGGACGGCACAAATATCCATGCCCGAGGGGTGATTCGAACCCCCGACCGTAGTGGCCGTGCAGACCATGACTGGAGCGCCTCAGTCCCCTCGGCCACCGCGGCCGGCTGTCGATAGCACTCATCACTTCGTGTAAGTAAAGAGCTGCCTATGTTTCACAAGAACGATACTTTCTGAATCCGTGTTGACTGTGGGCCAATAGGTCGTTATCTTCGAGGCAGGTTTTTAATTTTGCAGTTTTTATTTTCAATTTTGTGGATCACTCCTATTGCCATTGTTAAATATTGTAGTGACATGTGCGACTTTCCAGCCTTTGGGTACGGACGGAGTGGTTGTATATGATAGCTACGTATGGAGCTACTTCATCATCACTCTCTGAATGGTAGGTAATTGGTATACAGACTGGAGCAGCAGACTTGCAATTGTTAAGTGATTAAAGTTGCTTAAATACTCGCGAGATATCTACTTCTAAATCATGCATGCTGAAGGAATTTTGAAAATCTGTGATTAGCAATTCTGCTGTAAGAAAACTGTCACCGCAGCATCGCCATTGCTATCGCCTAGTGAAGGTATTAATTGCGTTTTGCTGCAAGTATACTTTCATACCATCAGAATGTCTTAGTTACGGAATGTCATCCAAATAATGAAAACATACCAATATAAGCGACTTTAGCCCAATAAATGATTCTCACTACACCTTCAGATCTGGTAGGCGACAGGGCATTAATGATGCATCCTGCAGGACACCGTCTACACTAGTTTAAGAGTCCGCAGTTTGTTGAATTACTCACAATGAGCTGATATTGTGGGATATATCCATTTCTGTAAATCGTCTTTTGGCGTTGTGATTTCAGTTCTGAGTCTGTTCATAAAGTAACATACGGGTCTTTCTTTGGTGAAACGAGTAGCTAGATTTTCCGATGGCGTCTTCCAATGGAGTCATCTACCACTCTGGAATACGTCTGTTATAGAGTGGTAAGTGATTCCCTCATGAATGTATTTCTGGAAGTCATTCATGAAGAAGAAGTGTGTGACAATACATTCTGCGTTTATGGGCGGTAGATACGTTTCTCTTCTTGCAGCTATCTCATACCTGTTGTGTGGAGAGGTAAGTTGCAAGTGAATGGCATACTTTTGGGTGTTACTCATCCAAACATTAGTCTGAATGACTCAATAGTCATTTTTTTACAACTGACAGAGTAATGACAAATAAAACTAACATTCATCTGTAGCGTCACAAGGAGCAGTGGTATTTATTTACTTATTTATTTGCTAGGCATCTCAGAATGTTGCAGTAATTTTGACCAGTATGTAGTTTCTTCAAAATATATTTCGTTTCACATTCAAACACAATTGCCCTTATACGGTTAAGTATGTCACCGAGATATCTGGGCTGGAATCTGTGTTCCAGATGCATCAATTCTCTGGAAATTTTCGGAGCTCCTGTCTGTTCCTCAGATGTAATGAGCAGACTTGTGATTTCCTGCGACTTTATTTTAGCCGGCCGCGGTGGCCGAGGGGACTGAGGCGCTCCAGTCACGGTATGCACGGCCACTACGGTCGGGGGTTCAAATCCCCCCTCGGGCATGGATATTTGTGACGTCCTTAGTCTTAGCTAGTTCATAAGTAGTTTTAAGCTTAGGGACTGATGACCCCGTAGTTAAGTCCAATAAGTTCTACAAACATTTCCTTAAAATGACAGAGAAAACCTATTTTGAAGGAGATCTTGACTCATTCATTTTAGGTGGTAATCTTACGTTATTCCACATATTTTTGCAGGAGCATTTGGTGGTTGGTGTTGTAGTAATATGCAAAGTCAACAAACGACATCCTTGTGACCTTCTTATTTCAAACAAACAATCAACTTAAAAAATAATCACCAAGTTAAAGAAAGATCAAAAGAGAGCACTTGAAAGTGAAGAAAAGATGCAGTCCGATAACATCATAGTTACTGCAGATGATAAATGAAAAGTTACAGTTATGACTTAGAAAAAAAATAGAAAAACAAACAAAGAATTCATATCCTGCAACAACATCGCACAAGTGAAATCTGATTCAGCAGAAGATTTCCAGATGTACATAGAAAACAATCTTAAAGACATCAGACATTCATGCACAGACGGACAAAACAAAGTACATCACACAGAAGAAAAAGAAGCACATACACTAAAAAGCCAACCAAAAAGTGCATTAAAATCTTGCAGTGATACCTCTGATGCATTACACTATTTGGCAAAACAAATTAATAAAATCATAATGAAACATTATGAAATTAAGTGGTGTAGATCAGTCAAAAACACAAGTAAAAGACTGACACATTCTGTAAACAGCACCACACATACAATAAAACCAACTGAAGAAAGCCTACTAGCTTACAATAAACTATCTGCAGATACTATAAGAAAAATGTACAAAAGTCATAATGCAATCATCTCCCAGAATTACTACAATAAGTACAAATCTGACATCTTTATATAAAAAAAATATCAGCAACCAACACATTCATACGTGCTATAGCTGCTCACCCCCCTACCATCAAAATTAACTTATCTAAGGCACACGTTATATACACTGGACAATAGCCTAATACACAAAGAAAACTATTTAAAAAATAATTACATACAATGCAACTCATAGCCAGACTCAATGTTTATATCATCCACACAGTAATAAGACTCAACGAAGGAATCAAACAAGCCCTGAAGAAACATAATAATAGTCACAAAACACAAGAACAAAAAAATCACATAAATAATACAGACAGTGCATCACAGATACCCACAAAAGAATGTAACACTGAGTCAATGATTAATAAAAAGAATCTACTTCGACATACAGGCAACATACAAAATAGCACTTGTACTAAACATATAAGGGTTAAACACTGCGTATAGAGAGATAACACCAGTCACATTTAAAACAGCAGGTAAAACAGAATAACTACAATGTCATGAGGATAAATCAATATATCTGGGAATGACGGGTAGGAATTTCAAAAACCAGATACAAACAACACATAAGAAGCTGGAAGTATGTAAACAACCACTCCACCTTTGCTGAAATCATGAAGAAAGGAAGAATATGGTTTAATGTCCCATCGTCAGCTTTGTCATTGGAGGCGAAGCTCACGCTGCTATTATTTGAGTAAGGATGGGAAAGGAAATCGGCTGTGTCCTCTAAAAGGAGTGATTTAGGAAATCACGGAAAACATATCTGGATAGCCGGAGGTAGATTTGAACCGCAATCCTCCCGAATGATTAGAGTGAATAGTCACAACACAAATCTAAGGGGACCATAGGATAACTTTCGTATACAAAGAGCCCTGGCAATGCACAAGAATGTGATCAATGACGACATCAACATAAGTGGTAATTCGCTGAACAAGCTGGCCACGAAAACAGTAAAAATCAGATGTGTATAGTAAAGTGTCCTTCCTCTTTCCCCTTCTCTTTCAATTCCTTCCTCCTCCACTAACTTTCTATCTCACTCATAAAAACCACACCAAATTACAACACGGTGTCATTTGGCAATACTACACACTGACATACAAACAGTTTCAAAACACAGTGTAAAGTGCATGTGAAGTGCCCAAATAAATGTCTCCATCAAGTAATACCGGAAACTGAGCATCTGGAGAATTTTACAAAAACTTGTGCTACAAAATAAAACTGTAATAAAGTGTAATATTTGTTTGTGTTACACAACAAAAATGTTACACACAAATGACGATCAATATTTTACAGGCCACCGATGATGCTTTCCGTATATGCATATGGCATAAACAAACGCAGTTTTATTTAATAACAAAGATGGAATAGAGTTCTACGAAATATGTACACTTTCCAAATATTAGTATTCTAAAACCAGACCCTACTCCCCACGTCCATCTGCAGACACTGGAACGATACCACCTAGAACACTTTGGAAATGACGCCTCTTACGTTCACGTAGTTTTTCCGGTTTTATTTTATATATCACTAGCAAAGTAAAAAGGGTACTCGGTGTTATTTTGATGGTATCACTAATTTCTTTAGTCTCACTTTAAATGTTATTCCTTTTTTGTAAAATTGGAATTGTTGAGTACACCATTGTCAGTTCAGTCAATCTATTGCAATCTGTCGCCAAAGTCTGCTCAACTTATTTTTCTACTTGAAACAACTGTAACATTTTGCCATGTAGTTCATTATACGATGTCTCACATATTTTATGTAGCTAAATAGTTTGACATTTCTGAGAAAAAAAAATCCTCTCCCTTTGAACGTAAATAAAACATTTGGAAATCATCAGGAATATTCTGTAGATGCACGAGTTTAAAACCATCGATAACTCAAAACATTCGCGCCCACACGCGTTTCTCTTCCTACCTGACGAAGCTTGGCAGCAGAAATACGGTTTGTAAAGCAATATATTCTGTAGAATATTGCACCGTCGTCGTTTGTTTATTCATTCATAAACAAATCTTCATCACCTCACAGTTTCTATCAATCTTCAATTTTTAAATTATTGCAGTAGCCAGTATGGAAACGTACCCACAGTGGTGAAAAGTACTATTCAATCTGCGTCTCGAGCAGAAGCAGCAAAAAATAAACAGCTAACGGTAAAATGCATTTCTGCAGTTAATTTTATGGTTGGCTGTTTATCGCATTTTACTGTTGACGGGAATGATGGAGGAAGGTTTTTACTTCACTGGACTGCACGGCGCGAGGGCTGCCATAAATGTAGCAGTAAATTATTTTACGACACCTTAAGCTGATCGGAACATCAAGACCGATGGTTAACCACTGTTTATTACTTCAGGAGCTGTTGGCAGTACTGAAATATGACTTTTCACAAATATCTTCCACCACTTAGTACACTCCTAGACAGAACATACCAATTTAATTGTTAACAAATCGTTTCTGAAAGTTGATCCTTGATTAGAAGTTAAACTTGCGAAATAACAGTATAGATAATAATAGAATAAAAACCTTCGAAATATCTGTAGAAGAAAATGTGAGAAGAGTGGGTAACCACTGAATACACAGTAAACCGTGTTAGTGAAATGTTTACTTCACACCTTGAGTAAAAGATGAGAGACACACTAAGGACTCCCTGATGTATTCAGGAAGAGACAATAATGAAACGGGGGAAGTCTATTATATATAGCACAAGGAGGTTATGGGTGAATTACAATATACCACAGGAAGCCTGGAAAAAAATATTTCTAATTAGGCTCTTCCAAAACAGGAAATGAACAGAGAAAACTCAAGCAATAAACTCTTAGACTAGTCTACCACGTTCGCTAGACAGATTGTTGGATTGTGAGTGGTGTGTGATTTTATCCGACAGCAACCACGAGCCACCATTTTTGTATTATTTGTATGTATAACAATAAATTCCTAGCCATGACATGGTATTAGATAGAGATTTTAACGTTGCGGCACAGATTGGAAGATTCGACTGCTTCAGACAGGTAGTAGGGACAGACGGTCGAACGAAATTGTTGTAAGTGTTTTATCGGCAAATTAGTTTGGCCAGTTATATTGACTCGTTGGGATACAATCTTATTGTTAGATTTCGTGATGAAAAGCGGAGTGGAACTTTTCGAGTCCGTTAGTGAAAGTAAGGTCTTTAGACCATCACTGAATATAGCTGTAAACAGTTAATATAATGAAATATAAGAAGATCCTTCTGTTAAGCAAGATGATTTTAGCGGACCAAACAGAATGAAGTCAAGAGGTCAGCCTGTCCGGAGTGTGGTTGCTGAAGCTGCTACTACATGAACTTGCCCAGTACACTTTGTGTGACCCTGAAGACGTGTGGTCGCACGTTTTCATGGAGCAGAACCACTGCCTCCGTGAGCAGCCCAGGCCGTTTGCACTTGATGGACTTGCGTAGACTACAGAGTGCCTCAAAGTGCACGTCAATGTTAATAGTTTTTTCCGTTCGAGCGTATCGGATCTCTGACGTCGAAAAAGACGGTGAGCGTCACCTTGCTTGCTAATGGCACAGCCCTGAATTTTTTAGAGGGAGGTGACGACACAACGGTCGCGTCCCTAATGTTGCACTTCATTACCCCAAAGCGGCGTATTCAAATTTCAATCGGTTTGATTGTTCAGACGCTTCGTACCTTTTCATTTGAATACCACTCTAACTAAATTGTTTTCACGAAAGCTGTAGTTCCTCCTCTAAATTGTTCCACGGAAGACAAAATGACAGATTCGAAAAATATGACAAAGGGATATTTTTTATTTATTTATTATTTAACATGCCCCATTACATAGTAATATTACATGTTTGATGGTTAGATTCAGGCGATTACATTAAATATTTTTGCAAACACAAGTACAATATATAAGTTGACAGGGTTTACAAAGGAACAAACAATTTTATACATCAGGAAATCTTATTGAATTCAAATGTTCAAATGTTTGTAGAGTCTATGGGACTTAACTACGGAGTCATCAGTCCCTAAACTTACAAACTACTTACGAACTACTTTATACTAAGGACGGCACAAATATCCATGCCCGAGGGGGGGATTCGAACCCCCGACCGTAGTGGCCGTGCTGACCGTGACTGGAGCGCCTCAGTCCCCGCGTCCATCGCGGCCGGCCTTATTGAATTACAAAAATTGTAAAAGTCTGTAGTGAACTTATGTACTAAGTCATATTTACTGACGGGCCATCTTCCTCCTTTGGCAGCTATTTTTTTCCTGAGATGGTCCCTCTCTTTCAATAAATTGCAGCAGTCAAAAAGCACGTGGTCAATAGTTTGGACAGCACTGTTACATGTGCACGTTCCGTCTTCAATTATTTTGAACCGCTGATAGTAGGTTTTCAGTTTCCCATGACCTGTTAACATAGCTGTAAAATTCTGAGATATTGGAAGTTTAATCAGTAAACGTTGTCGGATCGTAGGAAAATACGGTTTAATGCTTCCCCCGTTTTTTGTTCTGTGACACTCAATTACATTTTGCTGTTATAACAAGAAGCAGTATGTTACATTTATTGACGACGTATTGTGAGTTTTTCCCGATTCGTTGCATACAACATAAGTTGATGAGCCAAAACTTTACGTTTACCACCACCCACACCGAATGCCGGCTGGTTTCTTGCGGGCGAGTGATGTGCGAAGTAAAGTAAACAAAAGGAGCAGATGCTATGTAGTATTATTCTAACGCCACTAGGGGAAAATCCACGGATTCCGACAAAAAACACAGAACTGGAGCGCACAGCAGGTGAATGAGCATCAGTCATATTGGGAATCTGGCCAACTGTTGTGATATTACTGTATGCCTACAATGTTGGCCTCAGTTTCTTGCTGAATTATAAAGCTTGTCTTATGCTGATGTATATGACAGTTTTGAAGGAGGCAAATTTCCTCTTATAAAATCAAGATGGGTCCCGCAAATAGAGACCATGCGAAACTCTGCTTTGCTCCTCCAAGGGATTCACAGCTGTCTGGAGATCAGCACTCAGATTGGTACAGTGTTCCTCGCCAGCAGGAAGGCTTTTGACACCGTCCCGCAGCTTAGTAGAAAAATTACAAGATTAACCAGTATCTGACCTAATTTCGTACAGGCTTCAAGAAATCCTTACAGAGAGAATACAGCACATCGATCTTAACGGAACTAATCTGAAAATTGAAAGGTAATTTCCAGAATACTTTTAAAAAATGTAACAGGAGAGTTTCAAGTGATTATATTTCTATAAAGGATCTATAGGTCAGTAAAATTACGAAGTAAGTACAGCAAAAGGTTTCATTGTTTCAATGTCATAATTTGTGGACGAAAATGACTATCCTACGTTCTACCACTCATAACAGTTGTGCCTAAGTGGTGGTGGATAAAAATGTGCAACCAAAATGGGTATTTTCCGGTTTTACAGTTACATCTCGTAAGGGACTCACAACATAAAAAACACTGTCCTATTAAAAGTTAGAGACCATTGCATTCTTCATGGAATGAGACCATCAGTATATGGCTTGACCACTGATATCCATTCATCAAAGCCTGACAAATTTATTAAAGAAAAAGAAAAAATATCTTTTTAACCTCTGTTTTTGAAAATATATTTTAAACTAGCCCATATATCAATAATGTAGCCTTTACAGTGTTTCTTGTTGTTGTGGCCCTAAGTTCGCAGACTGGTTTGATGAACCTCTTCATGCCACCCTGTCCTGTGAAAGCCGCTTCATCTCAGAATACGTACGGCAACCTACATCATTTTGTATCTGTAATCGGCCCTCGTATCCCTTTAATAATTTTAACCACCCTCTTCCTTCTAATGCTAAGTTGCCGAATCCCTGATGTCTCAAAATGTGTTCCAACAACCAATGTCTCCTCTTAGTCAGGTTTCTCCCAAAAACTCCTTTCCCCCCAATTGTGTTGAGCACATCCTCATTCGTTACGTGATGTACCCATCTAATTTTACTCATTCGTCTGTAGCACCACAATTCAAAAGCTTCTATCAGCTGTTTGTTAGAGCTCCTTATTGTCCATGTTTCACTTACACACAACGTTACACTCATATGCTTTCAGTAACTATTTCCTAACATTCAAACGATACAGATAGCCGTACCGTAGGTGCAACCACAGCGGAGGGTTATCTGTGGAGAGGCCAGACAAACATGTGGTTCCTGAAGAGGGGCAGCAGACTTTTCAGTAGTTACAGGGGCAACAGTCTGGATGATTGACTGAGCTGGCCTTATAACATCAGCTAATGTGGCTTTGCCACACAGTTACTGCGAACGACTGAAAGTAAGGGGAAACTACAGCCGTTACTTTTCCCGAGGACATGCAGCTCTACTGTATGAACATATGATGATGGCATCCTCTCGGGTAAAATATTCCGGAGGTAAAATAGTCCCCCATTCGGATCTCTGGACGGGGACTACTCAGGAGTATGTGATCACCAGGAAAGACAATACTGGCATTCTACGGGTCGGAGCGTGGAATGTTAGATCCCTTAATCGAGTAGGAAAATTAGAAAATTTAAAAACGGAAATGGATAGGTTGAGGTTAGATATAGTGGGGATTAGTGAAGTTCGGTGGCAGGATGAACAGGATTTCGGGTCAGGTGAGTACAGGATTATAAATACAAAATCAGTTGGGGGTATCGCAGGTGTAGGATTGATAATGAATAAGAAAATAGGAATGCGGGTAAACTGCTATGACCAGGACAGTGATCGCATTATCATTGTCAAGATAGATACGAAGCCAACACCGACAACAGTAGTACAGGTTTATATGCCAACTAGCTCTGCCGATGATGAGGAAATCGAAGAAATATATGAGGAGCTAAAGGAAATTATTCAGACAATAAAGGGAGAGGAAAACTTAATTGTTATGGGAGACTGGAATTCGGTAGTAGGACAAGGAATGGAAGGGAAGATAGTAGGTGAATATGGTCTGGGCAAAAGGAATGAAAGAAGACGCCGCCTGGTAGAATTTTGCACAGAACATAATTTAGTTATAACAAACACCTGGTTTAAGAATCAGAAAAGAAGGTTGTATACGTGGAAGAGACCAGGAGACACCGGGAGATACCAGATAGATTTTATAATGGTAAGACATAGATTTCGGAACCAGGTTTTAAAGTGTAAGACATACCCAGGGGCAGAAATAGACTCTGACCATAACTTGTTGGTTATGAACTGTAGGCTGAAACTGAAGAAACTACAAAAAGGTAGGAAAATAAGGAGATGGGACCTGGATAAATTGAAGGAACCTGAAGTTCTTAAGAATTTCAGAGGGAGCTTTAGGCAACAATTGACAAAAACAGGGGAAAATAAAACAGTAGAAGAGGAATGGGTAGCATTGAGAGATGAAATAGTGAAGGTAGCAGAGGACAAAATAGGTAGGAAGGCAAGACCTACAAAAAATCCTTGGATATCACAGGAGATACTAAACTTAATCGATGAAAGGAAAAAAATATAAAAATGCAGTAAATGAAACAGGCAAAATGGAGTACAGACGACTAAGAAATGAGATTGACAGGAAGTGCAAAATGGCTAAGAAGGAGTGGCTAGAAGGCAAATGCAAGATTGTAGAAGAATATATAAACAGGAGAAAAATAGATACAGCCTACAGAAAAATAAAAGAAACCTTTGGAGATAAGAAAAACTGCTCTATGAATATCAAAGACACTGATGGAAAATCAGTTCTCAGCAAAGAAGGGAAAGCTGAAAGGTGGAAAGCGTATATAGAGGGGCTCTACAAAGGAAATGAACTTCGAGACAATATTCTAGGAATGGAAGAGGATGTAGATGAAGATGAAATAGGAGATTACTCAGAGAAGAATTTGACAGAGCCCTGAAAGACCTAAGTCGAAACAAGGCCCCTGGTGTAGATGATATTCCCTCAGAGCTACTGAAGTCTCTGGAAGAACCAGCCATGACAAACCTGTTTCACCTGGTGTGTAAGATGTATGAGACAGGCGAAGTACCCTCAGACTTTAAGAAAAATGTTATAATCCCCATTCCAAAGAAAGCAGGTGCAGACAGGTGTGAAAACTACAGAACCATCAGTTTAATAAGTCATGGTTGCAAAATATTAACACGAATTATATACAGAAGGATGGAAAATCTGGTAGAAGCCGACATCTGGGAAGATCAGTTTGGATTCAGGAGAAATGTAGGAACACGGGAGGCAATACTCACTTTACGGCTTATCCGAAAAAGAAAAGGCAATCCTGCATTTCTAGCTTTTATAGATCTGGAGAAGGCTTTTGACAATGTTGATTGGAATAAACTCTTTCACGTTCTGAAGCAAGCAGGAGTAAAATATAGGGAGCGTAAGGGTATCTACAACTTGTACAAAAACCAGACAGCGGTTGTTATCGTTGAAGGGCATGAAAGGGATGCAGTGGTTGGAAAGGGAGTAAGACAGGGTTGTAGCCTTTCTCCATTGTTATTCAATTTGTACATTGAGCAAGCTATAAAGGAAAGCAAGGAGAAATTTGGAGAAGGAATTAAAGTTCAGGGCGAAGAATTAAAAACATTGCCTTTTTCCGATGACATAGTAATTCTGTCAGATACAGAAAAGGTCCTGGAAGAGCAATTGAACGGAATGGACAGTGTGCTGAAAATCAGGTGATGCTGAAGGAATTAGATTCGATAACGAAGCAATAAAGGAGGCAGATGAGATTTGTTACTTGGGCAGTAAGATAACAAATGATGGTCGCAGTACAGAGGATATAAAATGCAGAATGGCATTGGGTAGAAAAGCGTTCTTGAAAAAGAGAAATTTGTTAACATCGAATATTGATTTAAGACTAAGGAAGTCCTTTCTAAAGGCATTTTTATGGAGTGTTGTCTTGTATGGGAGTGAGACATGGACGATAAACAGTGCGGACAGGAAGAGGATTGAGGCTTTTGAAATATGGTGCTTCAGAAGAATGCTGAAGATTAGGTGGGTGGATCGCGTAACTAATGAGGAGGTACTGAACAGAATTGGGGAGAAAAGAAATTTCTGGCATACCTTGACTAAAAGAAGAGATAGATTAGTAGGACACATTGTTAGACACCAAGGAATTGTGAATTTAGCGTTGGAGGGAAGTGTATGTGGTAAAAACCGCAGAGGAAGACCAAGAGACGGATACAGTAAGCAGATTCAGACAGATGTAGGTTGCCGTTCTTATGTAGAGATGATGAGGCTTGCTCAGGATAGGGTATTGTGGAGTGCTGCATCAAACCAGTCTTCGGACTGAAGACCACAACAACAACATAGAAACGTTTTTCTCCCCATAGCCGTACTGCATTTTATATCTTCTTTACTTCGGCCAGCAGAAGTTATTTTGCTACCCAAACAACAAAACTTCTATTATCTCATTAACTAATCTAATTCCTTCAGCGTCGCCTGATTGCATTATCCGTGTTTACTCTTGCTATCTTATAGTCTCCTTTCATGTCAATGTCAATTCCATTCAATATCCCTTCCAGAATCTTTGCTGTCTTTTCTGTCATCGGGAAACCGCAAAGTTCTTATTTCCTCTCCCTAAACTTTAATTCCCTCTCCAAATTTGTTCTTGCATTCCTTCACAGCTTGCTCCATGTACATTTAACAACAGGCTACAATCCTGCCTTACTCCTTTCCCAACTACTGCGTCCCTTTCGTACCCTTCGATTCTAATAACTGCTGTCTGGTTTTTGTACAAGATGAATGTAACTCTTCGCTACCTATATTTTACCCTTCCTACCCCCATAATCCGAAAGAGTGTATTCCAGTCAACTTCGTCAAAAGCTTTCTCTGGATGTACAAATGCTAAAAACGTGGGTTTGTCTTTCCTATCCTATCTTCTAAGATAAATCATAATGTGAGTATTGTCTCCCGTGATCCTACATTTCTCCTAAATCCAAACTGATCTTCCCCATGTTAGATTCCACGAGTTTTTCCTTTCGTCTGTTAATAATTCGTATTAGTATTTTGCACCCATGACTTATTAAACTGATAATTCTGAAATTTTCACATTTGTCTTCACTTGCTTTCTGTGGAATTAGGATTATTATATTCTTCTCGAAGTCGAAGGGTACTTCCCCTTGTTTCTTGCATCGTGCATACCATGTGAACAATATCTTCAAGACTGACTCTCCTAACGATATCAGCAGTTCAGACGGAATATCACCTACTACAGGAATCTTGTGTCAAATCTATCGCAGTATCACATCTCCTATCTCTTCTTCCTCTATATAAGTTCATTTAGTCTTTGATCATTCTTGATTGTCAATTATGAGCTGGCTATTTACCTAGAACAGTGCGATATTTCCTTTCTTGATTAATTTTCGCGTTTAAGTCTGCAAGGATGATTTTAAAATGGGCGGCAGGGATGTTTGTAATCAGTTGATCAAGTTTATGCAAAAATTTTCGTTCCTTTCCTATCATTCGTGTTTGTTTCATCTCTTGGGGATTTCAACAAAAGTCCTGTCAATAGATTACCCGTCTCTTCTTAAATGGCGCTGTGAGAGGTTCTATCTTGCTGTATAATTCTTCATTTGATTTCATTCGCCATTGTCCATCCACCCAGGATTTTTCTTAAGATCTTGCACTCTCTTTTTCCAGCCGCTTAGCTCGATGCTTGCTAGTCACTGACAAGCTTTCAAACGCATATGATCCCTCAGGTTCACAATTGTGCTATAGTGTCGGAACCTTGCCCCTACACTCATAGAGATTTTGCTGAAAACATTCTTTGTTACTTGGCATGACTCGTCTAACTTGCTCATCCTTACGTTAATTGCTTCGTCTTTTAAGCCATTCTGCGGAAGACTTCAGCGAAATATCTGAAATTCTTGACTTGCTCGATTTTTCAAAGATTAGTGATTATCCATTCAGCTCCATCTCAGAAGTTTCTAATAGAAATCTCGAGTACTATCTTTTCAGCAATTTCTCACAGCCTGTTGATCATGTTGACTGCTGAATCTCGGTCGTCAGCAAAAATGGCCGGGTCATCCGGAAACGTCAGTTAGTCAACGTACACCTCTTTGTGCTTATGATCTAGTATGAAGCGATCTGCCTTCCTATCTCCAGTTCTAACATCTTCCTACACTCTCGAATGACTATTGCCAACACACAGTTGAAGAGGAGTGGCTATAGTGTCTGAGGCCCGTTCGGAATGTAAATGGTTTTGAGATATCACTAATAAATTTACTTTCAACACTGTGTTTTTTGAAGTTTGTTTGATCAAATTTCTTCATGTATCATCAACACCAAACTCTTCCCAAATGTTCATTAATGTTCCCAACTCGATGGAGTCTTAGTCTTTCTGAAAGGCAACAAAGGAAAACCACGTAGCTATGTTCTCCTGTCTTCTTATATCTGATGGTACTCTTCACGGTAAAGATCTGTTACTGGCACGAACGGCAAATTATTAAGGTTCGCTTCGCGATTGCAGAAATTTAGTTCAAACTCGACTTTTTCCTACATTGAAATCACACTTATTTGCTTTCCGGAAGCTATAATTAATGGTTTTATCCGATATTCTGTAATTTTATTCACCTATTGTGACAATAACACGGTCGCGAAACCATGTTATGCGAAAGTTGAAATAACCAAGCATCAGTTTACGGCGGAAAGTTAAGTCTGTATCAATGATTCAGCACAAGAAAAGGTGCACAAATCGTTTAGAGTTCATTCGGAATGTAAAGGTACCTTTTCTCCAACTTTCTTTTGTAGTGGTGCTTTCGGCTGTCGTCTTAACTTTAACGATGACTTTGATGCCGGTATTATTCATGCCTTTTTCTGACTTACCCTCTTTCAAAAATTTAATCCCTGCAGCTATTCCAAAATTCACGTCATTTCATAAGCGGTATTTAATCCAAATTCTTATGTCAACATCAAACCAAATCGAAAGCAGCATTACAGCTGGATTGGTGTTGAAAGCCATTCAGTTAGTAATTCAGGTTCTCCATATCTCTTCAATTAACTTGACTAGTACATATAGACTTAATCATAGACTTAATCACTCGCCAGCTTAAGTAAATAATGTCGCCACTACTGAATCTTCAAAGTTCCCTTATCATCATATAAGTTGTCGATAATCTGTTTGATTGAAAGGTGTAGACGATATTGGTATATACTCTCCTGGCCACCAAAATCCCTGTATTAAAACCCAATTGACAAGCTCGATCGGTCCTGTTCGCACTGTGGAAGCTCAATAGAGGAACATGGCTCAGTCGACCACGCGCTGGAGCCGGCATGGCCCCATACCCCTGTTGGTGCGTGTCATTAGAAGCAGAGCTCACGCTCGAATTGTTTGGTTAAGGATGGGCTAGAAAATCGGCTGTGCCCTTTCAAAAGAACAAAAAAATTTTCAAATGTTTGTAAATCTATCGGACCAAACTGCGTGGCCATCAGTCCGTAGCTCACAAACTACTTAAACTAAGGTAAACTAACCTAAGGACAACACACATACCCATGCCCCTGGGAGGACCAGAACCTCCGACGGCGTCAAAAGAACCATCTCAGAATGATTTAGAGAAATCATGAGCAACCTGTTTTGGAAGCAATGTACCAAATCTACTACAGGATTGCGAGGCCTATCGTAGCTTCAGCAGAGTCCCGGCTGCCGCCACTTTTCTAGGTTACCGTAGGGCCTTCACAGCTAGCGTAGCGGTCCCACTGTACTTGACCCGCTTAGGCGGTCCTCTACTTCGTGTCGTTGTCTGTCTCCCACTACTGGAGGAGGGGTTGGTCTTGTGGCAGACTCTATAAAAGTTATTATATTCCGATATTGAACTATGCATGGGAAACTTGGGTAACAAACAAAAGAGATATGACCAGAATAAAAGCAGAGAATAGAGGAGGAGAAGATCCTCAAGATACACGAAATATAAATGCAGAAGAAACAAGAGGAAGACCAAAGGAGAGATGGCTAAAAGGATTAGAGGATTCAGTTAAAAAAGAGAGGAGAGGACTGGCAAGAGTGATGACAAAGAGGTGATAGGAAGAAAGGACAAAGCGGCGGGGCTTGTGTTCGAAACAGACCCAGCCTGTGGCTGGAAACTGTCCAAGATGATGATGATGATGATGATGATGATGATGGACAACCAAAATTTGGATGGTCGGAAGTGGATTTGAACCACCGTCCTCTCGAATGCGAGTCCAGTGTTTTACCATTGCACAACCTCACACAGTGTGCCTTCCAAAAGCTGATTGAAGTTCTCTCTGTACGAATCACAGTTATCCGCAATGCACTAGGTGTTCATTGAAGCTTTGGCATGGGTTCAAATTATTGTGGCTCGACAATGTGTGGCAGTATCAGTATTTCACAACAGAAAAGACTAAACTGCTACAAACGATGATGTTACCTGACACTTAGAGGTCAAAGTAGCGGAGCTGTGCCACAGTAGTGTTGGGATGACGACCGTAAGTTTTTTGTAAAAACTGTGAACGGTAAACTCCGTCCTTCTGGCCTAGGCCGGGTACCGACCAGCCGCCGTGTCATTCTCCACCGAAAGGCGTCGACGGATGCGGTATGGGGGACGACACGGTGAGCCGTTGTGTTGGTTTTCGTGACCGGAGCCGCTACTTCTCAGTCAAGTAGCTGAGTGCGTGCTGGTTGCCAACAAAGCTCGGCCGACCCGGACAGTGGCCCTTACAAGTTCTAGCCAAACCAGAGAGTGCTTAAATTCGGTGATCCATTGGGAACCTGTATATTCACTGTGGTACAGCCTTTGCCTGTTTGTAACAACAAATGTTTAAAGGGGACCTGTAGGTGAAAAGTTCAAATGTTTGTGAAGCTTATGGAAATGAACTGCTGGGTCATCAGCTTCTAAACTTACAAACCACTTAAGAACTAACTTATCCTAAAGAAAACACACACATCCATGCCCGAGAGAGGATTCGAACCTCCGACGCAGGAGGCCGCGCGATACGCAACGTGGCGCTCCAGACCGCTCAGCCACTACCGCGCGGCACCTGGAGGTGAATGGGCTGCATTTTCATACCTTGTTTCGGTGCACACTACTCTTGATCTACAAAGCAGAGGAAGATGCAGTTTTGTACGAACACTGAATGACTTTAACTCAAGCTGTAATAGTAAATTTATTGAAATATCTGTTATAGTTTAAGAATTACAACATTTTGCCTAACAGATGTTGTTATAATACATGTTGGCATTCTGGAACCATTTTCTGGTGCATCGTCAGTGTAATAGCATTTAGACTGTGGTAGGCTGGTGTCAACATTCTTACGAACACATTATGGCTCTTGTTTTGTAGTTCTGACTATATCTGAGGAAATAGAAAAACTCTTGTTACACTTCATTACTATTTTGAATATAAATTATCGTTGAAATTATATACATGAATGACAAACATATCATTTCTACAAAGATACTGTTCCATTTTTCAATTGGGAGAAATTTGGTGAACACAGTTAAAGCCATTATGCAGTTTTGAGAAAATGAGAAAAGAATATTCACAGTGTTTTTGACTCACCGAATGCCTCTTTAAGAAAATTCCATTGGCATAATCTTGCTGGCCAGCTCCTTCGTTATACTCTGCAGACTTCTTCAGGATTCTTTTCCTTACTCTGGACTCTTTAGTGGTGACTACGGCAGCCCTTTCAGCTTCAAATAGTCGCTGACGATCTATGACAGTCAGAGCAGCTATTATATTATTTCCTGTTTGGATGCCTAATTTGTCCATTACTTTTGTCCTGCTCATTACACCATCCCTGAAACCGATAACAGCATCTATTTTGAGTACTGGGCATTCAAAAAAACAAAGTTTTCGGTACTCGTTGCCATACGTAGGTGTTGAAACTCTTATTAGGAATTTGTGTACGGCAATGTATACTTCTTCTTCTTCTTTCTCTTGAGCCATCTTCCCAAACATGCTGGGTCAGGTTTGGTTATGCCGGATTGGGCCTATTACCTCGCGAGCACTCGCGCTGTATGTTGCTCACAGCAATTTTAAAACAATCGGAATTTTACCCATTTTAAATAGTCAAATATGCGTGTTTTCTTATAAACGCAAGTAGAAATACTTATTTAGGCATATGAAGTGCATTCCAAACTGTTCTCTATCAAAAATTCTATACACGCGACCGACACGTAACTTTTATAGGCGTGAGTTCTCGCGGGTTAATATTTACGGGGTGGCCTGATGTCCTTCCTGTCACCACCACATACCCCCCCCCCCCCCCCCGAGAGGAAACGTGTACTCCAAATATCTGCGTATAGTGTTATACGTGTAAAAATGTAAAGTGTTACGAAATGTTTGCGAATCGTGTAACTGAGGCGGGACTTAGGGACCAGCCCGGTATTCAGCTAGAAGATGTATAAAACCGCCTAAGAACATTATCCAGGCTGGTAGGCACTCCGACGCCCTTCGTTAATCCGCCGGACGGATTGGAACAGCCGAGGTGGATTAGCCGTGCGCACGGGGGTGCCGTGCTGCGGTGCGCGCGGTCGTTCGCCGTCGGGGTTTCGAGTCCCCCCTCGAGCATGTGTGTTCGTGTTGTCCTTAGGTTAGTTTGCCTAATGCCCACGCAGTTGATTTTTACAGATTTACAAACATTTGCCATTTTTTTGGATTCGAACCGGGCGGTACGCCTCCCCATCTCGGAAAGCGGTGCGTTAGACCGCACGGCTAACCGAACGGGTTTACGTCCATGTAAACATTTGCTAAGTACTTTTTTATATATTCATATATTCCGAAAGAACAGTTGGTATCATCTATTCTGTCAATAACAACTCCGGGATCAGAAGTGACGTCTGTTCTTTCGGAACAGACCCCACATGTATATATGTAATATGCCGGTGACGGGCAATGATCCTTTCGTTAGTGGGGAGGGGTGGGCAAGTTTGTGGCCCTTACTCTTACGAGAATTTGTTTCATAACTACGAGTTTGAGTACTGTGGGCAGGGTGAAACTGGGAATTTGTATCTGACGGGAGGCGTGCTTATGTAGTCCTTGCAGGTGCGATGATCACTGTGTTTCCAGTGTTGTAAGAGTCAGCGCAACTTCCTAGAAAGCGGGCGACCCGGGTTCGAATCCCGGCTGGGCACACATATTCAGCTTTGCCTAATCGCAGTTGATGTCATATATTCTGTCAATATGAAAGTAATTTTTTTTATCTCGATTTATTGTTTAAATGACTGTGGCAGGCATGGAATGTAAATGGTGAAGCATGAGCGTGGCCAGTGTGCAGACATTTGTTCAAAGAGCGTTTAAGACTATAATAACTATTTATAAGTAAATAAACAAAACATTTTTCGAAAAGAGAAATTTATCTTTCAGATGGAGGCAACAACAATTTTATTCTACTGCTTGGTTGGTTGGTTAATATGGGAAAATGGTTTTGATTACAAAGCTATGAAACTGCTTTGGTCTTAGGTCCTAGAGTCCAAGTTGAATCTTGGAAGAACCAAACTGTAATACGTGCCGTTACCTTTTGGTTGAAAGCCGACGCTGAATCTCCGATCGGAGCAGCCCCATAAATCAGCCGGCGTAATAGAGTTTCGCGGAAGAAGTGTTGCTCTGAGATTGGCGCATAATTAGCGACGCGCAGACATGGCGGAGTGCGAATCCGTGTTGCCGGACATTCCGGCGGAGCCGCGGAGAGAGCAGAAAGCGATCGCCTGGCCGCTACTGGGCCGCGCGCCGCTTTCGCTGCTGAGGTCAGCGGGCGGCAGTCGGTGCACTCTGCGCCACGCCGGAGAAACGCAGCCGCGACCGCGGAAGCACGCGGCAGGGGGCCGTGCATTGTAGTGCGGGGCGGCAACCCGGGCTTCCGTGCCGGTCGCCTTCCTCTCCCTGCAGATGGACGAGCAGCCACTCGCCAAACTCGGAAGCGGTAACGAGGGAGAGCAATGCGACGGGGTTGTCCACGAGCGAATTCAGCGGGCTGAGGATGCAGCGACAGCTATTGTTCTTCACAAGTTTTATACGATCCATGTAAACTCGTCGAGAAAGTTCGTTAGCCCACAGAGAAAATGCGGACTGGCGTTCTTTCTCTGGCTTTGTTCTGGCTTTAATAATTCGCGGATCACTCCAAATTAAATGCACAGTATTTTGGCCCACTTTAGGTTACGGCAGTAACACAAAAGTGGGCCTTTGGGATATTCTTTTGACAGCCCCAAATTAAAATTAAAATAACGGCTTAACCATTCATCCGACACGAAAATTTAACAACCGAATTTGTAGAGGAGAAAATTCTCTACAATTTTGCTCTGTTATGTTTTTTTCATATCTCGTGTCGTTTCAGAGATATTAGCAAAAATAACGGCGAATTATGGATGTATGTCTGTCTGTCCGTAACGTGTTCCCTGTTTTTAAGACGAACCGTTCAACCGATCAGCACCAAATTTTACAGATGTAATTGTAGGCCGCCAGAGACCAGAACCTCCCTCTTCCAAATTATTGAGACAAAAAATACGGTAGTAATACCAAAAAAAGCCGTTTGTAATATAATTGTAATTGCAAAAGGACCGTTCATCTGGCACGAAAATTGAATAGCCTAATTGGTAGAGGCGAAAATTCTCTACAACTTCGCACTATTATGTTGTTTTTTTATATCTTGCATCGTTGCAGAGATATTTGCAAAAATAACGGAAATTTGACGATGTCTGTCTGGCTGTAACGTGTTCCCACTTTTTAGGTCGAGCCGTTAACCGATCGGCGCCATATTTTACAGACCTAATTGTTGGCTACCAGAGACCAGAACCTCGCTTTTTAAAATATTTCGGACAAGAAATACGTTATTAATCCAATGAAAGCTGTTTCTAATGTAATTTTAATTGCAACTAAACAGTTCATCTGACGCGAAAATTGAATAAACGAATTTGTAGAGGAAAAAATTCTCTACAACTTTGTTGTCTTATCTTTTTTTCATATCTCGTATCGCTTGAGAGACATTTGCAAAAATAACGGAGTTTTGACATTCTCCATTGAATTAACGGAAACCAGCCGTTCGCAGATGTCACGTGACATTCCTCGCCCAGAACTCTCTGTGGCATACGCCATCTTGCGTTGCGTATTTGATGATTTTCTTATTGTAACTTACACGTTGTCATTTCAAAGCAATGGCGCACTGAAGAATTAACAAAAACACGTCGTTCTTCGTACGATAAATGATAATCTAGTATCTACAAATGCAATATTAGCATCAGTTAACAACGGCCATCAATAGTATGAGATTAAAGAACACAACTCTTAACTGTTAGCTGTAGCGTAGTGGGCTATGCGTTAGAGTGTGACGCTGACGATCAGTGGTTCGGAACCCGCTATTACTTAATCCTAAAAGGATTTCAGAGATGCTTATTAATTAATTTTTTTATTATTTAGATTATTATTTTAGTCCAAAATGTTTGCAAAAAATTATAAAACTACAAATCTGAAGTGGGCAGTAAAACACGTCAGTGTGATTTTTTTTTAATACAGTTTTCATTCTGTATGTTTGACAGTTTTTCCTGCATGTTTTCAAACTTAGTTTAACCTGTTTCCGTGAGTGGTGCCGTCATATCATGTCTTTAAGATGTCTGCTACACTAGACGTTCGTCAGAAGCAACGTGCTGTCATTGAATTCCTGTGCTATAAAAACGAGACACTGGGAAACATCCACAAGAGGTTGAAAAATGTGTATGGAGATGCTGCTGTCGATCGCAGTACAGTTAGTCGGTGGGCAGGCAGGTTACGTGATGAAAGAGGGCACGGCAATATTGAGGATTGTCCTCGCAGCGGCAGGCCTCGTATGGCACACACTCCAGACAATGTGTCGCGTTGAAATGGAAGCAGGCTTGACTTCAAAGGCGACTGAACACAGTACTTATACTGAAAGCAGGTTTATTACGAACTCAACATACACGCAGTATTAACTGCCTCTCGGGTAGAGTGCTCTGCTATTTATACGCAGACAGAATGTACCAGAAATTAGAAGAACAGTTAACATAAGAAACAAGTAGAATTTACAAGTGAACATTAGAAAGTTATAGAACGTTCTGGAATTGTTAATTTCAAACAAATAAATTGTTGCCGGTGGATGGAGTGGACCGGCGACCTTCAGCACCGCAGGCGGTGACGCTATCCCCTGCGCCACGCTGGCAGTCGGTTTACGTGGTGTATCGCGGAAAATGTGCAAAGAGTTAACGAATTGGTTACTGCACGCAGACGCATCACAGTGAACGAATTGTCACGCTACGTTGAAATGGGGAAGGAACTGTTTGCAGAGTACTGCAAGTGTTGGCGTTAAAAAACGTTCGTACCAGGTGGGTTCCCAGGATGTTGGCAGCGGCTCTCAAAGAAACACGAAAAACTGTATGCAGCGAACTTTTGGAACAGTACGGGAATGGTGGAGATGAATTTCTTGGAAGAATTGTGACTGGTGATGAAACATGGCTCCATCATTTTTCACCAGAGACGAAGAGGCAATCAATGGAATGGCATAATGCAAATTCAACCAAGAAACAAAAAAATTCAAAACCACACCTTCTGCTGGAAAAGTTATGGCTACGGTGTTTTCGATTCCGAAGGACTCTTGCTTGTGGACATCTTGCCACAGGGAACCACCATAAATTCTGATGCGCATGTGACGACACTGAAGAAACTTCAAGCTCGACTGAGTCGTGTTCGACCACATCGGCAACAGCAAGGTGTTTTGCTGTTGCACGACAATGCAAGGGCCCATGTCAGTCAGAAAACCATGGAAGCGATCACAAAACTCGGATGGACAACACTGAAACACCCGCCTTACAGTCCTGACCTGGCTCCAATTGACTATCTTCTCTTTGGGAAACTGAAAGACTCTCTTCGTGGAACAAGGTATGAAGGTGATTACTCCCTTGTGCACGCTGCTAAACAGTGGCTCTAACGTGTTGGTCCACAAATTTACCGTGCGGGTATGCAGGCGCCGGTTCCAAGATGGCGTAAGGAAGCTTAGATGGATGGGGATTATGTGGAGAAATGAAAATATTGTTCCTAAAGGATGTATCTACACACTGTAAAACTTTCAAACATGTAGAATAAAAACTGTAATTTAAAAAAATAAAAAGAGCTTACATTTCTTTTGGAGTGAGCTCCGTAATCAGCACTCGCTCGTCCTCCATTTACTGGCGTGCAGACACACTGTTTACTCTAAATCCACAATCGGATTATTATGCACAACGACCGTTGATATAATTACTGGGCATAACACAGCGTTCGGTCACAATAAATCTGTTTATTAATCACAGATCTAATTCGACTAGGTAACTAACCATCATCATTATCATATCTACATATTAAGAAAACAAGTTAACATAATCAGTACATAACATAAAGGTACATTACATCCGTTTTTACACAAGGCTGTAAACATTATAAACGTACTGTAGGTATGTATCACAAGTTGTCGTTTACATTCAAGTGCTACATTCAAGCGCTACAGTATGTTCATACAAACAATAGCGCCCCCTACATGGGCAAGTTCAGAATATATTTAAGTGTTCATTATCAAACAAATTTCTCAAATATAAAACTTTATAAAAAATATTAATGGATATTCATTTTTAGATAAATTGTAACTATCTAGTTACATAAGTAATACTGTAATACAAATTTTATTTTATTTTACAAAATGATAAAATGGACGGCATCATAGAGTGCTTGTACAAATAAAAACAGTCATGGAGTAACCTATATGGTGTATATATATTTGTGCATATACGTAAAATCGTTTCAAAAACATTGTTCATAATTATATTTTAAAACAAAAAGTGATAGATGCAAGGACACTCTTTACTTCTTCAAATTCAGCTGAATTCTGAAGAAGGCCACCTCAATCTGGCCATGCCCAGGACGACTATTGTGGCATTCGACTGGAAAAGAGACACTCCAGCTGACACAGTTCAACAAATGTTTGTAAATCTAAGGGGCTTAGTTACTGCGGTTATCAGTCGCTTGGCTTACAAACTACTTAAACTCACTTACGCTAAGGACAACACATACACCCATGTCCGAGGGAGGACGAACCTCCGACGGCGAGCAATCGCAACCTCCACAGCAAGGCGCCTTAGAGAGTTCGGCCACTCCACCGCGGCCCAAAAGAAACATACCAGTTGGTTTCTACAGCAGTCCACCATGTGCAAGGTCAGGTCACACCTCAGTTAAGAGTTTAAAACGGTAATGTTGTCTTAGCCAGAATGTGACTGCGACTACGCCGGCCGCGGTGGCCGAGGTGACTGAGGCGCTCCAGTCACGGTCAGTACGGCCACTACGGTCGGGGGTTCGAATCCCCCCTCGGGCATGGATATTTGTGCCGTCCTAGTTCGTAAGTAGTTCATAAGTAGTTTGTAAGTTTAGGGACTGATGACCCCGTAGTTAAGTCCCATAAGCTTAACAAACATTTGAACATTTTTTGTGACTGCGAAGCGTCGAGACGGACCGTCCAACACATCGGGCATGAAAACCGTGCCAGAGCGTACAGTTGCGACAGTGACTAATGCCCTACGCGAACCAAAATTTCTGTCAGATGCAATAAATATATCTTGTTTGTGATTAAATGTAACGTAGCGTACGTAATGCAATGTAGAGTAACGTAACTCAACATTGAAATCTACTTGGAAACCAGATGATAAATAAAATAAACTACTGTCATCAAAGGTACAGGCGCGGTGACTTACGGACACCGGAGATCTGTGGGTACGTAAGGTGACGTAACCATGTGCAGCGTGGTAGCGATTGCAGGTAGTCTTGTTTAAGCTGGAAACAGCAGTGACCAGAGCTTGCTCGCGCGTGACAAATGTAGGTGTGACTTCTCCCACTGCTGGATCTATGAGGATAACTTCAAATTGTCCAGATTGGGTACCAATCCGGTTTTATAAAGAATACTCTCTGGCATTGCAGCCTTACTTAGCTTGCATTTATCGCGACTCTTTGATCGAGTGCAAAAATTCAAGTGACTGGAATCAAGCACAGGTAACTCCCGTGTATAAGAAAGGCAATAGAAAGGACCCACATCATTACACACCTATATCGTAACATCAATTTGCTGTAGAGGTCTTGAACGTATTCTCAGTTCTAATATTCCTTGAGACGGAGAAGTTTCTGTCCTTGCATCAGTACGGCGTTAGGAAGCATCGATCATGCGAAACCCAGATTGCCATTTTTTCCCATGACGTCTTGCTCCTATGGATGGAGGGCAACAGGCAGACTGCATATTTCTCGATTTTTGAAAGGCGTTTGACACACTACCGCACCACAGACTGTTAACGATGGTACCAGCGTATGGAATAAGTACCTAAATACTTGAAAGGCTTCACGACTACTTACGTATTAGAACCAAGTACATTGTCTTTGATGCGGAGTGTTAATCAGTCAGGAGTGCCGGAAGGAAGTGTGGTAGGACCGCTATTATTTTCTATCGATATAAATGATCTGATAGACAGGGTGAGTTGCAATCTGCTGTTGTTTGCTGATGCTGTGGTGTACAGAAAGGTGTCGTCATTGAATGACTATAGTAGGATGCTGGATTACTTGGACCAAATTTCGTTGTGGTGTGAGGAATGGCAACTACCTTTAATAGTGTGATGCTCGATAGAGTAGCGTCAGTTAAATATGTAGTCATAACTGAAATGCTTCGGGAACTCAAATGGAAGTCGCTGGAGGAAAGGTGACGTTCTTTGCTAAAAACACTGTTTAAGAAATTTAGAGGTTCAGAATTTGGAACGGACTTCAGAAAGAGCCTACTACCACCAACTTACATTTCACGTAAAGACTGCACAGTTCAGATCTGAGAGATCAAGGCTCGTACTGATGCATGCAAGCATTCGTTTTATCCCACGTGCTACTTGCGAGTGGAAAAGGAAAGTAAAAATTTGAGTATCCTCGGCCACGCACTTTCGGCGGATTGTGGAATATGTATGTAGAAGTATAGGCAGAAGGACAATTTTACGTACAGTTTTTAGATTGCAACCGTTGGGGGGGGGGGGGATTCATATTTCGTATTGTAATAGTAAACTGATAAGACTTAGACTCAAATTTCTTGTTCTCTATAAAGCCGATAGCACAAATTTTGTTTGAAATTGTACGTAAGGATATTTAATAAACTAATATATGGGAGAGATAAGATTGTGAACGTTTTACACGCCCTGCTATCGTAGTTGAAACTAACTGTGGAAAGACTGTGACGTACCCTGATATCTTTATTCTTCCGTTCTTGTTTGTTCTTTACAGTTTAACCTTTTTTTTACCACTAGGTGGCCCTTCCCAAGCGCTGTTCAACTGACAGCAAGGGCTTCCATATACAGAATGAAATGGGCTTGGTAATTTCGCGTAGGCTTTATCCTGAGCATGTGTCTATACTGGTTCACACTCATTTCGGTCTATGTTCACATGAATATACCGGCTTGATTTAGGTATAAACTTGACAAATGAAAACGGCGCGCACCGGATAACGCATTTTTTGTTTTGAATTAACGGAACCAGTACACATCCACCTCAAGAAATGATACGTCTAGTTTTATAACCCCAGGGTAAGTTCTTACAAATACCAATTTCAATCCTCATAATGATTGTGAGATCCTTTTGCTTCCCGTCCAGAAAGGGGGGCATAGAAGGAGAAGCTGAGGGGTAAATCAGTTATTCTGACACAAAATTTAATCATAAAGGGTTTATTTTACCTAATCATTACAGGAACTAGTAAGTATTGAAATTAGAAAGTTGATTTTGAATAACAAAGAAACAGTTTAATTTCCATATATTAAAACATTGTGACGCAAATATTACTTCAAAAAGCAATTTGACATGTTCTTTGGTGTCGCACAAGTATGAAGTGCGCGCCACGTACTTACGCCGCGCGCCGCCATGCACACACGGCGCGGCGTCAGCCACGAGCGCCCTCTGCTGCAACTCCGCTCGTGGCCACGTTGCTGCATCGTCCACTTGGGACTGAGATAGGAACCAGTTAACACTTGGGAATCAGATAGGTACCAGTAAAGACTTGGCTATCTTGGAATCATCAGTAGGCAGGCCTCTATCTAAACTATGTATCAGCATTCTGCAGTCAAGAACTATGTAAAAGTTAAGTATTACCAAGACTCCACGAAATATATATCTTGTTCTAATTTACTCTAGAGTTTCTAGTTTCTTCTGTCCCACTGGCTGGTCACCTCCATAGCGTGCATCCTTTATTCCTGTGTCGGTCTCTTTCTACTCGGCCACCGACACTTACAACCGGCGAAAACGAGATACAAAATTTTCTTTAGAGATAATTTACTATAAATATTGCTCAACTGGCCTCCTACTGCTTTTAACTACTCTATGCACTATTCAATGTCACACATGGTGGGTGAGGAGGAGGGTAGTAAATCTGCACACAAACGGACATAAAACATGCAAATCACTCACTGCATGATTAGCGCAAAGCTCTATACATATACTACTCGAACTAATCCTGCTGGTCGAACAGTAAGTGGGCTTGTGGACGCAATACACAGAACAAAATTTACGATTACTTTAAAAAAGAATGGCCCGATATTCTCACCTTTAACATCTGAATAGTTACTTATAATGGCCGCACTCTTGTAAAGAACAATCGGAAGCACTTGTAGGTGCATAACCACCAAACAAGTATGAAGAAAATGGGGCCACCAGCTCAACACATTGAAATACAAATAAAATTCACTCAGAAACACGAAAACTCAGTCCTGAATTTACCTAAAGACATTTTAATAAATCAAATTTCACTTCCCCACTTATGACTTTAATTATCTCTTGTGCCGCGTTTCTTACCACATTCTGGAGAATTTTGCGCAGCGAGCAGCACCAGCGTCCGTACATCTCGATGGTCTCCTTCCAACTCTCCTAAAAGATGGCTTCCCTCTACCTCAACCGTCCACCAATTCGAACCACGCCAAGAAGACGCGCCATGATTGGCGGAGGCAGGTGCAGCCAGCTGGGCACCTTCCTTTTACTCGTTCGCGAATCCACCTGCCTACCATCGACCAGCAGCAAAGCTTGCTAAACTCTTTGCACCACTAGCTGCCAACACAATATCTTGCTGGCAAAAAGCGAAAACCTCACAAACTACTGCCACCATTATGCTAAAGTACCCCTACTGGTTCAACTATGCTCAACCACTCTTCCGCCCAGGCTGTGATGGGAGACTTGGGAGTGTGACACGAATAAATAGAAAAGGGAATAAAATATAAGAAAACACAAACTCGCCCACCCTGCTTCTACTTCTTTGCCCTCGCCAATCGGCCATGAAACCACGTGATAATGCTCAAGTTAAATCAATTGATATTGAAGATAGCAAACATTACTAATACAAGTGAAAAAAAAAAGACATTAGCAAGGTAACAGAAATTGGAAAAATCTATTAGGTGGAGCAATGAGGCGGTATGACAGTAACGTCTCAAGACACGCAATTTTCTTTCATTATTGATTAGAAATATCAACTGAATGGGGTAATAGCTTTTGGAGAATTTACAAATGTAATTATTTACGGGTAATATTTCGATGATATCAAAGACTTATTAGCTACTCCTGTATTCACAGAATTAAATTCAGTGTCTCTATTGAAAACTTGTGGCCAGATCGGGATCTTCTGCTTACTAGAATGATGCTGTATCAAATGTTGAAATGTTTGTAATCGTATTGGACCTAACTGTTACTATCATCAGTCCCTAGACATACAAACTACTTAACTAACACTAAGACAAACACACAGTGATGCCCGAGGAAAGACTCGACGGGAACGACCGCACAGTCCGTAACATGACGCCTTAGACCACGCGACCAGTCCGCGCGGCGATGATGTATCCACTAAGCCACTTAGACACGGTACAAATCACAGCTCCAGGAACTGCCCAGCACGCTCTCAGCCAAATTCTCAACTTATCCCACACCATCCATGTCTGTATATGCATACAGAATGACAACAAGGAGATAGAAGAAGTTTACAGTGTCAAATACTTGGGCTGAAAGCTTGATAATAAATTTAAATGTGAGGGGCATACCACAGAACCACTGAAGCGCCTAAACAAGTCTTTGTTTGCTATTCGAATGTTGTCAGACGTAGGAGATATAAAAATAAAAAGCTAGCATATTATGCATACTTTCACTCCATAATGTCACAATGGATTATTTTCTGCGGCAACTCATCAGACCAAGCTAAAGGTTTCAGAGCCCAAAACATGCGATATGAATCATTTGTGCTGTCAAGTCATAAACATCCTACAGAGGGCTGTTTAAGGAACTGGGGATACTAAATACTGTTTTCCAATGTTTTCCAATACATTTATTTACTAATGAGTTTTACAAAGATTTAAAGTCACCCACTGTGGCTGACAAAGGTGTCCAATATTCAGCAATACACATTTTCACTAACATGACAGCAGCCATAAAAATTTAAGGCACAATAAAATTCACTGTGAAAAGGATTCTTTGGTGACCGACTACTTCTAATCTATTGATGAATTTCTTAGTAGAAGTGATCGATGTATGGTATATAATATTCACAAATTTGAATATTGTGTTCAATCTGACTTTATTACTAATGTCGTGCAACAATGTTATCATTATAAATAAGTTTAACAAAATATTATCATATGCATCTAGTATATTTAGCATTTAGTACGTGATAATACGGTTTATGTCCTTTCAAATGTAATTTAATTTTAAGATATTGTTTTTCGGAGCAATTCCACATCCAAAACGGCAGTTACATTTGGGATCTTTGGAATGAAAATTAAGACATCGCTCTCATTTCTTAAATATTTATTATGCATTTTGTTCTGACATGTTCTGCGCCCAAGAGGATATTCTCAGATTTTATCTACTGGAACGAAAAATATATCTAATCTAATCTTGATTCTAGTTCTGCTCATAGGATTCTGGGATACGAGGCATGTCGTGAAGAAGATCATCCGAACTTCTCAAAATCTCTTAGGCCAAAACGTTAATTTTCCCTAGGAACACTCAGAATAAGCACTCTGCAGAAACTAGGAAAACTAAAGTACCTATCGAATAGACTTGGCAGGTTGAACACCAAAATTATGCCATTGCAGGAGATCAGATTTACAACGAAATTCACTTGAACTCCGAGAAAAACCGCAAAGCAGCTCAACACATGACGGAACCAGTTTGGCACAGTTTTTCCAGTTCACAATTCAATCACAGGTTCAGAAAACATTTCAGGGCTCTAAATTCAATCTGGACAGAAGGCATACGAATTTATTAATGTGCAAGTTCCAATATATGACTACAGCAAGAAAGACCCTCAAATCATAGAGGACTTCTGCGGGCTTCTGGCAGAAATCAGGAACAAAATTCTTAAACGTCTAGTTCTGTTAGGTAACTATAATGGACAACTAATAAAGTAAAAGTAAAATAGGAAACTCACAGGTCCGTTCCTCTCAAAACAAGACCATTTTAAATTCAAAATTATGATTGTACAAAACGAGAAATTATCGTAGAACCTGAAGACATATAAATCTCCCACTAAAACATGCTGAGAATTCCATATCAACCATGTTTCCGCCTGCATTAGGGACACAAAAGAAGTCCTCAGCGTCATAACTAGGACGGAATTCTTCGAATCATTCCACCACTTTGTCTAAATAGAAGTAAAATTCCAGAACAACAGAAAACGGACAAGAGTAATTCACATTATTTGGACTGATACCGAATACATACAACTGAACAAGAAGGAAATTATTTCAGAAATCCGTATGGTAGATACTCCAAAGTGGTTTGAACTCGTATAGTATATGAAGCAAGCATAGAGTTAGGCAAAATAGGTAGCGAATGATCACATGCTATCAAGTTAACGGATGTACGTCTAACGAATGAAATAACTTCATCATAAAACGACAGAAAGGTGGCAATACTTGGTAGATGTCCGTAAAGCGTCCCTGAAATTATTTATCGAGAAAAACGTAACTACGATAATCAGGGGTTGAACGATTTTGCGAAATTCATGCCTAATATCCAAGTTGAAGCCGAAACCTTGGTAAAGGAATCAACCTCTAGCTTTGCTGCCGTTGAGCTGCATATTTTAAGTGTTAATCTTTCACGAAGGGTTGCTGTCTCAACAGCCATGTTTAAAATTGTACTTAAACCAACTTAAACTAAGGACAACACACATACCCTGCTCGAGGAAGGACTCGAAACTCCGACGGCGAATAACCGCGCGGTCCGCAGGCAGTCACCTTACAAAGAGAACACATGGGTATCGGGTTTTTATATTTATGGTACGTAAAGTTTACAACTCAAATAAGAATCAGTGAAAGCCATTCGACGCAACTATAAAAAATTCTCGAGAAAATCGATTTTGAACTTTTGCAAGTAATTGTAACATATTATGAATCGCAGCATCTGTCGGTATAGCTTAGGTGGTAGCGTTTTGGCCTTATAGACCCAGTGTCGGTTGTTTGATTCCTCTCGTAATATTTTTTTTTTTTTCGTTGTGTTGGAATACTTGCACAATTTTAATGTCTAATGGTAACTTTTACGAAAGTGCACGTTTTTTTGTTTATTCCTAATTTTATGTATTTTATAAAAAAGGTTGTTAATAATGTTGGTTTCAATAAAAAAAAACCGTAAGTTACGTTTTTTTACAGTATTGGCTTCATTATTAGTTAATGACGGTAGTCTTTTATTGTTCAGTTTGTGAAGAGCTACGACACTGTTTTCGGAAGGTCATCCGCATAGCTAGTAATGGCTTTCCAAGCAGCTAACCTACTGAACCATCGTTTTACGTGACGACAAGGGTTTCAGTGCATAAACAAAAACTGACACAACACGTGGAATTAGAGATTCGTTAATGTTTTATATAACATAATTCGAAAACGAAAAATAAAATAAAAAAATAAAAATAAAAAAATATCTATCACCGCGTGATTCGAACCACCGACTCTACAGTTGTGAGGCCACTATACTACCACAGGAGCTACACCGTCACATTGTGCGACGGCTTCAATAACTGGTACTTACGTGTAATTTGCAAAAGTTCAAAGTCGATTTTCACGAGAATTTTTTTGAGTTGCGTCGAATGATTTTGGCTGACTGTTATTTAAGTTCTGAACTTCACAAATCTAGAGAAATTCTAAAATCCGATACCTGTGTGGTCTCCTTTTTAGAACGCACGGCCATTCCACCGCGCCAAACTACTTAGAAGCGACGTCGTACTCGTACGAGACTCTTTGACGTTTATGGTGATTAAATGGAGACACGAGACGGCATAATCTGATCTGCGGAGCTGCTTGTCGTTTTACTGCCAGCCGGGCGCCATTGTGGAGAGGTAACTCTCTGGAAGTTCCGGCAGGGATGTTTGCTCTCCCGTTTTGGGATCGGCGCAAATAGCTTCGCGTATGGAAGCGAGCGCGCCGGCGTTTGAATTACGCCAGCTGTCTGGAGGAGGCCCAAAAAGGCGAGCGCAGCAAATTGCCACTGTGCGGCCGTGTAGCAGTGTAGCGTGTAGCAGAGTGTAGTGGAGTGTAGCGGCGGCCGTGGGCGCCGCGAGGTCACGTGCTCGGCCAGCCCGCCCGCCATAAATCGATCCTCGCGCCTCCACTTGTAAATTACGCGCATTCGCTAGTTAAATTTTAAGTGCTGGCGTTATTTATACGAGGGCAGAGGCTATCTGCCCGGCATCGATGTTTAGCTAATAGTGGGGCCCTTGTAGTCCGCGGCAAGTCGAGAGCCGCGAATTCTGCGCGCCGCCGCGACCGCCCAAAGTTTCCCGGTCGATGAGGACGTGGCGAACGGGCGAGCGCGCGGGAAAAAAAGCATTTTTTTATTTTATGATTTTGACTCGATTCTGGAGTTCTTTTCCCAGATGATGCAGATATAACTGAAGATTATGTAAAGTGATAACATGCAATCATTGTGCCCACGTGCCACATTCAACAGAGAGAGAAGGAAAAAAAGAGAGAGAGAGAGATTCGGAGAATAAGAGAGGGAGGAGTTAATTCAACAATTTTTACAGTCGAAGAAATTGCAAAAGAAGCAGCGAATGATTCATGAAATTATTGTGAGGATCAAAGATAGCAGTCATAGCTGATTGAGTCATCTTTATATACAGGGTGTTACAAAAAGGTACGGCCGAACTTTCAGGAAACATTCCTCAAACACAAAGAAAGAAAATATGTTATGTGGACATGTGTCCGGATACGCTTAATTTCCATGTTAGAGCTCATTTTATTACTTCTCGTCAAATCACATTAATCATGAAATGGAAACACACATCAACACAACTTACCAGCGTGACTTCAAAAACTTTGTTACAGGTAATGTTCAAAATGTCCTCCGTTAGCTAGGATACATGCATCCACCCTCCGTCGCATGGAATCCCTGGTGCGCTGATGCAGCCCTGTAGAATGGCGTATTGTATCAGAGCCGTCTACAATACGAGCACGAAGAGTCTCTACATTTGGTACCGGGGTTGCGTAGACAAGAGCTTTCAAATGCCCCCAGAAATGAAAGTCAAAAGGCTTGAGGTCAGGAGAGCGTGGAGGCCATGGAATTGGTCCGCCTCTACCATTCCATCGGTCACCGGATCTGTTGTTGAGAAGGGTACGAACACGTCGAAATATGCAGGAGCTCCATTGTGCATGAACCACATGTTGTGTCGTACTTGTAAAGGTACATGATCTAGCAGCACAGGTAGAGTATCCCGTATGAAATCATGATAACGTGTTCCAGTGAGCGTAGGTCGAATTACATGAGGCCCAATCAAGACATCACCAACAATTGCTGCCCAAACGTTCACAGAATATCTGTGTTGATTACGTGAATCGAGGAAGTACAGTACATACTAACGAAACAATTGGGTATTTTGACAACTGTCTGCACGAATTAATTCAAATTACATTTAAAGAGAAATACTAAAATGAGCTCTAACATGGAAATTAAGCGTTTCCGCACACATGTCCACATAACATATTTTCTTTCTTTGTGTGTCACGAATGTTTCCTGTAAGTTTGGACGTACCTTTGTGTAACACCCTGTAAAAAGCAGAGTGTCCGTATAAGGAAATCAGAAAATACGGAGTGCCCGTATGTTTGTTTGCACGTGTTGTTGTTGTTGTGGTCTTTAGTCCGGAGACTGGTTTGATGCAGCTCTCCACAATACCCTATCCTGAGCAAGCCTCTTCATCTCCACATAAGAACGGCAACCTACATCTGTCTGAATCTGCTTACTGTATCCATCTCTTGGTCTTCCTCTGCGATTTTTACCCCATACACTTCCCTCCAACGCTAAATTCACAATTCCTTGATGTCTAAGAATGTGTCCTACCAATCTATCCCTTCTTTAAGTCAAGGTATGCCAGAAATTTCTTTTCTCCCCAATTCTGTTCAGTACCTCCTCATTAGTTACGCGATCCACCCACCTAATCTTCAGCATTCTTCTGTAGCACCATACTTCAAAAGCCTCAATCCTCTTCCTGTCTGCACTGTTTATCGTCCATGTCTCACTCCCATACAAGGCAACACTCCATACAAATGCCTTCAGAAAGGACTTCCTTAGGCTTAAATCAATGTTCGATGTTAACAAATTTCTCTTTTTCAAGAACGCTTTTCTACCCATTGCCATTCTGCATTTTATATCCTCTGTACTGCGACCATCATTTGTTATTTTACTGCCCAAGTAACAAAACTCATCTACCTCCTTTATTGCTTCGTTTCCCAATCTAATTCCTTCAGCATCGCCTGATTTTCTTACGCTGCACTCCATTACCCTAGTTTTGCTCTTGTTAATGTTCATCTTATATGCACCTTTCAGCACACTGTCCATTCCGTTCAATTGCTCTTCCAGGTCCTTTGCTGTATCTGACAGAATTACTATGTCATCGGCAAAACGCAATGTTTTTAATTCTTCACCCTGAACTTTAATTCCTTCTCCAAATTTCTCCTTGCTTTCCTTTATAGCTTGCTCAATGTACAAATTGAATAAAATTGGAGAAAGGATACAACCCTGTCTCACTCCCTTCCCAACCACTGCATCCCTTTCATGCCCTTCAACTCTGACAGCCGCTGTTTGATTTTTGTATAAGTTGCAAATAACCTTACGCTCCCTATATTTTACTCCTGCTTGCTTCAGAACTTGAAAGAGTTTATTCCAATCAACATTGTCAAAAGCCTTCTCCAAATCTACAAAAGCTAGAAATGTAGGTTTGCCTTTTGTTAATCTATCTTCTAGGATAAGCCGTAAAGTGAGTATTGCCTCCCGTGTTCTTACATTTTTCCTGAACCCAAACTGATCTTCCCCGAGGTCGGCTTCTACCAGCTTTTCCAATCTTCTGTATATAATTCGCGTTAATATTTTGCAACCATGACTTATTAAACTGATGGTTCTGTAGTTTTCACACCTGTCTGCACCTGCTTTCTTTGGAATGGGGATTACTACATTTTTCTTAAAGTCTGAGGGTACTTCGCCTGTCTCATACATCTTACACACCAGGTGAAACAGGTTTGTCATGGCTGGTTCTCCCAGAGACTTCAGTAGCTCTGAGGGAATATCATCTACTCCAGGGCCTTGTTTCGACTTAGGTCTTTCAGGGCTCTGTCAAATTCTTCTCTCAGCACAGTATCTCCTATTTCATCTTCATCTACAGCCTCTTCCCTTCCTACAATATTGTCTCGAAGTTCATTTCCTTTGTAGAGCCGCTCTATACACTCTTTCCACCTTTCAGCTTTCCCTTCTTTGCTGAGAACTGGTTTTCCATCAGTGTCCTTGATATTCATAGAGCTGTTTTTCTTATCTCCAAATGTTTCTTTTATTTTCCTGTAGGCTGTATCTATTTTTCCCCTATTTATACATTCTTCTACAGCCTTGCATTTGCCTTCTAACCACTCCTGTTTAGCCATTTTGCACTTCCTGTCAACCTCATTTCTTAGTCGTCTGTACTCCATTTCGCCTGTTTCATTTACTGCATTTTTATATTTTCTACTTCCATCGATTAAATTTAGTATCTCTTGTGATATCCAAGGATTTTTTGTAGGTCTTGCCTTCCTACCTATGTTGTCCTCTGCTACCTTCACTATTTCATCTCTCAATTTTACCCATTCCTCCTCTACTGTTTTATTTTCCCCTGTTTCTGTCAATTGTTGCCTAGAGCTCCCTCTGAAATTCTTAAGAACCACAGGTTCCTTCAATTTATCCAGGTCCCATCTCCTTATTTTCCTACCTTTTTGTAGTTTCTTCAGTTTCAGCCTACAGTTCATAACCAACAAGTTATGGTCAGAGTCTATATCTGCCCCTGGGTATGTCTTACACCGTAAAACCTGGTTCCGAAATCTAGGTCTTACCATTATAAAATCTATCTGGTATCTCCCGGTGTCTCCTGGTCTCTTCCACGTATACAACCTTCTTTTGTGATTCTTGAACCAGGTGTTTGTTATAACTAAATTATGTTCTGTGCAAAATTCTACCAGGCGGCTTCCTCTTTCATTCATTTTGCCCAGACCATATTCACCTACTATCTTTCCTTCCGTTCCTTGTCCTACTACCGAATTCCAGTCTCCCATAACAATTAAATTTTCCTCTCCCTTAATTGTCTGAATAATTTCCTTTAGCTCCTCATATATTTCTTCGATTTCCTCATCGGCAGAGCTAGTTGGCATATAAACCTGTACTAGTGTCGTCGGTGTTGGCTTCGTATCTATCTTGACAATGATAATGCGATCACTGTGCTGGTCATAGTAGTTTAACCGCATTTATATTTTCTTATTCATTACCAATCCTACTCCTGTGATACCCCCAATTGATTTTGTATTTATAATCCTGTACTCACCTGACCAGAAATCCTGTTCATCCTGCCACCGAACTTCACTAATCCCCACTATATCTAACTTCAACCTATCCATTTCCCTTTTTAAATTTTCTAATTTTCCTTCTCGATTAAGGGATCCAACACTCCACGCTCCTATCCGTAGAATGCCAGTATTGTCTTTCCTGATGATCACATCCTCCTGAGTAGTCCCCGCCCGGAGATCCGAATGGGGGACTATTTTACCTCCGGAATATTTTACCCGAGAGGATGGCATCATCATATGTTCATACAGTAGAGCTGCATGTCCTCGGGAAAAACAACGGCTGTAGTTTCCCCTTGCTTTCAGCCGTTCGCAGTAACTGTGTGGCGAAGCCACATTAGCTGATGTTATACGGCCAGCTCAGTCAATCATCCAGACTGTTGCCCCTGTAACTACTGAAAAGGCTGCTGCCCCTCTTCAGGAACCACACGTTTGTCTGGCCTCTCCACAGATACCCCTCCGTTGTGGTTGCACCTACGGTACGGCTATCTGTATCGTTGAGGCACGCAAGCCACCCCACCTCGGCAATGTCTGTGGTTCATGGGGGTGGTGTTTGCACGTATTGCATACAAATCTACAGTTTTTTCCAATCTTTATAAAATTTTGCACACGCAAGCTTCAATCCATGAGGCCGGACGCATTAAGTGTAAGGATCACGTACTACACATAGTTCACGAGATATGACGTCATAAACAATGAGATGCGAGAAAACTGTTTCATTACGTAATGATGTTGCACATTCCCTCCTAAACCAATGGACCGATATCAACCAAATTTGCTACACGTCTTCCTTAACCTGAATTACCACCTCTGTAATGGTAAGACCCACATATGATACATGATTCAAGAGATAAACTTCATAAACAATAGGAGTTGCAAGAAACTGCCACATAATGCGACGAGACCTTATGGAAGGAAGGAAGTTTAGTGTTCAACGTCCCGTCGACAACGTGGTCATTACTGACGGGAGACCTTATGAATACAGTACATGAGAACGAGATTACTTAGCGACTTGCAACAAACTTTAAACATAATTTCAAACCTTTATTGTACTATTTGTCCCTGACAACCATGGCGGAATTATAAAAGAAAAGAAGTTTCTCGCTTACTTTCTTTCCGCTATTCATGGAGTAAAACTATGGCATTCGGTATGAAGTTACAATTTATAATTTCTATGCTATAAATTGTAGTCGCAGGAAATTTTACAAGCAGTATACACAGATATAGTTTAATGCACCTTCTAAATTGTATCACAGCACAACGCGTAGTTTATGAGATATAAGCACATAACCAGTAACGTTAAAGGAAAACCGCCTTATCACGTAGCATGTATTAATATATTACTTCTTTACTGCAAATTGTATTCCCAAAAGATTTTACAGACATACAGCACTTACACAAATGAATATATACCTAAAAAATTATACAATTGTAAAATATATAATTCAATAAATATGAGATCGTACGAATTTTACATGTCATTTGTATTTTGAGTACTATATTTTTTGTCTGGAAACAGCACTTATTATTTTGTACATTATGCAAGACAGCGTTTTTTCCTATATATTCTCCGATAAATATAACATGATTTTATAAAAAAGGAGATGGACAGAGGGAGAAGAGATAGGAGAACTACTAACTCAGTGCAGGAATAAATAAATAAATAACCGGGCAACGCCGGGTTTTTAGTTAGTCCCTCCTGTAAAATGGTGTTAATAAAATTTGTAGCCGCTAGTGAAAGAACGGAGTCACGGTAGCGAATATGCTTTTTATTACTTATAACGCGTTTCGCCCTTTTGGGCCACTATCAGATGATCTACGAACATAAGAAACACTATTGTCAGATGGATTATATTACAAAATTATACATAAATAGCTAACACTTTTTAAAACTGTCAGTGGAAAACAGGGGTTGGAGGTGGACAGAAACATGTGGCATAGCTCCAGGCTGTGCGATCTACGAGACTATAAAAAGCGAATACATATTTACACAAAAGATGTAGAAAACCTTCATCTTACGAAAACAATTTAAAATTACTAGGAAGAATCCTGTCGTCACATCTCAATATAAAGTAGTCGCCACCTAAAAGCAGGGAAGTAAGAGCGTAAGTTGTAGTTTTGTATCCCAGCCTCGTCGCCGCTTTTGTGTCTCGTTTCCGTCGTAGGTGTCGGTGGCCGAGTACCGACACAAGAATAAAGGAAGCACGCTTGTGCAGGTATGAAGGTGAGCAGCCAGTGGGACAGCAGAAACTAGAAACACTATAGTAAATTAGAACGAGATATATATTGCACAGAATTTATACAATACTTAACTTTTACATAGTTCCGTACGCAGAATGCTGATACATAGTTGAGGTCTGCCTAGTGCCTATCCGATAGCCAAGTCTTCACTGGTGCCTATCTGATTCCGAAGTGTTAACTGGTTCCTATCTCAGTTCCAAGTGAACGATGTCGTTCAGTGGTGGCCACGAGCGGAGTTGTAGCAGAGGGCGCTCGTGGCTGACGTCGTAAGAACGCCGCGCTGTGCGTGCATGGCGGCGCGCGGCGAAAGTAGGTGGCGCGCACTTTGTACTTGTGCGACACCACATGTAGTACTAGCAATAGCTACTAGACGAAAAGCCGGTGGAACAACAGGACAAAAATATTGTAGAAAAGCCTACGTTACGACAAGCAAACGGCATTTCTGAGGGAAGATCATTCCGTGCCAGATCTCTTATGTGGCCAAACAAACATCAAGTCGTAAAGTTAGGATTGTAAACAGTGGTAGCGAGTGTGATGCAGGGTTATGACGAACACACAACACCGTGATTCCAATACTTAACAACCACTGTTTATTTCAGAGAATAATAATACATCACAGAGTACATAACATAAATCATGGAACATCAATATATATAAAAAGAGTTACAAATATATCAAAAGTTAACCCGCAACATCCTCCCCACCCTGGTCAATTTCAAGAGGAATGACCAGCTGAATGGGCCGTGAGATTATGGTTCCATCTGAAGTTCGTAACGTGACAGTTCGTATCTTCCCTTCTCTTCCCTCATGAAGATCTTCTATCCGCGCCTTCTTCCACATGTGACGTGGACGAACATCTTCCTTTAGAAGTACAACATCACCCAAATGTAGTCTCCCAGAACCTGTCCTAGGTTGATGAGTTTCATGGAAGTTTTTGAGCAGGATCAGGTATTCTTTCTTCCACCTGTTCCAGAAATGCTCTACCATGTGTTGCTGCCGTTGTAACTCCTTGGACAAATCCTTCCTGACTGTCGGTTCTGGACCTGTGGGCAACGTTGTCAGTCGCTCACCTACAAGAAAATGTGCAGGTGTCAGTGGCTCAGTTTCTTCTCCTCCTCGTGTAATTGGTCTTGAATTTAGTGCTGCTTCTATGCTGACCAGGATTGTGCTGAGCCCTTCTTCATCTATCTGTGACTGTCCTAAAACCTTTCTCAGGCAACGTTTGACTGAACCCACCATTCGTTTCCAAAATCCTCCCCACCAAGGCGCGTGTGGAGTAATGAATCTCCATGTTATAGATCGCTGAGCAAGGTTCTTGTATGTTTTGCTGGCCATGAGAGCCTGCCAGAGCTCCTTTAGTACTGTGTGGGTGGAATGGAAGGTAGTAGCATTATCAGTGTAAATTGTACTAGGCACGCCTCTTCTTCCCACAAATCTTTGTAGAGCTTGAAGAAATTTATCAGTTGACATATCTGAGCATAATTCCAAATGTAAGGCACGTGTTGTTGCACAAGTGAATAGAGCAATATATGCTTTCTTTGTTATATGTCCTTGTTTAACATATAATGGACCAGCAAAATCGATGCCTGTGACTTCAAATGGTTTCAATGCTGAGACCCGTTCAGCGGGTAATGGATCCTTGAACAGAACGAGCTTTCACCATCTTGTAAGGTAGGCAACAGTGTAGAACACGTTTTATTGTCTGACGAGCTCTAAGAACCCAGAATTCTGTCCTTAGCTCAGATAACACTATGTTTACCCCAAGGTGGTGCAGACGAATGTGAGTCTGCCGGATTAGTAAATGAGTGAAATGATGCTGTCCATCAAGAAGTATTGGGTGAATTTGTTCTCTTGTTAATTTTGCAAACTGTAGACGTCCACCAATACGAATAAGGCCATCATCCAGGAATGGATTAAAACGAGCTATTTTAGAATTTTGTGGCAGAGGCAAGTTGTTATGCAGAGCATGCAGTTCAACTGCAAAATGTTGTTTTTGGACAATACGAATCCAATAAGTACGTGCTTCTTGCAATTCTGTTGCTGTTAATTCTCCTAATGTCTTATTTTGTTTCATTAACTGTCGTTTAAAACGAAGAATCCATCCTGTAACTCGTAACAGTTTGTAATAGTTACTATACCGTGTAGCTGTTAAAATCGGGGGTCTTATTTTTACCATGAAGACTTGGCTTGTTTGTTTCTTTCTCTCTGGCAAGGAATAATCTAAGTTTTTCTGCCTAAGTCTTGGTCAATGCATTCTGTTCTTTGTTAACCAAGCAGGCCCGTGGAACCATGTAATGGAATTTTGAAGTTTGTCTGTTGTGGTACCTCTGGAGAGTAGATCAGCTGGGTTTTGATCACCGGGGCAATGTCTCCACTGTGATGGATTTGTTAATTTTTGTATTTCTATAACACGGTTTGAAACAAATGTCTACCATCGATTAGGGTCATGTTGTATCCATCCTAAGGCTACAGTTGAGTCAGTCCACAGTGTTGCGTTATTTGCGTCATAGTGTGTGGCCTTGCAGAAATAGTGAAGTAACCTCGACCCATGAAGTGTTGCCAGAAGTTCCAGTCGCGGAAGAGTTATTTTCTTGATTGGGCTAATCTGTTTTTACTGCAAACTAAATTGACTGATGTCATATTTGAAGTGCTGCATCGTAGATAAAGCACTGCTCCATAGGCCTTTTCTGATGCATCTGAAAAGACATGTATTTCTGTTTTTGTCTCTTCAGAAACACCAACCCATCGAGGGACTTTCATGTCCAAACATGATGGTAAGGTTGATACCCACATTTGCCAACGTTTACCAAGATCGGGAGGTAAGAGCTCATCCCATTCAATCCCTCTTGACCAAATTTCCTGGAAAATTATTTTTGCAGTGAGAGAGACAGGTGACAACAGACCCAGTGGGTCATAGAATCTTGCAGTGCTTCTGAGAACTTCTCGCTTAGTGGCAGGACGATCTCTAATATAGTTTATGACATTAATGTGAATAATACTGAACATATCAGTCGATGTATCCCAGAGAATTCCTAGAACCTCTGTATCTGTAACGTTTATGACACCTTCTTATTGCCAAATTTCAATCAGTTGTTTTGAGTTTGTGGCCCATTTTGCCATTGGTAGGCTAATGATACCCATAAGTGAGGTAAGTTCATAATATAAGGAAGTCACAGCATTGTCATCTTCAGCACCTGCTACAAGGTCATCCATATACATGTTATTTTCAACAAGAAAAGCAGCTTGAGGAAAATTCCTTTTGTGCATTGTAGCAAGTTCTTTTAGTGTGGCTGCAAGTAGAAAGGGGCTACAAGTTAGTCCAAAAGGTAGTCGGGTGAAGCGGTAAGTAATCTTTTCATTCGTTGTAATGTAGTTTCCTTGTTGATCCATGATTACTTTATACCAAAAAAACCTTGTTAAGTCTCGGTCTTTTCTATGTAGAACTAACTGTAGAAAAGCTTGTTTAATATCAGCAATTAAAGCAACTGGATATAAGCGTAATCTTAATAATATTGAAAGAATATCTGGAAGTAAATTAGGGCCAATTTCCAAAGAGTCATTCAGTGAATGTACAGCATTTTCGTGTGAAGAACCATCAAATACAATCCTCCATTTCATAACACCTAACCTTTCTTTCTTTACTGCATGATGTGGCAAATAAAATATGCCATTTAATGTTTGTTCAGGAGGGGCAACCTCTACATGTCCCTTTCTTATGTGGTCTATCATTTGCATTTCATAAAAGTGTTTTAAGTTAGTATCCTTTGTAATCTTTTTCTCCAGTGAAATAAATCTATTCTCTGCTAGTGAGAGATTATTAGGCACAATAATGTTGGGTTTTCTAGGTAAAGAAACCACTCTCCTATTGTCTTCAATGCAGTAATATTTTGAGAAATCGTGCAATAAAGCTAGTTCTTTCGGATTTGGAGTCTTTGTTTGGTCCGCTGTGATTCCCATTGTTTCTAAGTCCCAGAAACGTCTTAAAATATTGTCTGTTGTTGTCATTGAATCCAAACTAACATAGTTTGTTATCACAGGGTTTGCCATGGTGTTTGACTTACACCCACTAAGAATCCAACCCATAGTTGAAGGTATCAGTACAATGGATGGTGTTAAGCGAATAGGAGGGGAATCTTTAATGATTTTCCAATAGTGATCTGCTGCAATAAGGATCTCAATTGGAAGATCTTCTGTGTCGTCCTTTGGGTCTGCTAACTGAAGTTTTCGATCATACACTTGTTTTGTTATTTCAGGTGGGACAGTTGGGTGAGCAGCAAATGAGTATGTGCTTTCAAATGCAGTCAGAGATATTGTGGAATTTTTAAATATTCCTTTCAGAGTGAATTCTACAACTCTACGACACATTGAAGTTACACATGGTATTTCAAAGGCATTGACAGATATGTCACGATGTTCTAAAGTTTTTAAATCTAGTTCATCAATGAGAAACTTTGAAATGAAACTCGACTGACTGCCACTATCTAGAAGACAGCGAGTGAGTCTGCTTAATCCTGTTGGTCCACTAACCCAAACTCGAGCTGTCTGAAGATATGTAAAATCTGCTGAATTTACGTCAATTTTCCCTACAGAAGTAGTGGTAACTTGCTGAGAAGGTGAATTAGAAGTAGTAGTGTCAGTACAAATCGCTGTATGGTGACGTTTCTTGCACTTAGAACACGAAACCTTCCCCCTCTTACTGCAGGTTTTAGCATTATGACCTCGTTTTAGGCATATAAAACAACGATTATCTTGCTTTAATTTGTCAATACGTTGTTGGATGTCTGTTACTATATTGCAGTCTTGAGCCCAATGAGTGCGAGCGTCACTAAATATACAATATGGTTGTACATCTTGTTTAACTTTCCGAGAGGTTTTAGCTTGTTTTGAATTTATGTGAAATGTCGCAGCAGTGGGCGTGTAGTTGGAAGTTACTTGCTGTTCTCCACGAATTTTTTGTGCAGTAAGAGCACCCTGAACTTCTTCCTCCAAAAAACTAAGTAATTTCAGTACATCTCCTACCGATATTTCGGTTCTTTTCGCATGAATAACCCATTTTTGACACATTTCGGCAGGAAATGCTCGTAAAATTTTCGGTGTGAGAACTTTACCGTAAGTTACAACATCTTCCCCCAGGGCACGCAGCGCTTGAATACGGCGGTTACACTCTAGGAATGTACAGTTCAGCGTTTCAGGTATCTCTGACTGTACTGGCTTTAGCGCATCCAAATAATGAGGTGCGCCTGCATAATACGGTTGTTATCTCCATACCGATGCAGTAAAATTTTCTTTGTGTCTTCGTATGTGCTAGCTGTAATAGGTATTCCATCTACTAACCACTTCGGTTCTCCTGACAGATACCCTCGAAGGAAAACATGTTTATTAACTGTGGAAAGCGATGGGTCTTTATCAATAGTTGATTCAAATTGCTCCCATAAGCGGGACCACATTTCGATATCTCCACAAAATGGTTCAAGCTTAATAGCAGGTAGCTTGACTGAATGCATGCCTGCAGTGGAGTGTATGGGAACTTTAGGTGACGTGATATTCATTTGCGATGTTACAGCTGAAAGCTTGCAATTGATTGCTTTTGTAGCCTTATGTATTGCGTGTTTAATTTTGTCTATATATTCCTCACAGATAGATACGTCTGCGTCATATTCATCATCACTTAAGAGGTCGTGAATAATGTCATCTAAGGAAGTGAGCTTCTCTAAAGTATCTTGAAGACGTTCTATGTAGTGTTCAAAATCGTCCATTGGACTTTCTGTCGTAAGTTCATCCACAGCCGTACGAAACCGCGTAGCATTCGTCCTCTCCCTAGTTCTTTTTCTTTTGAAGTTTGTTAGCTGTTTCCCGGTATCTATCTCGTCTGGCATTATTACGGAACTCCTTTTGTGCTGGCGTAAGCGTAATTGAATCTTTTCCTATCAATTAGGTATTCAAACCGAAAGATTTCACACTTTTGATATAAGCAAATTTCGTGAATTATGCCGTTATTGCTAACATTCTTTGGGGGCAAGGAGTGCATAAAATCGTATTATATTGGAATAGACATATCTTGTGATGTGGTCCGACGTCGTATCCCGCTTCCAGCAGCATGAAGTAAGCTTTTTATCGTGAAAATTACCTAAAAAATCGTAATTTTTTCACAAGTTTCGGCACCAAATATGACGAACACACAACACCGTGATTCCAATACTTAACAACCACTGTTTATTTCAGAGAATAATAATACATCACAGAGTACATAACATAAATCATGGAACATCAATATATATAAAAAGATTTACAAATATATCAAAAGTTAACCCGCAGCAAGGGTAGACAGCCTGCACAAGAAACATGATTAAGGACATGTTACCCAGTCGTTAAATCACTGAATCAATAAAACAACAATAGAAATATTAATAGTAGACGTAAATTATAAAAAATATAAACCAATAAATAGGATGAAGATGTAAGAACAAGGTGATAAAACCACTCAAAATTGCACATCGTTAAAACCTGTCAAAATGGAAAGTAGTAAAATAGTAATAGAACCAGACTCAGGTCATGCAGTAAAAATGCTGTTTAATGACTCGCCCGATAGGGTAAGTATTGGGTGTATTTAGCCTCATAAAATAAAATACATTATCCGTTGGATAGTATGGCGGATATCATGCCATAGAAAACTTGATTTTTTGCTAATCAATTGATCGTTCACCAATCTACCCTTCCCCGAACTTAGAATTTACGTGTATCCACAATTTTACAGCCAGATGTCTAAACTGATCAGATTAGAATACGATAAAATTATTCTTAATAGACACGAAAACGCCACAGCAGGTACCGGCGTAAGTCATTTAAGGATTCACCCCTTCCTCTGAGACGTCCATTTAGACACATTTGGGGTCGAAGGCAGTTTGCAGTGTGACGACGACGTACTACCAGCCCTAGAGACTACGTCTCTCATGAGATTGAATTTTCTATAGACAACGAAGTGATAAACTGATCACAGAATTGCATCCAGGTCAGTGGTGACTATTTCAGCATCTTTTGTGATATTCGTTCCAGTTTTGTTGTAAAACTCCTTTTACCTAGGTTTTGGTCCACCCTACACATATCGTCCAGTATTGACAGGACCTCTTACCTTAGTTTTAGTAGTTTGTAAGCTACGCACTAATAACCCAGCAGTTGAGTCCGATAAATTCAGAGACATTTTTTGAAAAACACGCAAATAGTCTCATATTATTGAAAGCAAACGGACAACATTTGAAAGGAGGCCGCCATATGTCACAGTAAATTTACAGCAACTTTATATTATCTTACCAGGGCAGCAATACAACGGACAAATTAAAGTGTTTGTGACTTTTGTAAACAACAGAAACATGGCTTAATACAAGACAATTACATAATATACACAGGAATGTTTAATTAAACTGTATCGCGTTAAATATCGAAAAACGTCCACATAATGCTGTAAACGTCTTTCATGTTATTCGGTGAGTCAATTCTTTTTATTATGTTGCCATACAACTGTGTAACTTACCTATGAAAGCATTACATGACGCACCAGCACCACGTCTTATTTTTTAATACTTTCGTAATATTTTGTGTGTTAAACTGTGTTCTCCCTAACATCGCCCCCTGAATGATTGTGTGTGTATGTGTGTAGAATGTATCTCTAGCCTTGCGCATCGCCGTATTGATATAGAGTGCTGCCCCTGCATTCTGCAGACACACTAGCAACATCTCTGCATGTCTGTATTCGAATTATCGTCTGCTACAGCCCACGGTCTGTAGCGATGCTGTCCTTAACCCAAAGTAACTCTTGAGTAGCGACCCGCAAAGATTATTTTGTGTACCAGAGCTAACCCTCTCCTTCCGTCCGGCCGTTTGAGGAACGCTCGCGCACTGGACAAACCCCCCCCCCCCCCCCCCACATTCGCTATATACTCACTCATCACTGGTAGCGCAGAGCACCCCATCACTTCGTCATTCTGCCGAGGCCGACGCTTGAGGTAAGGTGGTTAGCTGAATTGGTGCTCAGCGGACCTAGCTTAAGACTTTCTTAATGTGGTATTAGATTCTGAAAAAATGTTCAAATATTTGTAGAACTTTTGGGACTTTGGGGTCATCAGTCCCTAAGCTTACAAACTACTTATGAACTAGCTAAGACTAAGGACAGCACAAATATCCATGCCCGAGGGGGGATTCGAACCCTCGACCGTAGTGGCCGTGCAGACCGTGACTGGAGCGCGGCCACTACGGTCGGGGGTTCGAATCCCCTCTCGGGTATGGATATTTGTGCTGTCCTAGTTCCTAAGTAGTTTGTAAGTTTAGGGACTGACGACCCCGTAGTTAAGTCCCATAAGCTGTACAAACATTTGAACTTTTTTTTTTTTTTTTTTTTTTTTTTTTTTTTTTTTTTTTTTTTTTTTTTTTTTTACTGGAGCGCCTCAGTCTCCTCGGCCACCGCGGCCGGCCTAGATTCTGAGTCCAAATGTTCGCAGCAGTCCTAAACTGTTCCAGTTTTTCGTAAGGGATACGCAATGAATATTTCAGTTATAGCTACCGTCTGTAGTGGTCAAAATTTATTATCTAACGTGTGGTAAAGATAGTCTAACCGCGTGTGCCTTTGTTCTTTTAGTTCTTGTTAAGATTGCATTCTTTAATAATGATTAGTCTGGTTCCTAACTATGATTAAGCAGTGCAATTCCACTACGTTGCTTTCCCGATGTAATCGTTGTGAATTATTTAAATTGTAACGAACTTTTTTGTCAGTTATTGCACGTGGACTGGCTATTGCGAATCCGATACCGGTCATCATGTTGCTTTAGTGCCCCTCAGACGAATCGTGTTAGCAATTCGGTTACATTTATTCAATCCTTCCGTGTGTGGTGAATTTATTCCTATTTATTTCGCATTTTTGAGATTTTGAAAGTCGTGAACCAGTCCAGGAACCGGTGATCAAGCAGGTGTCCAGATTTCGGCATATCAGAATTAAGTTTTCTTATTTTAATACGTGTGCGTGATTCAAGTTATCGCCTCCAATATTCCACTGCTGCTGATGCTGGTGGCATTTTGAATAAATGTCGCGTGAGCTTTGGCGAGTGAGTGTGAATTAATGTGAGTCTACTCACCCGAATCTATCCCTATTTTATCTTAATAAGTAAGTTTCATAAAAGGCGGGCGATCAAATTGGCTGTTTATTAATTTTATTGTTAATGTATTGTTAATTGTATTTAAATGTGTGAGATGTGTGCGTTTTCAGAATACATAAATTATTAATTGAATTTTCTGTTTTCTTTAGCTCTCCTCTTCAATTTTAATAAGATGTTAGTCAGATTTGGCTGTCCCCATCTGCGACTGGCGAGCGTTCCGTTGCAAATTTTATTTCACATCTCTGCACATGGGCTGCTACTGGTGTGTTTTATGTGAATTTATACATTTAATTTCATCGTTCCACTTCGGAACCTACAGAGCAGCTAAGGTTAAGCTATTTAGTGACTCAAAATTAAAGAGCAGTAAACTTTCAATATTAATAAAATTTCTGGAGGGTTTTGGCGTACTGAGAGTACAATTAACAGTCAGTCAGATTTTAGATAGAAATATGGGCGAAGTTTTACCACGGGATAATTGTTCCTTGAAACATATGCTCTATGTTTTAGTCACACCATATATAACATCATGCTTTGCCAAACACAATAAAAGGTATGTTGAAGAACAAAATGTGATATAACACTGAAATGGCTACAAATCAGCCCATTCACAATAGCTCCATGTTAGCAAACGCGCGTGTATACCAGTTTCTTTGTTTCTTCATTGTGCTTGGAACTGAATCTTTCAATCAACGTTACATTTTAATTACAGCAGTTGTTAATAGTATAAAACGGCTGAATAAAAGTAATAAGAACTATTATTTTTCTCTGAAATAACTTTATTGACAGCAAAACCTGTAGCTACTCACCTGCAATCACAATTGTTGTTTGTGATCAGTTTCCAAATATCCGGAAAGTGTCGTTCACCATCTGCACGTTTATTTCTGTTGGTGTTCCGTATTGACCGCCCTATAGCATGCCTAATCTCGTGGCTTAATAGATCTCCGTCAATGGTTCTTTTAATTTAGCAAAAATATGCTAGTCACAGGGACTCATCTCACGAGAAAACTCTGAACTTGAATGTTCCAGAATCTCACACTACCAACGGCGGCATATGTCTTGGATAGCTGGAGAGGTGTGGCATTCTTTATGACATGTTCAAAAAATGTTCAAATGTTTGTATAGATTATGGGACTTAACTACGGGGTCATCAGTCCCTAAACTTACAAACTACCTAGCTAATACTACAGACGGCACAAATATCCATGCCCGAGGGTGGATTCAAACCCCCGACCGTAGTGGCCGTGCGGACCGTGACTGGAGCGCCTCAGTCCTTTCGGCCACCGCGGCCGGCGTTGTGAGGGTTCACGAGCATTCACAGCACTCAGCCGATGAGTCCCTGTGATTACGATCCCTCGACAAAAGTTACCCCTCTCATGATATATATGTCATACATACGAATTTGTGTCCCTGAGTTCACAGGGATATAAAAATTCCGCATGTGTATGGTATTGGTATTTAGTGTCGAACACATCAACAATCTGGAGCCATTAGTTTGTTCTTTGGCGTCAATTTCGCTTGCTTATTTGTTTCAGTTGCCCAAAGTGTTTTATGTACTATATTGTCTTCTCTGGAACAGATAAGCTCAGTAAAGGTATTTATTGTTTTATTTAGTTGGTCTGCTAGAAATATACAGGTTTGTGCACATATTTATTGATAAATCACTTCTACACTCGTCGTTTCCTTATGGGAAGCATCTGTACAAATTTCTGTTGTGTTTTTTGTCTACATTTGTGTCAAAATGTTGATATATGAATTTTTTATACTATTCTGTAAAATTATTTGATTTCTTTTGATTTAATATGAAACGGAAAATACATCATGTTGTAGTTGGTACGTGTTACTGTTACATACTGGAAGCCACGACATTGCATTCAGCTGTTTGGTTGCAGTGAATTGAATCTGACACGGGCCAGAATACTCAGAGAGATAAAAATAATGTAACTTTTAGTAATATCTTGTCATTTCTTGTTTCTAGAAATGTCGAGATTGCCAAAAGAGGAAACTTTTAATTACTTGCTTTTGCTGCCAAATGTGAAGTGTTGTCTGAAGACGAAAGTGATGAACAGGCAGCTGAAGAACATTTTCAAGGAGCGCAAGGAGGCGACGCAGACCAGTACGGAAGCAAGAGACATGGACGAATTTCATATGTAGCTACTGCAAAGTAAAGCTATGTATTCAGCCCTGTCTTGGAAACTTTCACAAACATTTTAATTTCTGAATAAATAAATATGTTTGACATAGTAATTTTACTGACATTCTTATTTGTACATATCCAAATCCCTCCTAAAAACATTGGCTCGCAAATTTACTGCCCCTCGAGATCAGTGAGCCATGTACGTCCAAAATCAAATAATTGTATAACTATAAATAACGTCTGAAATTTAGAAACATGGTGTGACTCACTACCCATTCCAAACGCAGCAAACCAATTGTTACAGTAATGTGCGAAATTCTAATGAATTCGGTCGCGAAAGGGTTAAAGATCCAGTGCCTAGGATCCAATACAAAACTCCATACATGATGGTGTGCATGCTATAGAATGGTCTATTCGGTGACATCAACAACAGATGCCCAGATGGTGTACGATGCTTTCTGAACATTCGCAAACGATCTTAAATAAGGGGGGAGGCGCAATTATACCGAAGGTGGGTGGCGTAAGTACTCTTTTGACAGTTATTTCAGAGATAAATAATGGTTCCCATCACTTTTTATCCACGTTTTATTTGATTATTTAGATTATGGCGCAGGATTTCCAGTGCTATGACGCAATAATCAAGTAAAAGATTTCGCTGCAACGTTTTAGATATTGCTGGGATTTCTTGAATATATCAATTTCTGGTATCATGCATGCAACGTAAATTAACGTTTTGCGGATAATATTGTGGTAATTTATCAGTTTAAATTCTTAATTTTTTGCATTTCTCATGTTTCAATTATTAATGTGGATACCATAAGTCATCAATTCCATATATTAGGGCCTATCAGCTAGTTTGTATTATAAAACCTTTCTAAGGTTCTTTATCGTATCATGGTACGGTTTTATAACATCACGCATTCTATCAGCAGTATGACCGAGTAACTGTCTTCTGTTTATCGTTTTCGTGCGTGTTGATGCAAAAGAAAAATCTAGTATTAATTTCACCCCTTAATGGAGAGTTTCTCTCATTTCCAATACCGAGTGTAACTTAATAATCAAGGATACCAGAAGAGAAATTTCTAGTATGCACACAAAAATTAGGGGTTCGTAGTAACTATTAACGCTTACTGAAAACATGAATGCAAAATGATCCTCTTCGAGATAATTACGGTGCATGTAATATCGCGATATATGCACCTCTATCATTCGCATATCCTAAATAGCTGGTAAAAAAATATAATTCTCAGCAAAGAATTTGTGACTTGAGAGCCATCAACATTCGTTGAAGAACTACTCAAAATGCCAGTACATCTAAAGACAATAAAGTCCTTACAATTAACTGGAACATAGGCAGTGAAATACATTGGAATCAGAGTCACCAGAACTTGTGGTCACAAGACATAGAATCAAGAAAGAGAAAGGCAAGACAAAAACCAAGCTCTACTAACTTTCAGAAAAGTCTAATTACAATCCATTACAGCGAACAGCTGCGCTGGCTTTGCACATTTCCATCAAATTAATTTGCCGGCGGTAACGATCGCTGGAACTATCGATTGTTCACAACGCACTGCGGGCTTACATTTGAAGTGGGACAGCGGTGAGCGGCAAGAAGTGGCACGTTATTGATGTGCTCCTGGCTTTCTGCCTGGTCTCTGAAGGCAGCGAGGCCATCGTTCAGCTCTCGCCGGGGGATTTGTCGACTCGCTTATCCTGTCGCAACGGCGGAAGGTAAACGCGGCCTGCCGATAACTCACCTATCTGGCCGGCAGAGGTGAAAGAGCCGACAGGGCTCAACAGCGTGGCGCCTTCCCCAGTAGAAATTCTATCCTTTCAATTCTAGGATGGAGATTGCTTTATAAATACCCAACTCCGTGAAAGTTTCCAATTAATCTTTGCAAAAACTATACAATATTTATTTATTTCGGCTTAACTTCACGCAATTTCCATTTATGAATTAATGGTTTACATCTAGGATTGATTCATTCATGGGTTTACTATCGGTTTCAGATCAACGAGACAAATCACTGTGAATGATAATACAGCTATAATAGAAATTAGTTGTTAAACGATTAACTGAATACTCTGTGCCGGCCGCGGTGGCCGAGGGGACTAAGGCGCTCCATTCACGGTCTGCACGGCCACTACAGTCGGGGGTTCGAATCCCCCCTCGGGCATGGATATTTGTGCCGTCCTAGTTCGTAAGTAGATCATAAGTAGTTTGTAAGTTTAGTCAAATATTTGACTATACAAACATTTGAACATTTTTTGGTCGCGGTGTGTGGCGGTGGGTGAGTGTGGCGAACAAAAATCCGTAAAATGTGGAACAATACGACGATCAACAGATGCTCAAAGATAAAAAGACTCAAAGATAAAACACTGGGAAATACAGACATACATTAACTGAGCATTAACTACACTGGCAATACACCAATGATCTCAATATAAACACTGGAAAGACAACTGTAGTGCTTAGGATCAAAATACTGACAACTGGATTAGCAGTTCCGTGTCGATAGCTATAAGAGGGTGGGGGGGGGGGGTGATATAGAAGTTGAAAGGCGTCAGCTTATATAAAATTCGGACTGAAGACCAGCGATGACTTTTGACACTATAATAACAAAAAGTTTATATACAGCGAAACGTGACGTTTTCTGCAGCAAGCGTACGAATAAAGAAAAATAAGTGCATATTGCAGTTTGAAAAGTAAAACTACCAAGAAAGATGCCAAAGCGTAAGAAAGAAATTTCGCGTTCTCGATCCGTTTCCAAAAGTCAGAAAACGGCGCTGAAAAGTGAAATCTATAGACGATAGAAACATGAATTTTGTAGACGTTGTTTATCTTACACTGTAGGCATCAGCGATTTATCGATATTCCCATCCCTAAGGAGGTGAAATAGGGGATGAACGGTTTATTGAAAATACGTTGCTATTCAGGCAATTTTGGAAAGAAATGCAAAACTTCCGATTTAGATTTCTGATTGGAATTTTAAAAAGACGTGTTTAGATATTTTTGAAAATTAAACCATTAAGCGGATGAAATAAGGGAAAAAATCTTTTAAGGGTGCTACTAAGACTATTTTGATGCTAAAATTTGAAAATTTGGTTTTGGAACCATGGTTATAATTTTATAAAAATGCGTTTCGGAATATTTTTAATTCTGCCAACAATGGTGGCAAGTTGTATCAAAATACTTGATTAGGAAAGCATTTTTAAAGCTAAAGCCATGAAAATTTATATTTAGAAGTAGAAACCACCATTGTAAACCATCCAGTCTACGCGTGCGAAGCAGCGGGAATTTAGCTAGTTTAATATAAAGATGACAGGCGCAACACTCTCAAAAATTTCGTTAGCGCCAAAATGTAGCCACAGGTGCAGGAGGTGAGTTATAAATAAAAGAAGAAAAGCCACTTGTATCCTGAACATTCATGAGACAAAAACATTGTAGAATAGTGAAATCGCAACATTTACACATTTAAATACCATTTCAGCCTCACATCAGATAACCACGGATCCACATTCTGAGTTCTGCTTCTGCGCAGGAGACAACAGCAGCGAAAGAAGACACCAGGTTAGTAAAAAGAACATTTCGTCTTCAAACAGTGACGACGTAGGGTGCAATACAGCCCCTCACTTACAATGCATTTTTTTTTCATCATGAATAGAAACATTGGCACGAAGGTAACAGTACCTTAGGTAGAAAGAATGAAAAAATTACTAACTTAATTATTATTACTCACTTTCAGATAATTAATCTTCAGAAATTATAAATACATTACTGCCATCTCTTTCTCTTATAACTCATGGCATCCCTGGTGGGGAATATCTTGGAAGATTAAGCTCTTCGGAGAAAGTTTTTTCATTGATAATGTGGCGTGAAATTCGTCGACAGTAATAAGAACACAGGTAACATGTATATAAATTGCCATCGAACTGTGACATACAACTTATGAACAGCGTTTGAAGTTTGAAGTGTGTTACAAACATTGCTCTAACTTTCAGCTGTGTCTTAACAAAGTTTGAATATGGCTGAACTGTCGTATAAACAATGCATCATCTTTCAACTGTGTCTTAATTGGCGTCGAAATGTGGCTGAATCGTTCTATGCGAGAACATGTTGTTGAGGTCTGTAACAAGTATGGCTAGGCTGTGTTAGTGTCCTTATAAAACGTACGTTGCAAATCTCTTGTGCGTGGACCTGGGATTACGTTATTTCGTTGACAAAGAAGATTACGTCACACTATGAGAGGACGAGCCCGGCTTGTAGCAAGGAGCAACACGGGGCAGCGCACGACGTCAGGAGCAGACGGGAGAAGAGGGCGCAGGGAGCCAAACAGCGTGTCCTTCCAGGCTACGACAACGCGGACGCAACCATCTCAGCAGGCTGTAGCAGTACATACTGACGGCAGCACACACTATACCGCAAAGAGTAAATGTTACATTCGGAAAGTTTTGTTTGACGTAGCCGTGGACAGTGAGGAGGATAGTGAGTAATCGTACCATATACCAGATATGTACTTATGTAAGAGGCATTAAGGAAAAAATGCTTGCTTTTCGTGCAATAATGTTGTACTAAAGGTACAAAACGTTCTACATCATTCTTAGCATTTATATAAATATAAATGTCAGAAATGCAGTAATGAAAAAATTAAGACACAGGCATCTTACTTTAGCAAAAACAACAACACAGTCAAAATATCCACGGGTATACTGCCGGTCTACAGTGTCCAACGGGCACAATATTTCGGCGATCGTACATGTCGCCATTATTAGGTGAACTGACGGACTGAGCTCTTGGAAACGCGCCGGCACGGAGATCCGCACGCTACGGCGGCTCGAAGGAAACTGGGTTCTAGCCCGGTAGTGGGCCATTTAAATACCCTCGGCCCGCGGAGCGACACCGTGATCCGAGCCCCGCGCCGCGGTCGCGCAGTGGAACCGATTGCGACGGCGTCTGAGGTGACGTCACTGTGAGAGCTCTGTCCGCCGTGGTCGTCACAACGTTACGTTTGCTAGATTTACTCTTAGTTAACCCATCGCTGGTTCCCAAGCTTTACTAAGATTATAGCCACCGTCACGGTTTATGAGGTCGTCACTTGTGCAAATTTCAGTGGCCTCTCTAACGACGCAGTCCCAATATCTCGACCTCTGTACCAGAATCCTAGTGCGTCCATACTCCATCGCGTGATTCTCCGACAAATAATGTTCAGCGACCGCCGACTTGCTAGGAAACACAAGCGACGACCTCATAAACCGTGACTGTGGCTATAATCTTAGCAAAGCTTGGGAATCAGCGATTGGGCTAATTAAGAGTAAATCTAGCAAACGTAACATAGTGACGACCACGGCGGACAGAGTCCTCACATCGACGTCATCTCAGACGCCGTCGCAATCGGTTCCACACTGCGCGACCGCGGCGCGGGGAGCGGACCACGAAGGGTTCGCTCCGCGGGCCGAGGGTATTTAAATCGCCCGCTACCGGGCTAGAACCCAGTTCCCTTCTAGCAGCCGTAGCGTGCGGATCTCCGTGCCGGCGCGTTTCCAGGACCTCAGTCCGTCAGTTCACCTGATGATGTCGACATGTATGATCCCCGAAATTTTGCGCCCGTTGGACACTATAGACCGGCAGTACACCCGTGGATATTTTGATTATTAAATACGCCGGGAGAAACTCAAGAATCACAACAACACAGTCAATAGAAATAAATAATTTCAGCACATTGTCTCTAAGAATTACTTACTATTTATTCTATAACTGATATAAGTATAACGTTTTTCAGGTCCCTTACCTGACGGCGATTTTTTTTCTACTTTTGTTTGTTGCGTTTAAGTCACTATCTGACACACTGACACAACTGTTGTCGGCCTTCTTGTTACGATAGGAGCGTTATTCCAGGGAGGCTTACTTTCGAACCTACGTTAAAAGAATCCAGAGAATTCAGACTCCAATATCAACAGAGCTGAACATTTTCGTTTTGAAGATCTGAACTCTTCCTTAGCCTCATTATAACATTATAACCTATAATTTTGTTCTACCCTGAGCTCCTGCGAGACTTGGGCACCCAAACCACTAAGATCACGAATTTGAAAATCTCATCTAGCTGCGCGCCTTGCTTGCAACGTTGGCGGAACAGTGGAGGGGGTTCGGTCCGCGGTCAAGCACTGTAGGCATTCACGGGCGCTAGCGCTCGTCCAAGCGTACTTGCACATCCCTGATCTAGCACAATAATAAAGAGCTCTTAATTAGCAATTGTGACCGAAAATCAACCAATCGATGAACTGAATGAAGTTGATGACCTTGTTCCACATTATGCAAATTCGGAAACAAATGGAACTAATTTCTTTTTACAACTTGAATAGGTTCTGCATTAAAGCATTAGGATAGCTGCCGTTTCGCTGCCATGCTATAACAATAATTGAGACTCGACTTCTCCGGTACGCCTGTAGACACTGATGAAAAGAGCGAGAGGTGACGGTGTATGTACAATTGGGGACAAGAAGATTACGAGATCCGGCCCAATTTAAATTGGGACCAATTTAATTTATCTCTGGGACGGTGCCCCAGACTACAAACGGATTATCGGGAGAGCTCGATTGCACTCGCGACAATCAAGGATCGGACGCCCGAGTTACTCTCGTAAACCCGTAGGGATCAGCTCGACCGACAGTGGACAAGCATCCCCCTAAAGGAACCGCACCCGTCATCACGGTATCCGCTGCGTCCGACCAGAAGACCACCCGGCCCGAATAATTTTAAGTCTAAGAACAGAGCATTGAGCATGCGTGTGTGAAGTGCGAGTGTTGCCAACGCTAGCGTCTTCGAAGCTTCAGCTTGGTGTTTACATCGTCAAACAGAAGCAGTATAATAGGATACAGTGTATGTCGAGATTCAAAGCAGCTTAACTGACGTATCATTTATTTTGGAAAACGTTATTCGAGCACTTAAAAGCGGTTGAGGTATAACATCTACAAGTGGGTAGATTTATTAGAATGAACGGCTTCTTACATATGTTTCGTTGGCTGAGTGCATAGGCTGACGGCTGGGCGCCGTAGGTCAGCACCACCGATCAGAGAGCTAAACGTCCTCTGTCAGGAAAAAGCTGAGCCAAATGCTCAACCAAGAACATGAAGCGTCCTTAAAGCGTCCTTCGCAAATCACATGCTCTGTCCATTGGACGCGGACAGCCTGAAGTCCCCCCCCCCCCCCCAAGGGAGCTCACGGTTCTTTCGAGAGTATGTGTGTGGCGAACGGGGCCCCGAGCTAATGCAGTCTTCCTTCCTTCTTCCCGGACTGCATTTCCTTTCCCCCTCCCCTCCTTTCATATCCTCACTCCTTCCCCTCCCCACCGGGGGACTGCTAACCTCAGTAGTTTAGTCCCTCTAATCCAACCTAACAACCCAAACCAGCCTGAAGTAGAAGTCGCCCCCCAGCCGGTCCACGACACGATAAACTGAGTATTGATTTCACAGTCGACTTGCGACGACCTATGGCCCTTAACAGTAGGCGTCTTTTACGCAGTTCTGGGTGGAAATTCTAGATCATCGCCTTAGGGGCCTGAAGATGCAGCAACGCACCCATTACGCTAATGTTTTTGTAGCATGCCGTATCCCACACGTGGCGCAGACATTCCCCATACCTTCGACGATGGCCAGGTGCATGTTGGCGGCATTAGGCTCGTTTGTGAGTCAAGGCAAGTTATTCAAAGTCCACGACGAGTCCCTTACCCTCACAAAGAGCAAAGAAGGCTCTGTCATGTGCAGCATCGAGCACGCATATCAAGATGTGGCGACGTGCTCCGACTTGCCTTTACAGTCTGTTGATGAGGGCCCTCGCCCCAAGCTCGCTAGTAGCACCAGTGCAGCTAACCGACGTCCCAGGGCGCTTTTTCTGTTTCAGATACCTCTTCCCCGAACACAGTTTTCTTCGGACCACGCTTTCCATTCCATGAATGTCGACGGCGAGGCTGGTGTACTCCACGATGCAATCGCTACTTCCGGCGAATGCGATTGAAAATCCGCATGATATCAGTGTAATGAGCAGTTCATGATTCTAAGCTTACATCAGATACCCAGTCCAGCTAGTATCCCACGGTCAGTGGAAAGCAGATCTGCCAGGCGCGCCTCCACAGGATCCACCTAGCAGCATCGGCATTATGTACCACGTGTGGTGTGCAAGACGACGACGGCCATCGACTTGTCTGCGGCTGGGCATTGCCTTTTGTTTCCAGTTTAATATTCGTTTTTCAACTCCGGTAGGACTATTCGACCGTTATGCTAGGGAGTAAAGACAGGCAGCTCATTGTTGAGTGTCGGCCTTCCAGGTTAAGTGTTGTACATCGGATCGGATGCACATCATCTACCATTGAAAGGCTACAAAGATATTCAGTATTTTGCACAGGTGCCATGTGCGTCGCGAACAGCCCGGATCTTTCGAGACATAGAATCTATAAGTCTGTGAGAAAAAGGCCTCATCCATGACAATTCTCTCCCATGAAGAATGAACCAAATGCCACAGGGAATCCGCAGTTCTTCGAGAAGTTCAAATAGGACTTACCTGTGGGGTCATCAGTCCCTTAACTTACAAACTACTTATAAACTACATGATACTAAAGACGGCACAAACATCTATGTCCGAGGGTGTATTCGAACACCCGACGGAGAATGGCCTCGCGCACAGCAGCATAGCGCCTCAATATCGGGGCTTAGAGAGTGTCTGGAAAATTATCCCGCACGCTAATCTTGAGCAGAGCCCATACGTTCTCTATGGGATTGAGATCAGGTGACGTTGGATGCCATGGTAGGTAATGAATAATATTGTCTCTCCTTTGAAACCACCTCTGAATCCTAATGTTGGTGTGCTACGTCCTTCGGAGAACCGAAGTATACCTCCACAAACGATTACATTTTCAAAGAAATGTTCATAGCATATTAACCAATATTAATTTAAATGTTAGGAAGACCTTTCTAACAGCATTTGTCTGAAGTGTAGCATTGTATGAGAGTGAAACGTGTACGGTAAGGAGTTCAGACAAAAATTTGATAAAAGCTTTTGAAATGTGGAGCTATGGGAGAATGATGAAATTTAGATGGGTAGATCATGTAAGCAATGAAGAGGTGCTTAATAGAATTGGGGAGAAAGGAGTTGCTGGCATATCCTGACTTAGAGATGGGGTAGGTTGGTGACACATATTCTGAGTCATCAAGGAATTGTCATCATAGCATTAGAAGAAAGTGTGTGGGGTAAAAATCGTAGAGGGAGACCGAGGGACGAATACAGTGTGCAGATTCAAAGGATGTAGGTTGCCGAACGTATTCTCAGATGAAGAGACTTGCACAGGACAGGGTAGCATGGAGAGCTGCATCAAACCAGTCTGCGGACTGAAGACCGCAACAGCAAAAACAACGGTAAAAATGACTTTTCTTCAATAGAGATTTTCCCAGGAAATCACAATTGCCAGTCTTTCCATGGCTTTTATTGTCAGATGATAGTTCTTTAGGGAGTATCTTGCAAGCAGTTATTGTTTTAATTTATATATTTTATATTTCGACTAAGTGCTATGTTGCATGTATCATTTTTCCAACATTTTTTAAAGTAAGGTGTGACATAGTCCTCCGAAACCGATCATCATTAATAAATAAACAAATATTTCACGATTCAAGAATATGATTCTTTAATCGTCTGAGAGCGTTTTCGACGAGCCCTGGAATTGTGAAGTTCTTCCTAGACCCCGGATGTTTGAGAAAGGGGCAGTGTGGGCCGCTCTGACCAATTCATCATCTTCTCTTCGAGTAGAGATTCATGGTCTTCCAGGTATTCAACGTCTGCTTACCTATTATCTCTTAATCATCTGAGCTATTATCTTGCCTTGGAAGCATCAACACAACAACACACGTCCTGCCCTTCGAACCCTATAACTGGACAATTTTAGCGAATTAATATTTAAAATATTAGCTGCAATAGGTCAGGGGAACAAAAAATTAATTGGCTACCGTAAGACTCCAACACGTGCCCGTTGCGTTCATAAATCGTCAGCCTATCCACTAATCCAATGAAACCATGTGAGAAGCGGTTCGCTGTACTAAATGTACCCACGTGGAATTCTTACACATCAAACATTTCTACGTGCTCAAATAATGTTTCCCAAAATACATGATACGTGAGTTAAAGTGCAATGAACCTCGATATATACTGTATCTTAACTATTGCATTGTTCTATTTGACGATGTGAACAGCATCTACATATACGTACATATTCCGCAATCCCCATAGGGCACGTGGCGGAAGGTACACTGAACCACTAGTACGCATTTCCTTTCCTGTTCCAGTCCCAAATAGAACGAGGAAAAAAAGAATGCCAATATGACTCCGTACGAGCCATAATTTCTGTTATCTTGTCTTTGTGATCATTAGGCGTAATATAAGTAGGCGGTCCTCTAAATTTTGACAACAGCATTTCTCGAAAAGACTGTCGTCTTTTCTCCAGCGATCTCCATTTGAGTTCCAGGAGCATTTCCGTGACACTCGCGCGTTTTTCGAACCTACCAGTAACGAACCTAGCTGCTCGCCACTAAACTGCTTCTATGTCTTCCATTAAACTGATCAGCTGCGGGTCCCAAACACTTGAGCAATACACAAGACGTGCTAGTACAAGCGTTTTATACTTACAGATGAAGTACACCTTCCCAATAAACAGAAGTCGGTTGTCCGCCTTACTCAAAACTGTCCTTACATGTTCGTTCCATTTCATATCACTCTGCAATGTTACGCCTAGATATATGAACGACGCGACTGAATCATGAAGCTCACTAATAGTGCGGTAATTTACAAGAAAGCTTTCCATCGAAATAGCCGTGCACCTATCGATATATCGAACCTGCCATTACTGTACCGGCGAGAGTTACGGCATGTGTTATGTCATTAACTACAGCCATAATACAATTACAAGTATATACTGTACATAATTTATTCCTGAGTGGCGTTTTCGTCAGAAACGGAGCCATTTGATAAGTAAGCCATCGGCAACAACCTCAAACCATGTGTTTCTTCTTATCGTTGTTTTCTTCACTTATTTCTTGCAAAGCAACAGAAAAGGAATTTTCTTATCTGCCTAACCAAATTCTTTAATATCATTACACATTCGTAAGAAAAAAAAACATAACATTCGCTTGTTCACTCGCAACAATTTAAGCTGTACTCTTAGGTTCCTGCCTAACCACAACCTTTAAAATCATGATATATTCCTAAAATTAAAGTTACACGCCACTGGCTACTCGAAATGTATTAAATTGCCAACCTAATGCTGCTACGGACGCATCGTCGCGCTCCCCATACCTCTGGCGAGACTTTAGCAAACTCTTACTCCCACTGTCTGAACACCTTTGCAATTAATGCAATTTCGAAACTGTCATGAGGTAATAAACCGTACTTTCTACAGAATTCCACACTTTTGTCCACAGTCGACAAAGAAAGCATTAAAGTCTCCCACGTTAAGCGTTCACCCACCAAAATTGTATAACTGGAACTCATATCAATTAGATTAGTAAACACGTCAATACCTTCAGTCACACGAAATAGAGACACTGCGTCCCGTGTTCAAAAAATGTTCAAATGTTTGTATTATCGGACTTAACTACGAGGTCATCAGTCCCTAAACTTACAAACTACTTATCAACTAGCTAATACTAAGGATGGCACAAATATCCATGCGCGAGGGGAGATTCGAAGCCCCGACCGTAGTGGCCGTGCAGACCGTGACTGGAGCGCCTCAGTCCCCTCGGCCACCGCGGCCGGCTGCGTCCCGTGTATCATAAGTAAACAACTCAAAATTCGCGCGATGTCATCATCGCACGTTCGTTATATCGATACGTCCGCGGCTATTTCGTTGGGAAACTTTCTTGTAAATTACCAAAAATGTGTATTCGTACATTATGGGATTGTATTTCGTACTCATGCGCATCACCTAACCTTTTTCTACATTTAGAGCCATCTGCCACTCTTCTCGCCAACTAGAAATGAGCCGGCCGCGGTGGCCGAGGAGACTGAGGCGCTCCAGTCACGGTCTGCACGGCCACTACGGTCGGGGGTTTGAATCCCCCCTCGGGCATGGATATTTGTGCCGTCCTAGTTCGTAAGTAGTTTATAAGTAGTTTGTAAGTTTAGGGACTGATAACCCCGTAGTTAAGTCCCATAAACTATACAAACATTTGAACATTTGAACTAAAAATGATGTCTGTCATCCTATGTGCTATTACAGTCAATTAAAGACGGCACCCTCCCATACACCACAGCATCATCAGCAAACAGCCGCAAATTACAAGTTACTCTGTCCACATCGCGGAGGATTAGCCGCGCGTACTGGTGCACCGTGTTGCAGTGCGCGCAGCCGTCCGCCGTCGGGGGTTCGAATGCCCCCTCGGGAATAGGTGTTTGTGCCGTATTTAGTATAAGGTAGTTCATAAGGAGTTTGTAAGTTTAGGGACCGATGACCCCACAGTTAAGTCCCTCAAGATTTACAAACATTTGAACATTTACTCTGTCCATCTGATAATTTATATAGATAGAAAATAATATCGGTCTTATCACAGTCCCCTGCGGCACGCCTGACGATACACTCTGATGAACACTCGCAGCAAGTTGAAGCTGCACAGATTTCTAGATTTGGTAATATTCGCACTTATGAGCTTCGGCATGCGCAATGCTCTGTTCTTGGACTTCAAATTATTCGGGCCGTGTAATCTTTTTGTCCCCCGTTGCACGTAGAGCCCGGACACCGCGGTGACTGCAGAGCGCGGTGGCAGCCGGCGTGGCACGCCATACCGTCTGCAGCGCCGCGGGCCGCGGTCCGCACACAAAGGTCAGGGCCGCGCTCCGCGACCTGACCTCGCCCCGCGCACGGCAGCCACCGCTCTCCACGCCACGCCGCTAAGTCCAATCAGCGTGTCACGCCGGCGCTCGCGAAATATCGCAACGCGCTCCACTCGCTCGTTTTTTCGCCAGTGAAATATTGCTCTCGACCCCGTTAAATGAACTCAGCGATCGCAGAAACAGAAACTAATAAACAAGGCTAGCGGTAAGCAACGCTTGTGTCACCACCCACAGTCGGAACGGCGCTGGTTTCAGAGATATTAAACACAGGGTGATTCAGCCACCCCTACCGGTGTCACTTCAGGCAACCCGCTCCTCCGCTTTAGGCGTTGCCTCTTCACACGTCTCACGTCTGTATCTGTACACCTCTATGACATAAGCTAACATGTTAACACTTTACTTCTTCATATTTTTGACTAGTTGTTACACATAAAATATGTACCCCCCCTCCCCCACTGAAAGCTTAACATTCTTTTATTAGAAACGCCATTGGAATGACAATCTTTTTTTTTTTTTTTTCTTTTGGGGGTGGGGGGCACAAAGATACGTCTAGAGCCCGAGTGAAACATGATTTACAGCCGAAACCGTAACCAATATATTCGGCTCCTCTTCTAGTTTTGGCTGGAACCGAAACTGAAAGCTACGTAAATAGGTTAATTTCCGTAAATTTACGTTATACCATAAAATCACTATTTTTCACACATTCTGCAGGACCCCGTTCCTTAGCCGCGGTACTCAACCTGCGCCCCGCGGGCCACTTGTGGCCCACCGAGCTTTTTTGAGTTGCCCGTCCAGAATTCAAAATTTCGCAATACGAATTTCTAATGACTGATAAAAGTTGGAGAACACACCAGATGTATTGAGCAGCATTGGCCGTTAACGTTTTATTTATAACCAACAGATCGATTTCAATCACATAGTGACCATCTTCAGTGTCCTTCAAACAAGCTTTGTGACTGCCCTGAATGTAACTGCAACGGCAAACATAAAATTGCAGTGCCAAATTTTGAGTTTGAGTTTATATATTAACATACATATCTTTGCCTGAGGTAAAGGTAAGGACAGACCGAATACTCGGTTACGTTATCGGTTTCGGCCGTTTCGGCCAAAATATTCGTTTCAGCTGCAGTTTCTTTTTCTGCCAGAAATCAGCCGAAACGGCCGAAACCGATAACGAAACCGAATATTCGATCGGTCCTTACCTTTACCTCAGGCAAAGATATGTATGTTAATATATAGATTCCACGAGGCAATGATAGAACATATTTTATGTTGCATAGAATATTAATTATAAGGAATGTAATTATGTATTTCTACGTTTGTTTTTGGAGTGGTATAGTCATGTTTGAAAAAGGGAGATCTATATAATCGATCGATGATACATTATTGTATTAATGAACAACAGCAGAGGTCTGTATCATGTCTAACGCTGTAATGATATTACGTACTGATCGAAATAGAAAGATTTTTAAAGTATAATGCTTTTTATTACTAAGACTTATCACCTGTATCACCATTTTTCAGAATAAGTCACAGCCAGCACTAAAAGAAGTCGCCCTTACGTGCACACGCGGCCAATTGAAAAAGGACAGCATTTTCAAGAGCTACATTTAGTTAAATAATAATGTCTGAAATTATTTAATAAATTTTCTTACAGGGAATTTAATAAATAACAATATTTAAACGATTGGAGCTGAGTAAATAAAGATTGGCGACTGTGAGAATACAAGCACGAATCATGAAGTGTGTTATAAGAATAATAGGAATTTTTGTGTGTAACATTTGTAATGTTTTCTGGCTGGAGTATGAAACATTTTTGCAGCGTCAGAATAGCCGTGTGCACTAAGGCGCCCAGCTGCGGTGCGCGTGGCCCTTTGCCATCGGGGGGGGGGGGGGTTCGAGACCTCCCTCCGGCGTGGCTGTTTGTGTTGTCCTTAGCATAAGTTACCTTAAATTAGTGTAAGTAGTTTGTAAGCTTAGGGACTAATGACCACCGTAGTTAAGTCCCTTAGATTTACATACATTTGAACATTTTGTGAAACATGGTTGTGTACAAGAAATATTATGCTCTATGTTAGCATTTGGTTTTTAATGGAAGATATTTTATTTTTCTAAAAGGCAATTAATATTTTGATGTATCATTGACTGCAATAGTGAAGGAACAGCTCATAGGTGTAGCCATATGAACTTATAAAGTTTGACAAAGTGGATAGGAATTAAAATTAAATACGTTAGTTCCAGCAGTAGGCTAGAACAATATTTTCAACAGCGAGTGTTTAATAAGTGCCACACGCTAAATACACCACTTGCTACCACAGACAATAGTTATTACCCATTTCTAAAAGAAATTCACAAGTGTCAAACTGGAGTCTGAGTCATTACGTTGCACATTTACATACAAATACACGCATAAGTACTTCACAATACACACACACCTGGGCTAGGATACATTACACTGGTGTCCAACGTAGGGCTCGAACCTAACACCCAGAATTAACTGTCTCATTGTCAGTAAAATTCTTCTCGTATTTGGCCGCATTGTCAATATGTAAAATTCCGTTTAGGCCACTGTTGCAAGTTGTCAAGCCAAACACCTTTACAAAGGTCACTTGCAACAATGGCGGAAAGGTCGGCATTTTACATATTGACAATGTGGTCAAACGCCAAGAAGAATTTTATTGACAGTGAGAACGGCCGCGGAAGCTTTCGTTATCAAGTGTCTCATCCTCTACTAACTCAGCTAGCCGGGACCGACCAGCTTAGCAGTCAAATTGAAACTGGCATCTAATAAAACACCGCCTTTCTTACAAATATATTATTTTTACTAATGTCTTTTGCCTTTCTGAGGCATCAACAGTATACTTATAACATTACTTACACATCAGTTCACGTACGTTAGATAGACTCCGTGCAATTCTATGGCAGCGACAAATTATTTAAAACAGCAGTCGGTTCAGGGAACCTGTCAAAACTCAAACCAAACTTGGCTACACCAGCAACGGACACGATACTGCAATGACAGGACCGATTCCATCACTCGGCAGCAAGCCAGATTGATCGCAGACGTCCAACAGCAGTGACGTCATAGCCATGGGGGGAGGGAGAATATATGGGAAGATAGAGCAGGAGGAGGAGGAGGAAATTAACAAAGTGCGGTGGAGAGGTGATGGATCAAGATGGCAAGGGAGGCGGGAATTAAATTGAAGGGGAAACGGGATGATTAGATTATCAGAGAAAGAGAGAGAGAGAGGTGAAGCGAAATTTAGTTGACAGGGAAAGATAAGAGAGAGGGGAAGATAGATAGATGGAGGGGCAAGAGGAAGGATATTGTGGAGGAGCAAGTAGAGATCTACATCTACATCTACAACCATACTCCGCAAGCCACCCGACGGTGTGTGGCGGAGGGTACCTTGAGTACCACTATCGATTTTCCCTCCTATTCCAGTCACGTATTGTTCGCGGAAAGAAGGATTGTCGGTATGCCTCTGTGTGGGCTCTAATCTCTCTGATTTCATCCTCACGATCTCTTCGCGAGATATACGTAGGAGGGAGCAATTACTGCTAGACTCCTCAGTAAAGGTAAGTTCTCGAAACTTCGATAAAAGCCCGTACCGAGCGACAGACCGTCTCTCCTGCAGTGTCTTCCACTGGAGTTTAGCGATCATCTCCGTAACGCTTTCACGATTACCAAATGATCCTGTAACGAACCGCGCTGTTCTCCGTTGGATCTTCTCCACTTCCTCTATCAATCCCACCTGGTACGGATCCCACACCGATGAGCAGTATTCAAGCTTTGGGCGAACAAGTGTACTGTAACCTACTTCCTTTGTTTTCGGACTGCATTTCCTTATAATTCTCTCAATGAATCTAAGTCTGGCATCTGCTTTACCGACGATTGATTTTATATGGTCGTTCCATTTTAAATCCCTCCTAATGACTACTCCCAGATAATTTATGGAATTAACTGCTTTCAGTTGCTGACTAGCTATAGTGTAGCTAAATGATAAAGGATCTTTCTTTCTGTGCATTCGCAGCACATTACACTTGTCTACATTGAGCTTTAATTGCCATTCCCTGCACCATGCGTCAATTCGATTCAGATCCTCCTGCATCTCAATACAATTTTCCATTGTTACAACCTCTCTATATACTACCGCATCATCCGCAAAAAGCCTCAGTGAACTTCCGATGTTATCCGCAAGGTCATTTATATATATCGTGAACAGCAACGGACCCAGGACACTCCCCTCTGGCACACCTGACATAACTCCTACTTCGGAAGACTTCTGTCCATTGAGAATGACCTGCTGCTTTCTGTTATCTAGGAATTCCTCAATCCAATCACACAATTAGTCTGATAGACCATATGCTTTTACTTTGTTCATTAAACGTTTGTGGGGAACTGTATCAAACGCCTTGCGGAAGTCGAGAAACACAGCATCTACCTGAGAACCCGTATCTCTGAGTCTCGTGGACGAATAGCGCGAGTTGGGTTTCACACGAACGCCTTTTTCGAAACCCATGTTGATTCCTACAGAGCATATTCCTAGTCTCGAGAAATGTCCTTATATTCGAACATAATACATGTTCCAAAATTCTACAACTGACCGACGTTAGAGATATAGACCTATAGTTCTGCACATCTGTTCGAGGACCCTTCTTGAAAACTGGGATGACCTGCGCCATTTTCCAGTCTTTCGGAACGGTATTATGCTCTTCTAGAGACCTACGTTACCCACTGCGAGAAGGGGAGCCAGTTCCTTCGCGTACTCTGCGTAAAAACGAACTGGTATCCCATCAGGTCACGCGGCCTTTCCTCTTTTGAGCGATTTTAATTGTTTTTCTATCCCTCTGTCAATTATTTCGATATCTGATATTTTGTAATCTGTGCGGCAATCTAGGGAAGAAACTACAGTGCAATCTTCCTCTGTGAAACAGCTTTGGAAAAAGACATTTAGTAATTCCGCCTTTAGAGTGTCATCCACTGTTTCAGTGCCATTTACGTCACAGAGTGTCTGGACACTTCGTTTTGATCTACCTATCGCTTTGACATAAGACCAAAATTTCTTAGGCTTTTCAGCCAAGTCAGTACAAAGAACTCTACTTTCGAATTCGTTGAACGCCTCTCGCATAGCCCTTCTCACGCTACATTTCGCTTGTGTAATTTTTGTTTGTCTACAAGGCTTTGGCTACGTTTATGTTTGTAGTGAAGTTCCCTTTGCTTCCGTAGCAGCTTTCTAATTCGGTTGTTGTACCACGGTGGCTCCTTTCCATCTCTTACTCATCTAATGCATATTGTACGATGGCTTTGAACTTAGACCACTGTTCCTCAACACCATCTGTACTTAACATAAAACTTCTGTGCTGAGCCGTCAAGTACTCTGAAATCACCTTTTTGTCACTTTTCCCGAACAGAACAATCTTCCTACCCTTTTTAATATTTCTATTTACGGCTGAAATTACCGATGCTGTAACTGCTTTATGATCGCTGATTCCCTGTTCTGCATTACCTGTTCCGAATAGTTCGGGTCTGTTTGTCACCAGAAGGTCTAATATGTTGTCACCACGAGTTGGTTCTCTGTTTAACTGCTCAAGGTAGTTTTCAGATAATGCACTCAAAACAATTTCATTGGATTCTTTGTCCCTGCCACCTGTAATAAACGTTTTAGTCTCCCAATCTATATCGGGTAAATTATAATATCCTCCAAAAAATACGACATGATCGGGAAATCTACTCGAAATATTTTCCAAATTATCCTTCAGGTGTTCTGTCACAACAGCTGCTAAGCCAGGAGGCCTACAGAAGCATCCGATTACCATGTTCGATCCTGCTTTAACCGTGACCTTCACCCAAATTATTTCACACTGCGGATCTCCGTCTATTTCCTTCGATACTAGTACACTTTTTATCGCTGTAAACACGCCTCCCCCTTCACTGTCCAGCCTCTCTGAGGTAACTGTTTCAGCCAACTTTCCGTCCCTAGTACTATGTGGGCATTGTGACCGTTTATTATTGAGAGCAATTCTAGGACGTTTCTATAGACGCGCCTGCAGTTAACTACTACTAAATTGATCATTTCCTTCCCTGTCGTGTTCTGCCTACTGCTACCTTGTCGCGGCTCAGGAGGCATCTTGTCGGGCCTAGGGAGGGAATTCTCTAACCTAAAAACCCCCATGTGCACTCCACACGTACTCCGCTACCCTTGTACCCGCTTTCTGCGTGTAGTGCACGCCTGACCTATTCAGAGGAACCCTACATTTCTCCACCCGATAGCGGAGGTCGAGAAATTTGCAGCCCAGATCTTCGCAGAATCGTGTGAGCCTCTGGTTTAAGCCTTCCACTCGGCTCCAAACCAGAGGACCGCGATCGGTCATGGACTGAATTGGAACAAATGCATAATGTACGAAATGTTTCTGTCCATTAAAAGCACCATCATTTACATCAGGAGGAGGAGGAGGTGGGCGAGAGAGAGGAAAAATGAGAGGAGGAGACAGAAGCACACAAACACCCGAACAGAAAAACAAAACCTTTCGTTCATCACTAAAACCTGCTATGAGAGTATTAGGAACTCCAGTATATGATTGTTAACAGGATGAGTTCCGTTTTGACTGCATTATATTGGAAAGGATAAGCGGATAAATAATACATATAGCATAAGAGTCTAGGCTGCAAAGGAGACTGTTTAGTAATTTTAACTGGGAATTATTTCATTTCAGTAAACTCATCGTCATACTGAATTTGTTTTCTTTCAATCCAACATATTCCAGGAAAGGTTCAGTTGAATAAACCCCTCTCGACAAGGTGACTACCTAGTAACACCTTGCCTGAACCATAGCAGATACAAACACAAAATAATCATCATCAAAATTATGCCATTAAGCGTTCAGTAAGTAGCATATTCACCCTAGTAAAATTCCTCCATTATCCTCTATTCAATGCTAACAATGATACCTAGTGTAATGTTAATCCTTTTACTTCAAAATCATTCTTCACCGAAGCTAAATACTTTCTCCATGGTACCGCGACTCCTCTTACCCTATATTGCCGAACCCATGGACCCCTTAGGTAAATTTGATTCTCCCATGCGTGCAACATGACCCCACCATCTCAAACTGTTCGCTTTAACTGCTTCATCTATGGTGTTAACTCTCGCGACGGGACATTAAACCCTAAGCTTCCTTCCTTTCACTCCCAGTTTTTCTTTGTTCGCTTCATTATGGACACCCTCCTGCCATTGTTCCCATCTATAAGTACCTGCAATCATCCTTGCTACTTTCATATATCAAATCTCAACATTATTAATAAAGTAGCCTGTATCCACCCAGCTTTCACTCCCATACATCTACGTTGGCCGGTAGATAGAGCGGTACACTGCTGAATCTTGGTACTGACTTCCTTCCTGCAGAAAAGATCTTAGGTAAGCACTCACTGCATTAGCTTTGCTATACCTTAAATCAATAATTTTCATTACGTTGCCATCCTGTTAGAAAATACATCCTAGGTACTTAAAACTGTCTACCTGTTTAAACTTTGTTCCTCCTATTTGGCACTCAGTTTAAATTGCTTCCCCCCAGACATTACTTTCGTTTTGGAGATACTGCTCTTTATATCATAACCCTTACACCTCTGATTTAACACAAATATTGTTTTCATCGATAAGCAGTATTAACAGTAGTGGTGACAGGTTACAGCTTTGTTTTACGCCTGAAACTACTATCAACCATTGACTCAATTTACTGTCTACTGTAACTGCTGCTTGACAGTCTACGTAATGACCTTTAATTATCTGCAGAAGTTTATCTCATACTTCATAATCTTGTAGAACTGTCAACAGCTTCCATCTAGGAACATGGTCATAAGTCTTTTCTAGATCTAAAAAACATAGACACAATTAAATGTTCCACTCATAGCACTTCACCATTTACCTGCCGTGAGGTAAAGAGCTGGTCTTAACAGCCTCTAAGAGGCCTAAACCCACACTCATTTTCATCTAACTTGTCTTAAACTAATACTCAGACTCTCCTTTCAACAACACCTGAGAATATTCTCCCCACAGTGCTAATTAAAGAGATGCCTCTGTAGCTGTTACAATCTTTTCTGTTCCTCCGATTGAAAATTGGCGTGATTACTGCCTTCGTCCAGTCATACGGAACCTCTCCTGACTCCCACGCCTTTTCAGTTATCCTGTGTAACCATTTGAGACCTGGAATTCCACTGTGTTTGACAAGTTTCGGCTTAATTACATCTACCCCAACAGCCGCTTTATTGTACTCGATCTAGTGACCATTCTCTCCACTTCTTCAAATATGATCGTCTCCATCATAGTCCCTATCCCATTCTATCTTAAAATCTGACAACTGAATGTTTCACCTACACTGAGCAATTCTTCAAAATATTCCCTCCGTCTGCCCAAGGCATCCACAGGATACACTAGTACACTAGCAGCTGTACAAAACACTTGTTAATTCCGTCTTCCCTCCATTTCGAAGTCCACTAATTACACTCCAGAATGGTTTTCCCGCAGGTTGACCCATAGTTTCTAGCTTATTTCCAAAGTCTTCCCCTGATTTCTGCTTGGATTCTGTAATTATCCACTTGACTTTGTGTCTATCTTTAACATAACTTTCTCTGTCTGCCAGATTTCTAGTCTGGAGCCTTTTTTTTTTTTTTTTTTTTTTTTTTTTTTTTTTTTTTTTTTTTTTTTTTTTTTTTACGAATCGCTCCTCTAATTTTCTTCAGTATTCTAAAGTACACATGCAAAATCGGGGTAAGTCGCAAGTTTATAATATATATCCATACTCTTCCAAATAATGACTGTGATGGGTTACCAAACTGTATCTTTCATCGATAACACACACAAAGCGAAAATTTACTTCCAGTAGCTAACTGGAACGAAATCCGTCTTATAAGGTGATCAATGAAAAAGCCCCGGTTAAGCAACTTAAGGTGCTTACTTTGTTATAATTGGACAGGGGCTTAAAGATCATCCTCGCTTTGATAGTTCTACTCGACTTACCCAATCTATTAAAATAATTCGATATATTTTGCTACCTGAAATGTATTATTTACTTTACACAAGTTTTCGAGCAGAGATATATATAGATATATATAGACCTTGAAGTGTTCTGCTGTAACAACACACATGCTTAAGCAGTCTGATCTGGTCGAAAAATACTGCTTCTTTCTACCCCGATTATCTCCATGTCACCGAAGTTTTCAGCTAGGCTACTTCCTTCCAGCTCTTTCAGTCATAAGTACTTCATCTCTATATAAAATGCCTATGTTTTTGTTACCAGGATAGGCTAGTGAGCTAGTATTATACTCCTGGCATTTTCCTGTATAATTTGAACTTCACCCCTTCTGTAAATAATACCAAGTAGCAAGACACTTTGCCTTTTATACTGACTAAACCCTAAAATTGCTTCTGCGTCACTGCTGCATTCAGCTTTGCTAAAAAATGTGAGACTCTTCTGCTACTGCTGTTCGATAGCTCAAATATAATTTGAGATTTTCTTCTTTGTTCTGCCTGAACAGTATAACCCTTTCTTCTTTGTTTCGCCATTCTGTACGTAATTTATAGGTGACAATAGACTGCCATTATCTTGGATTCCCCGCTATAACCGCCAATAAGGGACGTCAAAAAATACACCTTAACTTTTTCTTGCATATTAATTAACGTATAGTAAAATCCTCAATTGTCACACATCTACTTTTGAATTCGTTGTACACTTCCTATGTGGCCTTCTTACACTCATCTGGTCTTCTTCAAATGCTTTGATCATCTTTCTGTCTGAACTCCTTATCGCCGACGTTTCAATCCCAGACAATGGTACACTTCACATAAATGTTCCCAGAAATAATTTCCTACCATTGAAATTAATATTAGATTAAGTTTCCCTTTTTCAGAAATGCTCTCCTTTCCGTAGAAATTCTGCATTTTATATGATCTTTACTTCCGCGACCAGAAATAATTTTGGCACCCAAATAAAAATCTCATGTACTAGTGTAATTCTTCAGGTTTTCCCGGCGAGGCGTTGTCATCTTGCACCAAGTCAGCTATTGCGGAGCAATGTTTAGAACTACGTCATTCTATGAAATATTATGATGCCAAGATACTGGGATAGCGTTGTAAATGAATCTGTTGAAATAATGTTATAGAGATTCTTAATAGCTGTGACACTAGATACCAGCTGAGTTCTGCCTGGAACCCGACGCTGGAACTTCTGAAGACGCTGCGAAAGCAACATCCATACTCCACGAGACACAAGGATAATGATGGACCTGTACATGACGACGCTCTACCGGATCCACAGCGACAATTTGAACACCAGCGGCCTGAAAATAACGTTACAGTCGCTTCTGGCGGCAGAGGACTCCGGAAGGAAATCCCGACACGGCGCACGACGGTAGCGGTTCGCCCCACAGTGATAGAGAAATTAATTGACGCCCGAGAAAGAAATTGGAGGACATTCATAACGTCATACTGAAGGATAATAACCACGAAGTACGCGCACAGCTGTCGGAACAGATGCCGCCAGTAGAAGACGCCACTGTCGCTGCCATTGGCCGGGGCATTACACTGCCGGCACCCATGACGCGGCGCGAACGGCATACGGAACGCCTAGCACCATACAGGCATCAATACCGGACACGTTCCATTGTGGAATCAGGAAGCACCTGAAGAAGACTGCGAGATACGCAGTTGAAATATCCAATTGTACTATTTTTGTTGTCTCGTTGTATAACCTAATTCCTTCAGTATTCCATTACCACTTTGTTTGTCTTGTTAATGTTGATGTTACATTCTCGATTCAAGACACTATCCATTCAGTTCAACTGATCTGACAGAATTACAGTATCCTCGGCTCACCGCAATGTTTTTCATTTCTTTTTACTGAATTTCAATTCCTTCTCCAAAATTCTCACTGCATTTCTTCATGTCTTGGTCAACATATTGATGGAACAAGATTATGGAAAGGCTGCACCCCAGCCTTACTTCGTTCCCAACGTATCCTTCCCTTTTCATGCCCATCGACTCTTAGAACTGCAATGTGGTTTCTGTACAAGTTGTACTTAACTTTTCCTATATATGTCTATCCCTGCTACCTCCATTAAAACACCTTTACTCACTGATACCGTACTCTACATTAAACTATTCAAAGACTTGAAGTGTGTCATTCCCCTCACGGATTAATTACTTCTTTACTCGAAATTTGTTTCTTGGAGATGACTAAGGTACCAGTTTTAATCGGAAGAATGTCCAATTGTTACCTATGACGAAACCATTGTCAATTATTTTGACCAGGTTTTCTCTTAAGCTCTCTGGCAGTACGGTTTCTGAGGCAGCAGTCTCTCCTCGAACGTTTAGAGTTAAATCAGACTGCGACGGAAGAAATAGGAATGGAATTCACACAATGTAATTCTCATCATGCCATGAAACACTGAACGGGGATATGAAGCTGTCGAAATTGTTTAGTAGCACAGGTTCGCTACCGGTCTCCTGGCTGGGAAAAAGTCAGATGCGAGACAGAGAGAGACACAGGTGAGAGAGAGGGAGAGAGGTAGTAAGACGGAGGAGGGGGAAGGATAACCTCTGGAATGTCTGAGCCGATAACGCGACAGGCATATATCATGGCACGCACCTGCATGAATGGAAGCATTCACGGTTCGTCCTTACGTAAGTGCGACGTACGGAGTGCTGAGAGCGAGGCGACAAGTAGACAGCCGATAGCAGCGCGGGGACGCGCGATTCGCGACCATCGACCATCGACCAGCAGACGACCTCAGCAAGCACACAGGTAGGTGACGACCACCTGGCCGCGTTCGGCTCACACCGAGGCACACATATTTAGACGGATTTTCTCGGTCACTGTCCACATCAGCATTTCATTTGACCAACTTCAAGCAGCACTAAACAATCTATCTGTGTACTCTTTAATTCAGACAGTCGCGAAATTTTTTACGCCTCAATTGTAACACTCTCAGATATGATTTGTAAATAGTTTGTATGTCTCAAAGTGACGTTTTCACCAAATCCGGTAAACAGACCACTATCCAAAATACTGTACCTACAGCAGAAATGTCAATATGTTTCAATAACCTCAATAACGACTAAAACAGATACACCAGGGATAAGTATTTACGGGGTGGAACGGTTAATTGTACAAAAATCTACAACTGTTACACTATTTTCCTACATAGTTTCCGAAATTTCGTAGGCACTTGTCATAGCATGGCACAATTTTTTTCTTAGAAGGTTGCCGCCTGTGTATTCAACCATGTGGTAACATGTTCTTTCTTTCTGCTCGTCATCATCGTTGAAATTTGACCACCAAGGTCAGATTCTAGGTGTGAGAAGAAATAAAAGTCGCTAGGGGCGATGTCCGGGCTGTACGGAGGATGATCAAACACGTCCTAGAGAAATTTATGTAAGAGTGGTTTGGTCACACTTGACGTGTGAATTCGGGCATTATCAGGGCAAATAAATAAATAAATAAACCAAACTTTTGACAGTAATCCTTATCGCTTGTTGGGTATTGCGCGGCGCATTTCCGTAATGGTCTCATAGTAACCATGTGCATTGATTGTTTGACCTCTTAGTAAGAAATCAATTAGCAAAATGCCTTTCCCGTCCCGAAAAGCCGGTCGAGGGGACTGAGGCGCTCCAGTCACGGTCTGCAGGCCACTACGGTCGGGAATTTGAATGCCCCCCTCGGGCATGGATATTTGTGCCGTCCTTAGTCTTAAGTCCTTCGTTCATAAGTTTAGGGACTGATGACCCCGTAGTTAAGTCCCATAAGCTATACAAACATTTGACCATTTTGTCCCAAAAAAACGGCACACATGACTTTTCGAGGTGTCAATATTTGCTAAGGCATAACCTTCGTTGGAAATGAAGTGTGCCTCCATTCCATTGATTGCCATTTTGTTTCAGGAGTGTCGTACGATACCTAAGTGTCGTCCCCCGTGACTATCCGAGAAACGAAACCATCGCCTTCTTCATTGTAGCGTGTTAGAAACTGAAACGCACTGCCTATCCTTTGTTTTTTGTGTTGTTCGGTAAGAATTTTTGGTGCCCAATGTAACTAAAGTTTTGGAAATTTCAGATTTTCAGTAACAATTTCATTAATTAGTAATCGTGAGATTTGCGGAACTTCCATAGCATGGGCACTGAGGGGAAACATACGGTTAAACTGAATCTTCTCTTCAGCTGGGAGCCCTCCAGTGGTAGGGGGTGGCAACTTGGCGTTAGCGAAGCAGTGAAGGCAACCCAGTAACAAGCATGAGGTGCAACACCTCAGGTGAAATTCTTCGTTTTTGAAGGTGAAAAAACGAAGAATATTTCGCCACTTATGCCGAAGATGGCCACCGAAGCAAACCTCAGCTAATACTGATAAAAGAGCAATAAATTAAAGACGCACTGACTTTCGGCACGGTCTCGTATTTTATTTGACGACACATTTCTAACGTAGCCGAACAAAGTCTACAAATATTACAAAAATGTATGTATGCTATTAAGTGTGTGTGTGTGTGTGTGTGTGTGTGTGTGCGTGAGTCACATCTCCTCCTAGACTACCGGACCGATTTCAAGGAAACTTGGAACACATATTCTTCCATACTATCAGACAACAATATCCGTGGGCAGTAACAACCATCTACGATAGATAATTCCGGAGTCTGATACCATAAACAATCAAATTTGAGAAAAACTGCCGCATCATGCGACAATGTTCCACATATCCTCCTAAGCTAATGGACAGATTTCAACCTCATTCGCTGCAAACATTCTTCACTGTGACGAAATAATCGCTATGGGGTTAAATACACCTATGACACATCTCTCAGGAGATATGACGTCATAAACAATGTGAGTCACGAACTGCTCACCAATAATGCGATATAAATTTATTCATGAAAGAATAATGAATGCACTTACACATCATATCTAACCTTAAAAAAGCCTTTTCTCGCCGACAACCCTGCAAAAAATTAAGAAAGGGAAGTTAGCGACTTACTACTATCCCGATGTTCGGATAGTGTTACTACGGCATTTGTCAGGACGTTACAATTGATTACCTCTATACGATTAATTTTATTTGCTAGTTATTTTACACGCATAGCACTGAATGTACCTCCAGTGTTATATCACAGTACAACACGTACATTACTTCATGGGATATATAGTCAAAAAGAATTTGATTAATAAAAGTGGCAGCATCACGCATGAGTTTTCGATTTTTACCTCTTTACTACTAACTGTATTTGCGACGTATTTTACAGTGTGTGCTCATATGGTATGGAATGTACCATCGACATTATGTCATAATCGTCACATGGTTCAGGAGATATTACGTCAGGAACAATGAAACGCATGGAAACCTGCTCTAATACGCATGATGGCCTGTATTACCACCTCAATTCGCAAGGCATTTCGAAGAGAGTTTCATGATACACAACTCTTCGAATCTGAAAACTATATTATTTTCGGACACCGTTCAGGAGATTTGACGTCATAAGGACTGAGTTGAATGAAAATGAAATTGCAGTTGGCGATGGACAGAGAGAGAAGTAGGAGGTGAATTAACGTAACAAAAGAATGGGGGAATTAACGCTAGCATATGTTGTTGTTGTTGTGGTGGTGGTCTTCAGTCCGCCGACTGGTTTGATGCAGCTCTCCACGCTACTCTGTCCTGTGCAAGTCTCTTCATCTGAGAATAAGTTCGGCAACCTACATCCTTCTGAATCTGCTTACTATATTCGTCCCTCGGTCTCCCTCTACGACTTTTACCTCACACTCTTCCTTCTAATGCTAAGTTGACAATTCCTTGATGTCTCAGAATGTGTCCAACCAATCTATCTCTTTTCTCAGTCAGTATACGCCGGAAACTCCTCTCTCCGATTCGGTTAAGCACCTCCTCATTAGTTACGCTAGCATAATAATTTCAATACGTAGCAGTGCACACATGATCGAATCCAACAGTTAACAAATAGTTACCAGCTGCTCTTGACGGTTCTAAAAGGAAACATTCTGTTCTTTTTTCTCTCAATTCAGATAGTTTTTAACGTCTAATAGATAAGAAACAGATAAAAATAAGGAATAAAAGAAACCACTGGTGATCGCAAGTCTCCCGTAAAATTACTGTGGGGAGAATGGTAAGAAAAATGAAAGCGTACGCACTAATTGCATATAGTTCGAGGTATAGTCAGTAAATAAGTCGCAAACTGAGGTAAACACGCCAGTACCGCGCGCTATGAAGAGATATTTCTCTACCGCTACGACCCATCTGTCCTTTTGGATTGCAGCAGTTTGAGATACGAAATAAAGTTACAGCTCAAGGGCGTTACTTATAGGATGCTAACGCTGCCACAAAAATTCCAAGCTCCAGACTTTTAAAGCCTTTGCGAACGATAGGAGGAGTGTTTTACTTCACAGATGGAGTCAACTGAAATGTAAAGCAATTTTCAGGGCTGTAAACGCAGTACTAGCGTGTCTACCTGAGTTTGCGACTTATTTAATGAGTCGCACTCGTGTATCTTGTAACTTCATATGGTCCAAGGCTATCTTCTTTTGCCTGCCTCCTCTCATTAGGCGTACATTTTCCGCGTTCCAGCATGTGTTGTTTGCTAACGACAATTGATAAGTAAAACAGTGGTATGTCCGGGCTGGAATGAGAACAATATTGTGAAATGTATACAGTGCTAGTCACCGCAAAGACGACAAACCAAACAACAATGTCTAAAAGAAAGTCCGCATAAGATTACAGGCGAAGGGGCGAAAACACAAACATTGATACAATGATGTCCAGAATGTCACTAAAGCAGCAGGAGGCAGCAGACATGTGTGCGTGAACTATGGGTGTAACACTACACATACCTAAATACAACATGGGATACTCTGCAGTTCACATTTAAATATCTTGTAGAGAATACATGGATCCATCTTGGCACTATTTACCTAGCATTCCATTTTAGAAACCCTCCATTCGATCTCTGAATTCTCGTATTTTATTATGAGATCATTTCTCCTTATTTAGGTGGAAGTGAAAAATATATTTTAGGATTCGGGGAGAAAAAGTCGGTAATCGAAATTTAGTGACTATATGTCGTCGAAAAAAATACCATTGTTGTAATGATTTCCACCCCATCTGTTGTACCGTTGAAGTAATGGGACTCAACTGCGTGGTCATTAGTCCGTAGCTTGCAAACCACTTAAACTAAGGTATACTAACCTAAGGACAACACAAACATCCATGTTAGAGTTGTGACTCGAATCCACGACGGCGAACGGGTCCTTAGTCAAACATACCTGATAACGATTCCATACTGCATGGCAGTTCTCCAAAACAGGACGGACGAGTGTAGTGTACTCGGTCTCTTCAGTAGTTGTGTTGCAACTTCTGCGTCTTCTGCTAGTAAAACGCAACCAGGTTCGCCTTCCACACGACATTATTTATGTGTTCCGTCCAGACGAAGTCTGTCGTAGCTGTAATTCCTAGCCGGCCGCGGAGGCCGAGCTGTCGGCGGCGCGCCAGTTACGTTCAGCGCGGCCACTACGGCCGGGGGTTCGAACCCCCCCTCGGGCATGGATATTTTTTAGCTAGTTCATAAGTAGTTTGTAAGTTTAGGGACTGATGATCCCGGAGGTAAGTCCCATAATCTCTACAAACATTTGAACATTTGTAATTCCTACGTATCTAGTTGACTTTCTTCCTCTTAACGGACAGAGGGCGGTATCTACTAGTCTGGCATGATTTGACCTGCACCAGACTCGGGAGGAATATACAGCCAGAGAAGAGAAGAACGCCACTGCAGCAGAGCGAACAGTTTGTTGATGTGCGCCCCATTGTGTTCCTGCTAGTTGGCGAATAAGATTATTTCACGTGGGAATTTTCATTTTGTTACTCTTCCTGTGCTACGATCTCTGTTAAGGGTTAATACCAGATATTTAGGAGTTTCTCAATGTTGATCAATTTATAGGAACTGGAAAAAATAATAAGAACGAACGTGGATACAATATTTATTTATTAGTAAGGGGTTGGCCCATCATTGTGTATGTGAACAGCTGCAACAGATCCGTTTATTTTCTAACAGACTGTTATTTTATGGCAATTGCATCGTACGAAGCTTTATTTGGATCCTCAATTGGAAAATGTTTGAATTATGTTTTATTTATTACACTTTTCCATCGCTGTTGCACATTTTGTTGTCAGTGTTTGAGACTAGTTTCGGGCTGTAATAAGTCCATTTTAAAACCTCTGGCCTGTGCTGTAACCGTCTTATACAAACATGCCATTGCCAACATCATCAAAGACGGCAAAAGTGTTACTGCGTGTCCAAGCACCCAGCACATGCATGCTGCAAGACAGTTACCATATCTGTCTATGACGGCAATTAGTATGTGATCATTATAGTACAGGACAGAGGTTAGAAACTGGACTGGTTACAGTCTGAAACTAGTCACAAAAACTGTGACGGGAAAAATAATAAAAACTTAATTCAGAGGTTATCCATTAACATCAGCCCATTACGTCAATGTGTGGGAGCTATAAATATGATCCTGACTCTCTGCTCTAAAACTACCGATCATGTTCATAAATCTAACGTTTGTGTAGCTATGGGACCAAACTGCAGTTGTAATTGGTCTCTAGGCTTACAAACTACTTTAAGTTATTCTAATAACACACATACCTTCATGCCCGAGAGAGGATTCGAAACTCCGACACCTTAGCGCGCTCGGTCATTCCCGGGCGAATCCCCATCATGGTTCAAATCTGTAGAAAATTGGCAATTTTTCTGTCCAGGAGAAATGTCTTATATTTTTCTGACGATATACAAACAACGCCTGAACCTTTTTGCCTCTCTGTGTGTAGGCGCATTATTATTTTACAATACAGCAATGCTTGTAAGAAATATGTCGCTCGTATTCGAGGATAGTAAGATAGATGATTTAAATATTTATTGAAGCTAAGCTCACAATTGTAAGTGTAAAAAATGTGTATTTTTATATGTAGGCAACTCCATCCGGAGTCTGGTGCACAGCGACTACATTAAAATTATTAAAATTGTAAGAACCAGCTTTGGCCGCATTGAAAACTTTATTTTTTATATACAATACAGATCGATTTCGCTCAGTGTCTGGCCATCCTCAGTGCTTGAATCCAAGCCCCGTGGGTCCACAAAAACTTGCACTTTGCATTTGAACATCAAGTAGGCAGTACATAAGTAGAACGTCAATCATAAACTTGAGTTTATGATTGACATTCTACTTATGTACTGCCTACTTGATGTTCATATGCAGAGTGCATAGAACGTCAATCATAGAACGTCAATCATAAACTTGAGTTTATGATTGACATTCTACTTATGTACTACCTACTTGATGTTCATAAGCAAAGTGCAAGTTTTTGTGGACCAACAGGGCTTGGATTCAAGCACTGAGGATGGCCGGACACTGACCAAAATCGATCTGTATGATATATGAGAAATAACGATTTCAATGCTGCCCAAGCTGGTTCTTCCAATTTTAATAGTATATTTTTATTATACACATGGAATATTACCAATGAAAATTTCTCAAAGGTCTGTCATTTGCGCAAATATATTAATGTGTTGAGGGCATTCGATTATCAAATGCCTGTCATTGACTTATTTATTGAGGTTTCTTCCATATGCTCATACCATTCTTAAGCTCTGAGATTTGTTCCAATTTTGCACTTGCTCCTCGTCCACAAAAGTTTCAGTTAGTTGAACATTCCCAGAGAGAAATATGTAATGTAGCTGTTAGAAACAGATCATCCTTACAATTAGAATGTGTTGCTTCAATTTCTATAGCAACAAATCAAACAACACAACTTCACCTTCTAAAACAAGCTCTGCTGTACCATATTGAAAGATGTGTTGCAGGTGTCAGACAAGGAATACTTGGCTGAAGACTGAACGAAAAGGAAAAACATCCCGTCTTACAAATCAAATGTTTGTAAATCTATCAGACCAAACTGCGTGGTCATCAGTCCGTAGCTTACAAACTAATTAAACTAAGGTAAACTAACCTAAGGACAACACACACCCCCATGCCCCAGGGAGGACTCGAACCTCCGAACCTCGAGCAACCGCGCGCTCCGCAGCGAGGTACCTTAGACCGCTCGGCTACTCCACCGCGGCTCTCGTCTTATCGGTCGTACTGTACTTCAGATAGCGAAATAACGGTTGTTTCTTATCGCTTCCTCCAAACGATTTGCTTTCCGGAAATGTCAACAAAAGGTTTACTTTTTTCTCATAAGAATCGATACGTCACTTTTCTTTCACGGTGGCCACTAACTTAAAAAGCTAAACTGCGCGCAACGGAACCTCTACATTTACATCTACACGGGGCACTCTGCAAATGATATATAAGTGTCTGGCAGAGGGTTAATCGAACCACCTCCTGTTATTTATCTACCAATCCATTCTCGAATAGTGCGCGGGAAGGTAGAGCTGCTAAGGCTCTCTCTTAGAGCTCTGATCGTACTTTATGGTGATCATTTCTACTGATGCAGATGGGACTTTATATTTTCGCATTTGGATAAGAAAGTCTGCGATCGAAATTTCGTAACTAGATCTCGCTGACCCGGAAACACCATTGTTTTATGATTCCCAGTCCAATTGCTGTATCATTTCCGTCACACTATCATCCTTGCACCGCTATAATACAAAACGAGCTACCATTCTTTGTACTCTTTCGATGATCTACGTCAATCCCACCTGCTGAAGATCCCACTTGCACAGCAGTACTCCGAAACTGTAGGCAATGCTTTAAGTAGCTTTGTTGTCTCTTCTAAGTGTTCTGTTATTAAAACGAAGTGTTTGGGTCGCCTTTGCCCCACATTATCTACGTATTGTTTCCAAGTTAAGTCTTGTGAAATAGTAATTCCTAGGTATGTAGTTTAATTTGCAGCCTTCAAAATTGACTGATTTATCCTGCAGTCCAAGTTGAAAGGATTTTTTATAGCACTCATGTGCACATGCACGATTTCACACTTTCGTTATTTAGAGTCAATTGCCAATTTTCGAGCCATACAGATATCACACCTAAATCGTTCTGCAGTTGCTTTTTATGTTCAGATGACGTTGCTAGACAACAAATGACAGCATCATCTGCAAAGACCCTAACAGTTCCACTCAGATTATCCATCAGATCGTTTATGTAGAGAAGGAGCAGCAGAGGATCAATAACATTACCTTGGGGATTACCAGGAACCACCTGTTTTAGTCGACATCTTTCCATCAATTACAACGAACTGTGTCGTCTCTGACAGCAGAGGACCTTTGGCTGACCACTCTCGTGAGGGCTGCAAGCTGACTCCAGGTTCCCAGAGTTGCAAAAGCCACCCGACTAAACTTTTCTAAGCAGCAGGCTTTCGGCCAGTCAGTTTCAGTAGCGGTAACGGAATTCAGACGTTCCGGATTTCCATAACTCGATATTTCGGCTGCAGATCTTCTGATGTTCGGGGGATACTTACTGAGTTTTCACCTGTTGCTCTATCACCAAACGATAACGGAAAGACACGGTGTTCAAATATCGCGTTACGGAAGCGACTGTAACCGACTTACGTCCGAGGACAAACAGCACGAACATTTCAAATTCCCCTATCCTGCCACTCTTCACTATCCCTGTTACAATGCGCTGCTAGGTGCTTTATCATAATTTTCTTACGTAACGCTTGTTCGGAACACCGGCTATCTTGTTGAAACCATTCGTCTTTGGTTCTAGCCATCCACCAAGTTTGCCGAATTAAGGAAAGGCAGCCCATTTCCTCTAGGCTGTAGAAAAAATCCCGTCCCCCAGACACAGGAAGACAGGCACTGGCTTTCACAATAGCGGACAATACCAACCGACAGGTCGGGGTCGTAACTTTCTATTGTCAGATGCTTGATAGGTGTACCCTCAACACTGACACATACTGTAATGTGGTAACTGGTAGATACGTTCAGTTATATCTCGACATGTCGCAGTACAGGTCGACGTTTCACAGTATTTTACGTGTTCGGAAGTCGTCCGTATTGGTTGTCTTAAATGTTTCCACAGGCAAGAGAAATTACAACTGTTACACAAGTGAATCATTTTGTACATACCGAATGATCGATGGAATGATTTCAGAAAGTTCTGTAAATAAAACAGGTGAATACTGAGGAGTTGGACTTTTAATGTTTCATTTATCACGGTCACCGGCGATTAGATGGTGATTTTATTTCATTATTCGTGTACGAACTCCACCATAAAATTCCATAAATGACAGAAGCCAGTACATAATTTTAAATAGAAAGGAATATTTTTATGTAAAACCTTACTCGCACCTGTCACAATCCGCGTAGCCCCAAACTTTCATAGTTCATAGCTGGATTTAATCACCCCATGCGCGTAGAGGTCGGTTCACCGTAAACGGTAAATGGGAGACTTGGAGTAGTGCTTGAGGATTTTATTTTTATTTATTTATTTATTTATTTTTTGCTATAATGAGTTCATGGAAGTTACAATAGGTCGCACTCATGTATGAAACTGGGTCTGTAAGCCGTTTTTGGCATAGGTTGATGGTTTATAGCAGATGACGCTGGTCGTTCATGTTTTACATTTTGGTGGCACAATACCAGATAATAAACATAAGGAGTCCATTCTAGTAAGATTCAGGCAGCCAGTTATCTTCCTGCAGGTATTGTTTAGAAGCGCATATAATTTTCTAGTTTGAGGAGATCTTTCCCAAATTGGGCATTCCTACTCGGCAACGGAATAGCATGAACTGAGTATACCGTTATGTGTTTGTAGTTAAGTTCTTGTTTTCTCATTATTTTCCTCCTGAGTCAAGCTTCAGTAAAGACTGATGTTCATGTAGGTTAGATGGACTGGAACAATTGTTAAAAACGAATACGATTCATGAAAATATCGTCCTCCCTGCCTCCCAGTAGTTATGATGAGAGAGATACACTTGGGTTTTACTGGGGTTTGATTTAAGGTCATTACACCTGTAGTAGTTTGTGAGTGTTGTGACGTTTTCACTCCAGCTAGTTTCCATTTCATTGAAAGATTTTGCTTGGTATGTACTTGCCCCATCATGTCAGTAAATAAAAGGTTGCTCTTTTTGCCTGTAGTTCGATCAGTGGTGTACATGTTACTTAGCTGTGTCTTTCTGATTCCGTCGTTTCTACATCCATAGTGCGCAAGCCCCCTCAACGTGTGTCGCTGAAGTTAATCTGGATACTCCTATTGCATTCAGGTATGATTCGCGAAACTTACGATTTCCTGTATGCCTCTATGTGGGGCTTATCTCTGTAATTTTATCCTTGTGGTCTGTTCACGAGACATACAGAACGTCTCTCTTGCCACGGGAGATTCCAAAACATACAGGGTGTTACAGAAAGGTACGGCCAAACTTTCAGGAAACATTCCTCTCACACAAAGGAAGAAAATATGTTATGTGGACAAGTGTCCAGAAACGCTTAATATCCATGTCAGAGCTCATTTTAGTATTTCTCTTTAAATGTAAATTGAAATAATTCTTGCAGATAATTGTCAAAAATACCCAATTGTTTCGTTAGTACGTACTGTACTTCCTCGATTCACCGCCAGTTGGCCCAATTGAAGGAAGGTAATGTTGACTTCAGTGCTTGTGTTGACATGCGACTCATTGCTCTACAGTACTAGCATCAAGCACATCAGTACGTATCATCAACTGGTTAGTGTTCATCATGAACGTGGTATTGCAGTCAGTACAATGTTTACAAATGCGGAGTTGGCAGATGCCCATTTGATGTATGGATTAACACGGACCAATAGCCGTGGCGCGGTACGTTTGTATCGAGGCAGATTTCCAGAACGAAGAGGCGGACCAATTCCATGGCCTCCACGCTCTCCTGACGTCAACCCTCTTGATTTTCATTTATGGTGGCATTTGAAAGCTCTTGTCTACGCAAGCCCGGTACCAAATGTAGAGACCCTTCGTGCTCGTATTGTGGACAGCTGTGATACAATACGCCATTCTCCAGGGCTGCATCAGCGCATCAGGGATTCCATGCGACGGAGGGTGGATGCATGTATCCTTGCTAACGGAGGACATTTTGAACATTTCCTGTAACAAAGTGTTTGAAGTCACGCTGGTACGTTCTGTTGCTCTGTTGCCGGCGAAAATTAAGCGTTTCCGGACAAATGCCCACATAACATATTTTCTTTCATTGTGTGTGAGGAATGTTTCCTGAAAGTTCGGCCGTGCCTTTTTGTAACACCCTGTATAGTAACAATGAGAAATGTGAATACTGTACTCAGCTAAAACCCTCCGCTCTCAGCGGTGGTGGTATCAGCAGCTCCAGACTAACTCCCAAGGTGAATATCACTGAAGGAGATGTACGGACTCAAGGGTCGAGTGTCCACTACTGTCACCATTCTGGTTACTTCCCACCAGCACTTGCAGACTGCTGCTACTCATTCTCATAGCGAGATAATTCATTTTAATAGAAAATAATAGTGGTCTTAACACAGTTCCCTAGTTCACTCCTGACAATATCCTTATCTTTTATGAAAACTCTCAATCGAGAGTTTAGCGTGGCGTAAAAATTGGCAATTGACCCTAATTATGGTAAGTGTGAAGTCATCCATATGAGCACTAAGAGAAATCCCTTAAACTTCATTTACACGATAAATCTGTCATATCTGCAGGCCCTGAATTCAACTAAATACCTAGGAATAACAATTAAAAACAACTTAAATTGGAAACAACACATAAAAATATTGAAGAGAAATCGAACCGAAGGTTATACATTCTTGGTAGGACACTTAGCAGATGCAACAGTTCTACCAAACAAACTGCCTACTAGTCTTGTGTAGTTCGCGAACGAACTAGTTTGGAAGAGCGCTCCCAGAGGCGAACTACCGCGAACTAGTTCGCAGATCCATCGCCTCTTAGTTCGTCCGCTCCTTTTGCGAAGACTGACGGGTAACAGCGAGAGGACGCGAGAGCGCGCAGAATCGCGTGATTATCTTCTGCCAGTTGCCGTCATTTCGAGCTGAGATGCAGCTCAGCTGTAGTTTTAGTAGCGGTAACAAAAGCCAAACCGAGCGGACGAACTATAAAGAGCGACCTACTTCGCGGCCGAGCTGCGAACTAAAAGGAGAGCTACCGGTCGTGAACTATAATATGCGCGGTAGGTCGCGAACTAAAATATGCGCGATAGGTCGCGATAGGTGTTTGCCTTCTGCTGATGAGAGCCGTTTCGAGGTTAGCGTCTGCCTGCTAGATTACATAGTTCAGTGCTACAAAATTTCTGCTTTGAAGTATTCTGCACTCTGCAATATCTGACTAATAAATTCCATAATGCCAAGATATAGAGATAACTCTAAACTTAAACGCGAGAAATTATCCACAAACTGTTTCTTTTGGTTTGCGTGATATCGTTAGCGGCTCAAGCAGCTAGCGCATGAAGCAGCTTGGTGGGGGAACTTCTCCCTCCACCTGCATGCGCAGACCACGCCGCTCAGCCGTCACTGGGAGAGGACGAACACTAAGAACGAACTACTTCGCGGCAGAGCCGTGAACATAAGTTAGCGCTCCCGATCGCGAACTATTATGCGCAAGTCTACTGCCTACAATACACTTGTATGTTCTATTTTGGAGTATTGCTGTCCATTGTGGGATCCCAAGCAAGTGAAATTGAAGGACGAACTAGAGAACAGAAAAGGGCACCTCGTTTTGTATTATCGCGATATAGGGGAGAGAGTGTCACGCAAGTGACGATCGAGTCGGGTTGGAAATCATTGAAAGAAAAACATTATTTGTTGCGGCGAGATTTATTTGCGAAATTCGTTTCACCAATTTTCTTTGTCCGATGCGATTTTGTCAGAAGGCAGCCTTTCCTTCCTCCGGGACTGCATACCTTCCATCTAACCTCTGCTTCCCAGCCTGCTCCTCGCCCTCTCCCCTCGTCCTCCCCCCCCCCCCGACCCCCCTTGCGGGTTCAAAGTTGGAACTGACCCGCAGTTTTTCTTTGCCTGTTGGAAGAGGCGACTGAAAGGAGTCTCATAGTAAAACTTTGACATCATCATAATAATAAAATAAAAGAAATCAAAGACATTATTGATAAATCTGAAGCATTGAATTAAAATTTGTCGTGCGGTCGGGAATCGAAGCCGGACCTCTATGCTTAATAGGCAGACATCTTAACCGTTAGACCACCACACCACTAACGATTAAGGCGCCTTGGAATAGTCTATTTACCTCCACGTCACAAAGTTTAATTCAGCTTCTTGTAAGCATGGAGGTCCGGATTCGATTCCCGACCGCACCACAAATCTTAATTCAATGCTTCAGATTTATCAATAATGTCTTTGACATATTCGAGACGAAAATCCATCTCAGGGATTGTTTATTTGTATTAAATTGATAAAAGAAATCAGATCGATAACGGAAAGATTTAGGTGTTCCCACGCACTATTAGAGGATGCAACTAAAGAGAAATATCAAAGAAGTGGTTCGATGAACCCTCTGCAGTGCTTGCCAGTGTCATTTGTAACTTATGTAGATGCAGATGCACTATGCCAGAGATTCGCGATAAATGGAAAGAAAGTAAGGGGTTAGTAGCGTAGAAAACCGAAGTGGGGTTCCATGTGATATGAAGGTTTTGAGCTTGTAAAATTAAACACATGGGGGATAGATTTGGCTGACGAGGAGATGAAGAATGGATTCTTCTTATCCTCAACAGCCAAATCTATCCCCAATGTGTTTCAGTGTGCAGAGAGTTTGGCGCCGGCCGCGGTGGCCGAGAGGACAGATGCGCTCCAGTCACGGTCTGCACGGCCACTACGGTCGGGGGTTCGAATCGTTCCTCGGGCATGGATATTTGTGCCATCCTTAGTATTAGTTAGTTCGTAAGTAGTTTGTAAGTTTAGGGACTGATGACCCCGTAGTTAAGTCCCATAAGCTATACAAACATTTGATTACAGAGTTCGGCAGTAACTGCGTGCTCCTTTACAGGTGTGAGAGCGCGCCAGTGGATGATGTGGCAGGACTCACCCCCGCCGCCCCCGCGGCCCCCACCACTGCCACCCCCGCTGCTGCCACTCGCCTTCCCTCCGCCCCCTCGCAGGATCCGCCACGCTACTTTGCGCTGCACACAGGTAAGTAAACACACCCTTGTCCTACAGATCATGGTGGGGTTACGCAAGAGACATTTGCAGACAACTTTAGGTGTGCACCTTTGATTTTACTCGACCACATTCCATTGCCCATGGTTTCGTATTTATGTAATAACTAGCTGAAAACCCGGCGTTGCCCAGGTATTTATGTATTCATTCCTGCCATTTTTCAGGTATATATTCATTTGTATAGAGGTGATATTTCTGTAAAATCTCTTGTGAATACAATTGGTAGTAAAGAAGTAATAGATTAAAACTTGGTGCCTGATGGGGTGATTTTCCATGAACGCCATTGTTTATATCCTCATATCTCATGAACTATGTGTCGTATTGTGATACAATTTAGAAGGTACACTCAAATATATGCGTGTACTATCTGTAAAATTTCCTGCAGCTACAATTCATAGTGTCGAAGTTATAAATTGTAACGTCATGCCGAAAGCTGTAGTTTTAGTCCATAAACAGCGGGACGTTACTGTTTATGTGCTCATATCTCATGAACTACATGTCGTAGTGTGGTACAATTTGGAAGGTACATTGAACTATATGTATGTATACTGTCTGTAAAATTTGCTGTCGCTACAGTTTGTACTGTTCAAATTATAAATTGTAACATCATACCGAGAGCCATAGACAGCCATAAACAGCGGAAAAGTAGTAAGCGACAAACTTTTTTCCTTTCATCATTTTACTATGGTTGCCAGCGAGAAAAAGTTTAATAAAGGTTTGAAATTATGTTTAAAGTTTGTTGCAAGTCGCTAAGTACTGTCATTCTCATACTGTGTATTTCGAAAGCCTCTCCGCATTATATGGCATTTTTTGCAATTTCTATTGGTTATGACGTAATATCTTTTGAACCATGAGCCGTATGTGATTTTAATCGTGCAGAAATTGTTACCTCACGGTAAGGAATATGTGTACCAAATTTGGTTGAAATGGGTCCAATGGTTTAGGAGAAAATTAGCAGCATTGTCGCAATATGCAGAACTTTTTGGCGCCTCTCATGAATTGAAGCTTACGTGTACAAAACTGTAGATTTGTATACAACACGTACAAACATACGGACACTCTGCTTTATATATTAGATTTACTTAACCAGGGTCAGCCATGGAGTGTCACGAGCGGGTCTAGTGACTTCGGACAGCCTCGGCTTTGCTCGGTACTCTCGCAATACTCGCTTGGCGAGACATTTCATTCTGCTTTATGATGCAGCTCTTTTCCTTTCCTGCTTATAGTATGATATTTTTTCCACTGCCAGTGCCAATTTTATAAACTTTCTGATGCTACGAAAACTGCTTAGTTTGTAAAAATCCTTTCAGTTTTGCAAGAAATGTAGGAACAGTTTCTAAATCGTTTTCAGGACATTGGCAGCGTCGCATCTCTTTTTGAGACGTATTTAAGACCATTTTCTATCATAGTTGACTGTGCCTCTGATCATTTTCAGGCGAAAGTGATACTTTTGCAGAACAGTGTTCTTTTGTAAGAAAATTTTAATACGTTAAAACTATCATGAGTTTTGCAAAAGAGTTTCACGAAAACAGTTTCCACATCTTCATAATAATACTACAGCGAAACTTATTTGTAAGAAAGAATTTATCTTTAGATAATGAAATTAAATAAATCACTATTACCTGACAGTCTGAGCATGAAAATGTCATGAACTGCCTCCGCCTCTTAGTGTGCTGATAGTTTTAACCAGATAACAATTTTATTACTTCTTCAGCAGAATCAAAGTAAATAAATCAGCTTATAGTTTATTATTATGTCTATTCCAAGGGAACAGACTTTGGCGGTGATTCGCAGCAGAGATATACTTCGCAAATCACGAACTTTCCCGACGTCTGCTGCTCCTGTAAGATGGACAAACGATCTGCAACACATGAAAATTTGTGCCGGACTGGGACTCGAACCTGGGTCTCCCGCTTTTCGCGAGCGGTCCCCTTAACCACTCGGCCTCCCGTGCACGCTTCCCGGCCAGACACAAACTTCCATGGAAGCGGGAGACCTGGGTTCGAATCCCGGTCCGGCACAAATTTTCATGTGTTGCAGATCGTTTGTCCATCTTACAGGAGCAGCAGACGTCGGGAAATTTCGTGATTTGCGAAGTTATATATGGATAAGTTTATAGTTTATGATATGTTTTATTAAGAACTGAAGTCATGACACTGTTACTAGAGAAGTGGTGGGTAGTAATTTCATTTCCTTTCATACGTAGATGTTGAGAATTTACTACACCTCTAAAGTCATTCAATAGAGAGCGCACTTTGCATTGGCTACCAGTTATTCCACGTCAGTGATTTTAGTTTCGCCGGAAGAAGTTTATCTCGGTAGTGGGTAGGTGGTTGAAATGTTCTGGAAGATCAGTGTGTATGGGTCAACTAGATGCAAATTTCCACAGTTGAAGAGTGCATTGTGCACCATACATCAGATGGCCCACGGACGCCGTCCTTTTTAGTTTCATGTTTCCCGCATACGTTAGTGCAAGTCGTTTTGCCTTGTCCAAAGGGGAAGCGCACTTACAAGCGAGCCTCCAATGAGCCGTGCCGCCATCTGTGTACGTTTTCCTCCTGGTTTCGCTCAGACAAGGTCGCGTGGCCATCCGGTAGTAGTATGACTGAGCTCTCACAGTCAAACAGGTAACTGCTGTAATGTATTCCAGCGAAGACTACACATGTATAATACTGATATATGGGGAGACGCACTGCAGTGCATCTGCGGCCCGAAGGCTGTATTCACAACGTTTTACAACACACGTTTTCAGACGTACAGAGATGCGTTTAAGAACCGAGAGTGCTGTCCAGGTCAAACGTGTCGTGGAAAAACCAATTCGCGACGCGTCTGATGTTTCCCAGAACGTTATTGAGTATTTTGGAGAACATCCAACGCGATGACAATATTACATAGTATCTACGTAGTATAAAAAGTGTTATCGTGCTACTTAATTTAGGTTACAGTATTATTTGTACTCATAACAATAATATGAACATTGTTATTAATATTATGCAAGTCATTAGCTATCACCCACTAATACCTAATTCCCATCGTAATTAGGACAAAGAAGAGCTGCAGCAGAATTGGGGATTTCGGGGTCTTCGGTACAAAGGTTGCTGAAGGAATAAAATGGCATCAACAGTTGTATGGATACGATTTCCAAAATCGGGTATCGTTCTGCAGACTTTTGTCAAATAAAGTAGGCGTACATCCGAACTTCATCAGGCAGATTTTATGGGGAGATGAATGCTATTTCGACAATGACGCCACTGTGAATAGACACAATCTACCTTACTGGGATTGGGCGGTGGCCGAGGGGACTGCGGCGCGCCAGTCACGGTCTGCACGCCCACTACTCTCGGGGGTTCGAATCCTCCCTCGGGCATGGGTATTTGTGCCATCCTTAGTATTAGCTAGTTCATAAGTAGTTTGTAAGTTAAGGAACTGATGACCCCCGTAGTTAAGTCCCATAAGCTCTACAAAAATTTGAACATTTTACCTTACTGGGCTCCTGCAAATTACTATCACATCACGTGCAAGCGCACTGGGGTTTCGGGTAGCAGAATTAGTTAATTCTGTCATCTACCTTATTACAACATTGATATTAAGTTTCTACCTCATTTCTGTCATTCCTACAACATTTTTACACGTCCAGTTTCTACTCATTTTCTGTAGTGATTAGACTGTTCATTCCTTTCGACATATCCTCTAATTATTCTACACGTTCACAGAGGTAAGCTGTGATTTTACTGTTTTTTTTCTTTTTTTTCAGTCATATCCTTCACTGATATATTTATGGTTACTGTTCAATCTTTCTTATATATCCATCATTCCTCTTCGCTTCATGGTTGGAACAAGTGGCCCGTAAGATCGCACCCCTATCTTACATCCTTTTTAATTCAAGACTTTAGATTTTTGGCTTCCAGTCTCATTTTTTCTTCTTCGTTCTTGTACATATTGAATAGACCCCCTCTGTCCCCGTAACTTATGCGTATCTTACCTAGAATTGCAAATTTACTGCACTATTTTACAGAATCTAAGACTTTATGAAAAAAGCGAAATCCTTATGAGCGTCTTACCTGTATTATCTTGCATAGTTACAACGGCTTTTCTGGTCTTCTAACATGTCCCAAAATTTATACTCTGTCTCCATAAATTCCACACACTAACCTGAATGGTCACTTGGCTGACACTGCATCATAATGATTTTGGGAAATCTCTCTCTTATCAGTTTTTCACTTTATTTAATTTCCACCCAACGAACCATTGTTAATAAGCTGGCCATTTACAGATTAAGCTATACGCAGTGTGTTGGTACTTGTTTGACTATAATCAAAGTGCTTAGTAAATTCCATTGAATTTATTTCTATTATCCTGTCAGGTCACTTCCAAGTAACAATAACAGTTTGAATTTTGGCCTGAAACTTTTCGAATTAAAAGTCACTTCTTACAACACTTCAACCTTTCCTATAGTCTATCTCTACTGAGCAGTGATAATAAAAACAAAAGTGCTATCTTATTCTAATCAGGTTTCATTCATAATGTAATAAGCTTGATACAGTAAACTAGTGCAATACAACACAAAAATCTTTGTTCTTTTTACAGACAATATCGTTTGAAACCAATATCGTCGCGAGATAGACTAGTCAAAATATTGTCACCAAAACTGTTGAAAACAATCAAAACTTTCGATTTGTCATTTTACACTCTGCGTTATTATCTGTTTGCGGACTCAGACATAATCTTGTCTTGCACTCACTTAACGGAAATATGTGGAAGTAGTTCCGCCAATCACTGATAAATTGTCTTCTTCTCAAAGGTGGAGTTAAATCTTCAACATAATATACTTTCCAATTTCCAATACGTCGTCCATATAGTCACCCGACATAGAAGTCTCGAGAGAGTACATACTTCTTGGTAAATTATTTTATTACCACTTCGAAAAAAATATAAGGGAACTGCTATACATTCTCGAGTCAAGATTTCTTCTGAACGGCAAACTGAGGACTGTACTCAATTAGATATATTTCCGTTTTACAAACATTATCAACATTGTTGAAGTACAGATATTTATTCTTTCTTTACTCAAATTTCGTCAGGAAAATCAGCGCAACAAAGACGCGGCGACTTCTTCTACAGCTCGACGGCTTTTGGTCCAAATCAATCAGTGGGCCGATATCATTGGCGTCAGTGGCGAAGACCCTCTCGAAAATGTTGTGTCGCTGTTTCTCCACATGATACAAACAAAAATCACAAAAACTTTAAATGCATCAGTAATATTTAATACTAATGTTTCAGTAATTACCTGGAAAACTAAGCTTCTTGAGTAAATACTTCCGGATTCTGTACCACATGAGGAGCCGTAGACCACCTCCTTCCTACCTTCTGGTAACAGTCAATGATTTTCCTGGAAATTAGGTGATTAACCTCTCAAAATCCGCGGCTGAAAGTGGGCGTCGCCTCTGACTCATTGTGGATGTGGCTCTTATACGCTACGAGCAGAGAGTTTTATCTGGTGGTTCTTCCCCTGCTATCGACTTCCGCGGAATCCGCTTGTCCAGACTTGGCTGAACCGTATCCCAAGTGATGCAACACTCATCATTCCGGCAAATATCTCTTTCCATAGTTGATTTTCCCTGTGTTTACTTGGAATCGTTCGTGCTTCTTGTCGCGACCCTCGCGTTCGGGAGGAACTTAAAGTTCGCCGAGCCGTTGCCATAGACGACAAAATCAGTACCCAGCAAAGACGGTATTTAAGAGCGACAGTCTGGTGAAAATAGTCTTCTGACAGTGCGTCTGCCTTTCGTGTCTACGTGTAAAACAGACAGCCGCTTTGTGTGTATGTATGTGATGTCAATGATTATAGATTATGCGAATTGTGGACTTTTAAGAGCATATTACAAAGCACCTTTATAGGTTCTATCGGCCTCCTTGTACAATAAACATTAAAACCCGATCCTTCAATGATTGTTTTCATTTATTAATAGAGTGATTCGGTATTTCTTTCGGTTACTTCGGTGGTATACTGTGTACGACCCCTTCTACATCTACATAGATACTCTGCAAATCACATTTAAGTGCCTGGCAGAGGGTTCATTAACCACTTTCATAACTTTTCTCTACCGTTCCATTCTCTAATAGCGCGCGGGAAGAAAGAACACCTAAAGCGTGCCGTTTTCGATCTGATTTCTCTTATTTTATTGAGATGGTCATGTCTCCCTAAGTAGGTGGGTGCTAGCAAAATATTTTCACATTCAGAACTAAAAGTCGGTGATTGAAACTTCGCAAACAGATCACGCCGCAATGAATAACGTCTTTCTTTTAATGATTTCCACCCCAATTCGTGCAACATTTCCGTGACGCTTTCCCCCCCCCCCCCCCCGTAACGTGATAAAACAAAACGAGCTGCCCTTCTCTGAACCTTCTCAATATCTTCCGTCAGTCCCACCTGGTGAGGGTCCCACAAGGGGCAACAGTACTCCAAGAGAGGACGCACAAGTGTGATGTAGGCAGTCTCTTTGGTGGAGCTGGTGCATCGTCTAAGCGTTCTGCCAATGAAACGTAACCTTTGGTTCGCCTTCCCCACAATATTTTCTATGTGTTCTCTCCAGTCAAAGTTGTTCGTAATTGTAACTCCTAGGTATTTGGTAGAATTTACGACCTTAAGGTTTGACTGATTTATCGCGTAATTGAAGTTCAGCGGATTTCTTTTAGTGGTCATGTGTATTACTTCACACTTTTCTTTATTTAGTGTCAATTGCCAATTTTCGCACCAAGTAGAAATTTTGTCTAAATCGCTTTGCAGTTGCTTTTGATCCTCTGTTGACTTCACTAACCGATAAACGACAGCATCATCCGCGAACAGTCTAAGGGAGCTATTCAGATTATCTCCTAAATCGTTTATAAACACGAGGAAGAGTAGGGGACCAATAACGCTTCCCTGTGGAACGCCAGATATCACTTCTGTTTTACTCGATGACTTACCGTCAATTACAACGAACTGTGTCCTTTCTGATAGGAAATCGTGAATCCAATCGCACAATTGGGGAGATATTCCATAAGCACGCAATTTCATTAGAAGCCGCTTGTGGGGTACAGTATCAAAAGCCTTCCGGAAATCCAGAAATATGGAATCGATTTGAGATCCCTTGTCGATGGCACTTAACACTTCATGTGAATAAAGGGCAAGCTGTGTTTCGCAAGAGCGATACTTTCTGAATCCGTGCTGACTATTGGTTAATAGGTCGTTCTCTTCGAGGTAGTACATAATATTCGAACAAAGTATATGTTCCAAAATCCTACTGCAAATCGACGTCAATGAGATAGGCCTGTAATTTTGGGGATCACTCCTATTGCCTTTCTTGAATATTGGAGTAATTTGGGCAACTTTCCAGTCTTTGGGTACGGATCTTTCGCTGAGTGATCGGTTGTAAATTATAGCTAAGTACGGAGCTATTTCATCAGCATACTCTGAGAGGAATCTAGTTGGTATACAATCTGGCCCGGAAGATTTATTTTTGTTTAGTGACTTAAGTTGTTTTACTACTCCAGGAACGTCTACTTCTAAGTTTCGCATGCTGGCAGCTGTTCTTGGATTGAATACTGGAGTGTTCATTTCGTCTTCTTTGGTGAAAGAATTTCGGAAAGCTGTGTTTAGTAATTCTGACTTAGCAGTACTGTCGTCGGTAGTATTACCATTGCTATCGCGTAGTGAAGGTATTGTTTGTGTTTTGCCGCTAGTGTACTTCACATATGACCAGAATTTCTTTGGATTTTCTGCAAGATTACGAGACAGGATTTCGTTGTGGAAACAACTATAAGATTCTCGCATTGAAGTCCGAGCTAGGTTGCGAGTTTCAGTAAAAGATTGCCAGTCTTGCGGATTCTGTGTCTTTTTAAATTTTGCATGCGTTTTCCTTTGTTTCTGAAACAGTGATCTGACCTGTTTTGTGTACCACGGAGGGTCAGCCCCCTCTTTTATTAATTTATTTGGTATAAATCTCTCGATTGCTACTGATATTATGTATTTGAATGTAAGCCACAACTGATCTACACACGCATTTTTAGTTTTGAAGGACTGGAGACTATCACTCAGGAAAGCGTGAAGCGAATTTTTATCTGCTTTATTGAATAGATAGATTTTTCGTTTATTTTTGGTGCATTTGGGAATTTCGATATTCAGTCTCGCTACTACAACTCGATGTTCGCTAATCCCTGTATCTGTTTTGATGCTCTTTACTATCTCGGGATTATTTGTTGCTAGGAGATCAAGAGTATTTTCGCAACCACGTACTATTCTAGTGGGTTCATGAACTAACTGTTCGAAGTAGTTCTCAGAAAAAGCATTCAGAACTAGTTCGGACGATGTTTTATATTTGCCCCCGGTTTTGAATACGTAATTATGCCAACATATCGAGGGTAAATTAAAGTCGCCACCGATTATAACAGTATGCTTCGGATACCTATTTGAAATATGATTCAAGCTTTCTTTGAACATTTCTGCAACCGCATCGTCTGAGTCAGGGGGCCGATAAAAAGATCCAATTATTAATTTATTTCGGTGGTCAGGTATAACCTCTACCCAGACCAATTCACAGGAAGTATCTGCCTCAATTTCGTTGCAGGATAAACCGTTTGTAACAGCAATAAACACGCCACCCCCTGTTTTATTTATTCTATCCTTTCTGAAGACCATTTGGCCCTTTGAAAAAATTTCGGCCGAATTTATCTCAGGCGTCAGCCAGCTTTCAGAACCTATAACGATTTGTGCCTCAGTACTTTCTATCAGCGCTTGGAGCTCTGGAATTTTCCCAACACAGCTACGACAATTTACAACTGTTACACCAATGGTTTTTATGTCTACTTTCTTCCCGTGTCTGACCTGCCCCCTTTGAGACTGAAACTCATTTTGTGTATTCCCGAGGCCATCTAACCTAAAAAACCGCCGGTATGCACACGGAGTGCACATTGGAATTCTTCCCCTCCCTAGTAGCCATTTTCCTAAGGGGCTCCATTACCCGCCTAACGTTGGAGCTCCCAACTACCAACAAACCCACCCTCTGTGAGTGCCCGGATCTTGAAGGCAGAGGGGCGAGTACAGGACAAGCGACACCATCCGCATCAGGAACATCCCCTGCCACAGACAGCGCCTCGAATCTGTTGGCAAGACTAACCGGGGAGGCCTCCACTTCGGTCCCCCGGGAAGTCTTACGCCGCCTGACACGCGCTGAGGGGACCTCCCAATCCACCGCGGATTGGGGGGCTACCTCCTCGCGGGCAGTGAGCGGGCTGGCCACAGCCGCAGGCCGATCGGAGGGCACAACAGACGCACAGGGCGTCTGCTGTACCCCCGCGAGCGGCCCACAACAGCGGCGCCCACCCACCGCAGTCTCAAGCGTTGCCAGCGAAGCCAACGCCGCCTGAAGCTGCGAGCGAAGAGTCACCAACTCTGCCTCCATCCGTTCGCAGCAGTCACAGTTCCTAGCCATTCTAAAAACCTTTGTTTCTTCCAAGTAAGTACGTCAGAGGACGCAGTAGTTTGATAAACAGTGAGCTTTGTAAAGTATAGACCTAACGCTGAACTGTTTATTAACGGCGAATCTGAAAAATATATACGCGAGCTAATAAATAAAAAATTCAGTAACTGAGCTGACAAATAAACGCGATTCTTAATAAACAAACACGCGAGCACACTAAAGTATAAAGAGCTGCAAGAGAAAGTACACACGAAATGTAAATAAGTCGCTTCTATTAAGAAGCCGGTTACCGTACAATGTAGAGCTGCTGCTGGTCACGTGTGCACTGGCCGCCGGTCAAATCATATAAAAATTTTCAAAGAATATTTCATGTTGACGTTTTCTTCAGTTCCGTTCTGTCTCGTTCAATTGGAAATCTGAACGGGGAACGCCAGTATCATAAGTTATTCAGATAGTTGAGGGAGACAATTGATTGTGATAGGAATTCGAAAGCACGAAAAGAAAGGGAAAACAGTAGGTGAATATGGAATGGTGAAAATGAAATGAGGAGCAAACCATCTGGTAGGGTTTTATACAACTAATACTTGGTTTGGGAGGTAGTATACGTAGAACTGACTGGGATGTACAAATCAAATGTTCAAATGTTTGTTAATCTATCGGACCAAACTGCGTGGTCATCAGTCCGTAGCTTACAAACTACTTAAACCTAGGTAAACTAACCTAAGGACAACACACACACCCATGCCCCAGGGAGGACTCGAACCTCCACGGCGAGCAACCGCGCGCTCCGCAGCGAGGTGCTTCAGACCGCTCGGCTACTCCACCGCGGCTGGGATGTACAACACTGATTTTATAATGGTAAGATTTATTTTCGAAGACAGGCTTCAAACGGCAATACATATCAAGGAACAGATTCAGACTCTGCTTGCATATAAATGTTTGTGAAGCGTAGATTGAAATTTAATAAAGAGAAAAAAGGTAGGTAAGTAAGGAAACTGATAAATTTAAGTAATTTGACCTTCTTGAGTATTTTAGAGGAAGCATTAGACAATGACTGACTGAAAAACTGGTAGGCGGGTGGGGGGAGGGGAGTATGACATAAAACACGAATGGGTAGTTTTGAGAGATGCCTGAAATTATTAGACGGCAGGAGAAAATATAAAAATGCTGGAAGTTAGAGACCTTCCTCGGTCATGGATGTCTATGTGTCGCCCTTAGGTAACTTTAAGTAGTTTGTAAGCGTAGGAACTGATGACCAACGTAATTACAAGCATATTAATTTTTTAAATTAAAATGCCGCAAATAAAGCGCAAAATGAAACACAGACAGATAAAAACTGATGCAATACACGGAGAGATTAGAGACATCAGCTGCGAGTTGGCATTGATGTCCTCAATGGGGTAATTTGAAAATTTGTAACGGACCAGGTTCCGAAAACGGGTCTCCTGATTAATAGACAATGTGTGGTCCACTACGCCACCCCCCACAAAGTGGTCACCAAAATTTCACGGATGACAAGAGCTCTCCTCCCGTCAGACCTAGATTTTATTGTTTGTTAAACTTAAGGGTCTTAACTACGGGGTCATCAGTCCCTAAACTACTTATGAACAACCTAATACTGAATACGGCTCACATATCCATGCCCGAGGGGGGATTCGAACCCCCGACGGGCAACAGCCTCGCGCATCGGAGCATAGTGCTCAATACGCTTGGACACTCCGCCGCGACTAGATTTCATTACGTCCAGTTTTAGCACTGTCGTGCTCAAACCGACGGATGGAAACTGTTTACCTCTTATGAGAGAAAGTAGCATCCGTGTCTCTAACTCGTTCAAAAGTTGAAGTATCTCACATAGGAATGTCAATTACGATTTGAAGCGAAATTGTGTGCGTCCCTGTATAGCCCATCGTCGATGACGAAGAGGCAATTTCGCTTCCTCTCATTACAGCTCTAGCTTGACGTGAAACACGCATGTAATTACATTCCTCTGGCGTGACCTGGCCGCTATCCACTAACCGATATGTCCTCGGGGGTCCCTGCCGCCATCATGCAATCACATACGCGTTACCCGGCGTCATAACCATACAGCCACCACGCCCCAGGGGACCGTTATGTGATTTTTGTAAACGTCGGGGTAATTAGGCCAAATGAAGACTTATTCCGTACTTAATTAACTTTAAATTTTGCTTATCCTTCAGTTGCTAATTGAGCTCACTTTAATTTACTATAATTCAGCGTTATGGCGATATAATGTATCATAAGTCTCTCAAGATTTTAACCACGCTATTTTGATGACTAAAAAGATTTGTATTTCGCTTAGTCCTCATGAATAAACATTTCGTTTCGAAGGAACGGTAGGTCATGTGGGGAGTATATCCTGCAAGACACAATAGCGTAACAACACAGCAGAATTTCAGTACAAATGCTTACATTAACGACAACATAATATCACCACAGTAGTGTCTCATGTATTATGGTTATTGATGAACAGCAGATTTTCTTAGTTGTGTTTTGATTGGTTTGATGTGACCACCTAAAAACTCTTATTAGCACTTCCAATCAACATATTGAATTTTTTATTGGCTACGTTACACTGTGTGTCTTCCCCCAAGTCTTATCTTCTATAGTACCCTCAAGCACCACGGAAGATATTGCATGGTGTCCTTTCATCACATTCCTTATTCGTGTACCGTTTCTGTCCAAATAAATTCTGTGAAGAACTTGCACCTTTCTTTTACCTAATTACTTCATTCATTTGTCAATGTTTTCTACAGTATTTTTACTAGAACACCTGTATATCTACAACATTTTTTTTCAGAAGCCACGTTAGTGAGTCTGTCGCTTGCTGTTTTTCAGATCCAGTTATAATTTTCGAGAAGAACGACAGCTAATACGCCCTCATAGTTATTTCTAGTGACATACTTACGAAGAAACTGTATATTGGTTCATTTTCCTAAGAATATACGCTCTGGGAATATTAGTGGGAGACCATACCGTGGTAGAGTAAACCTCTCTTGCTGCGTGACACATTGTTAGCATGCATATTAAATCTGATCCATCATATTTCGGGCTTGCAGCCGGATCATGTTGACGTCTTCCAACAATATTTCGGCTGACAAACGTGCAGCCATCTTCGGGTGAGCACGAGTCTCGTGCTCACCTGAAGATGGCTGCACGTTTGTCAGCCGAAATATTGTTGGAAGACGTCAACATGATCCGGCTGCTAGCCCGAAATATGATGGATCAATCAATACGCCGGGAAAACTTCAAGATACACATATTAAATCTGTAAGAAAAAGTGCTGCTCTTCTTTGGATTTTCTCTATTACCTATAGGGTGTCCAGAAAAGGGCTCCCTGATAGTAAAATTAAATATCTCGAAAACAATGATCGATAGAGGAATGTAGTAAACGGTATGTTTATTGTGAAAGCTGTAAGAATTTTATACAGCAGTTTGAAATAATAGTTACAAAAGCTGCTAACAGATGGCGCTGTACGCTGTACAGCTCATATCAGCATACATTCGTGAAACAATGGTATGAAAATACTCTTTGCAAACAATCACATCACAATGTTTTCAAAATGTTCACCATTGGCACTACAGAGGTGGCGCAAACGAAGAATGAAATTCGTCATCACATTTCGTACTGTCTCAACCGAAATGGATTCACATGCCACAGAGATCGCCGATTCAAGCTCGTCCAGCGTGGCGGGATGGTTCGGGTAAACCATGTCTTTCACTGTGCCCCACAAAAAAAATGTCACAGGTAGTCAAATCCGGCGAATATGGAGGCCAATCCATGCCTGTACCAGTAAATTTGGGATATTTCAAAGCAATGACTCGATTCCCGAAGTATTCCCCAAGAAAGCGAAACACTTATTCTGTCCGATGTGGTCGGGCTCCATCTTGCATAAACCATTCAGTAACTGGTCGATCCTCTAACGCTTGCTGTGTGGCGACAAATTATTCCAAAATTTAAACGTAACATGAACCAGTGAAGAATGAAAAAAGGGCCAATAATGTCTCTGATGCATAGTGCAGCCCACAAAGTAACTTTAGGAGAATACAGGGGTTTCGCTTCATACCAATATGGATTTTCGGAACCCCAAAATCGCCATTTCTGCTTATTCACGTACCCATTCAGGTGGAAGTGTGCTTCACCTGTAAACCAGATGCAGCCAACATCAAATCCTTCACTATCAATCATTGTTAGCATCTGATTAGCAAAGGCACCCTTTGTTGCACAGCTCGTACGGGTATGGCCTGCCCAGTATTTTCTGCGTGCTGGAACGCTTCAAACCAGAACGCGACTAGCGCACGTCCTGAGACTCAGGCGAGAACCCCATGCTGCTCAGGACGTGCACTAGCCACGCATTTCGCGTATTTCAAGCGTCGCGTCGCAATATCTCAAAATGTAATTGGAATATTGCGATGCAATCAACGCCATTGTTTATGTGATTTGTAATGCTATGGATTGCTGAAGAAAAAATATAGGGTGTCCATTTAAAAAAAACTTAAGTTTGTGTTAAAAAACACATTTGATTTCGTTTCAGAATGTTTCCAAATATGTACATTCATGGGCCCCAGCCGTACATTGATACCCATGAAAGTCGTTTTCCAATTGCTGGTATTGTTCCAGAGATATTTTGGGTGGACCCTATATATATACTCCACTCCCAAGAACCACAGACATTGCCGAGGTGGAGTGGCTTGCGTGCCTCAACGATACAGATAGCCGTACCGTAGGTGCAACCACAGCGGGGGGGGGGGGGGGGGGGTATCTGTGGAGAGGCCAGACAAACGAGTGGTTCCTGAAGAGGGGTAGCAGCCTTTTCAGTAGTTACAGCTGGCCTTGTAACATCAGCTAATGTGGTTCTGCCACACAGTTACTGCGAACGACTGAAAGCAAGGGGAAACTACAGCCGTTACTTTTCCCGAGGACATGCAGCTCTACTGTATGGAAATATGATGATGGCATCCTCTCGGGTAAAATATTCCGGAGGTAAAATAGTCCCCCATTCTGATCTCCGGGCGGGGACTACTCAGGAGGATGTGATCGTCAGGAAAGACAACACTGGCATTCTACGGATCGGAGCGTGGAAAGGTAGATCCCTTAATCGAGTAGGGAAACTAGAAAATTTAAAAAGAGAAATGGATAGGTTGAAGTTAGATATAGCGGGGATTAGTGAAGTTCAGTGGAAGATTTGTGGTCAGGTGAGTACAGGATAATAAATACAAAATCAGTTGGGGGTATTACAGGAGTAGGTCTGATAATGAATACGAAAATAGGAATGCGGGTGAACTACTATAAGCAACACAGTGATCGCATTATCGTAGTCAAGATAGATACGAAGCCAACACCGACCACAGTAGTACAGGTTTATATACCAACTAGCTCTGCCTATGTTGAGGAGATCGAAGAAATAAATGAGGACCTAAAGGATATTATTCAGACAATTAAGGGAGAGGAAAACTTAGTTGTTATGGGAGACTGGAATTCGGTAGTAGGACAAGGAAGGGAAGGGAAGATAGTAGGTGAATATGGTCTGGGCAAAAGGAATGAAACAGGAAGCCGCTTGGTAGAGTTTTGCACAGAACATAATTTAGTTATAATAAACACCTGGTTTAAGAATCACGAAAGAAGGTTGCATACGTGGAAAAGACCAGGAGACACCGGGAGATACCAGATAGATTTTATAATGGTAAGGCACAGATTTCGGAACCAGGTATTAAACTGTAAAACATACCCAGGGGCAGATATAAACTCTGAACATAACTTATTGGTCATGAATTGTAGGCTGAATCTGAAAAAAAACTTCAGAAAGGTAGGAAAAGAAGGATATGGGACCTGGATAAACTGAAGGAACCTGAGGTTCTTGAGATTTTCAGAGGGAGATTTAGGCAACAATTGACAGAAACGGGGGGAAATAAAACACTAGAGGAGAAATGGGTAGAATTGAGAGATGAAATAGTGAAGGCAGCAGAGGACAAAATAGGTAGGAAGACAAGACCTACAAAAATTCCTTGGATATCACAGAACGTACTAAATTTAATCGATAAAAGGAGAAAATATAAAAATGCAGTCAATGAAACAGGCAAAGTGGAGTACAGACGACTAAAAAATGTAATTGAGAGGAAGTGCAAAATGGCTAAGCAAGTGTGGCTAGAAGGCAACTGCAAGGGCGTAGAAGAATGTATAAATAGGGGGAAAAAAGATACAGCCTACAGTAAAATAAAAGAGATATTTGGAGATAAGAAAAACAGATGGAAAACCAGTTCTCAGCAAAGAGGGGAGAGCTGAAAGGTGGAAAGAGTATACAGAGAGGCTCTACGAAGGAAATGAACTTACAGGCAATATTTTAGGAAGGGGAGAAGAAGTAGATGAGGAGGAAATAGGAGATACTATAATGAGAGATGAATTTGACAGAGCACTCAAAGACCTAAGTCGAAACAAGGCCCCTGGAGTAGATGACATTCCCTCCGAGCTACTGAAGTCTCTGGGAGAACCAGCCATGACAAAACTGTTTCGCCTGGTGTGTAACATGTATGAGACAGGCGAAGTACGCTCAGACTTTAAGAAAAATGTTATAATCCCCATTCCAAAGAAAGCAGGCGCAGACAGGTGTGAAAACTACAGAACCATCAGTTTAATAAGTCATGGTTGCAAAATATTAACACGAATTATTTACAGAAGGATGGAAAAGCTGGTAGAAGCCGACCTCGGGGAAGATCAGTTTGGATTCAGGAGAAATGTAGGAAGACGGGAGGCAATACTCACTTTACGGCTTATCCTAGAAGATATATTAAGAAAAGGAAAACCTACATTTGTAGCTTTTGTAGATTTGGAGAAGGCTTTTGACAATGTTGATTGGAATAAACTCTTTCAAGTTCTGAAGCAAGCAGGAGTAAAATATAGGGAGCGTAAGGTCATTTACAACTTGTATAAAAACCAGACAGCGGTTATCAGAGTCGTAGGGCATGAAAGGGATGCAGTGGTTGGGAAAGGAGTAAGACAGGGTTGTAGCCTTTCTCCAATGTTATTCAGTTTGTTCACTGAGCAGGCTATAAAGGAAAGCAAGGAGAAATTTGGAGAAGGAATTACAGTTCAGGGTGAGGAATTAAAAACATTGCGTTTTGCCGACGACATAGTAATTCTGTCAGAGACATCAAAGGATCTGGAAGAGCAGTTGAACGGAATGGACAGTGTGCTAAAAGGTGCATATAAGATGAACATTAACAAGAGCAAAACTAGAGAAATGGATTGCAGTCTAAAAGAATCAGGTGATGGTGAAGGAATTAGATTAGGTAACGAAACAATAAAGGAGGTAGATGAGTTTTGTTACTTGGGCAGTAAAATAACAAATGATGGTCGTAGTACAGAGGATATAAAATACAGAATGGCAATGGGTAGAAAAGCGTTCTTGAAAAAGAGAAATTTGTTAACATCGAATATTCATTTAAGTCCAAGGAAGTCCTTTCTGAAGGCGTTTGTGTAGACTGTTACCTTGTATGGGAGTGAACATAGACGATAAACAGTGCAGACAGGAAGAGGATAGAGGCTTTTGAAATGTGGTGCTACAGAAGAATGCTGAAGATTAGGTGGGTGGATCGCATAACTAATGAGGAGGTACTGAACAGAAGTGGAGAGAAAAGGAATTTCTGGCATACCTTGACTAAAAGAAGGGATCGATTGGTAGGACACATTCTTAGACATCATGAAATCGTGAATTTAGCGTTGGAGGGAAGTGTGTGAGGTAAAAACCGCAGAGGAAGACCAAGAGATGGATACAGTAAGCAGATTCAGACAGATGTAGGTTGCCATTCTTATGTGGAATTGAAGAGGCTTGCTCAGGATAGCACACGCGGAAGAAAATAATATATAGTGTGAATGTAGCACAACTAAACTTGCGCGACAAGCATAAAGACGTTTCAAATAGTCACTTTCTCCTCGTCATACTTTCAGCTATTCCGATATAGCGCACATACAGTTTTTGTCAGAGATACTGTAAAAAAAAAAAAAGCACATTGAAAGGTTTGTAAATCTATGGGGCTTAACAACTGTGGTTATCTGTCCCTAGGCTTACAAACAACTTCATCTAACCTAAGGACAACACACTCACACACAGATATATATTACCCGACGGAGGACTCGAACCTCCGACGGTGAACAACCGCGCGTTCCGCAGCAAGGAGTGTTAAAACGCTTGGCCATTCCACCTCGGCACAGATGTCCTCTATACCACAATCCTACCATAGGAAAAAAATCTCAAGTGCTAAAGAAGTTAACGTAGTTCTGAATAAAATTACAATGCCATAAAAAAACATGAAAGTTTTTATTCCTTTTCTCAGAAATTTTATCTCTAAAACTGCAGTTGTGGCAATGTTTAATAGTAGAATTATCGTATAGATACACAGTAAAACTAATGAGAAGTATTAGCATTGATAGTGTCTTTAACACGTTGCAACTTGCCCCTGTTGCTGAGTTTAGTGCCTCTGAAGTTTTGTAGTTACTTGCATTGATACTGGATAACAGTTACCTTATTTTAACGTTATAAGCTGTACATTGAGCAATCTGTGAAGGAATGCAAGAAGAAATTTGGAGAGGAATTAATGTCCAGGGAGAGGGGATAAAAACCTTGCGGTTTGCTGACAACATAGAAATTCTGTCAGAGAGAGCAAAGGACCTGGGAGAGCAATTAAATGGAATGGACAGTGTCTTGAAAGGAAGCTATAAGATGAACATTAACGAGAGTAAAACGAGGGTAATGGAATGTAGCGTCAGAAAATCAGAAGATGCTGAAACAATCTAGCATCTATGTCCAAATGTTTGTAAATCTGTGGGACCAAACAACTTTGATCATAAGTCCACAGACTTACAAACTACTAAAACGAACTAAAACCTTAGGACAACACACACATATCCATGCCCGAGGGAGGATTCGAATCTCCGACGCGGTATGCTGTAACATGGCGCTACAGACTGCTCGGCTACTCCCGAGCGGCTAGCGACTATGTAACAAGTGTTTAATAATGTGTTGTAGTATACTTTTATGGTGAAATATTTCATGATCAGCGCTTAGTTCATCGACCTGGTTCCACGTTTCCACGGAACCATGGAGAAGCTTTCCTGCTTCGTTTCTTGTGGTGTGCAAAGTGCGCAGTACACAGTTTCCTCGCTCTCCGTGTGTTGCGCAATTGTTTCCTGGAGTGCTGTGACCATGAGCGCTCGATATAGGACCAGCGGTCCGAGCAGATACGATGAGGACACCGAAGAAATGTTTACCGACCCGGATAAGGAAGCGTCAATTCCATATTTCTTAAAAATGTTATCCTCCAGTGCAAACAGTGTCACTGCGTCGCACAGGCGGGTTGTTCTTAGAGGCAGAGGTAACCGCCGATACACGGCTACGTTCACTAAATAAGTTTGTACAACACACACTACGCTCTCACATAGCTTGAGAACTTAAAGCACATAGGCGGTGACAGCACCAAGAGTTCGGCAAATCTGACGTGATCAATAATATAACACAGGACAAGTTTTATTCATGAGTGCAGGCGAAGACTGGATGAACTTCCGAAATGTTACGCACATCAATTTTGTACAAGATATTCAAATTAAGACCTTTCGTATTTCGCTCACTGATTTATGTGTATGATATTCAAATCAACGTGTTACCTGTTATGCTCAATGATTTATGTGTATATTCAAATTAATGTCTTTCCTGTCATAATTAATTATCTAATATAGTCAAGACAGTCTCATTAATTTGGTTCAGTTTGCGTAAAATTTTCAAATTTAATGACCAAGGTGAGACTTGCGAAGTTCTTCAAAATATAAAAAAAATAGTTTATAATGTTTGTTTTGAAATTATAGTTTCCTGTAGCTTGACAGCTTCCGCTCACAATCCTCGCTTTTATATCTATTAAGAAATTAAATGAAGGATAATTTAATGTAGTTAATTACTGCTGGCGATTCCGAGGAAATTAAATTACGAAATGAGCAACTAAAAGTACTATACGGGTTTTGGTATTGGGGCGATAACATTAACTGATGTTAGGTGAAATAGAATGTTACATGAAGAGATGCAAAGGCATGAAAAGCCTTTCTGAAAAAGATTTGTTAATATCGAATACGAGTGAAGTGTTGAAAACACTAATGATACTTGTTTGGATTGTAGCCTTATACGAAAAGTTAAACATGTTCGGTAAGAAGTTCAGATGAGAAGATAATTTAAGCATTCTAAATGTGATGCTTTAGAAGAATGCTGATGATTAAATACGTAAAACGCTTAACTAATGAGGAGCTCCTGGATAGTATTGAGAAGTAAAGAGATTTGTGGCATAAAGGATATTTTTACAAAATATCATGAAATTTGTCATTTCGCTCTAATTACTTATGCGTATATTTATTCGAATGTCACTTTTACAGATCACGTTAAATCAGTATATCATATCTTCCATTTTTCCTTCTTCTTCTTCCTCTACCCTTAGGGAACTCACGGTTCTTTCGTACGTGCGTGGCGAGCACGGTGTCCCAAGCTAATGCAGTCTTCCTTTCCTCTTTACTTCCCGGACTGCATTTCTTTTCCCCTCACCTCATTTCCTATCCTCACTCCTTCCCCTCCCCACCGGGGCACCGATAACCTGAGAAGTTTTGTCCCTCTATCCCAAACAACCAACCATCCAACTTTCTTCCTCTCTACCAACATGCTTTCATGCTTTATGATCTCTGTCTTCGTAGTTTCTCAAGTTTTGTGGCTGTTTTCGTGTTCTCTCTTGTTCTCCGCTGAAGATTAATACCATGACGAAAGTGACAAAAACACCGAATTTGGCAAAATAAACATCATACATCGCAAAAGAGACAGGCCCATCGAATGTGGCAGAAACGACCAAATAAATATTTAAACAAAGACAATTATAAAAGGACTAGCTTATACGCCCGTGCTTCGCAACGGTTGTTAAAGAGGGACCTGGGTATATCATGGTTTTTTGGGGTTCCGGATCTAGATCACCAAAAAAAGAATCCTTGTTAGATCGCTGTCAATAAACTCAATTTTCCTAGCCAAGATGTCAAATTTAAGTAGAATTCAGTGTCGAAAACGATGAATGTGCATACATTTTTTCATAAAAAAGCGAAATTAATTAAGTCAATACTCCGGAACGATGTAAATTCGATGTTAGATTGTGTTCAAAACGTTAATACTGTAGTGTATAATTATCTGTTTGACATAGAGTTCTGAAAACACTTCTATCGTAGAGATGAGAAATAGTAATAATAATAACAGCGCCATGAGTTGGTTTCATGCTGTAGTACTAAACTGTTTATCTCTCACCGTGAGAGTATGTTGAAGTATTAGTATGTTGCAGTGTTGCGCTGGGGACAATGTAGTTATTCTGTATGTAGTTTTATTTTATTTTATTTTTATTTATTTGTTTATTTAGCCTGATCACATTAGGGCCATCAGGCCCTCTCTTACATCGGACCAAGGTTTTATACACACAGTACTTCTTTATAAGTGAGTTACCTATAACATAACAATGATTTTAATAGATAAACAATTAATAATTTATACAGATTGAATACATGTAATAGGATGTAAATAATTAGTATGGACTTAACTCTAATAGGATTAATACTAGCAGTACCACTGAGACAACTTCTGCTGCTGCTGATGTTATAATAGAAATAACAACATTTATATTAGCAGATACAAGATGTACATTTGAATATATAGAAACTGGTTAAGGCATGGCGAATTTTGACAGAAGTAATTTAGGAAACCTGTATCTGGCGAGAGTAATGGCAACGGGAGAATATCTGGGAGGAGGAATGGATGTGACGTTGTAACTGGAGCGTAGGGGAATAAAGACCGGCGTAATTATTGCTTTAGTAGTAATCCATTAACTGTCGTTAGAAGCTGTGAGTGTTATTCAGTTATCTGATATAGTGAGGTAGATTGTTCCAGAGTCTGGTTCCTGCTACTGAAAAGTATTTTGAGAAAACGGCTGAGTGATGGATAGGGACAGAAAGGGTTTTGCTCTGACAGGAACGAGTATTTCTGTTATGTTGATCAGATAAGAGTGTTAAGGTCGATGAAAGATATGAAGGACAATGTAGGTTGATAAGAGAGTAGAGGAAACAGAGTGTATGAAAATCTCTGCACTTGTCAGCACGGAGCCAGGATAGTTGCTTATAAGATGGTGAAATATGATCAAAGAGACGGATGTTACATATATATCAAACGCAGGCATTCGTGATTAGTTTCAGACGTCGTGAGCTTTCCCAAGAAAGACCTTGTAAGATAACATCACTGGAATCAATAATTGGAATTAAAAGTGTTTGTATAAGTTTAAGATCAGAGTAAAAAAACTTCTTATATCTCTGTAGAGCATGAAGACACGCTGATGCCTTCCTACACACTGCGGCTGTGTGCTCAGCCCAATTTAGTTTTTGTCGTCTATTATCACTCCCAGACTTTTGGCCAAGGGCGAAAAATAGAGTAGTGCTCCCTATTATAGAAAACTCGACGAATGCTGAAAGTCTGGTAATTCAATCAACAAAGCAGTTCATGTCTGTTTAAATAAGACGCCATGGTGGTGTCAATGTGCGACGAAGTAAGTCTTTGAAGAATTGGCGTAAGCTGATCGCCTGAATAGAAAATTCCGTTAAATATAGTATTTCCAGTGAATTGTCATGACTGTGTTAGTAGTATCGGCCACTCTTTCAGCTACTACATGTCCCCACGTTCTGCAGTGAATACTTCGTAAAGCACGAAGATGAAATCGACCTTGTGTTATAGAACTATGTATTCAGCAGTCGGATTAAAACTGTAAGTACAATTGTCTGCACAAGAAGACGTCTTTCTCTATCCTAATGTAGTCCGCGCCAAAAGTAAGTAATTACATATTTTAATCACAATACTGTACCGAACAATTATGAAAGCAGAAAGGTTTCTGATGAGTTTATCGATCGAGTGTGTGTATTAGCTCCACAGGCAGGCACAGAGCAGAAATATCTGTGGAGTGAGCATTCAGATGCACAGAACAGATTTTGTGTCCTGAACATTAAGGTTGAAATGTCACGTGATTTTGGGGAAAATGTGCTAATCGCTGATTTCATCTGGGTCCTTTTTTGTTCAGTTAATATGGATGACTATATTTAAATGGCCCTTTTAGTGACGCTTCCTCAATTTTCTTGTTGCTTCTGTGACACATTTATTTAGGTATTATTCCAAGTTATGTGGTTGCTGTGCGAAAAGGAGGTGGGGCTTCTTTGCAGCCAATGAAGTACAAACCAATCGTAAGAGCAAATAAATGTGTGGAAAGAGTGGATTTGTCTCAATATCACGTGGTAATTCCAGCTTAATGCTGAGAAGATGAACATAAAGCAACTTTCACGCCATAGATATTTCTACTCTATGTACAACTTAGTGGTTATACCCATCGAAAGATGCACTTCTCTTCTTTCCATGACGTTGCAAAGCATATGGGATTGTTCTAGAAAGAAAAATAATTGTTGTGTCCTACCTGGGTTGAATTTTACTTGCAATGGCAGCGCTTTAGTTTGCTATCGTTGGAAACGAACTATTCGCTTTAGGAGGATGATTAATTTACGTAATAGAACAGCATAAATTATTTATTTAATCGTGAGCATAAAGAATTATTCCCCTCATTCTACATGACTGATTTTTGAAAAAGCATTCAATGGCTGTTGCCAACATCAGTACACAACGCCGCCGCCGTAAGTAAAATTGTATCCCTTCTTGTTTTGTATTATACCATAGTTATTAGAATGAAAAAAAGAAGTCAGCGACGCTTTAATAAGTTATTTGCTGTACTATGTAACTAACGTTGCTTAACTTTGTCCTTTCCTGTCTGTGGCGTTTTCGAGGCATTTCTAAACAGAAGGCACTCAAAATGTAATGAGGATACACCGAAATCAGAAAGAGAACTACATAAATTCAGTTTTCCTTGCAATTAACTCTTATGTAAATTAGAGCATTGATAGACGCGAAGGAACGTCGTTATGTTTTAAATTCAAAATTTCCTGTTAAAAGAAGCAAAGAAATGTTAAGCTGTGAATATACAAAGTGTAATCAGCAACTCGCTGTTCAATGTTAGTTTGTATTTATATAGATAAGATTACAGATATTAATTCAAAATACTTCTGTTACTGAGGGAATACGCACAACACGATCATGTATTGTCTCTTTGCAACACTACAAAACCAACGTTGCTGTTCTATGGCATAACCATCGAAAAGAGAAAAGAAAAAAATTAAAAACTGCAGCGGCTCCAACTATTACTTCTTTGGTGCACTACGTAACTAACAGGGCCTCTATTTGTTCTATATTGTGCTACACCGTTTTGTAGGCATTCCTAAACAGAATGGAATGAAGATGAAATAAGTCCGCACCGAAATCAGAAAGGAAACTACATAAATTCGTGTTTCCTTGCAAAGAATTCTTAGTAAATGAAAACATCGATAGACGCGAAGGAACGTCATTATGTTTTAAATTCAAATGATATTTGTATAAAGTAGTAGATGAGTTTTGTTACTTGAGTAGCAAGATAACTTCTGATGGCCGAAGTAAAGAAGATATAAAATGCAGAATGACTATGGGAATGAAGGAATTTCTAAAGAAGCGAAATTTTTTGACATTCAATATTAGTTTAAATGTTAGGAAGTCGTTTCTAAAAACATTTTTCTGGAGTTTCGCATTATATGGGAGTGTAACGGTGACGATAAGGAGTTCGGACAAAAACATGATAGAAGGTTTCGAAACGTAGTGCTACAGACGTATGATGAAGATTAGATGGGTAGATCACGTAACTAATGAGGAGGTGCTCAACAGAATTGGGGAGAAAAGGAGTTTCTGGCATATCATGACTAATAGAAGGAATAGTATGGTGGGACACATTCTGAGACATCGAGGAAGCGTCAGCTTGGCATTAGAAGGAAGTTTGTGGGGTAAAAATCGTAGAGGGAGACCGAGGGACGAATACATCAAGCAGATTCAGAAGGGTGTGGGTTTTCGTACGTATTCTTAGATGAAGGAAGGAAGGAAGCTTGGGAGTTTAACGTCCCGTCGACAGCGTGATCATTAGAGGCGGAGCTTGCGCTCGGAAAGTTTGGGTAAGGAAGTGGAAGGAAATTGGCCGTGTCCTTTCAAAGAAACCATCACGGCATTTGCCTGGAGTGATTCAGGAAAATCACTGAAAACCTAAATCTGGATGGCCGGAGGTAGATTTGAACCACCATCCTTCCGAATTCTTAGATTAAGAGACTTGCAGAGGACAGGGTAACATGCAGAGCTGCATCAAACCAGTCTGCGGGCTCAAGACCACGACAACAACAACAACAAGCTGGCAATTGAAATCTTAGAATGTATGCAAACCCACGCAATGTAACATAATCTGAATAAGATAGATATGCTGTGATAGGGATACAGTCCTGTTATTGCGGAGCTGGATAATGACAGACGTGACTTATGCTTTAATATTAATAATTGAGCTTTAATTGCATGCTTTGTGGTTGGATGTAAGAGTGTGTAGCAAAACTGCGCTAAACTCAGCAGACGTGGGTACCTGGTTCCACAATAACACAGGGGCGGGGACATGGGGGAGGAAAATAGGGTGTGTTGAAGGTACAGCAGTTGTTGGCACAGGAGACAGCCGTCTGAATTCCCGATGAAGGAGGTCACTCCTGTCTCAGCTGAAGAGGAGTAGAGTCGCTCTTCCGGCTTAAATAATAGTCTTATGAGAGTTATCTTGCTGTTCGTATATGGACGATTCCAACATCGCCTTTTAGGCTGAGAATTCTCGTTTTGGGTCTGGTATACAATTCTTTTGAGAAGCTCGTTCTTTGTTTACGTACTTCCGTTAAGAAGTTACTGAATTCCGCCTTTGGCTGAGAGTTAACGTCTGACGTTTGCTGCATACAATGAAATGGTGGAGAGCGACAGTTTAGTAGTTCATCGACAGTGAGCTGCGGTCTGAGGGCTGTAAGTTATTTAGAACACAGTGGACGGACGCAGCCAATTCCAACGAGATTTAATCTACTCAGAGATTCGTCACTGCACTACGGCAGCACGTTATTAATACGGCGATGTTGCCATGCGCCCCGTCATTCCCAGTATATGGAATAAAATGTTGAGATCGTTGGTAACAGTTTCCCCACTGAGGTATGAGACTGTTGTTTAGACTACATTCTTATAATTTCCAAAACAGAATTAAGCCAATCATTCCGGGTAGAGCTTATTAGATCACGTTATCCATCAGTGGGAAGGATTAGACATAAGAGAGCCAATGTCAGTTTATTTGAGAACATACCTGTTCCTTTCCGAGGGAATGTAATACAAGAGAAGAAGACAGCTTAGAGAGATAGAGCAGTGAAGGCCGCAGAGGATCATATAGGCAGAACGACAAGGCCTAACAGAAATCCTTGGATAACACAGGAGATGCTGAACTTAATCGCTGAAAGGAGAAAATATAAAAATGCAGCAAGTGAAGCAGGCAAAAGGAAGTAAAGACGTCTGAAAAATGAGGTTCGCAGGAAGTGTAGACTGACTAAGCAGGAGTGCCTTGAGGAGAAATGCAAGATCGTAGAAAATTGTATAACTAGGGGAAAGATAGATACCACCCCCAAGAAAAATTAGAGAGACATTTGGAAGCAAGAAAAGAAGTTGTATGAATATCAAGAACTCAGACGGAAACCAGTACTAAGCAAAGACGAGAAAGCTGAATTATGGAATATATAGAGGGCTTAAAGGAAATAAACTTGAAGGCAGTATTTTAGAAATGGAAAACGAAGTACTGGAAAATGAGATACTATACTGCGCGAAGAATTTTACAAAGCACTAAACGAATTGACTGGAAAGAAGGCCCATGGAGTAGGTGATGTTCCGTCTGAACTGCTATTATCGTTAGGAGAGCCAGCCATGAAGAAACTGTTCCATCTGGTATGCAAGATGTATGAGACAGGGGAAATACCCTCCGACTTCAAGAAGAATATTGTAATTCCAATTCCGAAGAAAGCAAGTGCACACAAGTGTGAAAATTACACAACTATCAGTTTAATAAGTCATGGTTGCCAAATACTAACATGAATTATTTACAGAAGAATGGAAAAACTGGTGGAATCAGACCTCGGGAAAGATAAATTTGGATTTAGCAGAAACGTAGGAACACGCGAGGCAATACAATATATTACGATTTATCTTAGAAGATAGATTAAGGAAAGAGAAACACGTTTCTAGCATTTGTGTATCTGGGAAAGCCCTTGACAATGTTGAATGGAATACACTCATTCAAATTCTGAAGGTATCAGGAATGAAATATAGGGAGCGAAGAGTTATATTCAACTTCTACAAAAACTAGACAGCAATTATTAAAGTCGAAGAGCACGAAAGAATCGCAGTGGTTGGGATGGAAGTAAGACAGGATTGTAGCATATCCCCAAATTTGTTTAATATGTACACTGAGTAAGCTGTGAAAAAATGCAAGGAGAAATTTGGAGAGGGAATTAAAGTGCAGGGAGAGGGAATAAAAACCTTCCGGTTTGCTGACTACATAGTAATTCTATGAGAGACATCAAAGAGCCTGGAAGAGCAATTAAATGGAATGGAAAGTGTCTTGAAAGGATGGTATAAGATGAACATTAACATGACTAAAACGAGCGTAATGAAATGTTGTTGTTATTATGGACTTCAGTCCAGAGACTGGTTTGATGCAGCTCTCCACCCTCTCTATCCTGAGCAAGCCTTTTCATCTCCTCATAAGAACGGCAACCCACATCCACTTGAATCTGCGTCTCTTGGACTCCCTCTGCGATTTTTACCCCACACACTTCCCTCCAATGCTAAATTTACGATTCCCCAATGTCTAAGAATGTGTCCTACCAAGCGATCCTTTCTTTTAGTCAGGGTATGCCAAAAATTCCTTTTCTCACCAATTCTGTTCAGTACCTCTTCATTAGTTATGCGATCTACCCACCTAATCTTCAGCATTCTTCTGTAGCACCACATTTCAAAAACCTCTATTCTCTTCCTGTCCGCACTGCTTATCGTCCATGTTTCACTCCCGTACAAGGCAACACACCTCACAAATGCCTTCAGAAAAGACTTCCTTACACTTAAATTAATATTCGATGTTAGCAAATTTCCCTTTTTCAAAAATGCTTTTCTTCCCATTGCCATTCTGCATTTTATATCCTCTGTACTGCGACCATCGCATGCTATTTTACTACCAAAGTAACAAAACTCATCTACCACCTTCATTGTTTCGATACCTAATCTAATTCCTTCAGCATCGTCTGATTTTCTAAGACCGCATTCCGTTATTTTTGTTTTGCTCTTGTTAATGTTCATTTTATACGCTCTCTTCAACACACTGTCCATTCAACTGCTCTTCCAGGTCCTTTGCTGTCTCTGATAGAATTACAATGTCATCAGCAAAATGCAATGTTTTTATTTCTTCCCCCTGAACTTTAATCCCTATTCCAAATTTTTCCTTGCTTTCCTTCACCGCCTGCTCGATGTACAAATTGAATAACATCGGAGAAAGGCTACAACCCTGTCTTACTCCCTTCCCAACTGATGCTTCTCTTTCAAGCCCTTCGAGTCTAATAACTGTGGTCTGCCTTTTTTACAAGTTGTAAATAACTCTCATTTACCTATATTTTACCCCTGCTGACTTCAGAATGTACCGTATCTTTGTAAATTAGGAGACTGTGAGCAGCTCTCTCAGACTGTTTGCAGATTATGCTAATTCATATCGGGTAGTAAAGTCACCAGAATATCAAACGCAGCTGCAAAATGATTTAGATAAGAGATATGCATGTACAAAAATTGCCAATTGACTCTAAATAATGATAAGTGCAAAATCATTCATATGAGCACTAAAATGTTAAACTTCATTTAAAAGATAAATCAGTCAAATCAACAGGCCGTAAATTCAAATGAATACTTAGGAATAATAAAAACGAGTAACTTAAAACTGTAAATAACCCAGAAAATATTGTAGGGGAGGGGAACCAAAGGCTATATTTCAGTGGTACAACACTTACAAGTTGCAACAGTTCCACTAAAGAAACTGCCTTCACTATACTTGTGCGTCCTGGTTCGGAGTACTGCGCATTATGAGGTCAGTACCAAGTGGGATTGACAAAGGACATAAAGGAAGTTCAGAGAAGGGCAGCTTGTTTTGTACTATCGCGATATAGGGGAAAACAGAAGTCACGGAAATTATTGACGAGTTGGTGGTGGAAATCATTACTAAAAAGCCGAAATCCGTTGCGGCGAGATTTATTTGCAAAATTTCTTTCACCAACTACCTCTTCCGAATGTGAAAATATTTTATTAGTACACATCTATGTAGGGAGTGATCTACACCCCTGGCCAATAAAATTGGTACACCACGAAGATAACGTGCTACAGACGCGGAATTTAACCGACAGGAAGAAGACGCTGTGATAAGCAAATGATTAGCTTTTCAGAGCATTCACACAAGGCTGGCGCCGGTGGGGACACCTACAACGTGCTCACATGAGGAAAGTTTCCATCCGATTTCTCATACACAAACAGAAGTTGAGCAGCGTTACCTGGTGAAACGCTGTTGTGATGCCTCGTGTAAGGAGGAGAAATGCGTACTATCACGTTTCCGACTATGATAAAGGTCGGATTGTAGCCTATCGCGATTGCTGTTTATCGTATCGAGACATTGCTGCTCGCGTTGGTCGCGATCCAATGAATGTTAGCAAAATATGGAATTGGTGAGTTTAGGAAGGCAATACAGAACGCCGTTCTGGCCCAACGGCCTCGTATCACTAACAGTCGAGATGACAGGCATCTTATCCGCATGGCTGTAACGGATCGCGTAGCCACGTCTCGATCCCTGAGTCAACAGATGGAGACATTTGCAAGACAACAACCATCTGCACGAACAGTTCGACGACGTTTGCAGCAGCATAGACTATCAGCTTGGAGACCTTGGCTGCGGTTACCCTTGACGCTGCATCACAGACAGGAGCGCCTGCGATGGTGTACGAAACGACGAACCTGGTTGCACAAATGGCAAAACGTCATTTTTTCGGGTGAATCCAGTTTCTTTTTACAGTATCACGATGGTCGCATCAGTGTTTGGCGATATCGCGGTGAATGCACATTGGAAGCGTGTATTCGTTATCGCCATACTGGCGTATCACCCGGCGTGATGGTATGGGGTGCCATTGGTTACTCGTCTCGGTCACTTCTTATTCGCTTCGACGGCACTTTGAATAGTGGCCGTTACATTACAGATGTGTACCGCCCCGTGGCTCTACCCTTCATTCGATCCCTGCGAAACCCTACATTTCAGCAGGATAATGGACGGCTGCATGTTGCAGGTCTTGTATGAACATCTCTGGATACGGAAAATGTTCGACTGCTACCCAGGCCAGTACATTCTCCAGATCTCTCACCAATTGAAAACGTTTGGTCAATGGTGGCCGAACAACTGGCTCGTCACAATACGCCAGACACTACTCTTGATGAACTGCGGTATCGTGTTGAAACTGCATGGGCATCTGTACCCGTACACGCCATCCAAGCTCTGTTTGACTGAATTCACAGGCGTATCAGGGCCGTTATTACAGCCAGAGGTGGTTGTTCCGGGTACTGATTTCTAAGGATCTTTGCACCCAAATTGCGTGAAAATGTAATCACATGTCAGTTCAATATATTTGCCCAATGAAATCCGTTTATCATCTGCATTTCTTCTTAGTGTAGCAATGTTGATGATCAGCAGCGTACATCTAGATACATACTCCGCAATTCACCCAAAGGTGCGTGGCGGAGGGTACTCAGTACCACTACTAATTACTTGCTTTCCTGTTCCACTGCCATATAGAACGAGGGAAAAACGAATATTTCTATACATCCGTACGAGCCCTAACATGTCTACTTTATCCTTGTTGTCTTTACGCGAAATGTTCGTTGGAGGCAACAGTATCTTTTGCAGTCCGCCTCAAATTCCTGCCCTCTACAATCTTCAACAGTGCTTTCCGAAAAGAACGTAACTTCCCCGCACCCCCTTCCACCAACGACTCCCAGTTGAGTTCCCGAAGAATTTCGGTAACACTCGCGCAATGATCGAATCTACCAGTTACAAACCTCACCGCCCGCCTCTGAACTGTCTCTATATCAACCTTTAAACCAATCTTCGGATCCCAAACACATGAGCAATATTCAAGACGGGGTCGTACTAGCGTTTTTTATGCAGTCTCCTTTACGCAGAAAACAGACCGTCCCAAAATTCTCTCAATAAAGCGGTTTCGATCATTTGCCTTCCCCATAACTGTCCTTATATGATTGGTCCATTTCATACCGCAGTGAAGCATTGCTCCTAGATACGAGTATTTGATGAACACAACTCTGTCAAGCGGCACACGAGTACTTCTGTATTCGTACAATACGGGATTGTTTCTCCAACCCATTTGCATCACCTTAAATTTTTCTACATTTAGCGCTGGTTGCCATTCCTCACACCATCTAGATATTTGGTCCAAGCCATACTGCGTCCTACTACAGTTATTCAATGACGACACCCTCTTGTACACCACAGCATCATCAGCAAACAGATTGTAACTCACTCTGCCCGTCAGATCATTTATGTAGAAAGAAAATAATATCGGTCCTATCACACCCCTGATGAACACTCACCATCAAGGTCAATGTATTGATGGGTTCTATTACTTAAGTAATCTTCGTGCCACTCACATATTTGGGCACTTATTCCATAAGCAGTCCGTAGTGCGGTATCGTGTCAACGCCATTCGAAAATCGAGAAATACGCAGTCTGCCTGTTGCCCTTCATCTATAGCACGCAAGATGTCATAAGAGAAAAGGGCAAGATGAGTTTCACACGATCGATGCTTCCTAAAGCCGTGTTGATACTTGGTCAGAAGCATTTCCGTCTCAAGGAACTAAGAATATGTTTAAGAATTCTATAGCAAACTGATGTTAATTATATAGGTCTTTAATTTCGTGGATCCGTTCTATTGCCTTTCTTACACGCGAGTTACCTGTGCCTTTTTCTAGTCTCTTGGTACTTTGCGCTGGATCAAAGATTCGCGATAAATGCACGCTATGTGCCGCCGAGTGCTCTTTGTAAAATCGGATTGGTACCTCATCCGGACCTGGCGTCTTCTTTGTTTTCAACTCTCTCAGCTGTTACCCCAGCTATGCCTATTGCTATGACCTATTTGATAGGGCGACCATCAAATGAAGGTATGCTTGCATGGTCCTCCTGCGGGAATGATTTCTTAGATGTTAAAACTTCGACCTTCATTCTTCTATCACCATCCCAGAATCACAATGTCTGACTGGATAGAGACCTTAGATCCGCTTAACTATTTTGAGAAGAATTTTTTCTGGTTATTGGCCAGATCTTTTGCTAAATACGCAGTTATTGTATGCAATGCTCTTTTTGTAAACGCGCGAATCTCTACTAACTTTTGTCTGGTTTGATTTGCTTGACTTTTTTTGAACTGATAGTGCAACTGCCTTTGCTTTCTCAGAATTTTTTTCGAATATTGCTATTATAACACGGTGGGTCTTTCCCACCCTATATCCAATTTGTCGTCGTAATAAAATAAGGGCGCTATTAGAAAATGGAACGGTAGAGAAATGTGATAAAAGCGGTTGGATGAACCCTGTGCCATGCACTTTAACCCTTTTCACTTTCATAATTGGAAATTTTTCTGTGGTATTTTAGTATAAAGAAAAACTAAATCAAATTATATTATATAGGCCTGAAGAAACTTACAAGTACTAAATTATATTTACACACTTATTTTGAGGATTTATAATATATATTCCGGTCCTAACCAATCATTATCATAAAATGATTACCGAGTAATAGGGAAAAAAAATATGAAGGTCGCTTTCCCACAGTAAATGCACAGAATACAAACTGAACAATCATCCGCATACAACTAAATACCCAAAGTCTGCGTGCTGAAATTCAAATTGCTTTGGCGTCATAGATATCACATCAATGAAACAACTGTTAAGCATTAACAATGAACCAAAGCAAGAATAAGTGGCGCGCTACATTTCCGTGGCAATTCAAATGACGAAGTATGTTTTACACTCACTTTTATGAAGTGATACTTTGAAAACCCGTCAGATCATGAAAGGTTAAAGTGATTTGCAGACTTTTATGTAGATGTAGACAAGTGATTCCCAAAGTGGTCTCTATAGACCCCCAGACGTCGCTTCTAGCCTGCAAGGGGCTCACGTCAGAAGAAAAATAATTTGGGGGTATATTTGTTATATATGGAGGTCCACGATAGCGGTTCACATTTAGGAAGTTCGCAAACAAAATTCAAATTATTCTCACAATGCTTTGTATGTTACTGTTCCCCACGTTGGCTAAGCGAGAGCGTGGAGGAATTCTGTATTTTCGGTCTCCTGCTTTTTTTTCCGAGGGGGAGATCAACGATTCTAGCTTATGAAGTATTACAACATAAGTAAACCTAGAGGTGGACATGTATTTCAATAGAGATAATATTACATGATATTAAATGCAAATCTCCAAAAAGGAACTTGAGCATACTTTTCAATTACGATACCATCAGCTACGATACTGATTATCTTCATAGCTACATTACGTAAATACTACGCCTTGCCCTTCTCCGAGGAGTGGTACGAGTATCGGACGTTTCCCGTGAAGGGCCAGAAAACGTTTCGTCATTCATACGAGGGTTGGAATTTAAATAGTGGCAACACTGCTGTGGAGGCACTATGCAATGCAATCTGCTATTGTCGCTGATAGCACACGTTGTTGACATTCCTACCTTACCTCCGAGCAAATGAACTCGCCCGTCCCACGTCACCGCCGTGCACACCATCAAGGGAAACACAGTGCTTTGGGAGCGAGCGGTCTATCGTTATGGTGTCACTATGTTTTTGAAACAGGAACAACGGAGCTGGATCAAGATTGAATGTGCCAGAGATCGTACAGAACGACAGTCTCATCAAGGTCTTCAAGAGGCGTGCGCGGAATCGATATTGCCGTACAGAACAGTGGCACGTAGGGTAAAAGCCTTCGAAAAAGATCGGCAAACTACGCCGGACATGGGTTGGGCAGGTCGTCCTAGCGTCTCTGAAGAAGAAGTGCATACTGTTGCCGCGTTAGTGGACAGCGATGGACGCCAGACGATTTATGAGCTCGCCCACGAAACCGGATTAGCGCATACTGCTGAGTTTCGCATCCTGAAGAAACGCCTGGGCATGCGAAAAATTTCATCGGCGGATTCCGCAAGAATTGACGAAAGCGCAGAAATGGGTGCGTTACGAGGCTGCTCATACGCACTTGGAATGCTATGACCGCGAAAGAGAGGCTTTATTACGCCGTATCGTAACACTGGATGAGACATGGGGCACATCGTACGTGCCAAAACTGAAACGCCAATCCAACGAATGGCGTCATTATGGGTCGCCGCGAAAGTCGAAAGTTCGTCAGAGCCCAAGTATGGTGATTCTCGTGTACGGCTGTGATCGTGTTATCCTGACGCATTCAATAATGTTTGTTAAGCTTATGAAACTTAACTGCGGGGTCATCAGTACCTAAACTTACAAACTACTTTTAAACTTACTTATACTAAAGACAGCACATACATCCATTATCGAGGGGGGATTCGAACCCCCGACGGGGAATGGCCTCGCGCATCGGAGGATAGTGCCTCAATGCGCTTGGCCATTCCGCCGCGGCCTAACGCATTACGTTCCTGCACGGCTGACCATGCATGCACAGAATTGCTGTTCGTTTTTGGAGCATCACCTGCGACCAGCTTTGCGAGAAAAGCGGCAACACTTTCTGTGCAACCCACCCATCATTTTGCACAACAATACGCGGACGCATACAGCGCAATCTGTGTCTGCTCTATTCGGTCTATGGGACTGGGAAGTATTGTACCACCCACCATACTTCCCGGACGTAAGTCGTTGTGACTTTCATTTGATTACGAAGATGAAGGAACCACTTCGTGGCTTTCGCTCCAGAACTGTTCCAGAGCTTCCACCGGCAATAGACCGCTCCATTCGCAACATCAACAGAACAGGCTCTGCTAACGGTATACTAAGCGTTCCACATCGCCGGCAACCCGTTCTACACCATGCGGGTGACTACTTTGAAGGACAGTAACAGGTGCAATCATGTAACGCGTTTGAATCGGTTGTGAATAACTAGTATTTAAGTTCAAACCTCGTACATTTGTGTCATTTAAATCAATAGAAGCATAATACTTAACAGCCTTCTTTTTTTTTTCTTGTTTTTCACTGTACTCTTTTACAGCTAAAGTTTCCAAAGACAGTAGCACATGGGCGCCGCCAGGATTATTTTCAGGGCCGTGGATCTTGACCATAGGTGTCACTAGGTGTGAATTCTCGGAGAGGTGGAAATACCATACAAATATAGAGGACCTTTAACAGACTGTGAAAAGACGTATATTTGTTTCGTAGGTTTGGCGAGAATTAAGTAAGTTATATAATATTTTGGATCTGTAGTGACAAGCTAGTTATGGCTCGAAATATTTTAAAAGCTTAGACAACGTCGGACAATGTATATGTAAAAAAAAAAAAAAAAAAAAAAAAAAAAAAAAAAAAAAAAAAAAAGGTTATGACATGAAAAAACGTTTCAGTCCAAATGACCAACTTGATCCTGATTGTAGCCATGAATGTAAACTTAATCATGTTTCAACACTATTAGGACGCTAAGGTCGGCAGTCGCAGGTTTAAACACAACGTTTAACGATTTTCGTCGGCGCTTACCCATTTGGGTCCGGCCATCATGATCGTGGCTTTCCGTGGTTTACTCAGTTCACTCCAGGCAAATTCTGGGATGGTTCCCTGCGGGAGGTAATGGATTCTTCCTTCCTCTCTTCTTGTCTAGATTAAGTACAGTATCTGGTCGATTGAGCAAAGTATCCGAAACCAATAAATAAAGTAAAACAGTTACCCATTTCAACTATGGCATCAAATTGGCCTACAAAGTGTATAAACTTATGAGATAGGTATGTCAGCCAAAACAAGCCGCCGTATTCTCCTCGTGAAATGCGGTCGAATAGAATTACACTATGATAGACCGGTGCATGTTATGTATAGTAGGTCACTTGTGGAAAATTAGGCCTCTGTAATAAGGCATGCGGGTAGAGTACTGCTGTTTGAATATAATCTTTGGAACGTGCCTCTATTGGTGTGTTTGGTGTCACACATTGTTGTCCTTTTTGCACATAAACTTGTGACATTACAGATAAAGGGGGAAGCTGATTGTTTCCATGTGAAAAGCAAGTTTTGGCAAGCTCTTGAGTTCCCCAGACGGCCGGCTAACAGTTTGGACTTAGTGAATGGAATACAGGTTGTTAGGAAAACCCTAATCTGCTCGGAAAGAGGAAACGGCGGTCTTTGTTTAGCGAGATTGCAATATAACCACACACATTATTCTAAAACTCCATATAAAATCAGGGAATGATCATACGGCAAATATAATTATATGAATGGATTCAGGAGACTTGGGAGTATCAAACGCCATAGTTACAATTTCAGTATCCATTATAAATAAAAAGCCAATAAATTTCAATACTATAATAATAGTATTATAAGACTTATATTCACAATTATTGCTACCTAGTGTTTATCAGCAACAGCTTAAGAAGCAAATGGGCAACACTGAACCACGGTACCTATCTTAAAAGACGCACCACGTTTTTCCGTATTCTTTCAATAAACTTTGTTTTACTTTCTTATTCTGCTTTTCATTGAAGTAGTAATACTCCTGTGTAAGAACATAGATGCCACCGCAGAAACACAAAACATGAACCCAGCAAAGCGCATTACTTTTATATATGTATTTTATTATATTTGATATTATTCTTAGTAACGTTCGTTTTTTATCTTGTAGACTGCCTCTTAAATATTATTGGCCGGCTACAAATAGTAGATATCTAGCAGATAATTTATACATAAACAATTATATGTATTTGTAGACAAGAACTGAATATATTTGCATAAAAAGCCATGATAAATTAAATATTAATAGTGTTACTATATCTCGTCAGCGGTGGTATATTTGAACAGTGAGACGCCACACTTAATAGCTACCTGAGCAAAGAGCTTCAGTCTCAACCGATTTTATTATTGTTAAATATATACTTGTTTGATAATTGTAAACAACGTTTGTAGGGAGGTGGTCAAAGCATTTAATTCTGTGATGTTGAAATGTATAATATTTTGGAAGGAAAATTGTATTTTAATGATGAGGCATTAGGATACGCGGAAGGGTACAATTTCGGGATCAGAAAGAGCACGCTTTCGAACGATTGGGAGGGGACTCGTAAGTTGGACGTGGTGGTCATAGGTTGTTATTCTGGGCAGTCTGAAGCCGCGTTACGAACTTGTGATTTGAAGAGATGGGCGTCCGTGGACTTGAAAAATTTACGGAACTGTGACTGCAGAACATAGTCTCTGGTTTAAAAGTGGTAAACTATGGACGGTAGTAGGGCTGTTCAAAAAAATGTTCAAATGTTTGTATAGCTTATGTGACTTAACTACGGAGTCATCAGTCCCTAAACTTACAAACTACTTATGAACTAGCTAATCCTACGGACGACACAAATATCCATGTCCGAGGGGGGATTGGAACCCCCGACCGTAGTGGCCGTGCAGACCGTGACTGGAGCGCCTCAGTCCCCTCGGCCACCGCGGCCGGCAGTAGGGCTGTGGAACTGTGATAATTCAGCACTCGTGAACTCGGGTAATGACAAACTGTGTTTTATAACAAATACTGTAATTAATCGCGGATTAATATGGAACTTCAATGTTGGACGGACTTCATTAATTTACGAGTGATAATTTGGAACTTTTACTCTCAAGTGAGTGTGATGCTTATTGTGCCTCTCACGAACAATAGTTGGGGAAATATTCATTTATTTACCGATGTATAAAGTAGGACTACATCCGCATTTTCATGTCCAAAACGAGTAATAAACTGCATTATATAAAAATTACTTCGTGAGTAAATCTCTTCTGAACATTATCTTAGAATCCATTTGGTTATTAAGAGCTTTAATTTATGATTATATTTGTCATCATGTCAGATTGGTAGACCGGCTAAACTACAGATTCATTATTGATCTTATTTAAACAGTTTGGATAGCTGTTTAGGACATAGATGCTGACATACATAACTCACCTCTATGAACAGAGACAACGAGCCATAAACGTTTTACTGCCCTGAGTTATGTATTGCCCCATTCTTACTGGTAATTACTGATAGGAAAGTAGCAAACTGAACAACGAACAATTTTCGATAACAGGTTTCTAATTAGATAGGAATTTGCTCCAAAGCTTACGCTGGAATAATTATATATTATACAATAATAAAATTTGTGATTGCGTAGACTTTCTCGGCGTAATAGCTGATAATATTCATCTCGGGTTTGCAGCCGGATACCATCGTCAATTGAACACGTTATTTCGGCAGACCAACTGGCTGCCATATTTAGGTGAGTGCGCTGATTACACTTACTCGCCGGAAACTGAGGCAGAACAGAAACAGCGGCCCCTTTATACACCTTTATACACAAAGTATAGGCCCTCTAGGCGCAATAGGACCAGTAGCGCGCCGGTGGAGAAAATCGGCAAAACGATGGGTCGAACACAAGACTGGTTAAAAGAAACTGCAGGTCGAAATGAAGACCGTTGTTAATAACAGATAAGATTGGGTTCCAAGTTTTACTTAGAGGGAAGCCCTTGTCCCTATTAATAATATTATCGGCCATACGAATTTCTATGGATTCTTTAAGAACACATTTCCAGTAGCGGGAAACAGAAGCAATCAGTTTTGTTTCATCATACAACATCTTGTGTCCCTCATTCAGACAATGTTCAGTAGCCGGCCGAGAGGACTGAGGCGCACCAGTCACGGTCTGCACGGCCACTACGGTCGGGGGTTCGAATCCCCCCTCGGGCATGGATATTTGTGCTGTCCTTAGTCTTAGCTAGTTCATAAGTAGTTTGTAAGCTTAGGGACTGATGTCCCCGTAGTAAAGTCCCATAAGTTCTACAAACATTTGAACAATGTTCAGTAACAGCTGACTTTTCAGGTAGAAGTAAAGGAGTATGTCGGTGATGTTTCACACACCGATCCTGAACTGTGCGGATCGTTTGGCCGATGGAATTCTATAAACACACATCTTTGACTGATTCAAGGAGGGCCATAGTCTTTGGTGGTGGCATAAAAACACTTTTAATGTCAAATCTTCTTAAAACTCTTGAAATTTTCGAGGATATATTACCGACGAAAGGCAAAAAGGCAATAGACTTGTAATTGTCCTCTAATGGTTCACCTTTTGGACCAAATTGAAAGGCACGACAAATTTGTTGAGCAGTGTACCCAATCTGTTTAAAGACTGAGATGCTCCAGTTCTTCACCCAGATGTTCAGCATCAGAGATGGCGTACACTCTTTCCACTAGAGTACGCAAGACCCCCATACGTTGGTGCGGCGGATGACAGCTCGTCGCATGAATATAAAGATCGCGATGTGTGGGCTTGCGATATACGCCATGTCCTAAGGTCTCATCACTGTTCTTTTAAACCAAAACAGCCAGAAAACTTTTATTTATCCATCTTTTCATGTTTGTTTTTTCCAAGTCAGGGGGATGCAGTTGCTCGCCATTGCACTCCTCTCCCGGCGCCCATGTAGTAGCACCATATCAGGCGTGAAAACATGTTTGAAGTGGGGAATTCGAAAAAGAAAATTAAGTGCACAGAAGGCGGGGCGTCTACACAGGGCAGACAAAGTTGGCAAGGGGTGTACGAGAAATATGGGAACCCCTGATGTAGACGAAATATGGTTGAGATACTCCAGTTCTTCACCCAGATGTTCATCATCATAGATGGCGTACGTCTTTCCAGTAGAGTACGCAAGACCCACATACGTTGGTGCGGCGGATGACAGCTCGTCGCACGAATGTAAAGATCGGGATGTGTGGGATTGCGATATACGCCATGTCCTATGGTCCCTTAATAGTTCTTTTGAACCAAAACGTCCAGAAAATTTTTATTTCTCCATCTTTTCCTGTTTTTTCCTAGTCAGGGGGATGCAGTTGCTCCCCCTTGCACTCTCCCGACGCCCATATAGTAGCACCAGATCAGGCGTGAAAACACGTTGAAATTTGTAAATTCGAAAAAAAAAAAAAAAATTGGGTGCACAAATGGCGGGGCTTCTACACAGGGCAGAAAACGATGGCAAGGGGTGTACGAGAAAGAAAGTTTGGGAACCCATGATGTAGACGATATATGAGGGGCAACTTTTCAAAACGCATTATGTCCACTGGTGGACAAAATTGAGTTTGATATGGAATCCGGTATTTTATTACCCGCTCCACACACTCCTGCAATCAGATTGTGTCAAAACGCATTTTAACACCGTCAAAAAGAGCGCTGAAAAGTAGCAGATGGAACAAACAGCATTTCGTCCTCTAGTATGATTGAATCAAACTGCATTAAGTCGAACAGTTGCCTTTATTTTGTTTTATTAAGCTATGTTGGCTGCAATGTAAGACTCGTGGATTAAAGCGAAACCATTTAACTGACCAACAATGATTAGTTAATATTCGTTTTCAGTATTACGGCATTGTTGTGTATAAATGTTTATCATTCTGTCTGTTAGGAAGTCAGGCGTAAAATTGTTGTTATGCTAAGATGGTGAGTTCAAAGTGTTCAAATGTTTGTATAGTCTATGGGACTTAACTACGGGGTCATCAGTTCCTAAACTTACAAACTACTTATGAACTACTTACGAACTAGGAAGGCACAAATATCCATGCCCGAGGGGGGATTCGAACCCCCGACCGTAGTGGCTGTGCAGACCGTGACTGGAGCGCCTTAGACCCTCGGCCACCGCAGCCGGCTAAGATGGAGAGTATTATAGCGAGTGAATGTGTGACTGTTGGAGAGGAAATGAATCGTGGAACGAGAAAACGAATGAAGAGAAAATCAAAAAGGGCAGATTGTGCAACAGAACCCAAAAAAACGCACTTTGTCCATCACTAAAGTGCTCATAGCTTGAAAGTATAAAAAGCAATTTCCTTGTATAAAGGCTAGTCTACACGACGACACTAAGTTGCGACACTCGTTGCATGAAATAAATTGCGCGCAACTGGTTTCGTATATGTCTGTAGACACGGTGCCAATACCATAAACTTGAGTTTCGTCGTTTTGTGAGTGCCATACTCGCCGTAGAATGAAAGTTTTGGTAGCTATAATAGTTATGGCGGAGCTATTGCTTCTCTGTGAGATGTCTCTGCATAAGACTAAACATAAAGAGAATAAGAAACGTGTTTAGGGTTCGTGTGGGATTAAAATAGACGTCAGCTCGGTTGCTCAGCGACCTTGCTGCAAGAAATTGTGGTTGAAGACCCTAGAAGTTATTTTAATCAACGTAGAATGTCACCAGAGCAGTTCACGTTCCTTTGATACAGAATTAGTAATGCAATAAAGAAACAAGATACTGTTAAACGTGAAGCATTGTTACCAGAACTGAAATTAATTTCATTGCATTACGTTTCTTGTCATGTAGATATTCGTCTCTACAGTACCCGTACCGTGTTCCCAAATCCACAAATGCCATAGTTCGTTTGTATAGATATTTGGAATTGAATGTATTTTAGTCTGCAGTTCACTAACCGTCACCCCATCAATATTTAATTCACGAATAATTTCTTAAAGAGCACCAACAGGCCGCTGCTTATTCCTAAGATTTTTATCGTTGAAATCGCACAAACATCAATGCATCGTATATATGCTCAAAAACCGAATTATTTCTGTATTGGTTATAACCTAAACTACAAACACGCGCAATCAGTTTCGCCACAGTTGGAAGTTTCCGAAACTGTTTAGTTTCGCCAACGAGTTGCGCGAACGCCTGCCGCGCATGCGCACTGGCTAGTAGCGCAGTTTCATGATACCTCGGCTTCGTTCGAAGAGTTGCTTTCTGGCTACCGCGCACGCGCAGTACGAAAGTACGCGTTTGAAGAGCGCTTGGCCCCGAATGTGGCTACTTGAAGTGGGGCGCCGGCTGTTCGAAGAGTTGCTTGCAAGCAGAGCCAAGTAGCCAGATGCTGCCCGATGAAATTTTTCTGACAGCCAGATTCGCGCATGCGCGTGGCTCTTTTTACTTGTAGTGGGGATACACGACGCTCCCTTGTTCAAAATGGAAGTTATCTTATATATGGACATGTACCTACTGTGTGTCTTCTGTAATTGTACGGTCTTATTTATTCTTATATGACCTGTAGAAGATGACAGAATTCAAAATTTAGATTTCGTATCCAGTGACGTCGATTTCCACGCAATGTTGTTGCGCCGAAATAAAATCAGAATTTATTTCCTATTTTGTAATTTTTTTTAACTTTATGCCACGTTTCTCATATAAGGGATTTGTTTAACATTTGTGGGTGTGGTGGCATCTGGCAGAATAATTTAGAAATTTGGTTTCTTTTAAGTTCTAGGACGCGGGAATGGGGCAGATACTCCTATTACAACATACTCTGATTCTTTCTGTGGTTTGCTGGCCATGAAGCTGCAGGTTTCTGTAATGTAACAGCCATGTTCAACGTTTGTCGGCTCGTCGTGTTTGGAGGGGAAAAAAAAGAGAAAAGAAAATGCGAAATTTATTAGTTGTCTGGGAGTGGACGTTATAAAGAGGAAAGAGATGACATCGAATCCCATTTGCGAGATAAATGAATGCCAGGTGCAATAGATGGGACCCATGGTGTAATAAATAGGCCCAAAGAAGATACAGAATTTTTTTTCCCGTTCACTTGCAGATGGTTTACGCAAGAGACGCATTGTTGACCTCGTTGAGCGTTTATCACTACGAGACAGTATAAATTGAACGTTGTTCTCTCAAAAATAGGACTTATTATTATTAGTGATGTTTTGTATGCACTTAACAGTCATCTACTTTTGTTCTCGCATTGCACTGCTGTGAATGCTTTCAAATAAGCCACCCTGTCTCCCAGCAATTGCTGTTTTCGTTTAAATCTCTCGCTGTGGTTCTTGCAAAACTCTGTTAACAGCCAATGTAGAGTTTCTACGCCACAAAATTTCCTGTGTGCGTAACACGAGTGGTTCCTGTGTGGGAGAAACAGCTCTATAATAGCCATACACGAATTTGGAAGCACTTGCACCTGACAAGAAAACACAAATTGAGAACTCAGGACAATATTGTACAATAAGTTGCCAAAATGTTTCTCCTTACAAAAAATATTATATGGCGAAAATATTTAAAGAAAATGTAGGAACAACTTTCCTTTGTAAGTAGGAGGCCAATACTCTGCTATATTGTATATATTTTTCTGTAAGTGTATCTTTAATGATCTTGCTAAACATATTTCGTAAAATTTTGTAAAAGATAAGTGGTGAATAAACAAATCAAATGTGATTCTTTCTGCTGTCTTTTCACGCTACACTACCGAAGGTGGCAAAAAGGCTAAATAAAACAGGATAGGTGTTCGAAGAGTCCAAACACCAAGCACAGACACATGACGTCACCATTGCCGCGCATGCGTAGTAGCGCCTGTTTGCTGGCTCTCCAAGTAGCTTTCTGGCAACTCTTCGTGTCATCGTGTAAACTAGCCTTTAAATACATTTGGATCAAAAGCCCTATCTGAGTATGTGGTGTAAAATTCGAAAAAATTAATCGAATATTTTTTGCGATATACGTTTTTCGCTTCTCCTGAAAAATTTTCTTTTTGGGACATAATGCGTTTTGCAAATTAGCTCCTCATACGCTAAAGCCATTGAGAAATCCGCAGAAGGCTGCCCCACTCCGGTGAGGACAGCATCCGCGGTGCCGCTGCTAAGGACCCTCGGCGCGAGTAGTTCGGGCGCCCGCCGGCAGAGGCGCCGCGGCGGCGCGCCTGCTGATTGGCCGCGCCGCCGGCCAATGGGCGGCCGGCGTCCATTCATGGCTGCCTGCGGCGGCGGCGCGGGCCCCGCAGTGCACGTTGCGCGCGCGCCGCGGCAGCAGCTGTAGTGCAGACAGCAGGCAGACCCTGGGCGCAGCGACGGTCGCGGACGCAGACGCGCGCGGGTCAGCTGTAGCGGGCCGCGCAGTATGGACAGAGGCGCCTGCTGCGTGCTGTCGCCGGCGGCCGCCTCTCCACACTCCGACGACCACATCGTGCCCGACGCGCGGGCGCCCTGCCTCTGGGGACTCGACTCCTGGATACAAATGCAGGTGCGTGTCGCCGCCACCACGCCGGCGACCGGCCGTTTAAACGACGCCCCAGTGTGTGCTGTGCTCCGTCCTGCCCCCTGCTATCGCTCGCCCATTTCTCTGACAGGTGATCAAGTTGGCGTCAGTGACCCTAGGGCGCAAAGTGTGTGATACTGGCAAATGTCACGAGGTGTCGTAAGTACATCGTCTCCGCCATTCAGTCGAGTACATCTCGCTGCAGTGCTCGAAAAATACAACAGTCCAATCTCTGTAATCACCAACTATTTTTTGTTGGAATAATTTAATCAACTTGCTTGTTACTTCCCTCTCCAATTAAACCTATAAATTTTGACCTTGAAACACCGTCAGAAGTAATTCAACCCAGGGAAAATATTTCTGACATACATATGTTTCATAAATTAAAATTTTTTTTCGCAAAATAATCTGAGAAACTACGTTCAAAAATGACATTTCATGAACCTTTAATTGCTCTAGTTCGTGTTTCCATTGAGACACAGGGATCAATTGGTTGAAAATGTTTGTAATTCAGGCCGAACTACTTTGGTCATCATTCCCTCGATTTACAAATTACTTAATATGAGTTAAAGTAACGTCAGGACAAGACACACACACACACACAAACAAAGGCACACATATGCCCGAGGGAAGTCTCTAACCTCTGACGGAGAATGACAGTGCACAACGCAACAAGGCGCCTTGTAGCGCTCGTCAACTCCCTGATGACTAACAATCGGAAGCAGTAATTTCGGTAGCTGTAACACGATACGTAATAATTAGGTTACTTCGTGAAGGTACGTCCACAGATCCACACCAGTGACAGAAAGCCCAGTACTTTTTACGGCGTAGGACGTGTCAGTGTACAGTAATATTTGATGAGAGACCAAACAGTCCATAGGTACTGAACATTCCTATATGGTCCCTCTCATCAGCCATCGAGCAATGTTTCATCTTAATTACGTTGAATAATAGTTACTGTGGCTGCATCTACGTTATGATGGCCCTGGGTTTGATTACCCGTCTGATCGGACGTTATTTTCACTCAGAGATGGGGTGTATGTGTCGCAATAATTATTTTATCTTCATCGAAATGAGGTCAGATAGGAGTTCCAACAACCCCCGATGGGGTGTCTCTGTGAATAACACCTCAAACCATTTCATTTGAGTGACCAAACAAAAGATTCAAATGTTTGTATATCTAAGGGACTTAACTACATTGTTCATCAGTCCCTAAGCTTACACAAACACCCATGCCCGAGGGAGATCTCAAATCTACGACCGCGAACGGCTGGGCGCACCGCAGCTGGGTGCCTTAGAATGACTAAAAGCAATGATAGGTTACTGTCATTATCTCCAACCAGGCGAGAAAAAAAAGTGAAGTTCGCGTTCGATAACTCAAAGTGTTTGTAAATCTAAGAGATGTAATTTCTGGGGTTATTAGTCCATAGGCTTACTAACTTACAGGAAGGACAAAACACACAGACACACACACACACACACACACACACACACACATACAATCATGTCCGACGGAGAACTCAAACCTCCAACGTCGTACAACCGCACGCTTCGCAGCAATGCGCTCGGCCACTCCACCGCGGCATGGCATTACACTAAACTATCTCCAGTCTGACTTGACAGTCGTTTTTGAGTTGCTAAAACAAATATATCTTTTAATTACAAATCCACTTTACGTGTATTATAGTCTTGGGAAGTGCCACATTCAGCCATTCGGTTATGCATGGTGGCCTGCAATTGGTAATATTTGAAACCTTACTTCGACAAATTTTTGATGAGCCGCAGCCTCACGTCCATCTCAATGACGAATGAAATAAAAATTCCTTTTGCGCGGTGGGCAGGATAGAAACTGTCCAGATAAATCTGCTTACAATCGTGGCAACTAGGAAAGGGTAGAGGCCTAAGGAAACGGTGGTAAAACTAGCACTGAATGCCAACCACTTCCCGAAAGATTGGCAGCACTTGCTGCTGCGGCACAGCCGTTTCGTGAGCGGACTGCCGTGTTGTGGCAGCTACGACGGCTCGAGACTGCGCTGCAGACGACGTCGCGCTCGGCAGCGTACGCCGGTGTCTGGAAGCCTGCGGGGATTCCTGGCGACGCGACGCCACACGGACGTCGGTTGCGTCGCGCTGGTCTCCCGTCAGGAGGTTCTGCCGAGGCGAAAGTTGTTTTGCGTCTCGAGCCAAGGTCTGTCGGCCACGTGCCGGCTGGCGCTCTGGATTATTGGCAGCCGATGCGAACCCCAGCAGCCGGCAGACGGCCGTCTCTCGATGCCGGAAGCGCCGCCTGGCGTCTGGTGCGGCTTCCACCAGCTGGCGTCGCGCCTCGACAGTACCAGACCGACTGAGTTCGGCCACTGTACGAAATGTACCAGCTGAAATTGGCCTAGAAGCATTTTAACATTGTCTTTTACTGATAGCTTGTTAGCATCGATAACAAATGAGACTAAAAACTACCACATACCTAGAAGCCGAAGCTGGGGCCAATACAAATCCCGGATTAGGTATGTGTGTGCGCAACGGGTGGGATGGGGAGGGGGGAGAGAGCGGCTAAAACAAGTAAATTAAGTTAAAAAAAATAATAATTACAAATCCAGGATTAGGTGTTTGTGTGCAACATGTGAGAGGGGGGGAGGGAGTGGCTAAAACAAAAATAAATAATTAAAAAATAATAATAATTATGAAGACTCTGGTAGATCTGGAGGGGGACAGCAACTCCGTACACTCCCCCTCACCAGTACAGTGACATAGTGAAATGGATAATAGGCACCAAATGATGGTACAACAAATGTAAAACATAAGCACGTACAATTATAATTACAATACACTCAAATATTAAAAATCTTGCATTGCTAACTGTACCCAGCTTTCGACCCTTCGTTGCTTATGCCTCCATACTTCCGTGATGAATTTGATTCAGCAAATGTTTGTATCCTGTTAAAAGATCATACAACTCTTGAGCATCTGGATTTCAAATTAATTTTACTGTTGCTTTAGAGATCTCGATTTTCATTTGAGTTTTCTGACATCTAAATTTATGGTATATGTAGGGCGTGGTGAGACATGAAAGTGACCCAAGTGGGAACTCCAGATGGCCATCGTTTAGGAAATAAAAGGAATTTTGACATGGATCTATCACCATATGTTCCTTATTAACTGTCCCTACGAGAGTGTGTTCAGGAAGCGGTGTTTGGCTCAGCGGTAAAAGATCGGATTCGTATTGAGAAGGTTCAACTACATCCGCCGGTAATTTTTTTTTTCTGCTCCTTCGCGCCAGTACGCCAGTGCGTACATCTACATATTGGTCCCGTAGGGATCGTGAAGATTAGATTAAATACAATACGCACGGAGGCATTTAAACAATCATTATTACCACGCTCAATACGCGAATGCAATGAGAAAAATCTCTAATAACTGGTAGAGTAGGACGTACCTTCTGCCATGCAGTTCACAGTGGTTTGGAGAGTATTGATGTAGATGTAGACTGATGTCACAATTAACTGCAACATCATATAGGTTGTTTTACTAATTTATATAAGCGAAAAAAGAAAGGGCATTGGATGAAATTTGGGACTACAAACATTTAAAAAGGGACTGTTGGTAATCCGTACTTGTGGACGTCGTGTATGTAAATTGGTGCTTCCATTCTTTTGCAATTGATCAGTTACATGTACCGGGGAGATATTCATCGAAGAAAGAAGGAAAACAATTTTGTCCGCATCTTGCGCACGTTATGAACGCCACCCTTTTGCAGTTACATGTTGTTTTTTTTTATGTCTCCGTAGAAAAACAAACTTTATTGTGAAGTCAGTAGTGTACGCATTGCCAAGGAGCAAAAAAGTAATTGCTGCCGGGCGGAGCCTTTCAATAAATAATGCGATATCTTACCGCTGAGCCAAACACCACTTTCTAAATAGTCTCTCTCAGAGGCGGTTGATAACGGTCATATGGTGATAGATCCGTATCAAAATTTCTTTTATTTCCTAAACGCTTGGCCACCTGTAGTTCCCACTTGCTAAATTTCCATATCTCACCACGCCCTACATGTACCATTAATTTGGAGGAATTCGTCAATGACGAGTAGGCGTCCTCTCCTTGCGAGAGGTCCGTTTCTTATTCATCAGAGAGAAGGTACTGTATTTGCACCAGCAAAACGCAATACAAATACCACAAACTTTGAAATATTCGCATATTTGTTTGGATGTGAAGTGCTGGAATATTTGTACCCAGCGCAAACCAGTGATAAGTTTTTTTTTTCCATACTCCATTTCTTTATCTGCTGAGGTGTAAAAAAACTTCTGCTTTTTGAGACACTCTTGTAATAAATAGTAATCACAAATGTTGCCGTTTGGTAAAAAAATTGTGAGAAGGCCAGAGCATTTTTGTACAAGTAGTTACTTAGCTAAAAAGAACTCACTTGAATCTTGAAAAGCATTAAAATTATCTGTACACTGCTCAATATATAATGAAATCCTATCATAAACTTCACGGATGCACTGCAGAATGTTTATATGTTCTTCAGATACAGTATAGACACTTTTACAATGGTAAAAATGTAAGAAGTTATATAATTGAAACAACACAGGACCGATAGTTGAATCTGATTTTTTAAAATTCGGAACATTTAGGCGTTACAGCAGAACCCGATTGGAATAAAGGTACAGGACAACACAAACAGGAATTGTCCCTACCAAATATGGTCGTAGTTATCAACTAATGACTCATAACACTATTCTTTGTTGACAATGTCGTTCCTACAAGGCTTATTTGTAGCATAACGAACAAATGTATGTAAAGTTACTGGGCCAATCTGCAGTTGTCAACAGCCCCAGAATTACGAACTACTTAAACAAATTTATGCTAAGGACAACACACATATGCCCGAGGGACGATTCGAACCTCCGACGGGGAACCGCCGCGACTTCAAAGCGAGGCGCCTTAGAGCGAACGGATATTCCCGCGCGGCCCTCCAGCCCTTTGACTTTGTATGACACCAGATAGTATCACATGTATCTAACTATGTCAATGGATTTGTTAGAAGTGTCAAAATAAAACTTGGGCTTTTTTTATTGTTGCCGTCAAAACCACCGAGCTGCTGGCACCTTACAATCACAGAAAAGCACGCCAAAACGTATCAGATAACACCACGCAGCAAGAACCGTCGCACGTGACGGGAAAAATACACGGTCAAGGGCTGAAGGAACGCGGATACGTGCAGGTTACGGTGGTCGGGAGCATACCGCATGCCACTGCGCCCGTCGCTGTTGTACGAACGAGGGCACAGTAGCTGACTGGCGTGCTTCATGTTTGCTCTGCGAAAGAGCCGCCATTTCGTCTCTAAAAACATTCTTTAGATTAATATGTATAGATCAAAATCGTAATCCTATATCAGTATCGGAAAAGTATATTAATTACAATTAGTTTTACTTCATTAATGAGCAATCTACTTGCTGAAAGCGCGGCAATGGCCGGGTATTTATTTGTTTCCATTTCCTCTTCTTTCTCCTTTCTGGTCGTCTCCTCCTCTCCCCGTTCTCTGCTCGTCTCCTCCTCCCCGTCTCTCGGCCATCTCCTCCTCTTTTCTCTTTCCACCTCCTCCTTCGCTTCTCATTCCGTCTCTTCTTCCGCTCTTCTATAAAAAATTACTTACGTCTATCGACTTTCATAGTTAAGGTGAAAGTCTGTCGACATATGTTGAAAGGTACTCCACCATTCAAAGGCTTGCAGAGTATAGACATCTTCGCCACGAAAACGGAAACATTTTCGTGCAAATCACACACACGGTATCGAAGTGTGTTGTACCACCCACCCCCCCCCCCCCCCCCATACACACACACACACACACACACACACACACACACCAGGCATTGTTCGAAACCTTGTTAAGAAGTTCAAGTGTGCAAATTCTGTCAAGATCGGAATAAAACTGTGGATTGGCGTGAAAGTAACTCATAAAGGGCAGCCACTAAGAGAATAATGGATTTTAAGTTTAAAAGTCGATACAAACTACAGATGGATAAACCATTCTTCATTGTGCCTGTGTCTACATTTACGGATCGTACGCTTCCACGAGTGATATTTCTGTCTCTAGTACTTATGTTTTGATGGGCCCTTATGATATTGTGTAAGGCATGTTCCTGTCCCTTGGAAAGCTTTCATGGCTTTCCTTACTCCACAATAATATGATTAAAACAAAAAAAAAGTTTGTAAATCTATGGGAATGGAACCATACTCATAAAGTCATCGGTCACTAGACTGACTTTACTTGGATGTTTGTAATCCTATGGGACCAAACTACGTTGGTTATCAGTCCCTCGTCTTTCAAACTACTTAAACTAACCTAAGAACAACACACAAATCTATGCCCGAGGGAGGATTCGAACCTCCGACGCAGAAGACCGCGTGTTCTGACTCTACTAATGTAACTTATATGGTGGAAAGGGAAAGACTGGAGTTTAGCAAATTATAAACAGCGAGACGACTACCGACAAATACAATGGCGATTCTAAAAGTAAGTTAAGCCTTTTTTCATAAATCACTTTATAGTGGGAACTTTTATTAAATATGATTGAAAAGTACATTCTTTCAGCTATTTTTAATTTTGAAACATAATTTCTATAAACATTCAAACAATTTTCACACCGCTTCACCATCTTGGAATTCTGCTCCGAGTGCAGCCACCCACTGATGCTCTCCCTTAGTTCCTCGACCACTGAGAGTTCGGAAATGCTGAAACGGTAATTCTTTTTGACAGCTTCATCCATTTTGCAAACAAGTTCATCAATCACAACAAATGGCTGGTCACTTGGTTCTTTATCACGGGCGTCAGTGCGTCCGTAACGAAAAGCACGTCTGCGACATCGAAAAACACCGTCACTCAAAGTGTCCCCATGCACTTGAGTACTCTCACCAGGTCAGCTGGTGTTATATTTTTCGCCCACAACAATCGTATTAATCCACCTACCTCATATGTGTTGTCATCTTGTAATGCCGCATGCGTCTGTAACATTTATATTGATAAAAGGCCGAATACAACCTCACAGCTAAATTGAACGAAGCTACACAACGAAACAAAGTTGGTGGTATTAGCGCAATAGACTGAAATTTCCGAATTGCCCTCGCATTCCTCGGTTTTATAAGTTGTGTTTTATTCCACATAAGTCGGATGAACGAATCGATACAGTCTACGTACTCGCCTACCTTTAGACATAACGACCTAGGCTTAAGCATAAACGTATGATCGGGAAACTAAAGGGTCATCCGCCGGAATACGAATGCGGTACTTACACTTATCAACTTGCTCAATGTTTTTAAAATAACTTGCTGTCGGAGCAGTAGTCTTCCACGCAGATACGTTTAAGTTGCACAAACCGTTCCTCTGGCTTCTACGCTCCGACGTGTACTCAGATTTGCCTGTAGAGACCTCATTTACGCAGACAGTCGTTGCGTGTCAATTACTCATCGACGGAAGGTTTGGTCTGTACTGTTGATCGGTGTCCGGCCATCGCAAAAGCTGGCAGCGTTTGAATTGAAGCAGACTGCATTTAGAAAAGTGTGTCGCGTCAGTCTAATCGCTCAATCCATTGTTGCTTTGTCGAGCGTAGTGTCTTTGTTACGGTCTTGCGATAAACAGAATTCATTATGAGAGCTATTTCCAGACATTCTGAGGCTTCGCGTACTGCAGAGAATTTCTAGTATGATTTGTAGAACTACACTGCCTTTACCATCTGAATGGAAAATTGAAAGCAAAGAGTTCGGTGATAGGAACACAAAACGTGGCATTGATAACGAAACTAAAGAAAGCTGATCAAAATGCTAGTCCTGATATGGCTATAAAAATTAATAATAATAAATTTTAACTTTAATAACTGGACCCGCAACTGTTGCGCAGCCATTTATTAAAGATGAAGATGGACGGTTGTAAATGTCCTGGAGGAAGAAACATGCAAAAATTTAACGTCTTTAAAAGATTAGAATGTGAAAGTGACATATTGTAAGAGCCAGTACTTTGTCCAGTTTTTACGTTGCGACCTCTTTAGTTTGTCAACTTTCGAAATAAAAGCTGTAAACAGCAGAATTACTTCCTCAGCAAATTTACTCGGTTCGCCATCGCGTCTATAATGTTGACAAATTCAAGTCAGAACAAAAGTGTGCCTACAGTCGAAGCGTGAAAATGCAGCATAACTGCGCAAACGTGATGCGCAATCGGTCTTTGCGAATCTAGTCTACACAGACAAATCGGCACGAGTAAAGCCCCTTGGGAGCTGTTGTTCCACAGTCGGCAATGTCAGGCACGGAGATCAGTCAGGCCGCGACGGCAGCTAAGTGACCGCCACTATGCATGTCGACGGGCAAAGCGCCAAAGTCGCAATACCTCAAACAAATTTGCAGCACACGGCATCGCAATAAAGATTGAATCTCAGACGTGACTTATACGCCTTCTCGTTGTTTCCAGTAAAGGTACTGCATGGTGGTCGGGAAATTTCTTTCAGCTGGAAGCTTCCATTTCGATGACACAATAACGTTCTGCCCTTCTACATCCGTTTGATTTCACGCAGAGAAGACGTTCACAAGGTATACTTCATGCTCCATACCTTGCACGCTGCATGTAACCTACTGAATGACACTGTCATAGTCAATACCTTACAGCAGAATCTAGAAATGTTTCGGTATAATTTCCTTGCCACCGGGGATATGTGTCAATGGAGAAGTCTTTACACATAGATGTCACGGTACAACTAACTGCTTCATACTGAAAAACCGAACATTTATTTGAGACCGTACTTACATTCAGTATTTTGAACTTTATAAGGAATGTAACTCGACTTCTTTATATTGATTTTGGTTTGGTGTTAATTCGTTGTGGATGAAAAGGCTCTAGATTTTACTTGGGTTGCCTGTATGAAATGTAGGTTGGTATGCCTGATAATCTTTCGTAATGAAAGACTGTCTCTTATTTAACTTGATACACTGCGTCGTATTTATCTTTTTTTCTGAGCCTATTTGTTAATTTAAGACTTTTGGAATGATTGAACATAAAGATTATTTTTTCAGGAGCTTCTAATTTGATAAGATAATATTTCAAATATTTTTTTTAAGTCCCGGTAGTTCATTTAGGTGGAAGCCAGTTACAAAAGAAATAGTTTATGCCTGATTTTATCATTGGATTGACCTTGCAGATTAGATTTTACGTAAATTTCCTTTCACTGCGTAGCCGATAAATTATTCTTCCACATTCATTTAGCGATCTATTCAAAATCAAAGATATTATCTATGCGATGAAGGGTTCTAATTACTGAATGATATAAAAAATTTAAAATCTCACTCTTTTTTATTTTTTTCAAAATAATACAATTTACAATAAATGCATTAAGGGAGAGCTGAACTCAAAGAGGGCTAAACTGACACAGAGAGAGTGAGTGAGAGAGAGAGAGAGAGAGAGAGAGGAGAGAGAGAGAGAGAGAGAGAGAGAGAGAGAGAGAGAGAGAGGGGGGGGGGGAGAGAGAGAGAGTACCCAACTGCGGGTATTATTTATACTAATATTCTGACATAAGATTACCGTAATTTAAGGTGTTTTGACTTTCTTATTATATGGCCTTTATTACTCTGATTTACATAGATGGTTATTCATTTCTTTAAATTTTAGAAAAAATACGTAATTTCTGCCTCGTAAAAATAATGAAATATTTACAAATGACGCAAAATGGCGATCCTAATGCTACTACCGCGATGTAGTGTTACAGGAAAAACCTAAAAATCATATGGTTGTCTGATAATTACATGTTACTGTCAGTGTGTCTTTGAGAGCTTATCCCTGCAGAACGAATTACCGAATGTAATGTAAACTAACAAATTTTCTTGTTTTTTGATACTTGAAAATTACCCGTCCTTCCACTCAAGTTTGTATCTTTCACGGCCACCCTTCGCCGAAAGTTAATTCTGGGATGATTATCTTTCCATCACTGGGATTCAAAGTCATTAAAAACATTACATACGGTACATGGGACCATTATCAACTGTAGATTGTATTTTGGCATGTGTCAGATCTTATAAAATGTGCACTGCATTTTTCCATCAATTTGGTTGGAGGTCCGAAGATGACAATGTCATCTCGTTTTCATAAACATATATTTGCGTTTTACACCGTTTTGTAATTGATTTCAAGTCCGCGGGATATTTAACGTTGCACACATGTTTTGCTCAAGATGTAATTGATACAGTGGACAAGAGTGGTGGTCTATTGTTTTATACGCAAAAGGTGACACGTTATTAGAGTCCAGACATTGGCTGGACTTGGAAGATGCTCACAGAACTTAAATTTTAATAGTTGATTTTGTAAATTGATTTTTACGTAGAAAGGTATCCACTATGTCTTTATAAAAATTGCTGGAAGAGTAAAACCGATTTTCTTGGCCAGTCCGAGCTTGTTCTTCGTCTTTTGTGACCTCGTTCTCTACGTCACATTAAACTCGTATGTTCCCTATGTCCATTAAAAAGTTCTTGCGTCGTTGACATCTGTACGTAACTACTGAAATTTCTACATATTTTCACACGTGATTGTTGATTACAGGTGTATCTTGAATAGTGTCGAGGTGTTTAATGTAATAGTAGGGAAAATATATTGTGTTTGTAAAGATGTCATCACACTGTGCTGCCTAGTTTGCATTTGAAGTGTATGTTAACTACATCGGCACTAAATACCGTTGGTCGAAATTCGACGCACTGGATTTCGCATCTCTAAGAAGGGCAAGTACATCTCCTTCAATACGCGTTCAAAGTTGCTAAGAACTTCTGTTATATAAGCCCACGAAAGCTGCAGCTGTAAATGTTTAATTTGTCATCGTACTTCTCGAAATTCCTTCGTTATGATATTTTCGATTAGCACGAGTTGTTACAAAGTGGCAGCAAAAATATCCAGTTGTTCGAGACGGTATTCATACACATTCATTTTAGCTATCTAACATATAAAGTAGAGTGTCCGTATGTTTGTACGTGTTACATACAAATCTACAGTTTTATTCCAATCTTTATGAAATTTTGTACACGTAACCTTCAATCGATGAAGATATTCGCCGTAAGTGTAAGAATCACATACGATATATAGTTCGCGAGATATTGACGTCACAAACAATGAGATGCGAGAAAAACTGCTGCATTTTGCGACGATGTTGCATATTTACTCCTAAACTAATGGACCGATTTCAACCAAATTTGGTACACATGTTCCTTACCATTGCTGCATGGTTAAGAATCACATACGACACATGGTTCAGAAGATATGACGTCATAAACAATAGAAATCGCCAAACTGCCCCCATATTGAAACGAGACTTTATACATAATTTCAAACCTTTATTAAACTTTTTCTCGCTGACAACCATAGCAAAAGGATGAAAAGAATAAAGTTTCTCGCTTATTACTTCTCCGCTGTTTATGGTGTAAAACTACGGCTTTCGGTATGACGTTACAATTTTTAATTTCTACACTACAAATTTTAGCCACATGAAATTTTACAGACAGTATACACGCATATAGTTGGATGTACCTTCTAAATTGTGTCACAGTAACACATTTAGTTGATGATATACGAGCATATAAACCGTAACGTTCATGGAAAACCATCCCATCACGAGACAAGTTTTAATCTATTACGTCTTTACTTCTAATTGTATTCCCAAGAGATTTTATAGACATACAGCCCTTATACAAATGAATATATAACTAAAAATGGTTGGAATAAATAAATAAATAAATACCCGGGCAACGCCGGTTTTTCAGCTAGTTACCTGATATGGCAAAGTAATAACGTGGCCGTAGCAGCAACTAGCTTGGATTCTGTGGGGCTATGAATTAGGTATTCAAAATGTCTTAATGAAATATTAAATAAACGTCGTCTTTGTAATCATTTTACTATACTTACTTAAAAGATTACCGTATCTGATGTATGAATAACGAAGAAAAATTCAATCAACGAAATACTCTCAACATCGACCATTGCCTGTACGTCCAAAAACAATCAGCAAGTGATCAATTTACTGTAGGTACACTTTAAGCCGTGGTATATCAATAAGAGGTAATGATTATTCCATGATCGATTTATCTACTTTCGTGCACTTTTGGTCCCATTAAGAAAAATTTAAAGTTAGGAAACAAAGTGCTTCAAAAGTATTATATAAAAAGAGATGCGATAAGCTGTTTATTAATTTTAGACAATTTGACATGTTTTACAAAACGAGTTAATCGATTCGTATTCATCAGGAAGTAAGTCGTTCAAACTGTGCCAATTGTAATATAATTACGTTCTAATGACCATAGAGTTGGGCGCTTGTCCGAACTATAGCAAAACATTTTCGTCTCATAATCCGGCATAAACATGAACCAAACTCCATGTTGCCTAAACTCCTGATTCTGCACCCGGCCTTTTGAAGCATTTTTATTACATCGAGCCTCGCTGTAGTAGTCGTTCGCTAGTGTGGCCGCCGTAGTTTAGCCTCCCGAACGACACCAAACCGCCACCACATACACAACGCATGTTCAAAAAATTCCGGAACATTCGTTCTAGAGAGAAATATTGTTGAATGTATAACCGACGGACGTTCCATTATTGTATGTGTGTTAGCTACTATTTAGTATTGCATTAAGTTCAATGCTTTGTAGCATTATTTCCGAATTTCGGTATGACAGTGAGAGTAGCAACACGCCTGCGTGAAATTTTGCATGCAGCTTATGAAAGTATTTTATAGAGACACACCACATTATGCAGGAAGCCTACGGTGATTCTGAGAACTTGAATCGTATTTAGTGTTACGAATGATTCACTAGGTTTAAAAATGGCCACTCAGGACAAAAGTCAAAGCAACGTTAAAAGTTTTGTTTTACTTCGAAGGATTATTTAACCGTGAATTCGTGTAAGGGCAAAGTATAACCGATGGTAAGTTACTATCGAAACGATCTGCGACGCCTGCGAGAAACTTTGGAAAAGGAAACGGCCTGAAACGTGGCTGTTTCATCACGTAACGCACTCGCGCATCCCTACCTGTTCTTGCGTGAGTATTGCGCAAGAAAAGAAGTCAGAGTGCTATCTCATCCTTCGTATTTTGCTGGCTCTAGCTGACTTATTTCCACAGCTAAGAACCCCGTAGAACAGGCGAAGATTTGCAACGGTAGACGAAATAAAAGAAAATTCAGAGATGGCGAATAAATAAAAGTTTATAAACTTCAAAATGTTCAAATGTTTATGAAGCTTATGGGACTTAATTGCGGGGTCAATAGTCCCTAAACTTACACACTACTTATAAACTTGCTTATACTAAAGACAGCACAAACATCCATCCCCGAGGCGGATTCGAACCTCCGACGGGAAATGGCCTTGCGCACCGAAGCATAGCGCGTCAATCCGCTCGGCCACTCCGGCGCGGCTTACAAACTTCGAGGACTGCTGGAGAGTAAAGGGTATATAATATTTGACTATGAATCCATGTGCTAAAATGTCATCTGATGACGGTATTAACACTTCTTCAACTGTGAAATGAATCGCTTCTACTGCAGTCTCTTTCCAAATTTTTGGAGGAGGTACTACGGACCAAACAAGAAAAAACAAAATTCCGAAAGATAGTGTAAAATGTCTACCTTAAGAGGTGATACTGTGAACATGTCTACTGGTCAAGTGCTCGTAGCTGTTGAAGTATTCATTTTAGATGTACTTTATTTCCTTGTTTTGGTCCCTACTACCTCCTCCAAAAATATGGAAGCCAAAAATGTTTCGGTAGATGAGATTTGTTTCACAGTATTCAATAAGTATTCATGCAGCTATTGATCGTATTTTAGGACATGGGTTCCTATTGAACATATTACGTACTGTTTACCCTCCTCAAGTGCTGGAGGTTCGTTTTTGTAATCACTCTGTGTATATCAAACATACTTACGTACAAACAATAATAACTTGGTGCATATAAGCTCGCTCGGTCTACGCGTTAACAGCGCCTTGACTAGTTGACTAGTAGATAGAGATGTTACTGATGCCACGTTTTACGTTGCTAGCTCTGAACGTCGAACTGACGCGCTATCACCGACGTCGAAAACGCCGGTGTGATTTGCCTCACACTGGAAACAGACTTGGGGTTTTTGTTCGATCAGAATTTCTACCGTCGCCGCTCTAACTTTGCCGTTTACACACTAGGCGATAACATTGTCACATAGCGATGCTAGATCAGTTGATCACTGACCATCCTGCAACAAGTGTTTTTGTAACTGTTGCTTTAACACAAATATTGTTGGGAACAAACTGAATAGAAAACAACTTCTTGCATTATTATTGTATCATCGAATGAACATGAAGCGAAAAAGACTTATTTGGATTTATCTGCTTAATCAAGTGAAAGAGGAAATTTAATATTGTGATGAGGTGGGGATTTACGGCTGTCACATAATTTCTAAATTTCATTGTTGTGGAACATTAGCTGTTCTTTATTTGGCTCAGAACTACCGGTTTCGATCACAGATCATTTTCAAGCCACAGCAGAGCAAGATCAGCTTCTTATAACCGCATTACAATAGAAAAGATTTGACAAGAATGTAAACATGCCGCATTAGTTACAGCTCCAAGGTAAGAAGAAATTTCAAATATCGCATAAGGTGACAGTACATTTCTAACTGTAGATCCTGTAATAAGTCAGAGCCTTCTACATTTTGTGGTAACACAATGGACTCGTATTCGGAAGGACAATGGTTCAAATCCACCTACGGCCATTCAGATTCAGGATTCCGTGATTTTCCTAAATCACTCCAGGCAAAGGCTGGGATGGTTTCTTCGAAAGGGCACGGCCGACTTCCTTGCACATCCTTACCTAAACATTCCGAGCGTAAGCCCCGCCTCTAATGACCACGCTGTCGACGGGAAGTTTAACTCCAAGCTTCCATCTCTTCTTTCAAGCAAGTTTGAGATTCAAACGTCGCGCGTTGTCGCGTCTGACGCGCAGCGCTGCAGATGCTCACGTAGTACAGACCCGTAACGGTACATGCGGTTCAGATTTCTCGCTTGAAGCTGCCGCGCACTGTCTCTCGCTTTGTCGCGAGTTCGTAAGACACGGCCTTTGTCACATAGGCCACCATTTAGAGGGAGACAGGAAACAGTGCGACGATTATAGTGGCAGTTGGTTGCTGCATTGCGCTAAAACATCCCAACTTCCATTTTTCCCCAAAATGTGTACCTTCCTATGCGCCATTACTGATACAGCGGCGACGGTAAAAGTTCCGATCGGACAAAAACGCCAAGTGTGTGTCCGGTCGTAACGTGGTGCCGCTGCTACGGTCAGGTGGTCAGGTGCGACGGCGCGGTGTGTAGAGCGGCTGCAGCGTGACGGCCGCACGTGCCGCAGGCTCGCCATTCACCGCCGGCCGGCCATTCATCCAAGCACAGCGAGCGGACACCTGGCACTACAGCGCCCGAGGGGCCATCTGCGCTGCGGATCTCACTTGCGCCTCAAATATTTTGCCACTACAACGCACTGGCTGCTGGTGGATCATCCGCGCTGGTTGCTGTGATCAAAGAAACATTCTGTTCCTGACGTTTCGTGCAGAGCTGCACTGGCCACCTTCACACGTGCTGCTGGCAAACCTGATCTTGTCGCCTGACGAGTCCGGCGGCGCTTCTAAACACGCCGTTTGGTGACAGCCGGCTGCTGAAGTGTCTTCCACGATTGCTTTGACCTAACTGTCGCCGGCCGCGGTGGCCGAGAGACTGCGGCGCGCCAGTCACGGTCTGCACGGCCACTACGGTCGGGAGTTTGAATCCCCCCTCGGGCATGGATATTTGTGCCGTCCTTAGTGTTAGCTACTTCATAGCTAGTTTGCAAGTTTAGGGACTGATGACCCCGTAGTCAAGTCCCATAAGCTCTACAAACATTTGAACATTTTGAACCTGACTGTCTTTCAGCGTAATTTGATTATCTTTGACGATGATGTGGGCGACGTTTAATTTTAATGGCAGTAGATAGATTGATGAGATGCTGTGTTTGTTGTTTTAAGCACAATACTTAGTCAGTGTATTTGTGGTCAGCAGGAAATTAAAGATCCATTAAAATATCTAGTTCATACCATGTTTTGTAAAAACGAATTATCAAGAAAATCCTGTTTCAAGACTATAAGTCACCTATCCTCCTTTTTCTTGAAAATTTATGTTACTGTTAAAAAAGAACATAAGAAAGACTGCTTTTATTAGCAGTGGATGGTTAATTGTGGATCGTGGAACGAAATTCCTGCATCGTACCTCAGTTTTGCTGTTTAAAACTGTCACTGTTAAATAAATCATATTTTTCTTCTTACAATTTATCACATTGCACTTCCCGACTGGAAATCGTAATTGCCAGCTCTCTAACCAAATGTAGGAGTACTTGCAATGGAATAGATTTTCCACACATCACTGAAACTTTGATAATCTATTAAAAGCATTTAATTGTAAGAGGCAAGTATCTTTACAGTATCTGTTACGTTCATTTATAAAACTGTGGGCCTACATTTAAATACATAAAGAAGTAGACTACAGAAAGTAGACCATTTGGAGTAATTTTCAAATGTGTACCTACTGTTGGTCTAGTGCCTTGTTAGTAATAATGTTTCAATTAAAAAAATGTTCTTTCTGTTTGCATTGCAGTATGCTCATACTTTTACTGTATTTGGTGACTGTAATATTGATTTTTCTCACTCAAAACAGAAACAGGGACACATTTACCAATCTTGCAGAATCATAGAACCTGCAGGGTCTTGTTAGTGAACCCACATAAGTAACACCCTCATCCAAGACTACATTAGACCAAATATTCGTTTACAGATATAAACTTAAATCAACAGTTCAAGTATATAATGCAGGATTCGGCGATCACAGCGCTATTGTACTAGACCTCAGTCTTAACGAAGATATTTCCATCCCAGTCCCACCTAAAACTCTTCGAAGGTATAAATTCGACAAACTTAATGTTCTCCTAAGTCATGAAAAAGGGACAGAATTGAATGCTGCAAACGATGTCAATGCAAACATTGTTTATTTTTTGTCCTTTCGTCACACAGTTGCGTTTAATAATAAAATGTAGATATTTATTGATGCAACTGAATAATACTAGTTTTCCCATATGCACCAATTTCGTCCTTATTTGAAAGGCATCATCAGTGGAAATATTTGGCCAATGGAATAAAAGACGGAAACAAAACAACAACCTAAAGGCACCAAACAGCACCATATGTAGATCAGCATCCACCAAAAATTGCCACTAATAACGCCTTACAGATATAGGCGAAATTCATATGGCAAAATAAATTTTTGTTATTAGTTAAATATTTACGTTATAGATGTTAATGCAAATTTCAAAATATTCCTAGACACTGCAAAACGCAATTGAAGCTTGCTTCGCGAAAAATTCGAAACAAACAAATCATCGGGGCTCGTGAAAGGCATATCTACTCAGCCAGGTCAAAGAAATCGTGGAAGACACTTCCGCGGCCGGCTGTCCCGAACGTCATGTCGCTTCTAACACCTAAAGTCAGTCCTCGATGAAAGAACACGTTGCCACATGGATGAATACAAAGGCGGAAACCTACGACGAAAGCATACAGAAACTCGTGCCACGCTATGACAAGTGCCTACAAAATTTCGGAAGCTATGTAGAAAAGTAGTTTAACAGTTGTAGATTTTTGTACAATAAATATTTATTTATATATCTGCACACGTTTGTTCTATATAACCAAACGGAACTTACTTTGTGGCATACCTCGTATAAGAAAATGTTTCTTAGTTACGCTGATAGGACTTAACTGTGGCGTCATCAGTCCCTAAACTTACAAACTACTTATAAACTACTTTATACTAAAGACAACACAAACATCATGCCCGAGGGAGAATTCGAACCCCTTTCTAATTTTTACCTTCGCGGTATTTTCGCGAAATATACGCAGGAAGAAGCCTTATATTGGCTCTCGCAACAGAAACCATACAAGAAGTGTATGCAGAGAACGGAAGAACGCCAATAAAAGATTAATTATGAAAACCTGTTTCAGAGTTGGTTTCGTTTATAGCGAAATTAACTAAATTGTCCATTTTTCAAATTAAACACACACCATAATATTTCATTACACACTTTAAGAATGGAGAGAAGATGTGTCTTTTATAGTTAAAGCCAGTGCATAATAACTTTAGCAGTACTGAAAAACGTAGCAACCTAAAAAATTAATTATTTCGTAACTTAGTGTAAAATTCGGGAACGTATAATTTCCTGTGAACTGAGACCTCGTGATTAATCTTTCGAATCATTTTGCGCTTTGACTTTCGCGACCTTCTGCATTACGTTAGCTCTATAGTGTAGTTTCGGGACTGACCAGTTCGAAATAACTGCTTTTAAATGAAGTTCCAGAGTCTCATGTTTACATGAAGTGTCAAGTAGCATGGAAAAATAAAGTAACTTACTGCAAATTGAACGTAAAATTTCAAGATTGGGTTAGTGTTATTATAAGTGGTAATAAAATAATAGAAAACGCTTAGATGGAATTGAAGTATGCTCAACGTAGAAATAAGGTATTAGCTAAACAGTTTAAATAATTTGAATGCAGATATTCAATGTAGCGCGTCACGTTTCAGCAGCATGTGTGTGTACATCGCTGCAGCTACTTTCAGATATCTCTTGAACAGTCACGTCTTTTTTTTTTTTTTTTTTTTTTTTTTTTTTTTTTCAGCAAAGTAGTGTTTATTTGTGGAAAAACATCCTAAAAATTACAGAAATGAATTAAACTCGTCCAATTTCATTTTTCTTAGTTGGTCTATAAAATTCAATTTACCCCGATGGTTCCATTTTATTTGTAGTATTGGCTACGACTGCGTTATATTGTAGCTGTGGTTGTGTCGCGCTTATTGACAATGCAGTTACAACAGCGTTATTTTTAGAGTCTTGTTGCAACTAGGCCTAAATCACCAAAATAAATTATTTCCGATAGAGTAAAGCAAATTTAATCTTTCTGTCTTTTGTCTAAAATTTCATTTATAATTACTTGTGACTTTAACATTTTCTATGAAAGAATCAACGGAGAATTTTGGAAATTGATCTTCATGATGAAGTAATAACTTAATGAAAAAATAGTGATCTTATCCTTCGGGTGAGGTTTTTTTTCAGATGTTCATTAAAGCAAGGGATTTAAGTTGTGACTGCTTTTAATGCTGCTAATCCGGGTCTATGCTATCAAACTTTACAATGTGGCGCAAAAGAGAAAGTACCTACGTGAAGTATGCAAGTATATGCACAGATAAAATAAATTTAATACAGTACAGAATTTTGGTAGATACCAGAATAAGATTACACTCTGTTTTTTTTTCTTTGTCTAGTTTAGAAAGTTCCTTAGATTTTACCGATATGAATATAGTTTTCATGATGGGGCAGTTAATCTTTTAAACGCATTTTATATAAGTGTACGGTACAAAGTATACAGGAAGGAATATAAGCCATTTATAATACATAAGTTTTCCATTCCTGTCGAAACATACTAATAGGTGTAACGTTTCGATAAAAGGAGAGATTTCGAAAAATGTGAACACAGAATTTCTTCACAGAATCACAAAAAATTAATTGTCAGTGCTGCCGATAATCTGGCTACGTCGCATATTGTTTTATCACAGGTCACACTTCAAATGCAGTATGACTTCAGTTACACGTCTCGGACATGTCCATTATCAGATTTGTATCTCTTTTGTCACGTCACCCTCACGTATGCAGATACATGGATTTTGAAAATGTTGTTTCTTTTACACACATATGCAGACTACGTTGAAAAGAAAAAAATCTGAGCAGACAAGATAAAAAGGTAACGTGATCTCAATGCAAGGAAATTACAATATTTTAACTATGAATGAATAGGAATAATTACTGTAATTGTTTAGTAATTACGAAGAGCTAGTATATAAACTTTTAATTAATGGCCCCGGGGTCTAAGTCGTCATTTTACGGACATGGAGGCCGTCCCGCCGGAGGTTCGAGTCCACCCCCGCAAGGGTGTTTGTGTTGTCCTTAGTGTAAGTTAGTTTAAATAGTTAATAAGTCTAGGGGCCGATGACCACAGCACTTTGGTCCAACAGCTTTACAAATGTTGGAACACTGATAATCACAGGGGGGGAGCGCACTTTGAATTTCCCCGTTTATTTTCGAAGGTCTAAAATTCTACAGAATGGAAGAGTAAAAATTATTTTAACGCAGTAGGCCTACACTTCTTAAAGATGATCGTAAATACAGTATTCTTTAAATGTAAATTTTGGTTCTAGCGATGTTCTCGCCTTTCACTTGCGTGTTTTTATGTATTTATTTTGATTTTAGCTAGTCAAAAGTTTTGCTTTCCGTGATTTGGCTTGTGTGTGGATATTTCTTGCTTTGTATCCTGCCAAAGATACCGAAAAAGGCACTAAAATATTCATATATTGTATAATGTTTATTTGTGGTTTAGTTTCATTGAATTCCAATGCACTTAACGTCGCGATTAAGGTATGAAATACAGTCATCTGTACTTTAGTGCAGCCTATACTCTTTTTATTGTAAAATTCTGGATCTTTAACAGTGGGCTGTGTTCTTATGTGTGAAATATAAATGTTGCGGTAAGCAAACCAGATACCTGGAAGTTGAATGATAAAGTAAATTACGTTAAGCAGTAGTGGCAACACTGCAGCATGCCTTCCATTTTACACATTTACCGTCGAAGGTAGTTATGTTATCGAACAAACTGCTCTATTTGCAGCCAGATGTCATGTGTTGTACGTGTTAGCAGAAGTACAGTGGTGAACAAACAACGTTTCTTTGAATATGTATTAAGCCTACGTTATGTGAATACACCAAACGCGATGCAGCAGCGTCAGAGATGTTACGTTTACAATATCGAGGGAAAAGAGAATCGCTGATTCGTATTTGCGTGCTGTTGCTCAAATCAGAACAATGTAATAATCTTGATGTGAAATGAGACGGACGACTGATAACTGTGCGGGAAAAACGATGTAAAAGGTTGCTTCAGCTTAGGCGATTAGAAGAAATGGATGCTTCCAGGAATTTCACTGCACCAGATCAATTAGATATGATCAACAAAGATATCTGCGATCGTTTCAACTTTTGACTACGCAGATTCACGGAGAGGTAAGTTATTGTTTAAACGATGTAACTAACTGCCTCTTTTTAATCGTTCTGTTCCGACTTTTATGTACTTAAGCCTTGAATTCCCGTGCAGTGCTTTGTAAACTTACGACTTCGCGGCTTGTGAAAATAATAATTTCTGCTTATATTATCAAATATGTATTCTGCAGTGGACATGTTGATGTCATTCATTTATTTAGTACCGGCACGTATCAGATGTATTTCATCATTTCTCTTAGTAACCATACGTATCTGTCATTCCGCGTAAATGCCTATTTGAAACTTGTAAGAGAATTTTCCAGACATTATCGTCCGAAGTCGACGGACACAGGTATCATTATGCATTCATAAGACTATTTCATCATTTCACTCTTGGAACGAGTAGTGTAAAAAGGGAAATGAAACCTTAGATTTGCATGTGATTGTTGCAAAAACGATTCAAGTTGTTAATAAGAACGTGCAACAGTAAACGGTTCCCGTTGGGTGGTTGCTCTACATTACAGCCGCGAATAGATTAGCATTTTGCTTAGATGAGATTCAGATAGCTTAATGAATCTTAAATCTCTCAACACGCATGAATTCCGTTTGGTATGACCGAACGGGGTAGTGCAGTGGTGAAGGTAATGAGCTTCGCTTCGGGAAGAAGTCGGTTCAGATCCTTGTTTGACCACCAAGATTTTAGTTTCCCCCGCTTGTCATTGGGTCGGTTTGAACCCGAGACGATCTTACATCACAGTTCACATAATCCTGCGATCTGTTCGATTTTTCGGTCGATCTGCGTTCTAGTGACTTGTTGCCACTATCGCAAAGATCTATTGCAGTTCACTGTGGATGTTGATAAATAAAGTAGCTATGAAACAAAGAATGAAACACCTTTCAGGATGCATGTCACGTGTAATAAAGACATGTCATAAAGAAATAAGAGCCGAGAAGGGCCTTTCCGCGAAAATTTATTCTGTCTCATGAAATATTTCGTTGGTTACGCTTTTAATTCTCGATTAACTTTCTTATTCATCTAATGTCGCCTTGATTTCAAACTGATTAAATTGTGAAATCGTTTTAATCTATTATTAGAGATAGCAAACATTAGTTTTATTTTATGGTAAAAATCGTTTTATTTTTTTTGTTAAGTGTTTTATCATTTAGCTACAAGTTTATGGAAAATTCGGTGTTACATTATTTTCTGTTTTAGTTGTTACTTTTTGTTAATTTCGGCACATTGTCCCATATTTGGCGCAATTTTTCTCTAGATTCGATGATGTTGGCCGATTTTGTGGGGGTGTGTGTTTTTTCTTATCTGTTGTCGTCTTATAATTCCTATGGTCTTTTTTTTTTTTTTTTTTACAAAATTTGGTCAGTTTTACAATTTTTTTCTGAATTCCGTTGTGTTCATTACCGAATTTGGATTTGTTGCCAGTTCCTCTGGTTTCTTTTTTTTATCACAAAAAATGTAATTTTAATAATTAATAAATATCAATTATGTATTCTGACAAAATTTAGTTCTTAGATTTATAACTTTTTTGTGAAATTATATTTCTCGATATTTTTAAGAAATAGCCATTGTCTTTAAAAATCTAATGATCGTTTCGTCAGGCCCCTACCTGATATTGTAATGCGTATACAAGAATTGAAATTCTCATTTGCAATCCTGTTCTAACACTTTACAGCCTTTGCCTATTTCCTTGTGAATATATATATATATCCCTACATAACAGTATTACAAAATGAATCTTATTGCGAATTTAGTCAAATACAACAGGAGTACCATTGTATGACTGAATGCTTTTTTCTGCAGTGTTTCAAAAAAAGTCTAATTGTCTCAAATTCGTAGTTTCTTGAATATACCTTCCTCCCTTGCACTAGCACCAAGCAAGTCAACTGTCACGTGACTGTTTGATAAAAGTCGATACTATACCGAACGCTGCGGCCTAATGGTTAATCTAGAGCCCGATCAAAGACGTTTGCCTAACTGTAATTTAAGGCAAATACCGAAACGACTCCTATGTAAAGGATACCATCCTGATTTGTTGCTCCGTATCGAGGACGTTGTCCAGAGGTCATTTTCTAAAATAAAAATATGTCACCCGGCACAAATAGTAACTTTTTAATCCAATGCGCGAAGCATTTCGGTCATGTTCATATTCAGCTACCTGATAAGTCTACATTAGTGTCTCCAACGCTTTAGTATTCGCGACACAATTTGCATTCATAAATATCATCGCTCTCCTGACTTCGCGTGCATATAACAATAATGTACCAAAAATAAGTATTTAAGCTACAATTCTGTAACAATGAAGCGCTAAATTGTTTGTGTAACTATTGAAAATCACTTATCCACTCTGCAAAAGAATATAGGTCATAATTTTAATGCCAACAAAACCTTGGTAGCATGTTTTGAGTGCGCTACAGATCTATTTCAAAATACTTGCCAAACTCTTTCAACTGCCTATCAAGAAATCTGCAGATTTCAACCATTAGGGCAAAATGAAAAGACAGTAATAGACAGCTACATTGCTTTGGGCAGGGATAAATAGACAGTATACCCTGTACCGAAAACAAAAGATTTCGTATAATGTACTCTTTGGCAACGTCGAACCTTTTTGAAAGTGTATTTTCTACATCAGCTGTCGTGAAAACGAGATGTTCATCTGAGACGAAACATACGAGTGGTATAGTAACTCAGATCGTATATTTCCAATATTAAAAGCTCCTTCAAGGAACGTTGCTCTGAATGCTAGACCTAAGGAAATCATTTACATATTATTACTAAATATGACTTTAATGTAGTGTAAGAAAGTTAAATGCATTGTGTAGTATGGCCTATTGAGATATAACAGGTTTATGTCGTGCAAGAGGGAATTTTAATCTTTTACCATAATATAATTTGTGTTGCTTTCCTTTAATAAAACCCATTAAATTGTTAATTCATTTTTAATTAAGCTACACCCCACTCCCCTAGTTTAAAATTTCATATGTTTTTTAATGTAAATGCGTGTACATACCATAACGCAGTTCGTTTTTTAAGGAAGTTCTGCCTCTAACAGGTTTGCTCTTTAACAAAGGTTGTTAGTGGTCCTCTGTTATTTCAATCCAAGAACGATGCCGCTAGGCCCACATTAAGGTACAGACAGGGATTGCAATGTTGCCAGTTGCGGCAAGATTGAAGAAAGCGTGTATCCAGCAAATTTATGTTTATCACTTCCTTATATAGAATTTGACGCATAGCAGCACCATCTGTTATCACAACTCGCATCAGTGGGATCAAATTCACTTACAACTTGCTACTATCGCGATTAATACTCGCAATGATTACTACATTCGTGATAGAGCACGTTGGCTGTTCAAAACACCTGACGTAGGACTAGGTGCGCAGAAAAAGGCTAAACGCTGCCGTAGTCGTTCCTCCTCCAACTGTAGCTCCAGTTTTCGAATTCGTGTTCGTTATATTAATGTTGCTTTTCATTCCTTATTTATAACTAGCCGCTTAATCATTTTTCCTCGTAAAACGTTATTTTCCATGCTGATGCCTACGAGTGAATCAGCATTGTTTTTGTTTGTTTGTTCAAACTTGTCCTGTTTGTCAAAGAGTTTTTTTTTTTCAGAAAAAAAAAAAAAATCAGTGCCTCCGGCACATTCCGCTTTAAATCTTCAACTTCTTGGAATTCCACCATAGGGCTTGCGTCAAATCCGTCTTCAGTTGAGAGTAGTATTCGTAGAAATGTCTCTCTTGTCACGATGCGAGTATCCGGCGGGTTTTCTTCCGTCTTCGAGGAACGATAACACTCGCCTAGCTGCAACAGAGAGCGCCAGTTTTGAGAAACACATTTGGTTCTTACAGTGTGGTGCATATGCATACAGACTGTAACTGATGAATTGCATTACCCGCATTACAATGAGTAGCGATGGACATACAAGTAGAAATAACATCGACTCAGTATTAAATCTGTCAGATAATTTAAGATGATTAGTTTCTCTAGCGAACATAGAATTCGATACAGAATCGATATTTGAAACGCTGAAACTCCGATTCTCAAGTGTTTGTTAAGCATATGAGACTTAACTGCGAGGTCATAAATCCCTAAACATACAAACGACTTATGAACTAGCTTATACTGAAGACTGCAGAAACATCCCTGTCAGAGAGGGGATTCGAACCTCCGACGGGGAACGGCCTCGCGCATCAGAGCATAGCGCCTCAATGCGCTCGGCGGCTCCGATTCTCAGCTGAGGTTAAGATAAATATTACGAACATAATTTTAGGACTGAAAAGGGCATAGCTTTGACTCGTTCTACGTGTCAGCATTGTCTTTGAATAACTAAAATATGATCGGGAAATAGAAGCATTAATCTTTTTGTTTTGGATCACGGGTCTGGTAGAATTCGAAAACCGTGATAATGATTCTGAATAGAGATAGTCACTGTTTCATTGTTTAGCATCACTGTTGCGGTACGCGGAAATGTTTCAAAACCGCCATGTGTCGCTATTTCGAAACTGTCCTGTTTCATTCAACTCAGGTTTGGATCACATTCGCGTTCGATACTGAAACTGTTTCGTCCTCTCGGTTTCACGGTTTTAAAACTACGGTGTTTCAGACCGATTATGCAGGAAGGCATCGAAACGGTGGTGTTTCATTTTGCTGAAGCTCGGCAGATGCGCATTTAACTTACTACTCCACGAATAGTGTCAAAAACTAATTTACCATACGTGAGTCTGCACCTTGAGATCTCTGGAATGAAGAATCGTTTCTAAAGTGACTGCTGTAGCCCGAAATGTTTCAATGTCAGCGTTATAAACCCAATTACAATAAAACAACGCCCACTTGTGGTACTGAAATATCCAGTAAATTTCTGTCCATTTACAGCAATCATATTAAAATCCTACGACTAAACCTATAACTTCTTTTTTTAAACAAGGAAGAACATCAAGGCTGAAATGACATATGAGAAATCTAACACAATGTGCCACATTTGACATATTTCGTTTTTATATTTGCATATTACGAATGTTTGGACGGTAAATGAAACCGCGAATTAAAGATATTTACAAAACTAGAATTTTAAAATAAGGTTTATTTTAGTAAAGTATCCAGCAGTGCGTTAACGATGTATAAAAATGAAACCCTTTGCGAAACGTTAGCTCAATAAATTTAATGTCATAGTACACCTTTTCAGTACCATATGTAGGTTAACACACACAACACCTATCGAAATTAGGCAATAGAATAGAGGAAAGCAAAGTGTAATCATTATATCTATCTTGATAAAAACCAGTATATTAGACAGAAAAAGTCAGTCCTCAGCCAATGGAATAGTAGGAACGTCACTTATTGTGAAAGCAGTTTATTCGGTACAGGGGTAAAATTTCGTCTACCATCCTGCGGCCTCGCGTGATTATGTTGGCAACATCAACAATGTCAGAAATCCACGTAGAATGATTTTATTGGTGTTTTGTACAGTCAATGAAGTAAATAAATAATGCTGTTCATCCTCTATGCTTGATAGGTTCTTATATGTACCATTATCTACTCAGTTTCTACGAAGTTTCTATGACAAAACATATGCGTCGTTACGCGATTGACTAATGCCAACGTCACATGATTGCCAACATTATCACGCGAGGCCGCCAGGACGGTATGTAAAATTTAACCGGTGCAGGATATACAAAACTGCTGCAGCAGTTGAATATAAGTTTAATTTTTTCTCCTGTAGTTGCTGTCAGCGCACTATGTTTGCGTTTCTATAGCAATACTTTTACAATACACATTGACGATGGTAAAATAAACAGGCCCATAATATTACCAAACGCACCCTGTTTCATGGTTTTACCATCTCTAATTCTGAGTAGTGTAGAGCTGTTTTCTTTTTGAATTTTTTTACTGTCACCGTAAAAATTGGGGCATTACGCCTAGTATATAGATGCTATTCTCTGTTTATTCAATTCGTCTACAATTATTTCTATAACGATAGAATACACCAAAAGTGAAAACGATTGTGACTCTAATTTACAATTTTGATCAAGAAAGGAAGAGAAAGTTCACATGCAATTTTTTAGGATGTGCACTAGCCCATAAAGAATTAGTTACGTCTTTAAACAAATGCATTTATGATAAGAGAGACTCTTTGTAGTTTGTGTTCTTAAGAAGAAAGTACACGAAACTGGAGACTAACTCATTCTTTTAAAGGTATACATTCTGAATATTAAGCCATCGGCTTCAAAATGTTGTGCATAAAAGTATCTTAAAATGAGTAGATGTGGAAATTGTTGAGCCATATCAACATCTGTTGAAAATAGTGAGTTGGATTACAAATCAACATTTGAAACAGAATAATCTCACTATTTAGTGATTTACGGAAAGTCTTCTATGTAGGCCTAATTTCTGCAGTCCTGTTCTCCATGTTATGAACAGATCAACTATATGGGAAGGCGGAAGTAATCTGTTCATGGTATAGGCAGTAAGTAAAGTAAGTAAACAGTTGATATTTCCACAACCGTTAATTTGCTTAACTCCACTGTGAGAAAAGGCGGTGCTATTGCCTAAGAAATTTTGATTATGCCCAGACGTGCACGCGTCCTCCAATGAAAAGCGGCAGCTACGAATGTCGTTTTTCAGAGCTCAAAACTGCAGAAATCACGTGGGGAGAAATTCAAAATTCAAATATTTGCAGAGTCTATGGGACTTAACTACGGGGTCATCAGTCCCTAAACTTACAAACTACTTATGAACTACTTACGAACTACGACGGCACAAATATCCATGCCCGAGGGGGGATTCGAACCCCCGACCGTAGTGGCCGTGGAGACCTTGACTGGAGCGCCTTAGTCCCCTCGGCCACCGCGGCCGGCACGTGGGGAGATTCCGGAACTGTCTGAGATGTGGAAGGGATTTCCAGCCGTAAGTCACACTTACATAAATTACTGCAACAGACACTGCCATTATAAGAAGCATGTCTTGTTTGTAATTGATACCGAGTACGTTAGCACAGTGAACAGTTAGAAACGAACTCTCCTCCACGAAGAGAACAGTTCCAATCCCACAATCCTGATTAACAAGTTTTAAAAATTATGCGCTTCGATTAAGGTAGATGCGGGCAATTTACATTTGAAAAGTCATGGTTGATATCCTGGTTCCTTCTTCTTTTAGTCCGAATTTATGTTCCATCTCTAACGACGTCGCAGAACGTTAAATTGTAATTCCCCTCTTTTTCTTAACCTTTTGTAAGTGCGGAATAACATCATCGTTGGTTGCGAGGCAAGGTTTTAATGACAAAGGTATAGTTTTGACTTTCGCCGACTTGTTGAATCAATATTTTGTCGGGATCTAGATTATGCATAAGAAGCAAGTAAGTTTTCTGATTAGCATTAGTTTTTCGTAAAAACTCGTACGACACATCCTCTCCCACTATTTTCTACTTCAAAAACATGGTTGCTGCTTTGAAGGTCTCTGCCTTTGTATGTAGCCAAAAACCAGAAATACTAGTTCCATTTCACGTTCCGGAAACGAGCATAAATTAGTATCGGACGTCATAGTCAAGGTATGCACTGGTATACAGCTCAGCCCTCACGGACGCTCTCGCCTTCATAACGTTTTGCGTGCCTGCAGTCGCTCGCAGTCACAATTTATCCATTCGCACTATTTAATAGAATGTCCGTGTGCAGGTTGTTGCTCTGATTTTACGAGACAACAGCAAAGGAAGAGGGACCGTTAAGTAACTTAGTGTTACCATTCGAAAACTTTATAGGGGATGTAGTTGTTAACAATCCTTATTAATTCGTTGTGGGCTGGACTATGATACTGTAATGACTTTCTGGTATCGGAAATAATATATTCCAGGAATGTGTATTAAAAACTTCTCGTAGCTTTTTATTGCAAAATTATTTGTTTTTGAGAGCAAATAATGCAGTTCGGACAGGGCCATTCTTGTGCCTTAGAATTTCAAACAACTGATTTGCTGATTGCTGATTGACACAGAATTTGCTTTCGGAGTACTCTGACACAGATTACGCCTTCTTGTGAGTATTGAACTCTTTGTATTGCTTTGTCAACATATTCCCATTTTTGGCATGAACTCGTGATTACATTTTTTCATATAAAACTTAACCGCGTTTCGTTACATAATTTATTGTGGGTTCATGTAATTTGCTTTTGCATACGAATCTGTGTAAATTACCCCATTAAAATGCGTTGCCAGTGTATTGTTTGTGTTACAGCTTACTTTAGTTTGCAACCATTTTTCTTGCATTTTATGGTGTGCTCCATGTTAATGACTTTTAATACAACTGGTACAAACGTTCAAATGTTTGCAAAGCTACGGGACCAAACTGCTCTGGCCATCAGTTCCTGGACTTACAAACTACGTTAATTCCTGCTCAGGACTCTAACCTCCGGCGGGAAGTAGCTACGAGCTCTGCATCAGTCTACTTAAGAATAGAGTGTTGCCTTGTATGGGAGTGAAACATGGACGATAAACAGTGCGGACAGGAAGAGTATAGAGGCTTCTGAAATGTGGTGCTACAAAGAATGCTGAAGATTAGGTGGGTGGATCGCGTAACTAATGAGGAGGTACTGAACAGGATTGGGGAGAAAAAGAATTTCTGACATACCTTGACTAAAAGAAGGAATCGATTGGTAGGACACATTCTTAGATATAAAGGAATTGTGAATTTAGCGTTGGAAGGAAGTGTGTGGGCGAAAAAACCACAGAGGAAGACCAAGAGATGGATACAGTAAGCAGATTCAGACAGATGTAGGTTGCCGTTCTTATGTGGCGTTGAAGAGGCTTGCTAAGGATAGGGAACTGTGGAGAGCTGCGTCAAACCAGTCTCCGAACTGAAGACCACAACAGCAACAAGTGCGCACGGCCATTCCCGAGCGGCTAGAATTGATATTTTACTTTACAAAATAAGTATGTGGCGTAATTCTGTTCAGTAAGAACGTCATTCTAACTTGCAAAAGCTAAACGTCCAACAGTAGTTACGCAGAAATGATCGTTTTAACGGGAACGCCCTATAAACAATACATTTTAGCGGAAATCAGTGCACCTACTCTAAAAGAATTTCAGCATATCTGAAACTAGGAAAGTTTATTCCGTGAATAGGTGTAAGTCATTAAGTTGAAAAACAGATTTTTCAACAGCTGCTGACAAGGAGTTCTACATCAAATGTGAGACATTTAAATAAAAAAAAAAAAAAAAGGCAGAATGCGAACGATGATATATTTACGGCGCATTTAAATCGAGCGGTTCACATTCGAATGCAACGACAAACGTACTCAGGACACTATGAGACGAAGTAAAGTTCTATTTACTTGAAATACAAGTATATATGGGGTGTCTTACTACACCCAATATTACCACTGCGAGCAAAAGCCGAGCAGAGTACGAGGAATGTATTACAATACAACACAGAGTTCAATGCATACACAAAATCGTAATTGGAAATGCGGTGTTGTGGTTACATCTTCGAGATGACAGATCCACGTGATGGAAGGCGAACTAAAGTGGTGTTACTAGCAAGTCCTGTATGAGTGTTGTTGGTCAGAGGGAGAGATGGTGTAGTGGGCAGGTCGGCTGTTAGGTGTTTCCTAGAAGCCCAGGTCCCCCGGTGAGGAGCTGTGATGCTTCTCCAACGGTGCCATAGCCTGAGGTTGACCCCTGGCCTACACACGGCAGTGGACACCACTTATGGCTGCTTTTCTCATTTCCCTTCTCGTTATTACCCGCATTCACCGAGAGCGTCTTCCTCTAATGAGCTACTGTTCATACAAGGAGCAAGTGCTTCTCGGTTGTTATTGCGAGTAAACGATGTAATTGTCCCTTTATTGCTTATTTCTTGCTTACGATCAGCAGTGATTTCAGGCATTGATCAGATACCTCATCTGTGCCAAATGGTTTCATTCTTTATTCAAACTTCAAATACAGAGACAAGCTGTCAAGTCTGTTAACATTATTCAACTTCGTGTACATGTTTCTCGACGTGGCTGTACAGCAGTCAATTTATCATTAACCATATCACTTTTTCATATTAACAATAATACTTATTTAGTCAGTTTGGAGAGAGAATAGATTAGATTAGTTGTTCGTTCCATAGGTCCATGTTAAGGAGATACTCGTAGATGTGGAACAGGTCATTTTGTTTCCTTTTTACAAGATGATACTAAATAATATTAATAGTATGAATACTGTTACATATATACACCATTTGATTCTATGTAAAAATTGGTCAGTGGAGTCGAAGGAATTGCCACTAGGAAGTCTTTTAAGCTCCTCCTAATCTGATTTTTATTTGTAGATAAATGTTTTTATGGTTGCTGGTAAATTATTGAAGGTGTGTGATCCTGGGTAGTGGGCCCCGTTTTATACTAAAGTAACTGCTTTTAAGTCCTGTAGTTTGATGGTATCTCTTTATACACTTCCTTTAATACAGGTTTAATATCCTCATATTTTAGCCAATCAGGAAATGTTCCTTTTATAATAGACTGGTTACGCAAGTAACTTAAAATTGAGCTAAAATCACAAAAACGCGCTGTATTTAACTATGTTTGTATTTCAACGTAACCGATAGAATGGTTACTTTTTAAAGATTTTATTATAGAAGTTATTTCAAATATTTGTAAAGCTTATGGAACTTAACTGCGGGGTCATCAGTCCTTAAACTTACAAATTACTTATGAACTAACTTATTTTAAAGACGAGACAAACATCAAAGCCCGAGGGGAGATTCGAACCCCCGACGGGGAACGGCCTCGCGCATCGTAAAATAGCGCCTCAATGCGCTCGGCCGCTCCACCGCGGCTTCACATTAGTCACACAATATTATGCATTTTAAATATACATTGTTTATAATTTCATACGTTTTTCGAAATGCTTTTTTCTTGGGGATGTCGTGCTAGTTGCTTGAATGTGATCTATTCCTAACCATTTTGAGTTATAATCTCGTGTGCTGATGGTCTTTATCGGACTCGCAGATGAAGTTTGAGATTAAATTTGCAGTAAGAAAAAATCGACACATTCATGTACCTATATCAGTTCCATCAAATTTGGCGAGAAAAAAAGTCAGATGATCGACAAACAAGGCAAATGATATATGTTTATCGTTACTAAAAATTTTCCAATCTGCCTAAAATCTACACGAGCATTTCAACCTAATGACAGCGCCGTTGACTGGTCTTTGAACGAGTCTCTTCCTTCCTTATACGAGGCACGTCCAGAAAATAAGTTCCGTTTGGTTATATAAAACTAACGGATACAGATACAGAAAAAATATTGATTGTACAAAAATCTACAACTGTTAAACTACTTTTATACATATCTTCCGAAATTTTGCAGACAATTGTCATAGCGTGGCACAAGGTTTTGTGTGCCTTTTTCAGAGAATGTTGCCGCCTGTGTATTCAACCATGTGGTAACATGTTCTTTCAGCTCTTCATCATCGTTCATGTGTTGTCCACCAGGGACAGATTTTAGGTGTAAGAAGAGGATTACTGCCAATAGTTTGTTTTCACGATAATGCTTGACGTCACACACCGAATGTGACCAAACAATTCTTACGGAAATTTCAATGGGACCTATTTGATCATCCTCCCTACAGCTTGGACCTCTCTCCTAGCGACTTTCATCTCTTCTTACACCTAAAATCTGTCCTTGGTGATCAACACTTCAACGATGATAAAGAGCTGTTCCCACATGGTTGAATACACAGGCGGCAACCTTCTGTGAAGGATGCATGCAAAAACTTGTGGCAGTTATGTGGAAAAGTAGATTAAGAGGTGTAGAATTTTGTGGAATAAAAATTTCTTCTGTATCTTTGCACAGTTTCATTTTATTACCAAACGGAACTTACGTTCTGGACGCGCCAGGTATTTGTGATACGGCCCGGTTGAAGATAACCCAGTGTTCTGAAATGAGATCGTTGAGTGGCGTCATCAGAACAGCGTCCATAAAGCATGGTAACAACGGCCACTTGCAGTCGGTCCACGCTCCTCTAGCAAACAGGCGCCCCTGCCCCTGTGATCCCAGTGAACATTTCCATATGTCGCGCGGCGCCTCGCTGACGCTTCATCACGCTTGGCGCGCGCTCCCGGCCGGATAAATATTTAATAACGCCGCTGTACAAACTCCTTTGCGGGCGACAGAGCGGCCGCATGTTAATTGCTGAAATCGTCAGCTCAGCCCCGGCCGCGACAAGGCCGCAAAATTAATATTAATGCGCCGGCGGGCTCAGGTTACGCCGCGGGTCGACGGCTTAATTAATGGGACGCGAGCTGTCCCCGGCCAGCCAGATTAACGCAGGCGTCGCGACCACTCGACGGCTCGTACCGCTTTTGTTTCTGGGACCACCGACACGTGCTGGCAATTTATAATACGTGTTGAATCTTCCAGGTTATGTGGTCGTGGTCGAAGAAACGTATCTGCTCCTGACGTTTCGTCCAGAGCTGCGCTGGACATCCTCAGAGGTGCTACTGGTAGCGGTGAGTCTTGCCGACTGACGAGTCGGGCGTCGGAGAGCTGTATAAATACTGTCCAAAAGGGGAGGTGGTCAAGTGTTCACGTGCGCAGCAGAGATAAGCCTTGTCAAAGATAAAACATAACTTTCGATAGTCGATGGTCAAAGATAAAAGCGTAACTACCTACTCTGAAGAGCCACAGTCCATATGTCATTAAGTTTCATTGCTTCTTCCTTTCTATTAAAATTATCCCCATGTTTGTATATTTCGATTGCTTCTCTGTACAGTCGTGGATAATAGTTCGTCGTTGTAGATAAAATTTCCGTTTCGGAAAACTTCACTTCATGGTAGAATTGAGAAATCAGCTGTAGCTGAACATGTTTTCCAATCTGGAAATCATGAAGTGAAGTTTTCCGAAACGGAAATTTTATCTACAACGACGAACTGTTATCCACGACTGTACAGAGAAGCAATCGAAATATACAAAAATGGGGACAATTTTAATAGAAAGGAAGAAGCAATGAAACTCAATGACATATGGACTGTGACTCTTTTATCTTTGACCATCGACTATCGAAAGTTGTGTTTTATCTTTGACAAGGCTTATCTCTGCTGCACAGGTGAACACTTGACTACCTCCCCGTTTAGTCAGTATTTATACCGCTCTCCGACGCCCGACTCGCCAGTCGGCAAGACTCACCGCTACCAGTAGCACCTCTGATGATGTCCAGTGCAGCTCTGGACGAAACGTCAGGAGCAGATACGTTTTTTCGACCACGACCACATAACCCGGAAGATTCAACAGCAATTATTTCAGCCGGTCGTGCGTGAAAGCCTTCACTGCAATTTGTAATAGGATTGCTCCTAAGTAAACCCGGATATACGAGGCGCGTTCAGAAAGTAAGTTCCGTTTCAATTTATCTCCGCTGCAGCGCTGCGATTGCAGTTCCGCACATGCGCTGTAGACGATGTGTATCAAGGAGAAGAACGTGCGCCATTTGGAGATCGCTGTCAGTTTCGTACGCTTTGTTGTGCTTGTTTGGAATGTCGGCGTTGATTGAAAATCCCGCCGCCTGTGAAATCAGTTCGGTGATTCGGTTTCTGAATGCGAGGAAAGTGAAACCGAGTGATATTTATCGGCAAATTTGCGATGTTTACGGACCAAATGCGATGAGTGATTCGATGGTGAGAAGATGGGTCCGACAGTTCAATGGCGGGCGTAGTGATGTGCACGATGAAGAACGAAGTGGGCGTCCAACTTTGGTTACAGAAGAACTTTCAGCTGTTCGTACATCTCAAGTCTTTCCTTGGCGGTCATCACTTCACCAATGACGACGAGCTGAAAGAAACTATTTCCAACTGGTGGAAGACACAGGCGGCAGATTTCTATGAAGAAGATATACAAAACCTAGTGCCACACTATAACAAATGCCTACAAAATTTCGGCAGTTATGTGGAAAAGTAAAAAAATGTTCAAATGTTTGTAGAACTTATGGGACTTAACTACGGGGTCATCAGTCCCTGAGCTTACAAACTACTTATGAAGTAGCTTATACTAACGACGGGATAAATATCCATGCCCGAGCAGGGATTCGAACCCCCGACCGTAGTAGCCGTGCAGACCGTGACTGGAGCGCCTCAGTCTCTTCGGCCACCACGGCTGGCGTGGAAAATTAGTTTAAGAGTTGTAGAATTTTGTGCAATAAAAATTTCTTCTGTATCTGTGTACAATTTCATTTTATTACCAAACGGAACTTACTTTCTGGACCCGCCTCGTACACGGCCAGGTGCTAAAGCGTGATTTAAAATAAAATAAATAAATAAATAAATAAATAAAAATAAATCACAATGGCGTTACAATTTTAGCAAACATTTTAGGAAAAAAAACAGCGATCGTTAATGGAATCCTGTCTCTGACTCATTTTTTATTTATTCATTTTATTTATTGTCTTGATCGCGAGAGATTTTTTCTTTGTCAGCTGGTTTCTGCTTATGAGACCATCTTCAGGCCAATTACAGTATAATAATATTATACATTTTAAGAGGAATATGAGGAAGACGACACTTTGCTAACTATTCTAACAGTAAAATAATGAGGAAATGTTATACCCATGGCAGCCGCAGAAATCGGCTGCTGAATTCTGTAGCAACGCTCCAGGATGTATACGGTAAGTTCCGTCCCCCACATGCGGTATTATATCATTTGAGCCAATCATGTACTTGTTACCTTATATGCTACAGTTACGTCGTAAACAAATAATAGATATACAAGAGCATACAGAAATTACATTCGTAAAAGTTAGTAACAATTTAGAGAAGGTCTGTTTTAAATGAAAATAAAAACACTTGCTTTTGTAAATTTGGTTAGCTAACTGCCGTCTATGGGCATTTGAAGAAAGTCGCTGGACGTATTCGTGCCAGTGATTTATACTTGGTGGCTCCTGCAAAGAATTGCACGTGCCGATGGTTGCACGCCACCGCTACTCGCCGCAGTTCACAGGAGAACCTCCATATTGCATCTATAAGTAATTATAACCATCTCTGTCACCAGTATGTCCAACGAGTTTCTTCACATAGGAGTCAGTTAGCTAACCAAATTCACAAAACAAGTGTTTTTATTTTTTGAAAACAGACTTGTTACCAGTTTGCTACGAATGTAATTTAAGTATGCTCTTCTATATCTTTTACTTTTTTCATATTGTAACTGTAGCCTGTAAGGTGACAAACTTTTATTGACAAGTTCATGTTTGGCTCCTAATGATGTAATGCCGCATATGGGGGAGGGGGCGTGAGCTTTATTGTATATACGCTCGAGCGTTGCTGCAGTATTCTGCAGTCGATTTCCGTGTTCAACAGTTTCTGACCTGTCAACAGTCGACTGCACTTTCAATTTGTCATAATTTTACTGTTAAAGTAGTTAGCACAGTTAAATTTGTAACATTACTGTACTGCTGCTGGCCTGAATATGATCTCACAAGCCGCGGTGGAGTAGCCGAGCGGTCTAAAGCGCTTCGCTGCGGATCTCGCGGTTACTCGCCGTGGAGGTTCGAGTCCTCCCTGGGGCATGGGTGTGTGTGTTATTCTTAGGTTAGTTTAACTAAGTTTAAGTAGTTTGTAAGGTACGGACTGATGACCACGCAGTCTGTTCCAATAGATTTACAGACATTTTTTTGATCTCACAAACAGGCTGCAACCGGTTGTCAAATAAGAAAATACCTTTGCGAGCTAGACTTTTATTTAAAAATAGGATCACAGTGGCATGTTTTAGGGTCCATTTCACCTTTTCCTGTATTTTAATGATTTTTCAACATATTTCGGATAAAAATCATATAAGTAGTATAAAATATAATTATATTAACAAATAATTGCTCCATATGTAATATTTACTAAAATTATGCAAAATTTAATATATAGAAACTAGCTGAAATCTCGTCATCGCACGGGTACTAATTTATTGCAGTCTTCAGTTGTCCATCTCTCCTTCCTGATTCCATCACCGCCAACGTTCTTTCTCTCCTTGTCCATCTCCTCATCTCCCCTCTCTCTTCATTATCTCCTACACCTATCTCTCCCCACACCCACATTTTCCTCGCAATCGCCTCCTCGTCTCCCTGTCGGACTCCTCCTTCTCAGTCAATTTCCTCCTCCTTCCGTGACAAATTATATACATCTGTTCACTTTCATGGTGATCTGTGAAGTGCTGTCTATTAGAAAATACCCTCCACCATGTACCATGTGAACTCTTGTTAAACTGTGGTTATTCTCCCGTTTTGAGGTAAGTGTGCAAATTATAACACGATCGTAACAAAACTGTAGAGTTTTACGAAGTTCGTAGGAAAAGTACTTTCTACCACGCACCATTCACAATTTTATGAAGACAGTGACTTTTCTCTTGAAGAGCAAGTGTGCGAAGTTTCATCGCACTCGGATGAACGGCAGGGCAGCGCATAAAATACGAACAGACGTGAAGCGGCGGTTTGACACGCGTCTCAGTATTTATGATGTGATATCTCCAAAGAAATAAGGCGCACAATGAAATAATTTTGTAAGGACATTCAATTACATAAATTGACACTCTCTGCAAAATATATTACCAATAAACTTGGTAGCAAAGATGTAATAAATATAACTGTCATTCTTAGTGCGGCAGTTTTTCATGCATCTCAGAGTTTATGACGTAATATCTTCAGAACAATGTGTCGTACAGTGAAGTAATTATGTCTATAATCTTCGCTAAAGTGAATGTAATATGTTGACAAAGTTTATCGCACTCGAATGAACGGTGCGGCGCCGGCGCATAAAATGCGAACAGACAAACAAACAAGCAGCCATCGTAACAACTAGACCGTTCAATGGCGCTATTGTAGCAGTCTCATACTAATAAAAGTAAAGTTGTGTGGCATGAATCGTTGGGAACCCCGAAGGATAGGTTCAGCCGGCTGATTGAAAAGTTTTTCTCTATTTTTCGCGCCCGCAAGCACCTTTTCTTCGCGAAGTTAGAGAACTGTGTACTGAAGTGGCTGCGTTAAGTATAGGTGACTGTAACGGGTGCGTGTGTAGTGTAGTGTCGTGTTGGGGATGTTGGAAGAAGGAAGAGGGTGAAACTCTGTGCCGGCACATAGCCTACACCTCTCGAAAAGCACGAAGGGGGCCGTCGAGCTTAACGTCCGTATCCGACGAACGGATCGCTATCAACAGTGTCCCATGCCCTCACTCCATGAGACACTGCGGAGAGCTTTGTATTTTAATTCAGGACATTGACGCAAAGACCGGTGATGAGGGGCTTTGCACCACCAACTCTCGTGTCCCCTCTGCCGTAAAGAAAAGGGAAATTGTCAACAGCATGTGACGTACCGGACGGTTACCCATCCTGATAGCCACCATTTACAGGAAACGGTATGTTGGCACTCAGTAAATGACGCCAATTACATGATGAAAATATTGTGTACACGCTGACTTAGGAGATGCAAATAACGTTCCTCAATATTGTCCAGCGAACTCCAGTTGCTTGAAAATCGGCGTCAATGTGTTAGAGGGTACCGTTTACTTTACGTACCTAGTACTATTGTGTGACGAAGACATACAACAATGGATCAGGAGGGACGGACTGATATTAAGAAATCGAATACTGCAATTCGTTCCTAAATTGTGTTTAAACGTAAAAATGCAGTACATAGATCCGTCGTGGAACCCTTGAAAAGTTTCTGCAGTTAATGTGTGAGTGATGGGTAGTCCCACACACACGTGTGTGTGTGTGTGTGTGAGAGAGAGAGAGAGAGAGAGAGAGAGAAAAAGAGAGAGAGAGAGAGAGAGAGAGAGAGAGAGAGAGAGAGATACTGTTTTGTGTGTGTGTGTGGGTGGTTGTGCGAGGGAGAGAGAGAGAGAGAGAGAGAGAGAGAGAGAGAGAGAGAGAGAGAGAGAGAGAATAAAGTGCCTAACACTCGCTCCCATAAAAATGAAACATGGAGCCTTAGAAACGGCCTATTTGAGAAAAGCTATTCCCACCTTGACAGCGTAAGAAATAAAAGAAATGACGGATAACTGGCTCTGCAGTACTTAAAGGGTAGAGCGTTTACACGGCGAAAGAGTAGGAGAAGGCAGATGGCCAAACAGAGCAGATTCATGCCAGCCTCCTGAAACAATTTAAACCCTCATTGTCAAAGAATTGACCGTGAATGCTTATGGAATAATGAACAGCTTTTCCATATGACTCTACTAGTCACAAAATTTTCACTATTTAAATTATTTATTTACCAAAATCAACAAAATATCTATGAACATAAGACGTAGAGAAGTTGCATATTATGTCAATAAGGGAAGCGAATTACAAAAGTTTCATGACAAACCGTGCGATATAAAATTAGAAAAGGCCTTCACATGAGACAACCATTGTTGCAACAGTCTCTCTTTTTAGTAAAACTTCCAGGGCATTCTTCCACGGTCATTGTTACTATTCAGGAGATGAATGTTAAGGTCGTGTAAAATCCAAGACGTGATACAAAGTGCGTATTTTACTCTAAGTAAAGTGAAAACTGTACTCTATATAAAACGAATCCAGTAAACTCACTCTTCAAATGATGCGCATTTATATTTACTTAGCATCGAATATTATACAGTATACTTCTATGAAATTATAGGAAAATCTTTGATTGTATCAGAAAACGCGAATAACAGAAGAAATATTATTTGCTTCCGAGGAGCCTTGAACTAAAACCTCAGAACATCTATTGACTTCACAGTACACGACTTTGCCGCCTACGTTATGGCCACTAACTTATCAGGGTATTATTGACGAAGGTATTAGACATATTAAATATACTACTGGTAGATATTTCGGTTTCTGACATGTAATTACAACAAATTATGTAAAGAAACATTTGTTTTGATAGATCTTCAGTCCGCCTTGCCTTGAAACGGCAGATTAGTATAGTATGGAAATATTTCAACCACATATAAGATGTTTCCAGTCATTTATTCCGACAAATAGTACCTCTAATGACCGGTTTTCGAGGGAGTTTCAATTTCCTCAGTTACTTTCACTTGCTTTGAAATGTCATACATTTATAAAACCTAAGTTATATACATAAAACCAATAAAATACGACGGCCAATATGGCGTCTTCATCTCTACCAAAAGGAGCTGTCCCCTTGTAATATTTATGGCTTAAAGCCATCATATTAAGATCGAAGTATTGCTTCAGTGCAGCCGGTTAGGACCAGTAGGCGACATATGGTAAAAGCTGGAGAGAACCACGACAGGTGGTACAATAGCTCGGGTCCTCTGGGAAAGAGTACTGGCAGGCCTCCCCGAATTCTAGGGAAGTCCCCTAGCGGCAATCACTGGACGCCGATTGGCTGTAGCACTAGCGGTGATGCGCCAAAACGCATTCATATTTTTGTTAATATTTATTAAACTAATTATTATTTTTTAAATGTCATACTCAATTTAGAAAAACCCCACAAAGCTAAGCTATGCTCTGAGTGGGTAAAAGATATTAACAATTGCCAATTAAATATACAAAATAATTAATTTAAGACGGACGATGCACGGCAGCCATGTTTGCGCGCCAAATCGCGGAACGAAGGCAGCCAGTCTTGCAACGAGCCGACACACTTCTCTTCAGTAAACGCTCTCGGAGGAGTAACATGTGAGTCTAGAACACGCACTCGTTGGAGTAACATGCATACGTAGGCGGTCATAAAACATTGTTTAATCATTTTTGTAATAATAACAGTCTCTGTTGCAACAGATACAGTTATTATTACAAAAATGGATTTACTGTTGCTGCGCCTGGCCAATCAAGAGTGGAGTAGTATATATTGTTTAATCATCTTAGACCAAGGCTAAAAGAATTTATATTTACTTTCAGTTATGAAAATGTGTGTCAAGTGGTTATTATTATGCATTTTACTGGTTTTCTGCTTTCTTTAAATAAAATCAGTTGGCATCCCGATTCCGGACGACTTCAGTTTTATTCAGTAATTAGATCAGTTCGGGCAATAGTATAATAATTTCAGTCTCAATCAAGAACACCGACCTACGTGCTATCATGTGCGTGGGGACGAAATTTATAGAAGACGTCAGGTTGGTGAACTTTTATACTTTCTACTCTTCACCAAGTGCAGTTGAGAGTTACTACAACCCTCGCGTACACTGTCATTGCGGTACAAAGGCAAACTGTTGCGCGTCATCCATGGAAACTTGGATGAGGAAAGAAAATGTTAGCCGGCTGCGGTGGCCGAGGGGACTGAGGCGCTCCAGTCACGGTCTGCACGGCCACTACGATCGGGGGTTCGAATCCCCCCTCGGGCACGGATATTTGTGACGTCCTTAGTTGTAAGTAGTTCATAAGTAGTTTGTAAATTTAGGGACTGATGACCCCGTAGTTAAGTCCCATAGACTCTACAAACATTTGAACATTTGAGAAAATGATACAGGAACGGTTTAGCACCACCCCCTGTAGAAATTTTCCTGTTGTACCCCACTTGGTGTGACGGTGGTAGCGTTCTCCTACTTTACTGGTGATCGTTCAGACGCACGATGAGAATATCTGGCATGCTTCATACTGCCCGACACGCTGGGAGAGCCTAGCAATGTTCGGTTCGCACGTTATGACGTCAGCAACTCGCCACGTTGGCCTCACTCGTTCAGATACACGCTCCGTGTGTCAACGCCTTAAGGAAATGGAGGCTAACGCGTATCGAAGAAGGAGACAACAGGTTGGGGAAGACTGGTGAGACAGAGGGGTCTGGCGAATGAGAGGGTAGAAGCGGCGGCGTCTTTGGGACGCCAGCGACTAGAAGGAGAAATGAGGGCCGCTGAGGTTTGGACGTCCCGGCCATGTAGTAGCCATGTTGGTGGTATCGGGAGCAGTTGGCTGAGGAGCGGCGCGTGGGCAGCAGCCGCAGCCGGGTGCAGGTGGCGGTGGCCCGGGGCGGCATCCACAGTGGAGCGGCAGGCAGGCGTGGGCCGCGCCATTACCGGCCGCTACTGTGCCAGAGGCGAGGCCTTCTGCAGAGCGCGTAACCCGAGCCGTGGCCTGCCGCCCGTCAGCCTCCCAGTGACAGCCCAGCAGGACGTGTTTACCGTGGCGGCGAGATAACGCCGCGGCAGCCGCCGTCCGTCACGCCAATCCGCACCGCCGACCAGTTCCACTCTAAATCTCCACCTCCAGAATCACACGATTCCTATACGGGACCGAGGCGCTACCACCAAAGCGGCGGCGATGAATATTTATTCACAGGAAACTAATTTCAGATTAGGGACCGTATTCAACACCAGGATTAACAATCTGCCCAGTTTAAGCAAAGTGCCATCATCATCTTGCCTCACGTCTTTCCATTTTATTCAGTGAGTCGGAAACTAGATTTCTCTCCCTGTTCGATGCTGTCCCTGGTATTCCGTGTCGTCTCTGTTCGGTGTCACATATCATCATCTACAAACATAACGATTTTTTACCTTTTCTGCCTGACAACTGTTCACGCTATCTTTTTAAATTCGCCCTTGCTGCGGAGCGCTCGGGATTTTCGCCATCGGAGGATCCAGTCCTCCCTCGGTTATGTATGTGCGTTTTGTCCTTAGTGGAAGTTGGTTTAACTCTTAATGCATAGTACAACTGATCAGCTACATCCCTTTTTTCCATTATCTCTCCAACTGATCAACATTTTACCCCAAATTCATTTGTTCAAATGTTCAAATGTTTGTATAGTCTATGGGACTTAACTACGGGGTCATCAGTCCATAAATATACAAACTACTTATGAACTAACTAAGACTAAGGACGGCACAAATATCCATGCCCGAGGGGGGATTCGAACCCCCAACCGTAGTGGCCGTGCAGACAGTGACTGAAGCGCCTCAGTCCCCTCGGCCACCGCGGCCGGCGAATTCATTTGTAGCTGCTTGTGTACGTATTGCTACATATGCTAGTAGCTCGTCCTAGAAATTATAAATTGCAGAGCGCTACTGAATCATTTCGACAGTTAACTGCATTGAGTTACTCCTAACACGTGCGTTTATTTACATTAGTATTCCTCCTTTGCCAAGTAGCAGCACTTACCAAGTAGCATCAAAAGTCTGACAGAGAGCCAACTAGTATTTAAAAAGAAATTTCTGAATCGCAGCTCCTCCTACACTATAGATGAATTTTTAGATAAAACTAAAAATAAATAAATAAATTGAAAAAATAATATGTAATTTAAAAGATCCTTAAAATATTGATTGTCATGTATAGACAACATGTAATCAACTGACACGTTCCACATCATTACGAAATCTCGTATATATGATCTATGAAACGAGTATTAATCTAATCTAATTTAATCTGATCCTTTTCCAAGTAAAAGTAGTCAATGAAATACTATTGTTGTATTGTGAGTTACTTTCTGGAAAGATGAGAAGCATAACAGTAACATTTACTACATCGGGTACATCATCGAAGCACTATATAGCTGACCAGCTATGAACGTATGTTGCTAGTGGTGTATAATAATCTTAAGGATTTTTTTTTCGTTATTTTTCTCAGTATATACGAACTATACATTAATCGTGGTAGTTTTTATAGCTTCAAATAAAAGTCATGTATTAAAGGGTTAAGTATTTTGTAAACCTAGGGAATGATAACCGCAGCAGTTAAGTCCCTTAGATTTACAAGCATTTGAATATTTGAGACTCTTTTTAAGTGACGCTCAGAGTTTCTCTTGATTGTTGCTTTGCACTTTCTTGGTGCTTCAGCTATCATTAGACATTAGTTTTCCGCCCTCGTTTAAACAAATGTTGGGCTGTTCCCCCACCTTATAAAAACCTATACACAAGCAGTAAAAAGCAAAAATAAGAGAAAATGTCCCAGAACATCATAAGTATGAGGCTCATGGCTTCACTCTCGCCGGTTGAATGAGACTATGGCAACAGGAATGGCATACGACTCTAAAGATCTTCTAATATATAAAGTAGAGTGTCCGTATATTTGTACGTGTTTCATACAAATCTACAGTTTCGTTCCAATCTTTATGAAATTTTGTACACGTAAGCTTCAGTTCATGATAACGGTCGCCGTAAGTTTAAGAATCACATACGATATATAGTTCACGAGATATGACGTCATAAACAATGAGATGCACGAAAAACTGCTGCATTTTGCGACAGTGCTGCTCATTTTCTCCTAAACCCTTGGGTGTATTTCAACCAAATTTGGTACACACATTCCTTACCTTGAGGTAACAATTGATACATGGTTAAGAATCACATACGGCACATAGTTCAAAAGATATTCAGTCATAACCATTAGAAATCGCAAAAATGGCATATAATGCGGCGAGAACTTCGAAATACACTGTATGAGAATGACAGTACTTAGCGAATTGCAACAAACTTTAAACATAGTTTCAAACCTTTATTAAACTTTTTCTCGCTGGCACCCATAGTAGAATGATGAAAGGAAAAAAGGTTTCTCGCTTACTACTTTTCCGCTGTTTATGGAGTAAAACTTCGGCTCTCGGTATGACGTTACAATTTATAATTTGAACACTACTAATTGTAGCGACAGGAAATAATACAGTGTATACACATGTAGTTGAATGTACTTTCTAAATTGTATCACAGTACGACACGAAGTTTATGAGAATTGAGCACGTAAACAGTAACGTTCATGGAAAACCGCCCCATGACGCACTAAGGTTTAATCTATTACTTCTTTACTACTAATTGTATTCCCAGAGATTTTACAGGCACACAACCCTTATACAAATGAACATATACCTGAAAATAGCAGGAATAAATAAATAAATACCCGGCCAATCCGGGTTTTCAGCTATTAGAGAACAAATTTGTCAAGTCATGGGAACACTGAACCTCGTACGACGGGATAATCGCAAGGAAAATAGTGTGTTGGGTTTTGTGAAGGGCCTGTCGCACTGCTTCCAAATCCCTCGGGCATGCATCCAAATGTTCCGGATGATGTAGAATGAGGTTTCGGAGGCTTAACATACCACTTCATCAGACGACCCATCCACTCTACTACCGCAGGGCCAACGACTTCAAGCCGCAGTACCAAAGAGAAAAGCTACGAACACATACCTACAAAAGGTTACGGGCTTATATTTAAATTACCACCTGTATTCCGTATTTACATTCTCAGTTTCACGATTATTTATTTCGATTTTCCTACTAACGCAGATTTTCTTTTTCTTTTTTTTTTTTTTTTTTTTGGTCGGCAGTAGCGCGGATGGAACACCGTAACGCTTCCGGTACGTTCGCCTGTTATCTGTCTCAAGTTCATTAAAGTGTAATAGAAGGTCGGATACGCTGCCCGCCCACGGGTAGCAGCGTGGCCGCGGATACCTGTGCAGCGCCTTACGGCGACAAGAATCTCATCTGAGGTGGCGCGCCACGCCAGGAATGCAGTCGGCCTTTGTACGCCCCAGAGCGCCCCCGGCGGTAACCGGAGGAGCATAAGTCAAGCTCCCTAAACGGAAGTCGGTATCTCGGGCGCAGTATCTTATCCGTAATGAAGATTTTTGAGCGCGGGCGTTGTAAATATCCTTTAGTGTGGCCAGCGCCAGCAATTTGGGGAGCAGCGGGGCGCCCTGGGCGCTGTGGGGGCCGCCCAATCCGGCGTGTATCTCGCGGGACGCTAATGCGGCAGCGGCGGCGGCAGTAGGGTAGCGGCCGCCCACCTGGCCAGCGGAGTAGTCAAAAGAGCAGGCGAGAGAGACACCTGCCGAATATAGCTGCACCTCAACACTGTACGAGGGGCTGATCAGAAACTAAGGCAGCGAAACGCGCATAAAACCAACACACCTTAAGGGTATATTGCACGGAGCGTATTTGGTCGCTAGTCGCTGGCGAATTCTACATCTACATGGGATACTCTGCAAATCACATTTAAGTGCCTGGCAGAGGGTTGATCGAACCACCGTTATACTACGAGGTACGTCCAGAAATTACGTTCCGTTTGATTATATAAAACAAACGTCTACACATACGGAAAAAAATATTTATTGTACCAAAATCTACAACTGTTAAACTACTTTTCTACATAGCTGCCGAAATTTTGTAGGCACTTGTCATAGCGTGGCACACGTTTCTGTATGCCTTCTTCATAGAAGATTGCCGCCTGTGTATTCAGCCATGTGGTAGCATGTTCTTTCAGCTCGTCAGAATAATGGGCATTCTGTTGGTACCGCATTGTACGTGACAAAAATTTAAACATTTCACTCTTTCAGGAGTTCAGTAAAGTTGTGCAAAACACGTTGAGCACATCACGTGTAGTCCAATGTGAGCTTTATACAGCTTACAAAAGTGTAATTTGTTCATGGACCATGAAAAAAATCTCGAAAATTATTTCTGGATACTAAAACTACGAATTATGGGAATGGCATCCTCTGTACTTGAAATCAATGCTAATTATTTTTCAATGTGTCCCTAAGAGGATACTCTCGAACTAATTTTTGAATTTTATCGATATCTTTATCCTTTACAGAGATCAAGAATTTCAGAGCTTCCGCAATTACACATAAAACAACAAAAACAGATATTTTTAATTTTTTTTTCACACACTGAGCCGAAAAGATCTAAATAACTAACCTTAGTCATAAGTGACAACGTAATAACTATCTACCTGTTATGGATGGAAACCCCTCCAAGAGGTACAGCGTTAACTAACGAGGAATGTCTGCTTCCTGTACACATGTAGCATGTAGCGGGAAGCATGTAATATCAGTGTGAGTACTGTCCGTTGCAAAATGGGGAAGACAAACGACCCATCTGAGTCTGACTGAAGGTGGGCCAACACTGCGATGACTCGGACGTTCGGAAGCTGCGCGACCTGTCGGGTTTCCCGGTCGCGCTGCGGTGAGTGTCTTCAGCAACTGGCGAAGACAGATGTCGGACGCCATAGGGTAGACAGACTGTTAAACCAATAGCGCAATTAGCCGGCCGCGGTGGCCGAGGTGACTGAGGCGCTCCAGTCACGGTCAGCACGGCCACTACGGTCGGGGGTTCGAATCCCTCCTCGGGCATGGATATTTGTGCCGTCCTAGTTCGTAAGTAGTTCATAAGTAGTTTGTAAGTTTAGGGACTGATGACCCCGTAGTTAAGTCCCATAAGCTTTAAAAACATTTGAACATTTTTTTGAATAGCGCAATTAATGTCAGACTTCAATACTGGGCAGTAAACAAGTGTGTCTGAAGGTACAGCGCACCCAACACTCTGAACTGTGGGTCTCCATAGCCACGATCCGTGCATGTGCATGCAAACTACATGAGAAACTACAACTGGCCACGTGGATCATGTCATCTGCTAATATTAGCATTTTGGTGTCTCATATTTTTGGAAACATTTTTGTTCCACTTATGGGAAACAGCACTCTTATTTAAATTTATATATAAAGAACAGTCTAGAGTGCATTTTTTTATATGTTTTCGGTCTTATTTAAACCATCTTCAGGAAATAAGCTCCATTGATGTTGTGGAGCTTATTTCCTGAAGGTGGTTTAAATAAGACCGAAACTAGTAAAAAAATTGCACTCTAGACTGTTCTTTATATGTAAATTTTGGTATCTGTTGCATGTAAACCTTTTTTCTGTGCCCTAAGGCTTCTGTTTTTATTCCCATACATTTTAATTCAGTCCATAGTGAATTGTTACTACCACTTGTTTTTGTAGATGTTAGCAGGTAATTTACCAGTGTCAAATGGAATATCTGTTCGTAGAATTTCATCCTGAGCGAAGAACTACTCGGGGATAATAACGCCCGCGCTAGTCATCTGCGTCCGCCCTTAAGGCTTATCTCGCGCATATCAAATGCCCATTCAGGATCGGCTGCGATTCCATTCGCCCCTGCTGAATTAATTAGACCTGACTAGTATTAGCCCACCCTAAAATGGCGTCGTGAACAATTAAGATCGCATTACACATGCAGACGTCGCCGGAACCACGCATTAGGCGGCGTTGGCAATTAAAGCTCGATTTATGGCGCCGGCCGCTTTTGTCGATGCGCCCCGCTGCTGCGCCGCACTCCCTGCCAGGTCGATACTTGGAGCGGCTTCGCTGGCGGCGGCTTTCGCAAACGCAGCCTCCTCTTACTGGCCGCGCAGTAATTCGTGTCGGGTCGGCCCAGACTGCACGGAGCGTCCACTACTCGCGGACCAGTTTCGTCTGCGTAATCGAAGGCGCGCAGCAGAAAGCTGATTTGCATTTCCAGGTATATCGCCGCGGCCGAATATCACGCAATCTGCGTTACGTACGCGGGCGCACTCGCGCGCCGCCGCCGCTCTTACAAAATTCCGGGCGTATTGCGGCAGCTTTTACATTCATTAGGCTTTTCCATCTCCTTGCCCCACTTACGCGACAGCCGCGGGAAGGAGAAGCAGAAACATACCCGCACAAGGACTGTACTGTCTGGTAAATGCTGCATGAAAGCTTACTATACCAGCCTCGTCGCCGCTTTTGTGTCTCGTTTCCGTCGTAGGTGTCGGTGGTCGAGTAGAAAAGTACCGACACAGGAATAAAGGTTGCACGCTTGTGCAGGTACGAAGGTAAGCCGCCAGTGGGACAGCAGAAACTAGAAACACTAGAGTAAATTAGAACGAGATACATATATTGCACAGAATTTATACAATACATAACTTTTACATAGTTCAGTACTGCAGAATGCTGATACATAGTTGAGCTAGAGGTCTACCTAGTGCCTGTCCAATAGCCAAGTCTTCACTGGTGCCTATCTGATTCCGAAGTGTTAACTGGTTCCTATCTCAGTCCCAAGTGAACGATGTCGTTCAGTGGTGGCCACGAGCGGAGTTGTAACAGGGCGCTCGTGGCTGACGTCGTAAGAACGCCGCGCCGTGCGTGCATGGCGGCGCGCGGCGAAAGTAGGTGGCGCGTACTTTGGACTTGTGCGACACCACACCATGTACTAGGCGTTTGTGAAATATGCCGAGAGCAAAGTTCGTGTTGGTTACCGAATAAGAGGAGCTTAGAGATAATCGTAGTAACTGAAATTTGTTCACGATTTTTTTTTAGATGAAAGTATATGGTTTCAGAGACTTTTTCAAATGTGAAATATATGTGCTGTATATATTCAGACTTAAATTGGAAAGAACACGTACATAATGTCGTGGGAAAGGCGAACCAGAGACTGCGTTTTATTGGCAGAACCCTTAAAAGATGCAACAGAACTACTAAAGAAACATCATACACTACGCTTGTTTGTCCATTTTTGGAGTATTGCTTCCCCAATGTGGGATCCTTATCTGGTGGGTTTGACGGAGGACATCTAAAGAGTCCAAAGAAGAGCAGCTCGTTTTCTATTGTCACGATACAGGGGAGACAGCGTTACGGAAATGAAACAGGATCTGGGATGAGAATCATTACAACAACGGCGCTTATCGCTGCGGCGTGGGCTACTTACGAAACTACAATCGCCAACATTCTCCTCCGAATGCGAAAATATATTGTTGTCTCCCACTTACATAGAAATGATCATCAGAATAAAATACGAGAAATCAGAGCCCGAACGGAGAGATTCAGGTATTCATTCTTCCCGCGCGCTATTCGAGAATGGAATAGGAGATAAAATATTATAACGGTGGTTCGATGAACCCTCTGCCAGCCACTTAAATGTGATTTGCAGAGTATCCCATGTAGATGTAGATGTAGACTGAAGAGACGAATATTGGCCGGGATTCTACTTAAAAATAACACATGATTCTGTCTTTGGAACGATAGTGTTTTATCTTTTTAACCATCTACGCCTCGGTTTTTGACAGGGTAACCCGTTTCGTTGGATGCTGAGATACTGGTATCAGCAGGAACATGAAGTATTCTGGGTCAGCTGAGAATTTGTATTGGAGATAGACGGGAACAAGGTAAGGTTTGTGCAGTTGTGCGAAGCCATTGTGGGACAATGTCGTAGTGGTTAGCGGGGATGGAAACCGGGTTCGAATCCCGTCTTCGTACATACGTTTCCCAAGGCAGGCACTGTAACCATCTACAACTGCGCTCTGCAAGCCACGTGGGTAGTGCGGAAGAACGGATCAGGAAGAACGGTTTCGACGTCCTGTGCACATCGGATGTTCTTAAATTCTCTCAACACGACAAAACAACTTGATTATATTTTTTTAACTCTTACTTCCCAGAATTTTGAATACTGTACTCCGCGACGCCAGACAATTTTATTAGTTCTCTTCAAATTACACTAAACATGGAATGGAAACACGCAGCAACAGAACGTACCAGCGTGATTTCAAATGGAATCCCTGATGCGCTGATGCAGCCCTGGAGAATGGCGTATTGTATCACAGCCGTCCGCAGTACGAGCACGAAGAGTCTCTACATTTGGTACCGGGGGTTGCGTAAACAAGAGCTTTCAAATGCCCACATAAATGAAAGTCAAGAGGGTTGAGTTCAGGAGAGCGTGGAGGCCATGGAATTGGTCCGCCTCCTGTTGTTGAGAAGCGTACGAACACGTCGACTAAAATGTGCAGGAGCTCCATCGTGCATGAACCACATGTTGTGTCGTACTAGTAAAAGCACATGTTCTAGCAGCACAGGTAAACTATCCCGTATGAAATCATGATAACGTGCTCCAGTGAGCGTAGGTGGAAGAACATGAGGCTCAGTCAAAACATCACCAACAATTGCTGCCCAAACGTTCACCTTCCTTCAACTGGGCCAACTGGCGGTGAATCGAGGAAGTAGAGTACATACTAACGAAACAATTGGGTATTTTGACAATTGTCTGCACGAATTATTTCAATTTACATTTAAAGAGAAATACTAAAATGGGCTCTAACATGGAAATTAAGCGTTTCTGGACACATGTCCACATAACATATTTTCTTTCTTTGTATGTGAGGAATGTTTCCTGAAAGTTTGGCCGTACCTTTTTGTAACACCCAGTATATACGGCTGCGGTACCATCAAAAGTGTATGTTCATTCGGAACAGATGTTTCACAGTTACTCCAAAAGACGTGGTGACAGACGATATTCCCTCCAGGGGGCTCACGGTTCTTTCGTGAGTACGTGCGTTGCAAGCATGGGTCTCCGAGCTAATGCAGACTTCCTTCCTTCTTTCTTCCCTACTGCAGTGGTTATCGGTCCCTAAACTTACAAACTACTTAAACTAAATTATCCTAAGAACCAACCACACACCCCTGCCCGAGAGAGGACTCGAACCTCCGACGGCGAACGGCTGCGGGGATCGCACCGAGGCGCCTTAATGAGCAGGGCTCTTCCGTCGCGGCTGTATTTTGTCCCCCCCCCCCCTCCTGTCACAACCAACAGACGAGAATGAGTATGTAAATCGACCTTTCGGAAAGGTTGCTCTTCACTGATCGAGACAGTTGATCAACCGGGCATCCCAGGCGCTTCGTGGCAAGTTGCTGTCGGCGACTTTTTTGAAAATATCCACGCGGAAGAGCTAAGTGGCGAGATTGGCAGAGCTGTTGCAGCGAGCACTGCCTGCTGGCTCACACGCCGCCGCCGCTTGGCGGGCAGCCTACTGCCCAGGCGACCGACTGTCCGCAACCCGCCACCACGAGACGTGGAACACAAGGAACCAGTTACGTGACGTCACGTTGCCATCACACGCACACTCGTGCGTGGCAGACGTTCTGTCTCCTACAGGAGTTTCTACAACGCAAGATTGCTCCTGCTTTAGAGATTAAACCGAGCAAAAATGGCGTATTCGGTTGCTTTGAGTTCGAACTTACTAACACAGTCAAGAGAGCGTCATGTTTCGCACAATTGACGGGTCTAGTGAGTGAGGGAGTTACGCCACTTTGAGGAGAAATGGAGAATTAATTTTATAAGGGTATTAAGGCATTATTTCCACAATAAAGGGAGTCCCTTTTCTCGTCTTAACGCATTGTTATGGAAATATGCAACATGAAAAATATAAATTTTAATGTAAATAGCAATGATTATGACCTTATAGGCTTTAATTAGCACAACAGTATTTAGAAAAAAAACGCAAATTTTATAGACATATTAAGACGTTTTCTCCTAACTGAAATACTGTTACCCAAGTGTAAATCTTGTTATCCGGCTTACACACCTATTACAAACAACGATAAACAATTTTCTGTCTCTTCTGGAGTATCCTCACTGTCCTGTGACTCTGTGTTTTCAGTTTTTGGGAAACATCATGAAAAGCTGGAGGCATATATGGCATTAGTGTCAAGAGAGCTTTTATTTTCAGGACTGATGTAGTTCTCCTGTTTGGATAGAGCAGTGGTATTTCATCAAGAAGGGTAGCTATATAAGGATGATCAACCACATGGTCTCTCCTGATTTAGAAACACTTCTGCGTTGGTACGTTTGCAACTGAAGTAGGAGACAACGTCGATAAGCTACAAAGCTCCTCCTCTCTCTCAAAATTTTCGCAATGACGCAACTCTCTCTCTCTCTCTCTTTTTTTTTTTTTTTTTTTTCGGAACTATCGTGTTATCACTGTGAGACTTTTGTTTGATTGGGCGTGTGGTAAAAAGAGGTGGCCGGTACTAGCGCTGACGACGAGATTTTATTCACCCCCCCCCCCCCCCAGCAGGCCGTCATGGATCCGTCCCTGCAAGAACTTACAACTACCTCTCGAGAAAGGGCGACAGCTGTGCCACATTACCGAGCGAGGTGGCGCAGTGGTAAGACACTGGACTCGCTTTCGGATGGGTGGTGGTTCAAATCCACCTCCGGTCATCCAGATTTAGGTTTTCCGTGATTACTTAAATCACTCCAGGCAAGTGCCGGGATAGTGCCTTTCAAAGGGCATGGCTGATTTCCTTCCCCATTCTTCCCCAAAAATCCGAGCATAAGCTTCGTCTTTAATGACCACGCTGTCGACGCTTCTGACACGTTCACAGGGTAGACGCAAGACGGTACGACAGTACTGAAATTGGTTAAAGCTCATTTTTTTCATATTGTGTGGCATAGCCCTTCTCTCAGTAGACCCCTCAATTTGTTACACACTGTGGGAGGGGGAACAATGCACGGTGAAGGCACACCTAGAAAAAAATGTCCGGAAGGGACATAAAACAGTAATGGCAAGTTCAAGAAATAATGGATGCCTTATTGCGAGGAAGAATACAAATTTAGGTGGACAATAGCGCATTGGTCCACCTTTGTCCCTTTTTGAAGCAGTTACTAGGGTTGCCATTGATTGTTGGATGTTCTGCGTGATGTCGAGCCCCTTCCTTCTCTAACTGGCGCATTAGATTGTTGGCTGGAGGGTCTGCAGCGTCTGGGCGAGAAATCCGACCACTTACTAGCCAAAGTAGGGTTTGCAAAGCACGGAGACAAGTAAAGGGGCAGCCGCCGTGTGTGTGTGTGCTGTCATCTTGCTGGAATATTAGCCCCAGACGGCTTTTTTTGTGAAGGACATCAGAACAGAGCGCAGAATATTAGTGGCATACATCTGCGCTTTAGGGGTGCTCAGGATGACAAGCAGATCGGTGTTGCTACGAAATGAAACGCCACCGGAATCCCTCATTGCTGGCTAGCCTACCGTGTGGCGGGAGGAGGTTAGTTAGGCGTTGCTTCCTATCCTTGGCAGCTGCGCTGTGAGTTTTCGCTGCAGTGTCACACATTCATTCATCGGTCGCTGAAGTTCACAATTTAAGAATTTCCGTCGATAGCTGTGTGAATATTAATTTGTGAATAATTTGCGTAAATACTTCGTGACCCCCGACTTTTTGGACTGTAATGCAATACTTTTTATGGGAGTAGCACCTGACTTTGATTTAAAAGTATTCCTCGTACATTTCACTCAACCTATGACTGTGTGCGTCTCAACTGATAACAGAAAATAAAATATTTATTTGAAATTAAATCAGGGTAGAAGTGTGAGAACTAAGCGTATTTGAGCTTATTACAGAGCATATTGGGGATCTGTATACTTTATGCGCCCGAAGTAGAGCACTTTTATATGTTCACAATTTTTCGAAACTTTATTTCTTCAGATATATTACCAATGTACTTTTGTCTAGAAAAAAAACAGTAATATTTTTCCAAAAAAAATAATAATGTTCTAAATAAAAATAAATCAAAAAAACCTAATGAACAAATAGAAAATTAATAGTCTACTTAAGATAAAAAATCATATTATTGATGCCACAAAACAACATTTTAAATTAAAATACTGAAGTTATAACAATAGAAATACTCACCCTTTAAACACTATAAATTAAGAGGAAATCAATGTAAAAATAAATGATGATATTCACGAAAATAACCCAAAGAACAAGTATAAACGCCAAAAATTTACAATGTTTTAACTTTCTCAATCTTTTGTGAATAAATGAGAATCAATATTAGAAGTATAAAATATTTATTTGTCTCAAATTTATATTTAAAAAAATCCCGTTGGTATTACTCAAGCAATCGACTTCTCTTCTTTAACTTTTGTCACGATGTGTAATTTGTCACATCTACTACCAGCATATACTGTGACATAAGGGGTAGACACGCTATTACTTGGGACACTGTTTAGAGTCAAATAATTTTATATTACAAATTAGGGTCGCGTGTTCCGCAAACCTAACCGTGGCAGATCATTCTAAGTAATAGAGTTAACGAATCTATTCCATTTTGCAAGCAAAGTCTGTGTGGTATTCACTGCAGATATTACGCTGACAATTGTCGCACAAGACACTGTAACAGCCAGGGTATGAAGGCACAGTTCTGTGGTAGCGACCGTGTTTGCTGGCGAGGTAGAGGCGCGAGGTACAAGCCGCCATTCACACCGCACGTCTGACAAAGGGAACACCAAGTATGGTACCAACGAATTTTGATGAGTCTCAGGTATATTGTGCGGGAACTCCTCCAGACCACCAAGCTAAAAGGATTTGTTCCAATGCGCCTTAGTTTCCACGAAAATCGTGATCAAAGTCCAGCGCATAACACCTATACTGGTACTGAGTCATCAGGAACACGTGAGCCACCGTGGTGTAATTAGCAAGGTGTTCGACTGTCTTGCATACGACCCGAGTTCAAATCCTGCTGTAATTTTTGTTTGTTTGTCCGGCGATTGACTGTGTATAATTATATTCCTTATTTCTTACTGTGAAGGTAAGGTTATATCAGGTAATTACAGTTACATGTGAACTATATGCTACGATTGACTACCCGCCTGGCCGCAGCATAATAATCCGCTGGGACGCGTCAAGTGGACACACACTGCATTCGACGGTGCAACAACACTGGGGCCGGGGACTGTAAACGCAGCTAACAAATGCTGCACAAATGTTACAGCTGATAACTACAGACGGTTTACTGAGCTTTCTATCGCCGTAAAAGTATGCTTCGAAATAAGGAATAAAATAAAATAATCGTGCGCAATACATATTGAGCAATTAACATAAGCTATTATCTTGACAAATTACTCAAGCATTAACATAAGAGTGGCTATTAAAGCATAAAATTACGAACAATCAATCGTCGGACAAGTGAAAAGAATAATGGTTCCAAGCAGTATTTGAAGTCGGGTCGTACGTGCGACAGGCTAGCGCCTTGCTAATTACACCACGCTGGCTCACGTGCTCGTGATGGCTCAGTACAGAAATAGCTATTACGCGCGGGACTTTGATCCAGATTTTCGTGGAAAGTAAGGCGCATTGGAACAAATCCTTTTAGCTTGATGATCTGGAGGAGTTCCTGCACAATATACCTGCGACTCATCAAAATTCGTTGGTATCATACTTGGTGTTCCCCTTGTGAGTGCCCACTAGGCGCAGGCGAGACTTTCTGCTGTTTGGGAAAGGTGGTCTTCATATGGGGCGTAAACTTAAATGTGTATGTCAACGTAAGTTAGAGAGACCACAATCGATGACATGGGAAGATCTGGGCAACATGTTACGAAGTTGCAACACTCTTCAGGGAGAATAGACTGCGCTGCGGTGGAGAGGCCGAGTGCTCTAATACGCCCTGATGCGGAGCGCGCGGTTGCTTGCCGTCGGAGGTTCAATTCATGCCTGCGTGCGTGGATGTGTGTTCGTGTTTGTGTGTGTGTGTGTGTGTGTGTGTGTGTGTGTGTGTGTGTGTGTGTGTGAGTACCGACTAGCCGCCGTGTCATCCTTTGCCCGAAGGCGACAAGGGATGCTGTACGGAAGGAATCGAGATCAAGCCCCGTCCCTGTCGGCCGTTGTGTCAAATTTCTTAAACGGAGCCGCTACTTCCCAACCAAGAATCTCCTTAGTTGCGCTCAGTACGCTGGCAAAATATCGATTTCATAGCATATGCAAATAAATTGTGGAATTTTTGTTACGAGCTGAGATAAAAATATTCGATATAATGAATCGTTTCCCATGGTTTTGCAGGCGGAGAACTTCGATTTCTCTATCAATACAGAAGCGAATTACAAGTTAGAAGCCCGAAGCCCGTGGATTAAAAAATAAATAAATAAATCTTTACCGTCATAGAAGGGGGAAAAAATCGGTTCAGACCCCACTTGAGGATGGACTGACTTTGAGACCCACAATTACTTTGCGTCAACTATGCGACTCGAAAGGTTTATTTACACGTTTAACCACTATCAAGGACTCATCACACGACATTTTAATATAATAATTAGTAACCAAAACAACAGTGGTAGGTATGTTGAATATGCTGGTGCCTTTAAACCATGTTTAGTTTCCAACACAAGAACAGTAAATACAGCAGTTGGGACTTACAAAACTGTATTACAGTGTGCTTTTCTAAAAAATCACTTCATAAACATCAAATAAAATTTGGAAAACTGCATTTTTTAAATTTATTGTATAAAATTATTTTGTAGCTACAAAATGGATACAGTGTTGCTTGCTTTAGTGTTTCAAACAGATGTAATATCCGCCGTGATTGCATTAATTATTTATTAAGATGATTTAATGACATAACCTGTCATTTTGTCGATAGGTTGGCAGGTTATCTTGTAACCAATATAATCACAATTTGTTCGTTCTTGAATCGAAATCGTTAATTTAAATAAGTAATTAATGCCATTATGGAGTGAGTACCGACTGATCTCTAAGGAAATGATGTCATTTTTTTTTTAAAGTATGCTAGCAGAAAACTTGTTTCGGGGAAATTTGCAAATCTGAACGATGAAATTGCTCTCATTATTACTTCTGTGAGCGTTACAGAAGATTAATCTCAGCGACAGAGCTTCCCCGGTCAGCCATACATCTTGTCCGGCAGCCTTCCCGTCCGAACGTCCGCATATGCCGTAATACACGTCCAGACCCATTCATCCTTGTCGCGTGTACCAGTTGCTCCCGCGTGAAAGCGGTCGCGACCAATACTGGCGGCCTGGAAGACCGCCGCGGGCTGCTTCGCATTCTGCCACCACGTCACTCCGACACAGCGTGGGGGATTTCTCTCTGCACCGTGACTCATAACTGACTGCTACGTTTGTCGAGAGTAAGACGAAAACGAAAAGCTTTTGACGTCAGGCAAATGTGATTCTTTTCCGGACCAACGGGACAAAAATAAATAAATAAAACATCATACCATGAACTTTTAAGCAACATAAAGAGATGAAGTATGATAATATTTCACGAATTTCATTTTGTACATCTCGCACCGAATGTTAGATAACGTCGTGTAACTTTTCCTTGTTCGAGTGCTTCGTACAGTGAACATAATTGATTCCTTCTTTTTTGTCTGTATTCGACTAACAAAGCTGATAAATGGTGATGCGTTACTTCATCTTAGATACGTCAAAAATGAAAATCAAGTTTAACATTACAGCCTGCTGCGTCTGAGGTTCGAATCCTCTCTCGGGCATGGATGATTGTGTTGTCTTTAGTATAAGTTAGTTTATAAGTTCAGGGACTGATGACCCTGCAGTTAAGTCCCATAAGCTTTACATTTTTAAAACAATAAACACTCTTATTTAATATCTACTTCAGAACGTAACTTCTTTCGCGTTTCCTAGCTCAGCCCCGAAGTTAAGTGAATTGTGATATGTGAATAAGTCTGGCTGTTTAAAACACGGCAGGGTAAACAGTTAAGTACAGGCTTTGATGTAAGAAATTCGTTACAAAGAAGAAAACACGTTATATTTTATCACAAACATACATATGCAAGAGACTGTTTCGCAGTTTTATGCTTCCGAATCATTTTCTTTTCTTTCCAGATAAGCTCCAAACGGAATTAGTAGTAGTAGCAGTAGTAGTAGTCGTCGGCGGCTGCACCTGTAGATCACAAAGATGTCCAAGTGTTTGTAAATCTATCGGACCAACCTGCGTGGTCATCAGTCCGTAGCTTACAAACTACTTAAACCTAGGTAAACTAACCTACGGACAAACACACACACACCCATGCCCCAGGGAGGACTCGAACCTCCTACGGCGAGCAACAGCGCGCTCCGCAGCGAGACGCCTTGGACCGCTCGGTCACTCCACCGCGGCTGTCGATCACAAGCACTAGTTAAACCGGGCCACGATTTGCTGTGGCTCACTCTGATATGAAATGATTGAGGAAGTAGATAGAAGCATCCTTGAAAACATAGACTCACAGAGAAAATATGTAAATACATCAGCCTAAACCCTGCTTTGAGTACCTGTAAGTATGTGGAATGGAAGCAAAGATGTTTTCCATGAAAATCAGTATTTATTGAAAACCGAAGTGTGTGTTTGTCCGTTTCCTGCTTAAACATACATATCAGACTGTTTACCGACTATAGTGCATGCGCCGTGTAATTGGCCTTCAGAAAAAGAATGGTCTTCTACTCCTCATCCCCGCTCTTCGCCCAGCTGCTCCTCCCTGTATATCAATCACTTCCTCCTTCCTCTTTCGCTTTCCATCTCCACGACTCTGTCACTCTTAATTTCCTTCGGTCCCCTCTTCCTTCTCCTGTCTGTCCCTCTGCACCTACTCCATTTCTGTGTCCACTCGTAATAATAATTTCATGTGGTGAGTCTTCCGATTGGACTCGAGTGTCTCTAATCTATGGCAATTATCCAAACGGGGAAAGGAGCTATAGTTTAACGTGGAATCCGAACCACTTGTCGTTTCTGGCGACTCCTCATATCGTTGAGAGGTGAAGGCTGGGACTTAAAAATTCCGTGATCCGACAAGGTGTTTTGAACTTTTTACCGCCGGCCGCGGTGGCCGAGGGGACTGAGGCGCCCCAGTCACGGTCTGCACGGCCACTAAGGTCGGGGGTTCGAATCCCTCCTCGGGCATGGATATTTGTGCCGTCCTTAGGATAAGCTAGTTGATAAGTAGTTTGTAAGTTTAGGGACTGATGACCCCGTAGTTAAGTCCCATAAGCTTAACAAACATTTGAACATTTTTTTGAACTTTCCGTTTCCGTTCGAGCGCTGTACCCCGAGACCACCAGGCCCGACACGCTTCTCTTCTTGTAGGTATTCAAACCGGAGAAATTAAAATTGCGTATTTACTTCTAATTTTAGAGTAACGGTGATAATTACCACAAGTTTACTGTTACAGAAAAGTACAGTAAATTATACAACTGCATAATCAGTTATAAGACTTAGTCAGTACGATGTTTTAATTTGAACCGCTCGGCCATCCTACCATGGCAATCAGCAGTGATGATACGGTGGCAATCATTCCGACACGTGACTTAAGTAATGAAGAGAAATCAAGGGAAACCTATATCCAGAACACAAAAGCAGTGTGCAATACTAGCGCCAGCTCATTCGATGTATGAGTAGTATGCAATGCTGTTACGCAAAGAAGTTACAAAAAAAGTAAGAAGTAAATGCTATTCTCCTGATTAATTTATCAATGTTGATCATTGTGCACACTACACGCTCTGTTTACTTGCTTTTTCATAACACATCCCTGCACCATCAGCCGACAAAATGCCCTTTATTTAACACGGAAAAGTTCATATGTCAGACACTCAGATCGGTACCAAAAGTTCTATATCTACATCTACATGGGATACTCTGCAAAAGGCAAAAGTGCCGGGCAGAGGGTTCATCGAACCACAATTATACTACTTATCTCCCATTCCATTCTCGAATAGCGCGCGGGAAGAAAGAACACCTATATCTCTCTGTTCGAGCTCTGATTTTTCGTATTTTATTCTGATTATCATTTGTACCTATGTAAGTGGGAGTCAACAATATATTTTCGCATTCGGAGGAGAATGTTCGCGATTGGAGTTTCGCAAGTAGCCCAAGCCGCAGCGATAAGCGCCGTTGTTGTAATGATTCCTATCCCAGATCCTGTAACGCTGTCTCCGTGTATCGTGACAATACGGAACGAGCTGCCCTTATTTGGACTCTTTCGATGTCCTCCGTCAAACCCATCTGATAAGAATCCCATACTGGGCTGCAATACTCCAAAAATGGACGGATAAACGTAGTATATGCAGTTTCTTTTGTAGTTCTTTTGCATGTTTTAAGGGTTCTGCCAATAAAACGCAGTCTCTGGTTCGCCTTTCCCACGCAATTATCTACGTGTTCTTTCCAATTTAAGTCTGAAGTAAAAGTAATTCGTAGGTATTTCGTTTAGTTTACGACCTTCACTTTTGATTGATTTATCTTGTCACGATGAAATTTGTCGTTACGATTTAACAGGTTGTCCGCCAGTTGTATGTGTACAGCTTCCTTTACAATTGAGTCCCAGAAAGTAGAAGCTGTGGTTAAAATCTTTACTTCTTTGTAATTCATGGAATGGCCAGTAGAAAGACAATGTTCGGCAACTGCAGACTTGTTGGACTGAAGAAGGCGTGAATACCGCTGGTGCTCAACAAATCGTTCCTTACAGTGCGCGTGGTTTGATCTGTGTAACGTTTCCCACACTCACAAGGGATTTCATAAACTCCCGCTTTTCGCAATAACAGATCATCTTTGACAGATCCCAGAAGAGCTGAGGTCTTAGCTGGTGGGCGGAAATATCGGACGAAGAGTTGTCGCTGTCCCGGGTGCACTTCCGAAAGATGATGGAAAATAATGTAGCTTATGCTGTTGGTAGTACATCATGATCTCGATGAATTGTAGGGCTATCTCCCGAAGCACACTGAACATTAAGTACAGATTCATTTGCAGAGGGCCGCGGTGGAGTAGCCGAGCGGTCTAAAACGTCTGCGGTTGCTCGCCGTGGAGGTTCGAGTCCTCCCTGGGGCATGGGTGTGTGTGTGTGTCCGTTGGTTAGTTTACCTAGGTTTAAGTAGTTTGTAAGCTACGGACTGATGACCACGCAGTTTGGTCCGATAGATTTACAAACATTTGAACATTTGCAGAGGAATCAGAACAACCGGAAATGAATGCCGGTATGTCGGAACAAACTTGTCAGTACCGTCAGAAACCGCTATTACGACATGTCGGACAAGATCCGCTCAGCGGCTAAGCGACCCAGTTTGTGGTGAGGATGCGACACGGCGTGGCACGCACCGCCTAGGCAGGGCAGACGGCCGGCTAACGAAGCGGCAGCAGCAGCGGCGGCGTTCGCCACGCGTCCCGCGGTGCGTGAGTCATGCCGCACCGCACCGCGCCGCGCTTTCGGCCTGGCGCGCGTGCCCCGACTGCGCGAGCAGCGGCCGCGCAACCTGTTCCCAGAAGCCCCCGCCTGGCAAAAAGTTCACACCACAAAGTGGACCTGTCCCGCCGACATCCAGCTGACCCCGTTCGCCGTTCGATGCTTTACCTGCTGAATAATGGCGTGCGGCCGGCCCAGACCGTCGCCTTAGTATTCCGATTGTCTCCCTCCTGACGAATGTCTCAGCGACAGCGGAACTGATTCAGATGCCTGCCCAGCAATTCATTCACTTCCTTGAAAAACGATCATCGGACAAAACAGGTATTTTGACAGAACTGTTTAAATACGTAGTACGTACGTTTTATATATTTTAATAACGTGCTGAGTGTAACATAGCGACTTTTCAATAAAATAGTATTAGGTACATATTTCATGATATTACATATTTTAATGTGAAAATAATACGGGGTGTTAAAAAAAGGTACGGCCAAACTTTCAGGAAACATTCCTCACACACAAAGAAAGATAATATGTTATGTGGACATGTGTCCGGAAACGCTTAATTTCCATGTTAGAGATCATTTTAGTATTTACAGATGAGGTTTCATTCCAACGTGATCAAATTGTAAATTTTCAAAATCAACATGTGTGGGCTGACGAGAATCCGCACGCAATTGTGCAATCACGTCATCAACACAGATTTTCTGTGAACGTTTGGGCAGGAATTGTTGGTGATGTCTTGATTGGGCCTCATGTTCTTCCACCTACGCTCACTGGAGCACGTTATCATTATTTCATACGAGATACTCTAACTATGTTGCTAGAACATGTGCCTTTACAAGTACGACACAACATGTGGTTCATGCACGATGGAGCTCCTGCACATTTCAGTTGACGTGTTCGTACGCTTCTCAACAACAGATTCGGTGACCAATGGATTAGGAGAGGCGGACCAATACCATGGCCTCCACGCTCTCCTAACCTCTACCCTCTTGACTTTCATTTATGGGGGCATTTGAAAGGTCTTGTCTACGCAACCACGGTACCAAATGTGGAGACTCTTCGTGCTCGTATTGTGAACGGCTGTGATACAATACGCCATTCTCCAGGGCTGCATCAGCTCATCAGGGATTCCATGCGACGGAGGGTGGATGCATGTATCCTCGCTAACGGAGGACATTTTGAACATTTCCTGTAACAAAGTGTTTGAAGTGACGCTGGTACGTTCTGTTACTGTGTGTTTCCATTCCATGATTAATGTGATTTGAAGAGAAGTAATAAAATGATCTCTAACATGTAAATTAAGCGTTTCCGGACATATGTCCGCATAACATATTTTCTTTCTTTGTGTGTGACGAATGTTTCCTGAATGTTTGGCCGTACCTTTTGTAACACCCTGTATATTTCATAAACCCTTAAAATTTTCCTTTAAATCAGTCAGTATGTTATAGCGAGTACACGTTTCTTTCTTTTACAGAATACCAGTAATATTATTGATAAAAGACCCACAATCTGGAAACCCTTGTAACGTTTCACAAAATATTACTTTGACAATAAATAACAACTCTTCCAATGGAAGAACAATGTTGTGTCACCGAGCCGCGTAGCGCAGTGGTAACACACTAGACTCGCATTCGGGAGGACAGTGGTTCAAATCCAGTACCGACTATTCAGATTTACATTTTCCGTGATTTCCCTAAATCCTCCCGGCAAATGCGGGGATGGTTCTTTTCAAAGCGCACGGCCGATTTCCTTCCTCATCCGTACCCAAAACTCCGAGCATAAGCTCTGACTCTAATGACCACGCTGACCACGGGACGTTAAATCTCAAGATTCTCTCCTTCCTCCTCAACTGTTCTGTCCTGTGCTACTAATTATATTATTGTTGGGTCTCCGTCATGGTTTCTAGTTGCTGAAGGGCCTTCCGAAAAACTTCTTCTTATTCTCCTTTTTCTCTTCCTCCGTTGTGCTACATGATTCTCCATTTTCTAAATAAATCATGGTTGCTGGAGACTGTCTTCAAGTGTATTCTGTAACCAGTAAATACTTACAACATCTGTGCTGTTGTTGTGGTCTTCAGTCCGCAGACTGGTTTGATGCAGCTCTCCACGCAACCCTGTCCTGTGCAAATGTTAAATTCAAATGTTTGTAAATCTATTGGACCAAACTGCGTGGTCATCAGTCCGTAGCTTACAAACTACTTAAACCAAGGTAAACTAACCTAAGGACAACACACACTCCCATGCCCCAGGGAGGACTCGAACCTCCACGGCGAGCAACCGCGCGCTCCGCAGCGAGACGCTTTAGACCACTCGGCTACTCCACCGCGGCCTGTCCTGTGCAAGCCTCTTCATCTGAGAATACGTACGGCAACCTACATCCTTTTGAATCTGCTTACTGTATTCTTCCACCAGCCTCCCTCTACGATTTTTACACCACACACTTCTTTCTAATGCTAAGTTGACGATTCTTTGATGTCTCAGAATGTGTCCCACCAACCTATCTCTTCTTTGTCAGGATGTGCCAGAAACTTCTTTTCTACCTAATTCTGTTGAGCACCTCCTCATTTGTTACGTGATCCACCCATCTATTCTTCATCATTCATCTGTAGCACCATATTTCAAAAGCTTCTATCATCTATTTGTCTGAACTCCTTATTGTCCGAGTTTCACTCCCATACATTCCTACACTCCAGACAAATGCTTTCAGAAAGGACTTCCTAACATTTAAACTAATACTGGATGTTAACAAATTTCGCTTCTTAACAAACGCTTTTCTTCCCATAACCATTCTGCATTTTATATATTCTTTACTTCTGCCATGAGAAGTTATCTTGTTACCCAAATAACAAAACTCAGCTACTACTATTATTATCTCATTACCTAATCTAATTCCCTCAGCATCGCCTGATTTTCTGACACTACGTTCCACGAACCTTGTTTTAAATTCAAAATGTTCAAATGTTTGTAGAGTCTATGGGACTCAACTACGGGGTCATCAGTCCCTAAACTTACAAACTACTTATGAACTAGCTACTACTAAGGACGGCACAAATATCCATGCCCGAGGGGGGATTCGAACCCCCGACCATAGTGGCCGTGTAGACCGTGACTGGAGCGCCTCAGTCCCCTCGGCCACCGCGGCCGGCGAACTTGTTTTACTCTTGTTAATATTCATCTTATACTTTCCTTTCAAGATACTGTCCATTCCATTTAACTGCTCTTCTAGGTCCTTTGCTGTCTATGACAGAATTACTATGTCATCAGCAAACCGCAAGGGTTTTATTTCCTTTGCCTGGACTTAAATGCTCTCTCCAAATTTCTCATTGCATTCCTTCTTTGCTTGCTCAATGTACTGACTGAACAACATTGGTGAATGGCTACAGTCCTGTTTCACTCACTTCCCAACCACTGCGACCCTTTCATGCCCTTCGACTCTAATAATTTCTATCTGGTTTTTGTAAAAGTTGTATATAGCTTTTCCTCCAGATCCACAAATGTTAAATTCCTCACCACCTTCTATTTTTCCGGGTTCACTGTATAAACAGCCATTGTTCATTATCTAAGGTTTTTCAATACTCATTACTTTATTTCTCTTTCCAAAATCCGAATGACGTGTATCTGTAAACTGGAAACCCCGTCCTACTGGCCCGAGATGCTCAACAAATACCGACTGGCCCCCTTGTCACTGAATGTAGTGATTTCTGTAGTCACTTGTATGTTAGTGAGCCTAGTACGATTTACTTTATATTTCAGGAACACAGTCACGTTGACGGTAGGTTTCTTGAAGAAATATTTTGTCAAGGCCTTTTTCCATGGCTGATCTTACCTCTGGCTTTGAGGTAATGAAACAAAAACTTGTTACAATATTCTACCTAAACAGGAATTTTGAGGAATTTCCAGATAAGAGCACGTAGAGCTATGGATCTTTGTTTGTAAAATGCCTACATTGTGAAGCAAGCTCCGAAATTGTGATATTTTATTTTATTCAAAAGGTGCTGTCATTTTATTACATATTAAATGTCTTTTTCGTCTTACATGTGCTCATCAAGAAGGATGACACAGCATTGAAGACACATTTCGAGGAACCGGTAATTAATTACCCATGTTTCGACACTGCTTTCAGTAATCGATATTGATATTTTAATGGATTCCCTAGCACCAAGATAATCCTTTTGTAATAGTTATCGTTTTATCGTTCCAGATACCTGTCCGTTTCTAGCTGACGTTTTATATGAAAAGAAATCGTCGTCTGCGATGCATAAATGATATAATTTCTTTCGTTTCGTTTGTATCTGAGGCGGTCTTATATTGTTTTTAAGAACACAGTTGTGTTAATCTCATACGGTGGATTTGAAATAACACCTGTTTCAAGCCTTCATAAAACTGGTACCTTATTATGAAAGAATCAGGGTAAATAAACAGCTTCTATAGCGACCATCTGGATTCAGCTTTCGTAACAAAATAATGGGCTCATACTGATCGAAACCGACTATCTTCTGTAAGTCTAACAAGATTAAGAATATGCCAAATTTAAGAAAATTTAAAATAGATCACGTACGGCATGTTGGCATTATTGAATTCAATGGTAAAAGTGTATATGAAACCGTAACTACCTGTAAACATTTTTTCCCTGTTACTTACTCGCGCGATCACACACGCACACACACGTACCATTGCGCGTACTTGTTTATGTTACAATTCTTATTAGTGAAAAATAGCTCACTGTGATTCAGTGAATGATGCTTTTATCTCCTACAACGTAATTTCTAATAAAATGATGTTTCAAGCGTCGATGAAGGTGAAAAATTGTACCATCAGAGAGGTTTTTTTCTTTTTTTTTCTTTTTTTCCCTTCAGAAATAAAGTCAGAAGCTATCGTGTTATTCATAAAACCATTATCTGCTTCTTATAATCAGGATTAACTGCCAACTGCCTTCACCTAGTGAAGTAGCACAGTAGCTGGCATAATAGATTCGTATTTAGGGGGACAGTGGTTGAAACAGACGTACAGCCATTCAGATTCAGATTTTCTATCAGTTGCCTAAGTCGCTGCAAGTAATTTACGGTAGTGATCCTTTGAAACGGTCGGTCCGTTTCTATTCCATCCTTGACACAATTAGAGCTCGTGCTCTTTCTCTGATGACTTCTATACCGGCGAAAAACTAAGTCAAACTTTCATTACTTCCGTTAAGTAATGTAAATCAATTATTCTCAAGATACGCATCGCGTTGAGGATATGCTTTAGAACTGTATTTCTTATGAAATATGTAATATATCAAGAAATAAAAGAACCTTTGTACTGTATTGTTCAAGTATGAAAATTAACGGAATTCATTTTTCCATCTGTTTCAGGTAAGCGCAATCGCACTTTGGAGTCGAAGAATGTGTGTCTATTGACGGGATGTTATTCATCCACTGAAGATAATGTTACAAATGGCAAGTACCTTTACTCTGTAGGAATTGTATAAGTCCGCGTATCGCATATTGACTTTCACACGCCGGCCGCGGTGGCCGAGGGGACTGAGGCGCTTCAGTCACGGTCTGCACGGCCACTACGGTCGGGGGTTCGAATCCCCCCTCGGGCATGGATATTTGTGCCGTCCTTAGTTGTAGGTAGTTCATAAGTAGTTTGTAAGTTTAGGGACTGATGACCCCGTAGTTAAGTCCCTTAAGCTTAACAAACATTTGAACATTTTGAACATTTGACTTTCACACTGGATTCACTGCTGCTGGTGCTCGCAACGGAACAACATGGTTCATGGAACAGTTGTAAGATTTGACTTATTTGTTACACAGCAGTTTAACGCAAAGTATTGTACGTAATACCAGCTGTAAATAGTCAGCCCATGCAGTTGCCCATAGGGAACTCTGTGGATCAAGTAGCTTATTTTTTCGTTCATGACTTTCGACCATAGATATTGGTAGACTGGACATGACTTCATTTTCATGGAACCATGTATAAAGCTATACCACGTGTCTGTTAGAAAAATAGTGGTTATGCCCATCTGTGCTTACGATTCTACAGAGATTTATGCGGAGAACAGTAACATTAAATTTCACGTGTAAGTATTATTAGTTTGTCTATATCCGTCTAATTTTTGCCAACAGTCAGGTGGTTTTATGTTGCTATCACGGCAGGGAACAGCCGCACTGCTAGTATCAGTGGTCGAAGTGTATTACCCAATATGCGTCGAATGAATATGACGACAACACATTAACAAAAGATATCCATTTTAACTGGTGAAGTTGAAGATGCGTGTTTGTGTTGTGTGTGTGTGTGTGTGTGTGTGTGTGTGTTTGTTTGTGTTTGTGTGTGTGTGTGAGAGAGAGAGAGAGAGAGAGAGAGAGAGAGAGAGAGCGCAAAACACTGCACTTACACATTGTAAGGGAAGTAGGAGCTCGCATTTTACCATCTACAATCATCTTATCTTTTGCATGCGCCAGTTTTGTGAGAATTTTTGTTCAAAATGTTCAAATGTTTGTATAGTCTATGGGACTTAACTACGGGGTCATCAGTCCCTAAACTTACAAACTACTTATGAACTACTTACGAACTAGGACGGCACAAATATCCATGCCCGAGGGGGGATTCGAACCCCCGACCGTAGTGGCCGTGCAGACCGTGACTGGAGCGTCTTAGTCCCCTCGGCCACCGCGGCCGGCGAGAATTTTTGAAACACCCCAGCTGCAACAACTCTAGTTGACGGGCGCCTCTGCAAAGCAACAGTAGTGAATGTAGTAATCACACAAATCTGTGGAGTGAGTATGAGTATTTTGTGAATGTGTGTCACTGGATGGGTCAGGGAAGGTATAGCAAGATAAATGCAAACTTTGGTTTCTGAAAGTAATTGTAAAGATTGTCCCTTAATGTATTTGCATAATCTACAAAAGGTAAAAGAGTCTTTGAAACACCACATCTCTATTTTACTTGAAGGCATTATTTATAGGTGCAAGATGTATTTAGGCTAAGTATGGAGGGTGCAGGTGTAGTTATCTCACTGACAGCCAACGTCATAACCTGAGAACGGACGCTCAGTTGCACAAGGGAGTATCAACAACTGCATACTAGTTACATATTATCCAGGCCGTCTCATGAATAGTTTGAGCGATAGTCAAATACATACTGCGTTGAGTCAGGTTTAGTGGCAGTCTTATACGATCAGAAACGTCTCAAATGGGAAGAGGTGAGTAGCTGTTGGCGACTTTCTTGTGGCTGCAGCGAGCAGCTCGGAGACACGGCGTTAATGGCTTCTGTACGTATGAGGCAGCGGAGGCAGTTGCGGGCCGACATTTAAATCACAGCCACGGACCCCGCGCCTCCCACACGCGCGTGACTCAGACCGCGGGTTCGGCCGGCGTTTTCATTCACTGCCTCGGGCCTCCCGACGGACGGCGTCGCGCGCCCCACTCCATTAATCTCGCCTTTCGCGGCTCCGAAATAACGAGCTGACTCATACACTCGCTCCCGTGCTATTTGCACTGACGGCCCGAACAGCTGCGGAGTAGCCGGCGCGAAAGGCGTCGTACGGCGGAAACAAAGGTTTGTGCGCGTAAAGAACAAGTGGCCATTACGTGTACACGGGCCAAATGGAGCTGCCGGTAGGTGTGTGGCTGTTGTGCGCGTTCTTTACTGCTGCTGTCTGACACGGGCAGCGAGCACAATGCGACAGGTTTATGTGGGTTCAGTAGTTGATGGTGCGCGGCCGAATGATGTAATGTCGATTTCAAGAACAGGGTTGAACAGAGCTGCAAATGGCTTGATGGCCTGCACGACCTGTCTGAACTCTTCATCTACATCTACATAGATACTCTGCAAATCACATTTAAGTGCCTGGAAGAGAGTTAATTAACCACTCTTACTGCCCGCACGGATATCCGCTTCATTTCACCTTCACTCTGAATGCTCACGCGCTTCCGAAAGAATTCACTCATGAGAAATAGAGATAAGATATGGTAATGAAACTGCTATTAAATTTTGCAGTATTGATGATATGGGAGATAAACCACGCATCTTCCGACGCACACAAGGGGCTGATAAGTGCTAAGAACCATTGTGTAATGAACTTGAGCAGCTCATGCAACCAATTTCTTTAATGTCTTTACATCGGGGCCCGCAGTGTGGAATACGCCATTGAGTGACATAGTTATAAATGACGTTTATACCTTTAACACTGCTGTTATAATCCTTTATTTATTTACTATGACCTCATTTCGGCTTTATATTGCCATCATCAGCTTTTCTGTAATATAAAGGAGATAATTATAAATTATGTGGTTTATATTACAGAAAACCTGATGATGGCAATATAAAGCCGAAATGAGCTCGTTGTTGAGACGGGTTTGATGCAGCTCTCCACCCTACTCTATCCTGAGCAAGCCTTTTCATCTCCTCATAAGAACGGCAGCCCACATCCACTTGAATCTGCTTACTATACGCGTCTCTTGGTCTCCCTGTGCGATTTTTACCCCACACACTTCCCTCCAATGCTAAATTTACGATTCCTCGATGTCTAAGAATGTGTCCTATCAAGCGATCCCTTCTTCTGGTCAGGGTATGCCAAATATTCCTTTTCTCACCAATTCTGTTCAGTACCTCTTCATTAGTTATGCGATCTACCCACCTAATCTTCAGCATTCTTTTGTAGCACCACATTTCAAAAGCCTCTATTCTCTTCCTGTCCGCACTGTTTATCGTCCATGTTTCACTCCCGTACAAGGCAACACTCCACACAAATGCCTTCAGAAAAGACTCCCTTACACTTAAATTAATATTCGATGTCAGTAAATTTCTCTTTTCATAGTAAATAAATAAAGCATTATAACAGCAGTGTGAAAGGTATAAACGTCATTTATAACCATGCAACCTACTTTGCCGACAAGAAGATTGGAAAGGAAGACTCGGGATCTGTTGGATACCGATCAGTATGTTTTTATTAAATATATGGGCAACGGAAAGGCAGTACTAACGGTCTCGGTATCACGTGTAAGATTTCAGAAAAATCAAGAGGAAAGAGTTCGACGACATAAAATTTGCAAATTTTTTGAAATTATCCCGAAATCATATACAAACTATTGTGAAATGAGGGGTACTGTGTGAATGGCAATGGAAATACAAAAAAGCCTGTCAGAAATACGGCGTAAGAGAGAGAAGCAAACATTCTTCCTAGCTGCTCGATGAAGCAGATACAGATATAAAAGAAAACTTCAGATGTGGGCTAATTTTCGAGTCTAGTAGATTCGATGATGGCGTTACTGTGCAATGGGTGTGGCAGCATTTGACCAGTCAGACTGATCAAATAACGAAGCAACAGAAATGTTCAAGTGTCTATAAACCTATTGGACCAAACTGCCACGGTCATCAGTCCCTAGACTTACGAACTACTTAAACTAACCTAAGGACAACACACACACACACACACACACACACACACACACACACACACGCACACGCTCCAGGGTGGATTCGAACGTCCGACGGCGAGGAACCGCGCGTTCCGCATCAAGACGTTTTAGAGCGCTCGGCCATTCCATCACCGTTGCTACACGTTTTTGAATGTATTCTTTTGTAAAAACGTATAAAATATCTGCTTGGCATACGCTCGGCCACTCCACCGCGGCTGAAGCGACAGACTGCTAGCACGTTGAGCACCTGTCACCACGACGTACGCACCAGTTTCGCGTGATAGTTGTCTGGGATGACGACAGCTGAGCCTATCCACGTCGTGGTAGTCGGTGCAGAATGGATAACATGAGAATTTATAGCGACAACGAGAACATCGGGCATATTTTATAGTAGATGCTGTTGCGCCTCGATATCCATGTTGACCTTGAATTCTCAGGCGGGCTAATCTTCTTTGCAGAAGGTACTAATGAAAATAACCGGTGGTTATTAAATTCCTATGTCTGGTTTTTCGAGATGTTCCAGTTTTTTATGAAAATGAATGCAATTACAACAAACATGGATAGAATTTAGCTGTTAAATCTTGTTATCTTTGTCTTACCGTTAGACCACCGCAGCTCTAACGGCTAAGGCGCCTCGGAATAGTCTAAGCACGCTTTTCCTCCACATCACAAATTTTAATTCTGCTTCTGTGTTCCATAGATAATTGCGGTTGTTTAACGGTAAGACGTCTGCCTAGAAAGCATGGAGGGCCGGGTTCGATTCCCGGCCGCATCACAAATTTTAATTCATTGCTTCACGTTTGTCTTTAATGTCTTGTACATATTCGAGGCGAAAAACCGCCTCAGGGTTTCTCAATCTATATTTAAACTTCATATCTCTCCCAGAGAATCCTCGCTCTCCTGTGAGTCTGTGGATTTCAGGTTTTGTAAAACACCACGAGAAATTAAATGAATGTGTGGCATTATTGTCATGAGATCTATTAGCTTCAGAGCTGATATAGGTCTTCTGTGTGGACAGAGCAGAGGTATTTACTCAAGAAGTGTAGTCATATAAGGATGATCAACCACTGGATTTCTACTTTTTTGGAGCGACGGCCTGACATCTTTCTGAAGAGGGATATAGAATCAACAATTGCCGCGGTGGAGTGGCCGATCGGTCTAGGGCGCCTCGCAGCGGAGCGCGCGGTTGCTCGCCGTCAGAGGTACGAGTACTCCGTATGCCATGGGTGTGTTTGTGTGTGTGTTGTCCTTAGGTTAGTTTACCTTAGTTTAAGTAGTTTGTAAGCTACGGACTGATGACCACGCAGTTTGGTCCAATAGATGTACAAACATTTGAACATTTTAGATCCAACAATTATGTTTTTGAACAATATGTTCTTCCCTTATAAATGATAAACGAATCTGAAACACTACTTTGTTGGTACGTCTGCAACTGAAATAGGAGACAATATCGCTATGTGGCATAGCAGGGCCGTTCGCAGTGGCCGAACGGTCTGCAGTGCGCCAGTCACAGTCTGCACAGCCGGCACGGTCGAGGGTTCGAATCCCCCATCAGACATGGATATTTGTGTCGTCTTTAGTATAAGGTAGTTCATAAGTAGTTAGTAAGTTTAGGGACTGATGACCCCGTAGTTAAGTTGCTTAAGCTTAACAAACATTTGAACATTTTGGCATAGCAGGGTCGCGTTCAAAAAATAGCGGGAGCTGTTGTACGTGGTTCTAGTTCACAGGGTAGACGCAAGATGGTTGCGAGCAAGCTCAATTTTCCATGTTGTGTGGCATAGCCCCCTGTCTCACTAGACCCCTCATTATTGTTAGACAATCCATGATCCATTTGACGGAGGACATCGAAAGAGTCCAGAGAAGGGCAGCTCTTTTCGTATTGTCACGATACAGGGGAGACAGCGTTACGGAAATGATACAGGATCTGGGATGGGAATCATTACAATAACTGCGCTTATCGCGGCGTCGTGGGCTACTTACGAAACTCCAATCGCCAACATTCTCCTCCGAATGCAAAAATATATTGTTGACTCCCACTTACATAGGTAGAAATGACCGTCAGAATAAAATACGAGAAATCAGATGTCGAACGGAGAGATTCAGGTGTTCTATCTTCCCGCGCGCTATTCGAGAATTGAATGGGAGATAAATAATATAATGGTGGTTCGATGAACCCTCTGCCAGGCACTTAAATGTGATTTGCAGAGTATCCCATGTGGATGTAGATGTAGATGATTCATTTTTGTGACTCATCAAGACCAAAGCCTGACCCAAATTTTGTATACAACTTCGAGTTGGCGGCGAGATTGTGAAATTTATTTACGGTCCAGAAATTAAAAAGAACGTAATAATAATCCTTGAGGCACTCCAACAGATATTCAGCTTCTGACTGATTATGCACGCTGCGCCATAGCTATTACGCCTACTGGTCGAGCATTACGCCACTTGCTAATGAGACAGCGTGGCGCGGCCAGCATGTGCGTCGCTGTGACGTCACCGGGCTGCAGGATGGAGTCCGGCAGTAGGAGGCCGCGCGGAGACGGGCGCGCTGTCCCCATACGTCACTGCGGTAGAAACCGGCGCGGAAAAAAGGGAGGAAATGGGAACACGCTCCGGGGCAGGTTTCCAATTCCGCGGCGGACATCTGCGCGATGAGACGCCGCCGGCCGTACAAGGATGGCGGCGACGGCGACGGCGGCGCGTTTTTTAAAACGGACGTCCGCGAGGCAGCGAACCCATTACGCCTAAAAATAAAGTGTGGGAGCCGCGCTCTCTCCGGCTGTATAAAGTGCGCAGCCCGTGCTCTCACCTCGGAGTCGGATGCCTCGGTGCGTTCCGGGACCGGTTCCAGCGCCGGCGCGGCCGCGTAGGAAGCGCAGCGACAAACAGGTGTGAGGCAATAACTGCGCGATGGATTGCGCGCGTCTCGTCCGCCGCGCCGGAACACGGGATTCCTCTTGTTGCTCGTCCCCCCATTCACATGGTGTCCCGTGTACCATTAACACCGTGTGATAATTCATAAACGGCTCGGGGTGTAGAAGCCAGCTTCGGGCCGCTAGCTGCCCACAAATCGGTTACTATGACCAAGGTACGGTCTTGTCCAATTGGAAACTTTATAGCTCTCTCTCTCTCTCTCTCTCTCTCTCTCTCTCTCTGTCTCCTTCGATATACTTCATAAAACTGAGGTCACAACTTCCAGTTTCAACTGCTTCTTTATTATATACATGTGGCGTCTGTTCCGAAAGAACAGACATCTCTTCTGATCCTGCAGTTATTATTTAATATTCACAGAATATATGACATCAACTGCGATTGGGCAAAGCTGAAAATGTGTACCCAGCCGGGATTCGAACCCGGGTCTCCTGCTCTCTAGGCAGTTGCGCTGATCCCTACACCACTGGGGACACAGTGATCACCGCACCTGCAAGGACTACCTAAGCACGCCTCCCGTCAGATACAAATTCCCAGCTTCGCCCTGCGTAACTACGAGTTTGAGTACTGTGGGCAGGGCGAAGCTGGGAATTTGTATCTGACGGGAGGCGTGCTTAGGTAGTCCTTGCAGGTGCGGTGATCACTGTGTCCCCAGTGGTGTAGGGGTCAGCGTAACTGCCTAGAGAGCAGGAGACCCGGGTTTCGAATCCCGGCTGGGTACACATTTTCAGCTTTGCCCAATCGCAGTTGATGTCATATATTCTGTGAATATTGCTTCTTTATTTGCCCAAAGTATATCAGATCACAATTTGTAGGGTAAATTGCGAACGGTCTTCAATTTCTGAGATTGAATTTGGTAAATTTTTTCAATGCGCTAAATAGGCGATACTATCTGATATCGTTTTAAAAGACGCTAGACGATCATTCACCGTAATTAGCCTCTGTCCACAAGTATCTGGATGTGAACGTAAAAAATAAATAAAAACATAAAAAACACCATGTGAATCAGCCATTCTCCTATCAAGTTCCTTGTTTGACAGGAGCCTCCAGTATACAATGTCATAGGGTATCATCGTCAGGCCCGGTGGTCTTGGGGTAACGCTCGACTGGAAACCGAGGGGTCGCTGGTGCGATACCCGGTCGGACCTCGGATTTTTTTAGTCTGCGTTTTAACCGATCCTTCACTTCTCAATGATGTGACGAGTCGCCAGAAACGACACGTGGTTCGGATTCCACGTTAATCTGTAGGTCCCCTTTCCCCTACCCTAACTAGGGTAGGCTAGGGACACGCAAGTCGCCGAAGTGGCGTCCAATTGAAACACTTGCACCAGGCCAATGAGACACACGAAATTATTATTATCGACACTCTGGGAACATGCTCGCCGTGGTGGAGTAGCCGAGCGGTCTAAGGCGCCTCGCTGCGGAGCGCGCGATTGCTCGCCGTCGGAGGTTCGAGTCATCCATGGGGCATGTGTGTGTGTGTGTGTGTGTGTGTGTGTGTGTGTGTGTGTGTGTGTGTGTCCTTAGGTTAGTTTATCTTAGTTTAAGTAGTTTTTAAGCTACCGACTGATGACCACGCAGTTTGGTCCGATAGATCTACAAACATTTGACCATTTTGGAACATGCTCCGCTAAAGTCGCTGTAAAGAGTTAGGGAAGTATTTCTGTATGAGGAATGATACAGTTATGAGTTTAAGCTATAAACTTGGAGGATTGTACTTCATAGTATGAGCACAGAGTGAAAGCTTAATGAAGCAATACATCTCTTAATTTTAAATAATCGAAAGATATTCTTATTACCGTGCTAGTAGTAGGTAATTGCAGGCCCCATAACCCAGTGGACAGCATGGTAGATTACCATGCAGGGGACCCGGATTCGATTCCCGAGCGCTTCGGAGATTTTCTGTAAGGAAGGAAGGAAGGAAGCTTAAAGTTTAACGTCCCGTCGACAGCGTGGTCATTAGAGACGGAGCTAACGCTCGGATTTAGGGTAAGGATGGGGAAGGAAATCGGCCGTGCTCTTTCAAAAGAATCATCCCGAAATTCGCCTGGTATGATTTAGGGAAATCACGGCAACGTGGATGGCCGGAGGTAGGTTTGAACCACCTTCCTCCCGAATGCGAGTTCAGCGTCCTGCACTGCGCCACCTCGCTCGGTGTGGAGATTTTCTAGATTCTGCGGCTGGGTGTTGTGTTGTCATCATCGTCATTTCATCGTCATCAACGCGCATATGGCCCAAGTGGCGTCACTTACAGAATTGCACCAAGCAGGCTGAACATGACCCCAGCAGGGGTCTAACGGCCAAAAATCACTAGATAATTTCACGTAATTTGTAAACCTTATATGACTGCTGTATGGCAGCTATTCAGCTGGATGCACGTTTCACATAGAGTAGTGTAAATTTAGTAAATAAAAATACCGAATTGGATCCCCGAGCCTGAAACATTATTACTCATCATTCTGTCCCTTCTCTACTAACTAAATAACGCGGATACGCCGTATCGAAGGACGATATTTCTTGAACAGGAAATTACTATTTTGATAAGCTCTAAGCCTTTTACCAGTTTCGCACTACGTTTTCAGCTCATTGGCATCTACATACTGGCGGATCATCCCATACTTCTGTATAGTACTGCATGTGCAGCTGCCCAGCAAATTGACTGGGATTTTCTTGCTTACCTCATTTTATCGTCGAGATGCCCTTGTAAACCTGCTTTCGTCTTATATGTTTCTACGCGTCGGAGGTAGCTTCTTTTACTTTTCTTTACTGCACGCTGTCACTATCCTTTCCCACTTCATCCATTACCTTCTCGTTTTTCATTCCACACTTCGAGATTACTTTTCCTCGTTCTCCACCACATCCACATATCAAATGTCTAGGCTTTGCTGTGGTTTTCTGCCGCGCTGTCCTCGTTTCAGTGACATGCATATGGTCAGTGCATTCGAAACGTCCACTTTGTCTTTTTCACAAATCTTTTTCGATTATAGTATCAGATTCTTTTTTCACTACAAAATGTTTCCTCAGCACATACCAAAATTTTGATTTCCGTAATGTATGTACTTGCAGTCGCTTTCTATTCCAATAATGTTCCATGATTTCGAATCATGTTTATCTGTTATTCCTCATAGTATAATCAGTTATATTTTCTTTGCATTGATATTTATTACGTAGGTCTTTCCTTGTGCTTCAGTGACATCATTTAATTCGTGAAACTCTTTTTTCAGCCTTTACTAAATGTACTTGTCGCCTGCAATCCTCCAACTTTTAAAACGCATGTCGTTAGTCAGATGCACGATTACTCATCTAACGGCTTCCAAGGTTACAAAAATTTATCTTTCAGGATTTAATGTGATTACTGGCCGAATTTAAAATTTTAAAATACTGCCATAATACATACATAAAATGATGTTAAGTATTTAACACAGTATCTGAGGTGAACCATCTTTTGATGCAATACTAGCCAATGTTTGAGAAATGCGCTAATTTATTATACTCATCGTGTATTTGAGATTCGGAGACTTACTTGCATTATACTTTAAACATAATTTGCAACCTTTGAGCTTATAACCCAAAACCAAGAAAACCAACATCGTTTTTGTTTTTCATACTTAACGTCAAATATTTAACGCATGGTTCGCTTTTAATCAGACGTTTCAATTGTTTAATTTCTCCGCAGAATTTAAGTGGGGGTTACTGTTGAGTACAGATTGAAAACGGTGTCAGGCATTCACCTTGACTTTCGTAACAACCTGTTCATAATTCGTTCGGTTTGTAATTTCTCCTCTCACTTCATAACCTTTTGATTGAAATATAATGAGGATATAAATCGTCGATCTGCGACAGTAGATTAGACTAGATTAATACTTCTTCAATAGATCATAAATACGAAATTTCGCAATGTGGAACGTGTCAGTTTAATAAACGGTGCCTATACACGACACTCAATGTTTTAAGGATTTTTAAATTTTTTAATTTTTAATTTAATTTAATTTATTTATTAATTTGCGAAGCTACTAAGTTTTATCTAAAAGTTCATCTAAAGTCTAGAAGGAGGCCATTCAGAAATTCTTTTAATTTCTTTTTACATACTAGTTGCATATCTGTCAGACTTTTGATGCTACTTGGTAAGTGAACGAAGACTTTTGTGGCAGCATAATTCACCCATTTCTGTGTTAGATTTAACCTTGAATAGTGAATATCACCCTCTCTCCTAGTGTTGTGGCTATGCACACTGCTATTACTTTTGAATTGGGTCGGATTGTTAATAACAAATTTTGATAAGTGAATACATTTATTTGTGAAACTGCAGTGAAGATCCCTAGATTCTTAAATAAATGTCTGCAGGATGATCTTCCGTGGGCTCCAGTAATTATTCTGATTACATACATTTGTGCAATGAATACTTGTTTTAATAAATGTAGACTTGCCCCAAAATATGATCCCGTATGAAAGCAATGAATGAAAACAGGCATAGTAAGCTAATTTACTGAGATGTACGAGTATATCGCCAAATTTTACAATGACCCTGATAGCATGAGTAGCTGAACTCAAACGTGCCAGAAGATCTTCAATGTATTTCTTCCAATTCAATCCCTCATCAATGTAAACACTTAAAGATTTTTGTATATTTTACCTTAGCTACAGATTTCTGTTCAAAGCCTATAATTAATAATAGTTCATACCACTTACTCTATGAAACTGTATATACTGGGGTTTACCAAATTTAATGACAGTCCATTTAATAATTTTCTGAAAGACAGTGCTACAACAATGTTCTTACTTGAAGAGTGAAACTTCCACTCTGCAGTGGAGTGTGCGCTGATATGAAACTTCCTGGCATATCCTTTCTTCCAGGACTGCTAGTCGTGCAAGGTTCACATCGCAGGAGAACTTCTGCAAAGTTTGGAAACTAGGATGCAAGGTACTGGCAGAAGTGAAGTTGTAAGGACTGACCGTGATGCATGTCGGGATAGCTCAGCGGTAGAGCGCTTGCCAGCGAAGGGCAAAGGTCCCAGGTCTGCCAGGAAGTTTCATGTTCTTTATTGTCATACCTCAAGCGAAGTCTGAAGATGACACGTAAGAAACCGCTGAAACACTGGCACAGAACGATGTCTCGACACAGCTGATAACTAGAGAAGATTTCATCTTTCAGACTGGCGGGACAACAGTCCCCTTGAATCCAATAGTCCCCCCTCCCCCTTTTCTTAAGCCCTCTCCCATCGTGACGAGCACGGGACCCCGAGCTCAAACTTTCTTCGTTCTTTCTTCCCTAGACTGCACATCGTTTCCCTTCTACATCTACATCTACATGGGATACTCTGCAAATCACATTTAAGTGCCTGGCAGAGGGTTCATCGAACCACAATTATACTGTTTATCTCCCATTCCATTCTCGAATAGCGCGCGGGAAGAAAGAACACCTGAATCTCTCTGTTCGAGCTCTGATTTCTCTTATTTTATTCTGATGATCATTTCTACCTATGTAAGTGGGAGTCAACAATATATTTTCGCATTCGGAGGAGAATGTTGGCGATTGGAGTTTCGCAAGTAACCCACGCCTCAGCGATAAGCGCCGTTGTTGTAATGATTCCCATCCCAGATCCTGTATCATTTCCGTAACGCTGTCTCCCCTGTATCGTGACAATACGAAACGAGCTGCCCTTCTTTGGACTCTTTCGATGTCCTCCGTCAAACCCACCTGATAAGGATCCCACACTGGGCTGCAATACTCCAAAAATGGACGGACAAGCGCAGTGTATGCAGTTTCTTTAGTAGTTCTGTTGCATCTTTTAAGGATTCTGCCAATAAAACGCAGTCTCTGGTTCGCCTTTCCCACGATGTTATCTACGTGTTCTTTCCAGTTTAAGTCTGAAGTAATAGTGATTCCTAGGTATTTTGTGGAGTTTACGGCGTTCACATTTGATTGATTTATGTTGTAAACAAAGTTTAACGGATTTCTTTTCGTACTCATGTGGACGACTTCACACTTCTCATTATTTAGAGTCAATTGCCAATTTTTACACCATACTGATATCTTATTCAGATCGTTCTGCAGTTGGTTTTGATCTTCAGATGATTTTACTAGACGGTAAATGACGGCGTCATCTGCAAACAACCTAAGAGAGCTACTTAGATTTTCCCCTAAATCGTTTATGTAAATAAGGAATAACAGAGGGCCAATAACACTACCTTGTGGAACGCCCGATATCACCTCTGTTTTAGTCGATGCCTTACCATCGATTACTACGAACTGTGTCCTCTCTGACAAGAAATCCCCTATCCAATTGCAAATTTGGGGCGATATACCATAACCACGCAATTTGATTAAAAGCCGTTTGTGAGGTACGGTGTCAAAAGCTTTCTGGAAATCAAGAAATACGGAATCGATTTGCGAACCTTTGTCGATAGCACCCATCACTTCGTGTGAATATAGAGCTAGTTGTGTTTCGCATGAACGATATTTTCTAAATCCGTGTTGACCTTGGGTCAATAGATCGTTCTGTTCGAGATAATTCATATTTGAATACAGGATATGTTCCAAAACCCTGCTGCAAATTGACGTCAATGAAATAGGCCTGTAGTTTAGTGGGTTACTCCTACTGCCTTTCTTGAATATAGGTGTGACCTGTGCAACTTTCCAATCTTTTGGTACAGATCCTTCTATGAGAGAGCGGTTGTATATGACTGATAAGTAAGGAGCTATCGCTTCAGCATAATCAGATAGAAATCTAATGGGTATACAATCCGGACCAGAAGACTTGTTCTTGTTAAGTGATTTTAGTTGCTGCACTACTCCGATGATATCTACTTCTATGTTACTCATTACGGCATCTGTTCGTAATTCGAAATCTGGAATATTGGTTTCGTCTTCTTTAGTGAATGAGTTTCTAAAAGCTAAGTTTAGTAACTCTGCTTTAGTAGCGCTGTCATCGGCAGGATCGCCATTATTATCACGTAGTGAAGGTATTGTTTGTGACTTTCCCCGAGTATATTTAACATATGACCAAAATCTCTTTGGGTTTTCAGTCAAATTACGAGAAAGAGTTTCGTTGTGATAAATGTTGTAGGCATCTCGCATTGAAATCCTCGCTAAATTTCGAGCTTCTGAGTACAATCGCAAATCCTGGGGATTTCGTGTTCGTTTAAATTTAGTATGCCTTTTCCTTTGCTTTTGCAACAGTGTCCTAACCTGTTTTGTGTACCAAGGGGGATCGCCTCCTTCTTTTATTAATTTATTAGGTATAAAACTTTCAATTGCTGTCGATACCACTTCTTTGAATTTGAGCCACATCTGGTCTACACCTACGTTTAGTGTTAGAAACGAGTGGAAGCTGTCTTTCAAGAAGCAATGTATTTTGTTTCTATCTGCTTTCCTGAACAAATATACTTTGCGTTTATTTTTGGTAACTTTGGGACTTTCGATATTCAATTTCGCTACTACAGCTCTGTGTTCACTAATACCTGTATCCGTTTTGATGCTCATTATGAGCTCAGGATTATTTGTTGCTAAGAGATCAAGTGTGTTTTCACATCCATTTACATTTCTAGTTGGCTCATGAACTAATTGTTCGAAGTAATTCTCAGAGAATGCGTTGAGTACAATTTCGGACGATGTTTTATGCCTACCTCCTGATTTGAAAATATAATTTCGCCAACAGATCGAGGGTAAATTAAAATCACCACCTACTATTATCGTGTGAGTCGGGTACGTTTTTGTAATTAGACTCAGGTTTTCTTTGAACCTTTCTGCTATTGTATCGTCAGAGTCGGGAGGCCGGTAAAAGGAACCGATTATTAACTTCTTACGATTTTCGGGTACAACCTCTACCCATAATAGCTCGCACGAACTATCAACTTCAACTTCGCTACATGAAATACTATTTTTGACGGCGACAAACACGCCCCCACCTATTTTGTTTAATCTATCCTTTCTGAATACCGTTAGATCTTTTGAAAATACTTCTTCTGAACTTATTTCCGGCTTGAGCCAACTTTCGCTGCCTATAATGATGTGTGTTTCGGTGCTTTCTATTAACGCTTGCAGTTCTGGAACTTTCCCGACACAGCTACGACAATTTACAACTGTTATACCGATAGTTTCCGGATCTACATTTCCCCTGTGATCCACCTTAACCCTTTGAGATTGCCCATTTTCTATTTCCCCGAAGCTCTTTATCCTAAAAAACCGCCCAGTCCACGCCACACAGCCCCCGCTACCCGTGTAGCCGCTTCCTGCGTGTAGTGGACTCCTGACCTATTCAGCGGAACCCGGAAACCCACCACCCGATGGCGCAAGTCAAGGAATCTGCAGCCTACACGGTCGCAGAACCGTCTGAGCCTCTGATTCAGACCCTCCACTCGGCTCTGTACCAGAGGTCCACAGTCGGTCCTGTCAACTATGCTGCAGATGGTGAGCTCTGCTTTCATCTTGCAAGCAAGACTGACAGTCTTTACCACTTCAGTTAGCCGCTCGAAACCTGAGAGGATCTCTTCAGATCCGAAACGACACACATCATTGGTACCGACGTGAGCCACCACCTGCAGTTGGCTGCACCCCGTACCCTTCATGGCATCCGGGAGGACCCGTTCCACATCTGGAATGACTCCACCCGGTATGCACACGGAGTGCACGTTGGCCTTCTTCACCTCCTTGGCAGCCATCTCTCTAAGGGGCTCCATCACCCGCCTAACGTTGGAGCTCCCAACTACAAGTAAACCCACCCTCTGTGAAAGCCCGGATCTTGCAGGCTGGGTGGTGACAGGGTGAGAGACACCATCCGACTCAGGAACGTCGTCCTGAGCAGACAGCGCCTCAAACCTGTTCGCAAGACGAACCGGGGAGGCCTCACGATCGGTCCCCCGGAATGTCTTGCGCCTCCTGCCACGCACTGGAGCAACCTCCCACGCAACCACGGGTGGGATGTCTGCCTCACTGCTAGCAGTTTCAGGGCATATCGCTGCCGCAGGCCGATCGGTGGAGACGACGGGAGTCCGTTCGGTCCCCACCGCCGGCCAACAACAACGACGCCCATCGATCGCAGCTTCCAACTGTGCAACCGAGGTTAACACAGCTTGAAGCTGGGAGCGAAGTGTCACCAGCTCAGACTGCATCCGCACACAGCAGTCACAGTCCCTATTCATGATTACAGTGCCAACAAAAACAAAAACTACAGTCGCGATGCGTTCAAAGGAAAACTAAACTGTTCGATAGAACGCGGATGTGAATCCAATACGCACGACACCTCAGTAAAACTTTACAAATTGAGACGAGAAAGTGTAGACGAAACTCAAAATACTATATGTCGCTTCTAATCAGAAAACAAAGACAGACGACTGTCGCGACGCGATTCACACGGCGGAATAATACACTAACCAGATATTTAACGCGAATATGAATCAAACAAAAACGCGAGCACACAATAAATTTAATGCACTCAAGGGAAAACTCCTTCCTCTCTCCACCAACCAACCTTCTTTATCAATATCATCCTCTGCACAAGAATCCAATAGGATTACTAGTGCGATTTTAGGGTGAGCGAATCATTCTTCACCCCAGAGCTGCAGATTCGCGACACAGCCCCGCACTTCAAAGTCGGAGATTTTTCTTTTTCATTAACAATCAACTGCAGACGTAGACTGAATCTGTGACAGCGTGACGTAGCGGCCGGCCAATCATAAGCCGTCCATGGGCTGTTTAAGGCCACCACAGCACCAGCACTGTCAGTCAGCGGCTCCTGACGAAGAAGATGGAGGATACCTTCGAAAGCTTGAAATATTAAAAGAATTGACGCGGTAAGAAGTTCGAGCAAGTTTTATACAGAAGACCTCCACATACTGGGGCTCTGTAATCAAAGAGGCTGTAGAAATAAGAATGTGTGAGAACAATTTCAACCGTGATAGCGGGTATAATCTTAGCGGTGCTTGGAAACGAGCGCTCGATACAGAAATGCAGCAGAGACACGTCGCGCCACCAGCGCAGATGTAGACTGAATCTGTGACAGCGTGACGTAGCGGCAGACCAATCATAAGCCGTCCTTGGGCTATTTAAAGCCACCACAGTACCAGCAGTGTCAGTCAGCGGCTCCTGACGAAGAAGATGGAGGATATCTTCGAAAGCTTGAAATTGACACGGCAAGAAAGTTTTATACACTATCACACAGTGTCCCGCCACCTTGACACTCTAAGGTGGGTCGCATACTACATAAATTGGTATCATAAGTAACGGTTGCTGGTTTCTTAGAAAGTATTAGCTTCGTGTGTTCTACGCCGTTGCCCGTCCCTAGCCACGTGGAGGCGAACCAGTTCTTCGCAACCGTACTTGTCTTACTCTGTGATTTGAAGTTTCTACCAAATATGGTTTGCATTGTTATGCTTGTGAAAACAGTCGGACAGTGAGAAGTGGCCTCCCCAGCTGGACAGTGAGCCACTGGTGCCACAGGTCGGCCAGCCCGCTGTTAGCGCCTGATGGCTGGCTTCTGTAACGTGGCGGCCAGACGCGAGCGTGACCTGCGCCAAGCGCCACGCGGCCCACCGCTGTTTTTGCAGGCGGACCGTTACCCAAACTGCGGCTCGCTCTTGTGTGCCAGGAACAAACTACACGCAGCTCCGCTCGACACACACAGTAAGACTTTCAGTCCTACGACCTCGTCTGCCCGGGCTTGTTGCCAAACTTGGCCCTGCCAGTCAAAGTTTGCACTCCGTCTCCCCACTGCGAAATTACACAAGGACCTTGTTTATCCGGCCCCATTTACCCGAATTTCCGGTTTACTGCATCCTTCTTTTTTCACGAAAATGTGTGGTACAGAGTTATTGCCGCAATGCGGTGCTCTGTATCAACACCACCTAGAGAAAAGGCCGCGGCGTCTTGTGTGACGTCGTGCAGAATAGGCTGCGCGCGCGTAACTGACTGAGTAGTCGCTGGAACACGGCCCACTATGCCGAAGCAGACAGCCAGTCAGCTATGCCCGCGCGGCCTACACTGCATGACGTCACACGAGAGCGCCGAGGCCTTCTCTCTAGGCGGTGTTGACTGTATGTACCGTTATTATATTGACACCGCAGGCAACAAACAGCTCGCTGGTCCCAAACTTTCAGGCATATTTACTATGGTCATTGCAGAGGTACAATTACAATTTAATAGTAATTGCTGCGAAAATATTTCAAAATTACGAGTTTACGGTTGGAATGGTTTGAATTCCAATTTTCAGGTTTAAATAACAAGTTGGTGTCATTAGTTTTCCGTCAGTGAAACTCGGATCCTTTCGAGTTCGTTCGTATGATGTCATCGACAAAAATAGTTATAAGCAGTACCTCCTAGCATGTCCTTGTGGAAATCAAAAATGTTCAAATGTTTGTTAATTATCGGACGAAACTGCGTGGTCATCAATCCGTGGCTTACAAACTACTTAAATTAAGGTAAACTAACCTAAGGACAACACACACACACACACACACACCCATCTCCCAGGGAGGACTCGAACCTCCTACGGCGAGCAACCGCGCGCTCCGCGGCATGGGGAAATCATCAGTGTTGAGAGTAGCTTCTACGAACTCGAAAACTGCTTAAACGGCATATGGAATGAATCCACATTGGCGAGCCATTGTGGAACCTCGCAGCAACCATCTCTCAGTCCTTTAACATCGACTCGTTACTAGTGGGAAAAAAAAAGAAACGAAGTTAACACTTACCGAAAAGCAGTTGGGTGATGCTGAGAAAGCGACTTAGGTTGTACTATTCAAGTTTTAAGAGGTCCACTGTCACTTCAGGTTTTCTCTGAGTGCTGAAACTTCCAGGAATGTTTCAAGAAATAGGGAGAATGATTTCATTACGCCTAATAACGTGCTGAAAGAAGAGGATGTGGATGGAGACATCAAAATTTGAATTTTGAATTTGAGTTTTTTAAAACTGCACTCTCTCCGAAATATTTTACCTGTAGTCTTATTCTAAGTTATTTTGTTACGTTGTCTTGTGTTTGTGTGCAATTTTTAACGAGTAGATATTAAATATTTCTTTCCCCACCCACACACATTCCTACTGTACGTCTAAGAATGATGTAGTAATAAGCTGCCCCTATATCATCTACAAACTTACAGAAAATGTTTTCACAATTTTGATGAATACTTATTCACTTATTCCCACCTCCCAACTCATACGTGTTAGGTCGCACTACTATGTGCCATATTCAAAAGTTGGAGCCTCTGTCATTGTTGATCTGTTCCCTAACAGTATTGTCCTGTAGCTTAGTGAAAGGAAAGGCTTCGAAGAGGAAGGAAGTTCTCCAACAGTAAGTTGGAAGAAGTACAGAGAACAGACAAAAGAGAAATGCTGAAAAATTTAGCCGCAAAACATGATGCAGGGACGTATAACTGTATCCGACTGGAAGAAGAACAGAAAAGAGACTGAAGACGTCTGCTTCAAAATGATGACTAAAGATGGTTTATAGAATCGCGGTACAATAATGAAAGCCAGACATGAGATAGTGGATGAAACATTATTTATTTGGTTCAGTGTGGAAAAAGACCATCCATGAAGGATGTAATACAGTTCATTAGAAATCACAACTCGAAGATAATCTATCTCACACACTGTAAAACCCGATTTTTTTTACATGTGTCTTTTGTTTTATACGAATGAATCGCTCAACGGTGAAACTAATAAAGGTTTCACTAACTTTCAGTCATGTCAGTTGAAATGGACGATCTTACGACTGAGTGCTCCTACTGATATGCAGGTGGTGTCTGTACAATGACTACTGATGCTGACATTAATTATATAGTAACGCTGCCTTCTGCATTCGACGAGATACCCGTCATACCACTGACTAGTGCTATCTGGCATCGAGTCATTAGAGAGGCGATCGAGATAGCAATTTGTGACAACACCATCATTAATGACGGCGGCCGCCACGTAAGAACTGCATGAAATCGGGCATTGTGCGCGACAGGCGCGCAACGGCAACATTGTCGTGTCTGGTTCTGGGGCGAGTACAGAAGGTTGCGAGGATACAAAAGGACGGCAGCAACAATGACAGTGCATCGCCAGTCGACGACGCCCGAAAACACTCGACCTAAAGCTCGTTTAAACAACGTAACGTTGTTGGATGCCGCAGAAAACAGCGTTTTTTTTTTTTCCAAATACAAAGTTATGTTCAAATGTTTGTGAAACTTAAGGGACTTAACCGCGGTGTTATCAGTCCTTAAACTTACCAATCACTTATGAACTACCTTATACTAAAGACGACACAAACATCCCTGCCCGAGGGGGATTCGGACCTCCGACGGGAAACGGCCTCGCGCTTCGGAGCATAGCGCCTCAATGCGCTTAGCCACTCCGCCGCGGCAGTCGTTTTGCAAGTTTTATCTTATTTCGTGGTTTTTGTTATAACTTGCAAAAAAAATGTTCAAATGTTCCTTAAGCTTATGGGACTTAACTACGGGGTTATCAGTCCCTACACTTACAAACTACTTATGAACTACTTACGAACTAGGACGGCACAAATATCCATGCCCGAGGGGGGATTCGAATCCCCGACCGTAATGGCCGTGCACACAGTGACTGGAGCACCTCAGTCCCCTCGGCCACCGCGGCCGACTATAACATGCACTTAGAACGCATGTATCCCATAATAGGTAATCAGAGATTTAATAGGAATTTGCAAAGGTTTGCCGAATTCGTCGCAGATTGCCCATAAAGGTGTACTGCATAAAATGAGTCGGCGCCTGAAAATAGGCAACCCATTAGACTCATTAGCGAAGCGGGCTGCGCTCGTGATGATGCTGATATTTCGCGTCGATGAATTGCACGCCGGCACTGCTTACAGTCGTTTCCGACAGCACGGCGCGGCTTGCGGCTCTCGCAGAACGCGCGCCGGCCTCCAAATGTCAGCGGTTCAGCGCGCAGCCGCGGGCTGAGCAAACACCGCCACATGGCGCGCTGGATCCCACTGTTTGTTTACCTGTGACTTATCGTCTCGCGACAACATTTACATACACGCACAGCAGCGATTCTCCGAGCATTGAATCACACTAGTCCTCGGTAGATTCTGGTGGTACGCAGAAACAGATTTCTCGCTGTTATTTCACACTTTTGTAAGTGGTGTTGAACACGGAGCTGTCATCCGATAGCGTCCTAGAATTAAAGATGAAGCTTGGGGTTTGACGTCCCGTCGACATCGTGATCATTAGAGACGAACCACACGCTCAGATTTTTCACTAATGACGGTGAAGGAAATCGTCCGTGCCAAAGGAATCTTCCCGGTACTTGCCTAGAGTTATTAGGGAAATCGCCGGCCGCGGTGGCCGAGGGGACTGAGGCGCGCCAGTCGCGGTCTGCACGGCCACTACGGCCGAGGGTTCGAATCCCCCCCTCGGGCATGGATATTTGTGCCGTCCTTAGAATTAGTTAGATCATAAGTAGTTTGTAAGTTTAAGGACTGATGACCTCGTAGTAAAGTCCCATAAGCTATACAAACATTTGAACATTTGATTTGATTAGGGAAATCACAGAAAACTTAAATCTGTACTTGAACCACCGTCTATGCGTATGCGAGTCCAGTGTTTTACCAATGCGGCACCACCTCGGCGATAGCACCCAAGGTGTGATTTACTGGCTTCAGATAAGACAAAATTGGGGGCAAAGATATCATCGAGTTCACAACAGGCATGTCAGGCAACTGAATCAGACTTTGGCCTTGTGATGAGGGTAATTATTCTGTTGTTATTAAATTCCATACCACATTACTTCATAGTAATTGTCGGGGAAGCGATACTAGCGGTCTATAGCAGTCTGGATGACTTCAATTACTACCACCGATTCCTCGGAAATCCGACCTTCGTCCGTCACAGCAGACATTCACCTGCATGACTACTATATCCGGACACAACCATCACGTGATGTAGCAACAAACGCGATCAATCAGAGTAGACGATAAGTGCCCATTGCTCCCAGACCTTGTCTTATTTAATCACAGGCCAACTTCGCCCCAAACCCGTAAGTACAAAGGTAAACTTCCACTGAAACTAATTTTCCGTTGATATTATTTTCATGTATTGAAGCAAAAGCGCCTCAGGATGCAATGCTGTACCAACACATGTCGTGTTCTACAATGAAAAAAAGATACAGTGCAGCAAGCGTGAAATGAAATACCTAAATCCTGTACCATTGCTTCAATATAACACTTAATTAACAAAAATTTAAACTCTTAAATAAGGATATTCTGAATATGTAAATTAACAGGAATAAGACCCTTTACAGTAATTTGAGACAGAAAAAATTAGGGTAAAAGTTACAAATTTAAAGTTAATTAGATAGTTGTTCACTTTAAACACAACAGATTTTTTTTCTTTTCTTTATTTTATTTTATTTATTTATTTTTTTTTTTATTTTTAAAGAAAAAAACTGTTACTTATGAGTTTTTCGCTGGCGACAGTGACGATTTTGACGGCAATACTTCAATACTTTTAACAGTTACTGATGCAAATGAGGTCAGATATTTGTCATCTCAGCGTTTAATTTAATTCAACAAGAACTCCGTAATATTTTCCATTGCTCCCAAGTTGCCACATCCGAGGCACTTCTACGCTGGAACCAAAAGTTTTGTGCCTCTGCTGAAGCGAACTATGGCGCCACACACAGAAGACTGTCTTACACTATCTGACACACCGTCATTTGCCTTTCCGTTCGGCAAAACCATATTTCCTTTTTTTTTTTTTTTTTTTTTTTTTTTTTTTTTTTTTTTTTTTTTTGAGCTGTAACGAATCTAGTTGCCTTTACGCAGGGACCAGAAATTTGCACCTCAATTTCCACACAACGATGTTTTAATATTAAAAAGAGAACTAAATTTTAATTTACATTCAAAAAAATTAACGAAATGTTTATGATGGTGTGGTGCGCCCAACACTCCCACGATGGAGCAACGCAGACGAAGGCGCAGGCAAGTGCCAGTGTTAACTCCAGGAAACGGCAACTACAAGTGAAATGTACACGTGATCATCGTCATTGTACGTTCACGCAGTGGCGGATCTTTGTATGGTTTGATGAATCTCGATACGTTCTTCATCATGCCTATGGGAGAGGGCGAATCAGTCGTCTTCTAAGGGATCAGCCCCTTGACACCTGTACTGCGGCGAAGACACACAGGCGGCGGCGAAATTCTGCTCTGTGGAACATTCACGTATCCATGGGTACAGTGGCGTTCGTGCAGGACAGTATGATGCCTTAGAAGTATCGTGCACTCGTTGCAGACCTCGTACAGATCTTTGTGACCGTCATGTTTCCTAACGGCAGTGACTTTTTTTGTAATGTAATGTACTGTGTCATGAGGTTAAGAGTGTGATGGATTAGTTCGAGGAACGCAGTAGTGGGGTGGAATTGATGTGCTAGCCCGACGACTCGCCCGATGTGAACCCATTCGGAATCATCCGAGATACGATCGAAAATGGCATCAAAGCTCATAATCTCGGAATTTGATTTCCGCTGTTAATGAGATAACATGTTTCTCGAAATGTCGAAAATTCAATCACTTGACTCGGGGTAGAAACGTTTTAAATCACAACAAGGCAGAGCCAGGGAAGAGATATTTTCTTTGGTCTATGCCAGTGTTTTTCAACCTTTTCTAACAGGCAACACCTACTTTCAAGTAAAAATAATCCGGCGACTCCCCATACTCACGAACCGTAAAAAAGTAATGTCATCACAAAGGAAACAAATTTAACCTTCTTTCTTTTGCTTCAGCTTTCTTTTAAATTATTGGACGAATTTTGTTTTGTATACTTTTCGGAATGGAACACTTATTCCAATTTTAAAAACGATTTAGGACGGAAAAATATATTTTGCTTAAGGACAGTTTCTCATGTCAGGCAAGACTCGGATCGACTTAAACTCACTAAGAAAGGTCCCATTGTTAGACAGTTTGTAAAGAAGTAGATTTTTGTTTTTGGGAATTTTTCAGAATGACTTATTTTATCAAGTTCTTTTCCCTATCGATTGATTTCTGAAAACATTTTTCAGGCTTTGCGCTTATTCATTATTAACGAAGTGGTATTATAAAACAATCTATGATCCGGCACACAATTTTAATCTACCAGGAAGTTTCATATCAGCGCACACTCCGCTGCAGAGTGAAAGTTTCATTCTGGAAACATCCCTTAGGCTGTGGCTAAGCCATGTCTCCACCATATCCTTTCTTCCAGGAGTGCTAGTCATGCGTGTTTGCAGGAGAACTTCTGTGAAGTTTGGAAAGTAGGAGGCGAGGTACTGGCAGAAGTAAAGTTGTGAGGCGCATCGTGAGTCGTGTCGGGATAGCACAGTCGGAAGTGCGCTTGCCCGCGAAAGGCAAAGGTCCCAGGTTCGAGTCCCGGTTCCGGCACACAATTTTAATCTGCCAGGAAGTTTCAATCTATGATCTGTTCATTTCATAATGAATATTACACAAGGAGCTTCGTAATTATAACATTAAATATTTTTCACTTAGGCATACGTTTTTCTATTACTGATCTAGGTATTTTGTGGTGCAAGTACTTCTACCTGTGTCTGCGATCCGAGGAAGACTTCGCGACCCCTTTAGGGGTCGTGACCCACAGGTTCAAATACACTGGTCTATGCTATACGTGAGAGTGAAATGCGGTTTCCCAACTAGTGGTTGCGACCTTGGGAGTGGGTACCGGTAATTAAATGCCTGGGATGCGGAAGGTGTGGCCGGCAGACAGAGCGTCGTGGGCGCGCAGAGAAAGGCCGCGTCCGCAGGTATCGGCGAGATGATCTCTGGGAGAAAGTCGCGGCGCTGCGTGCGCCGTGCGTGACCCAGATGGCGGCGCCACTGCGCACGCGCGGATTACCCACCGACCGCGCGCCGAGTCTCTGGCCGCACTCCTCAACGTACTAGCTGAAAACCTGGCGTCGTCCGGATACTCATTTCGTCCGGTCTTAAGTGAGTTCACCTCTCTTTCCCTTTTCTCTCACCTTCTCTTCTCTCTCTCTCTCTCTCTCTCTCTCTCTTCCTTCTCTCTCCCTCACACACTATCTCCCCATCTCGTCTCTCTCCATCTCGTACTACCCTCTCTCTGTTCATCTCTCTGTCTGCCAATCACCTCCTCGCGTCTCTGTCTAACTGCTCCTCCACATCCTGAGTCAATTGCCTCATCATTGAAAAAGTGTATGTCTTCATTCATGATGATGAGAGAAGGGGTGTCTAATTTTCAGAATGAAACCTTCATTCTGCGGCGGACTGTGCGCCATTATGTAACTTCCTGGCAGACTAAAAATGTGTGCCGAGGGAGGAAGAAAGAAAGCTTAGGATTTAACGTCCCGTCAATAGCTTGGTCATTAGAGCGGTGGTGCCCTTTGAAAGGAACTATCCCGGCATTTGCCTGAAGTGATTTAGGGAAATCAAGGAAAATCTAAATATGGATTGCTGGAGGCGGATTTGAACTACTGTCCACCCGAATGCGAGTCCAGTGCGTTACCACTGCGCCACCTCACTCGGTATGTGTGCCTGAACCGGGATTCGAACCAGGAAACTTTGCCTTTTGCGGGCAAGCGGTCTATCGACTGAGCTATCCCGGCACGTTTCACGGTTCGTCCTCACAACTTTATTTGTGCCTGTACCTCGCGTCCTACTTTCCAAATTTTACAGTTCTCCAGCGAACCTTGCAGAACTTGCACTTCTGGAAGAAGCAATATGGTGGAGACCTGGCTTAGCCACAGGCTAATGGATGTTTCCAGAATGAAACTTTCACTCTGCAGCGGAGTGTGCGCTAATATAAAACTTCCTGGCATATTAAAATTGTGTGCCGGAACCGGGATTCGAACCTGGAATCTTTGCCTTTGCTAGTTCTGCAAGGTTCGCAGGAGAACTTCTGTGAAATCTGAAAAGTAGCAGTCGAGGTACTGACAGAAGTTGTGACGAGGGATCGTGAAGCGTCCGGGATAGCTCTGTTGGTAGAGAGCTTGCCCGCGAAAGGCGATGGTCCCAGCTTCGAATCCAGCTTCCCGCACATGATTTTAATCTGTTGTCTACTTTATTGCAAGATATCCTCTGGCCATGCATTGTATGTAGACAGTTCTGTTCTTTCTTATTTTGAAGGTTAAGTGTGTAAAATTTCATCAGGATCGGAATAAAACCGTAGATTTCTTCTAAGCTCGTAGGTAAAGTACTCTCTGGCGTGTACCACACAAATTTTTACGACAACAGAACTTTCCTGTAGTTTTGAGGATCAAGGGTCGAAAGTTTTATAGCAATCGGATGAACAGAACGGCAACGCATAAAATGCGAGCAAACATTATTCAGCGATTTCACATGCGTCTCACTGATTGTGACTACATATCTCACAAACTGTAAGTAGCTTTTGTTACGCCCCTGTCGTTTTCTCAGTTTTTATTATCGTGGCCGTGGCAACATACATATCAGTTGTTACGGCGAGTAACAGATGACACTTCCACCGCAACTTGTGACATTTCTTATTGAAGGCAAGTATATTTTCAGCACTGCCTTACATAGTTTGGCTCGTGTCCCCGCAATTGTAACGTCCCGTCGAAATCACGATCATTAAAGTCGGGGAACACGCTCGGACAGTTTTCGTCGGGGATGTGTAAGGAAAATAGGTCTTGTCCTACGAAAGGATCCAGCATGGCATTTGCCTGAGTTGTTTTAGGAAAATCACGGGAAAAATAAGCCAGGACAGCCGGGCATGGGTCTGAATCGCCGTCCTATTGAGCCCTCTCGCTCGATGGGGATGAGCACCTCCGACGCGATATTGGGAGCTTCCCGTGATTTTTGACATCTCAGTGTATGTGAACGCCAGTTTTTTTCCTAGAGATTTTTTAATTACGAAAGGTGTTTGGGGTGTTGGTGGGGGGGGGGCGGGGGCGGCAAGAAGGGTCGACCCGAATCTGATGAAATCTCAGGTGAGGAAGAGTGGTGCCTCGGATAATTTCACGTAATTTTTTTCTCCAATAAATATTGTACAACTGCGAGGTGGATTACATTAAGTAAAACATGTTTCGCGTCTAAAATATTGTTAAATCCTACACGATAAAATGGCAATAGGAGCATTCTTTTTATGCACGTTCATTAGGGATGTCCTTTACTGTAGCAGTACTTTAAGGAAAGACTGATGCTTATGAAAAACTATGGCCTCCTGAAAGACGCACAGTCACTACACCTTGATTAGTTTTAACATATTTATTAAAATATTTGAAATAAATCATTCATACTCTCCACATCCTGTGTACTTTATTTATTATTAATGTTCGATTTTTTCTGTGATTCTATACGTTCCGTGTTAAATACAAGTCTTAAATAGTTTAAATTTAAAAAAAGCAAATTGTGTTTTTTTTTTTATATAAATCTACATCTACATAGGTACTCTACAAATTACATTTAAGTGCCTGGCAGAGGGTTCATTAACCACTTTCATAACTTTTCTCTACCGTTCCATTCTCTAATAACGCGCGGGAAGAAGGAACACCTAAATCGTTTCGTTTTCTATCTGATTTCTCTTATTTTATTGGGATGCTCATGTCTGCCTAAGAAGGTGGGTTCTAGCAAAATATTTTCACATTCAGTAGTAAAAGTCGGTGATTGAAACTTCGCAAACAGATCACGCCGCAATGAATAACGTCTTTCTTTTAATGATTTCCACCCCAATTCGTGCAACATTTCCGTGACGCTTTCCCCCCGTAACGTGATAAAACAAAACGAGCTGCCCTTCTCTGAACCTTCTCAAGGTCTTCCGTCAGTCCCACCTGGTGAGGATCCCACAAGGGGCGCACAAGTGTGATGTAGGTAGTGTCTTTGGTGGAGCTGGTGCATATTCGAAGCGTTCTGCCAATGAAACGTAGCCTTTGGTTCGCCTTTCCCTCAATATTTTCTATGTGTTCTCTCCAGTCCACGTTGTTCGTAATTGTAACTCCTGGGTATTTGGTAGAATTTACGACCTTAAGGTTTGACTGATTTATCGCGTAATTGAAGTTCAGTGGATTTCTTATAGTGGTCATGTGTATTACCTCACACTTTTCTTTATTTAGTGTCAATTGCCAATTTTCGCACCATGTAGAAATTTTGTCTAAATCGCTTTGCAGTTGGTTTTGATCCTCTGTTGACTTCACTAACCGATAAACGACAGCATCATCCGCGAACAGTCTGAGGGTGCTATTCAGATTGTCTCCTAAATCGTTTATAAACACGAGGAAGAGTAGGGGACCAATAACGCTTCCCTATGGAACGCCAGATATTACTTCTGATTTACTCGATGTCTTACCGTCAATTACAACGAACTGTGTCCTTTCTGATAGGAAATCGTGAATCCAATCCCATAAATCCATCGTAATGAAGCATAGCTTATTTACACTAGAATTTTCATTTTGAAAAATCTCTCGTAAGGTTACGTGGAGGAAGGGCGTTGAGTAAAATCTTACATCTCGCCAGGGGGGAGGATGTGGTCGAGAAATCGCCAAAATCAGCTGACGTAATTACTGAACGTCTTGCCGGCAGTGGCGCTGGTTGCGTCAGCCCCGCGTCTGCTTTCCAGCATCCATCAGGCGCGCTGATCCTGGGCGTCCGGCGCCACTTTCCTCACTCGCTCCCTTCCTTCCCTTTCTTTTCTAATTTCGCCCGCTTTTGAGCCGGTGTCACTCCATAATTTGCACCTGTGCCCGGCGGCCATTCAATCAGCGACTATAGACCGGTGCTAGCCAGCAGCCGCGCCGGAATGAATTCGTCACGAGTACTACCGGCGGCTGAATCGCCAGTTCATTAGAGTCAGCGTCTGTAATCACCTCGTGACGCGGCCGCGGCATTCACCCGAGCAATCCCCGCGCGCAGCCGTGCCTCTTCCAGGCTCAAATCAAAGGAAGGCCCGACACGTGTTTCTTTTTTCTGATAGTGCAGTATGCGTAAGCCGTTTCGTACTTATGCGCTTTTATTCAAACAGTTTCCGCTACTCATCGGGTCTCCGTCCTAAATGACGCAGCATATCGCACACGATGAGATAGTCATATATGGTCAACAGCACTCTCAGGTCGTTTGACGACGACGCTGCGGGTGCAAGTATCGCCACTGGATGAACTCGAGGAAACGTCGAAGAACAGCAGTTCTTTTAACCCTTGCTAACACTGTAAAACCCTCTTTTTTTGTATTAGTGTCTAAACGATGATCTACAAAACTGCAAGACGAATTTTATTGGCAGTTTCACAGTTAGCTTTCACAAATTCAACACTATTCCCGTATGCCATACGAGCGCGCAAGTTTTGGCCGTGTGGACGGCGCCCGTATCCGTAACGGGCGCCGCTTTTACAGTCGCTGAAAGGAGTTTTTGACCGCACCACAGGGCTGGCGGCTGTAAGATAACTGCTGCAGTTCATATTTTGTTCACTAGATGAAGCAGCAGTCGATGTGTTCTGTGTATCAGTTGTATAAAATACGTTAGTTGTCGTCACTGTTGTGAAAAACAGAAAAGGCTTGCCAATAAGCTTCAAAACAAAGAAAATGAAGCAAAATGAAATGATATTTTGAGGAATGGGCCCATTCTAACGCTGAAGTGGAAAAATAAGCGTGATGTATACTGCCTTTCTATAAAACACCAGGCTACCACAAAAGACGTCCCACTACGTTCTAAAGGTAGCATTACAACAGTAATGAAACCAGACGTTGTAATTGACTACAATAAGAACAAGACTGGTGTAGATCGTGTGGATCAGGCGTACAGTTACTACCCATTCGCAAGAAAAACAATGAAGTGGTGGAAGAAACTGTTACTCCTCTTTCATATTTTCCTAATGTATATCGTGAGCAGTTTTATTTTGTACGAAGACGTCAGTAAACTGAAAATCTCTCTTGAGGACTTCATGAAAAACGTTAGCTTGACGTTGGTAGAAAAAGTTGGAGGTTTTAGATCCGTAGAGCCAACACCAAGCACTAGCCTGGACATAAATTTTGGTCGTAACTTTCCAGAAAAAGTACCCCACACTGCCAACAAAGTGAATACTACACGTTATTGCAAAGTTTGCTCCGACAACGGGAAAAAAAGAGACTGGCAAGCGGGTAAGAAAGGAAAGCAGATGGTTGTGCAAAGACTGCAACGTAGGACTCTGCATACCTCAGGGCTTTCAGGATTACCACCTGCAAGTGAATTATGTATAAGATATATGTAATCTTTTTATATCATGAAATATTGAATAAAAAAAACCTATTGTGAACCAAATTCTTTTTATTATAAACACCAGAAATCATGTTATGAAATGTAAAAGTGTTTTCCATGTAAAGATTTCTCATGTTTTTTGGAATGCTGGTACATCTCTACCGATACAAGCATACATATAAGCTTACATTTTTCCTAATCTATAAAGGATGACGTTTCAAATGATGCTAGAAATTTTCCTTTCTGGCTCTTAGTTACTGTACAATTAAACATTAACGTTACATAAAAATCGCCAGTTCACCCGCACAGTCGAGGTTAACGTAGCTTGGGGCAACATGTAGGTTTTATTTGAAACAGAGAGAGAGAGAGAGAGAGAGAGAGAGAGAGAGATAGAGAGAGAGAGAGAGAAGATGCTGTATTTTAAAAGTTTTAAGAGTTCCTGAGGTTAATAGTTCTACTGTTTTGGGATAGTTCACCAAAAGACCAGTAGATGGCATTCCAAATTTTACGAGATTACTTGGCCTCTATCGATAGTTTTACTTACATTCACCCCTGTTGTCGAACTGATACTCAAAGAGTTCAGGTTTTATCGATTGAGTTACGGAGCCTTGAATAGCAACGGTATTCAGCTGCCTCAAAGCCTTTAATTACAAGGCGCGCAAGCCATAGAATGTAGATATACGTCATCGGTATGGCCTGGGCTTTATGGTGCGTGCTTGCAGTACACACTGTGGCGGAACACCGCTGTGTGTCTTTGCACGGGGTGCTTCACAGCACAGCGATATTGCAGCGGGATTGCTCTGGAGCACATCTATGTGCTTAGAGTGTGCAGGAAGCCCCGATACTTCTGCAATGGACGACCGTTGCCGCCCATAAAGCGCCGCTTATGTCTCTGACAGATTGCAAATTGAAGGTGCTGAACGCGTGGAATAGCGTGGACCTAAAGGCTCATAGAGTATGCCTGGGATACTTTTGGCACATGTGTCCCTGAACTAAGTCCCCATCTGCGAAGCGTGCAAGTATTGAAAATTGCCTTGAGTGGAACACCTTTCTCCCAATGACTCCGCGAGAGTTTGGTATCCAGTATGATTCACAGGTGCATAATGTGCATTACTGTCCGAGGAGTGCATATCGTCTTCTACAGGGTAGTCACAATAGTGTGACAAATCAGCGCGCTAAGACCGATTAGTTGACTTCGGTCGTCAAAATCTCGGAAAGGCGCCACGTATCTTTTTCTTTTTTCCTTACCATTTATGTCGCTGCACAACCTGCCCTGCAAAATCTTTTCAAGCGTTTCAGACATTTTCTGACCACCTTGTATGTGGAAAGTCTGACCTATTTAACCCATGAAGCTTATTCGTGTTTGCTATACTAATTTCCAGTAGGTTGTGATCTGTATCGTTTTTCATTATAAATATACCATTCCATCTATATTAGGGACTGATGACCTAGATGTTTAGTCCCCTCAAAACAACAACAACATCTATATTACATATGTACTGTATTTCATATATTTCGTCACTGCCTGTCAGTATTCAAGTCCAACAATATTTTTAGTAAATGTCAGGTAGTGTACAAATGTCTTTACACTTGTAAATTTCTTTGAGAAAACGTCATACCATATGCTCTAATGTATAGGGTGTATATAAAGTCCGGGAACACTTTCAATTTTTTTATTGCACAAGAACCAAATATTGTACAGATACCATACATATTTCATTTTAATTAGATCCTGAATGTGTGTGTGTGTGTTTGTATACTGTCACAGCGTAGTCTGATTAATGTGCCGTTATCGCTAGTCGCAAACATGGCGAGTTCAGGTGATATACCAGCCATGAAGCGGCCCCTGACTACGGACAACACTCACGGCACATTGGTATACCGGAAAACACACTCAAGAGGCTGCAACATGTCCAAGTAGGAATATCAATTGACAGTCCTGTCGACGAAGAAGAATGGGTCGTACGGTTTTCGAAGTGATAAGGCACAAAAACCATTTACCTTTGGCGCCTCACGATTAAATTCAGTGCATTCGTGTGAATGCTTTGCACCCTAGATTCGACAATTACGCCTGTTCACTTTCCCATTAGTGTGAAAAGTGGCTTCGTCACTAAAAATTAAGCGATCACCAATGACACTGCCATCCTTATTCAATTGTTGCAGCTGCGAACAAAACTCTAAACGCTTGTCTTTTTCGTCGTCATTGAGATTCTGCACCAGCTCCAGTATGAATGGTTTCATAGACAGCTTCTGTTGCAGGGCATTCCACACTGTCGTTGGAGCCATTTCAGTTCATGGGATGCACGACGCACCGTGTGTTTCGTACACGCTCCACATTCACTTCACTCACGTGGGTCATCCGCTTCTCTTTGCATGGCACAGGAAACCCGTCGTAACGAATTTGTTGTGCCAGTGGCGTTCCTTGTTGGTGGCTTCTTGCCGTACGTCCGTTGAACAGCTGTAGCACACTTGTTTTAGTCGTCCGGAAAACTCGCTCAGCATCCGCACCTGTACACACCATATTTGAAACTGACTATCGGCAGATTACGAAAGTACTCTGTGGTGGTATACATAAAAAAACCTTTCATGGTTTCCCTTCAAAGTGACATATGTACGATATCTGTAAAATATTTGGTTCTTGTACAATAAGTAATTGAAAGTCTTCCTGGACTTTATGTACTCCCTCTACATACGTTTTGAATTAGATTGAAGAAATTTTATTTTATTTTGCAGTACATTTTGTTCCAATTTGAGATACACTACGATAAGCGACCATCAAAAATTAATCAAATGTGGTGCAATTTCGGTGCGAATTATTTTCAGTTTGTTTCTCTGGAAAACAATGAGCATTCAAACACGGTAATTTTGATACTTACAGGTCTGCGGTCGAGCGAGAAGACGCATTTAACCGTTAGTTTCGCATTCGAAAGGACGTCGATTTAAATCTACGTCCGGCCTCCGTGATTTAGATTTTATGTAATTTACCTGAATCGCTGAAGCAAAATGTGATGATTCTTTTGAAATCGGAGCGGCCGTTTTCCTACCTTTTCGTAATCCGACCTTGTCCTCCGTTTCTAATAACCTCGCTGCCAACGGCACGTTAAATTCTAATATTCCTGTTTCCCTTCTTAATGATCCGCTAAAGGTAGATAAGCTTACATACTAGCAGAAATCGCAAGTGTTTTGCCGTAAACAGAAAAGAAAAACAAGAAGGTATAGAAAAGTCAGCTAGGAGACTCCGATGACTGCAATGCCATAATGTTATTTGAAGTTGATAGTAGAAAACAGTGTTATTTAATGCTTGCCGCAAAAATAAGTTTGTAATTCGTTACATGTCGAAGACATAACTAGTGCTACAGCGCAGGTTCGCCTGCCGTGTATCGTGAATCAATGACATATATCAACTACTTTTATGTCTTAATTGACCCCCTTCACGTACCTCATGGTAATAATTTCATCTCCAATTACCTACGTATTTAATGGAAGAGACTCAAGGCTTTCTACAAGTGAGATTGATTAAACGCGCAACAAACTGCAAGTGAGAGATTCGCTCTCTAGTCAACACTTACGTAAAGCCCTAACATGTACAGCGCGAACGCAGAACAGAATGCAAGGTCCACTTTCGGCAGCTGACGCCTGATGCCCACTAATGATGTAAAGAAGCTGAAAAGACGAAGTGAAATCGACAACGCCAGATACCTGTCGTAGGCTGTCAGTCGTACCTATCTACCACCGTAGCTGACTGCAGTGCAGTAGGATTCCGCAGTTCGAACATCTGAGTGTCAATACTCGCCGTTCTACAGGTTGTTGTGGTGAGTCATATATCTCCACTGTCCAGCTGTCCTGGTTCAAAACGCATTTCGAAGACTGATCCCCTTTGCCATGCACAGTGTTCTACGCACTGGTCGACCAGACGCCATCAAACCAGCCGATGACCGGTGAAAATATCTGACTCATATGCGACAGCTATCTAGCTCATATCGATATTTCTAGCGATCGAATGTGCGTTGGTTACGGAAGCAAATGGCTCAGCACTGTTACTTTAATGACATTGCAAAGGAAACTTGTAGTCCAGACAAGAACAGACTAAAGCAGGGTGACGTGTAGCAACGAGGATCAAGCCTGTCAATTCGTCTGAAGTCAGGCCAGTGTTGTGTAATGCAATGTTGCCCTGATAAGCGGAGCTGTGAGCACGAAAATCGAGGGTTCAGTTCGCTGCAGCGACGTCGATGATAATGAATGGCGGGACAAGTGAAACGAAGCAGTCACATATTAGGAAAAATTTTACCTATTTGTACAATGCGGTGAAGTTAACAGTGTTTTGTGTGGAACTAATATTATTAGGACATGTAATTTACAGTTTTATTATTGTGTGACACGCAGATTAATATGAGGAACAAGAATGATAAGTACGCGACGCAGTAATATCGAAATTAAGGCAATAAGCTGATTTGCAGGATCAGTAAAGCGTCTGTTCGTCTGAGCTACAGAATAGCTCGTTATCAAGGACGTTCAATTTGTATTTGGTCAAAAACTACACGGCGGAAAAAAGATTAGTATGTGTTCGTGTCGGAGGGGGACATTCAATAATACCGAATTCGAGGTACAGTTTGGGGTTGGTGGATCTGCGAGGTAACATGCCAGCAGGACATTATTGAGGTACTTATGACCGGTAACGGTGTCAATTCTGTGGTCACACTAATGGGTGTGCCCAGATGTATCATCTTGCTATTAAAAAAGTCGCTAAATGTAGACAAGCTAAGCGAAAACATGCCGGTTGTCGTAGACCGGCCAATACCCTGCCACAGAATCGATGCGCAACCCTAGTGGCGGAAAGAAACCTTACTTTCTAGGCAGGACTGCGACAGACCTTGGAACCTTTGTTGACCAGAACCATTTAGCAGCAATTATATCAGGATGCTTTTTTGCTCGTAAGTCCTTTACTCCTTAATCATTGCATCTTAGAGAACGAGTTAGTTGTTGTTGTTAGAAGCTTGTTGGCTGGACTTCATTGTGGCGAGTAATTCTGGCTATCGCCGCGGAGGAGTGGTCGAACGCATTAAGGCTCTATGCTACGATGCGCGAGGCCGTATTCCGTCGGGGGTTCGAACCCCCCCCCCCTTGGTCATGAATGTTCATGTCGTCTTAAGCATCAGTAGTTTGTAAGTTTAGGGACTGATGACCCCGCAGTTAAGTCCCTTAAGCTTAACAAACATTTGAACCTATGAAGTGTTGTGCGTTTAAGTTAGTCTTTGAAGTTATTATTTTGCACAAAGCATCATTCACAATACACTCAAACAAATCATCACGTCATATTGTTTCAGAGGCATAATTGTACCAGTACTACTACTGAAGAAATGTTGATTACGAAATGAACTAAACTAGCCAGCACAAATCCACTAGGTGCCGTCTATTGCAGTAGTGTCCGTTCGTTAGTTGTTTTTGAATCGAAGTCACTTGCACTAGCCTCAACATCCGTGTCTTAAATTGTTGTCACTCTGTAAAAGAAGCTACTCTCATTGTGATAAACGTCTTATTTTCGCCACTGCAAAAGACCACTTAATGTCGTCGCGTGGCCAAGAGAAATCTGTTATGATTAGCCCAGAATACGTTGTGTTGCCTGAAGAGAGCTGCCATGTAATGGACTAAGCTCTTCTAATACCATAACTGCGATGTCAGGGCGAAATCTCGTCACTCCCACGCGGCGGACGGATATATTCGTCATTCGCACTTAAAGGGTTAATACAACCACCTTGGGGTTGGACTTTTCAGAGTTGTTGAAATTAGTGTAAAAAAATTATTTCTGCCTCAAAATGTGGGGCTCCATCTAAGGTAAGAGCGATACCTTCCGACAGAGGCAATCGACAGGGGAAAGCCGCGGTGGAGTAGCCGAGCGGTCTAAGGCGCCTCGCTGTGGAGCGCGTGGTTGCTCGCCATCGGAGGTTCGAGTCCTCCCTGGGACATGGGTGTGTGTGTGTGTGTGTGTGTAAGCTACGGACTGATGACCACGTAGTTTGGTTCGATAGATTTACAAACATTTGAACATTTTTTTTGACAGGTGAAATTACACTTTTCCCTTTCGTAATGCTGCACTAAAAATCTCCGTAAGCATAGACTACTCCAGAGGACACCATTTAGCAGCTGTGTGGATTTCGTGTGTTTACTCATGTCTTAAATGGCAGAAGTACCGCACATACAAACTTCATGGTGAGAAAGTGCTGGAAGACGACCAATTTTAGCTAGTAGATGCGCCACAGACACTTTTGAGTGTTGCGTGGCAGCACGCATCGATGTCATTTTCGGCCGCGCAGAACGTTCGCAAGTTTAGAGGAACGCCCCCATAGATCCATGCGAGATTAATGGTGTCGGATCTCTGGCGATTTGAATGTGGGGCACAAATGTAATTCCATCAGAACGACTGCACACACACACACACACACACACTCTCTCTCTCTCTCTCTCTCTCTCTCTCACACACACACACACACACACACACACAGCTTTTGTGATGAGATTCTCGAGTTTCTCCCGGCGTATTTGATAATCAAATATACACGGGTGTACTGCAAGTGTCGAACGGGCACAATATTTCGGCGATCATACATGTCGCCATCATTAGGTAAACTGACGAACTTTGCTCCTGGAAACGCGCCGGCATGGAGATCCGCACGCTACGGCGGCTCGAAGGGAACTGGGTTCTAGCCCAGTGGCGGAATCTTCTTACCGGCGCGTAGTTGTAGTTTCGTAAGTAGCCCACGCCGCAGCGAGAAGTGCCGTTGTTGTAATGATTCCCATCCCAGATCCTGTATCATTTTTCCGTAACGCTGTCTCCCCTGTATCGTGACAATACGAAACGAGCTGCCCTTCTCTGGACTCTTTCGATGTCCTCCGTCAATCCCACCTGATAAGGATCCCACACTGGACAGCAATACTCCATAAGAAAACGGACAATCGTAGTGTATGCAGTTTATTTAGTAGTTCTGTTGCATCTTGTACGGGTTTGCCAATAAAACGCAGTCTCTGGTTCGCCATTTAATCCCTGTTGTCGAACTGATACTCTGAGTTCGGTTTTTATCGATTGAGATACGGAGCCTTGAATAGCATCGGTATTCAGCGGCTCAAAGCCTTTAATTACAAGGAGCGCAAACCATCGAATGTAGATAAACGTCATTGGTATGGCCTGGGCTTTTGGTGCGTGCTTGCAGTGCGCACTGCGGCGGAACACCGCTGTGTTTCTTTGCACGGGGTGCTTCACAGCACAGCGATATTGCAGCGGGATTGCTCTGGAGCACATATATGAGCTTAGAGTGTGCAGGAAGCGCAGAAACTCCTGCAATGGACGACCGTTGCCGCCCATAAAGCGCCGCTTATGTCTCTGACAGACTGCAAATTGAAGGTGCTGAACGCGTGGAATAGCCTGGACCTAAAGGCTCATAGAGTATGCCTGGGATACTTTTGGCACCCGTGTCCCTTAACTAAGTCCCCAACTGCACGCTATGGCGGCTCGAAGGGAACTGGGTTCTAGCCCGGTGGCGGGATCTCCTTGCCGGCGCGTTTCCAGGAGCTCAGTCCGTCAGTTCACCTGATGATGGCGACATGTATGATCGCCGAAATATTGTGCCCGTTGGACACTGTAGACTGGCAGTACACCCGTGGATATTTTGATTACTAGTTGTGATATTTGGATGAGAATTACCCAACGTTCTTCCTAACTGTGGGTCCGGGTAACGTCGGGAGCTGTCAGCAGCTGTAGGAGTGTCACTCCTTGCGACTGCAGCCATCACCCCGCAGCCGTCGAGTGTGAGTGGCTGTACGACGCGCCAGACGCAGAGCAGCGGAAGCCGGCGGGGCCACCTGCGCGTTCTTCTGGCCAAGTGGGTCAGCGGCCGGCTTAACGGTGCGGCTCCCACATCGCAGACGCCCCCCCCCCCCCCAAACCTTCGTTCCCAGAAAATGAATCGGCCGCCAGCGGACCACGACGCCAGATTACGCCACAGGAGGCAACAAAGTTCCGCGTGCCTCGCAGCCACGTTGCCCCACGGCTTCCTGCCCGCGTAAAAGCACGCATCGCTCACGATTAGCACTGGCCCACTTCTGCACCAGGGCACAGATGTCTGGGCTTAACATACTCACCTGGACATTTAAATTGCTGAAACTTCCTGGCAGATTAAAATTGTGTGCCTGAACCGGGACTCGAACCTGGGACCTTTGCCTTTCGCGGGCAAGCGCACTACCGACTGTGCTATCCCGACACGACTGACGATGCCGCCTCACAACTTTACTTCCGCCAGTACCTCGCCTCCTACTTTCCTCCAAGTCTCGTGCGAACCATGCAAGACTAGCACTCCTGGAAGAAAGGATATGGTGGAGACATGGCTTAGCCACAGCCTAAGGGACGTTTCCAAAATGAATCTTTCACTCTGCAGCGGAGTGTACTCCTTTCTTCCAGGATTGCTAGTCTTGCATAGTTCGCAGGAAAGCTTCTGTGAAGTTTGAAAGTAGGAGGCGAGGTACTGGCGGAAGTTGTGAGAGGCGGCATCGTCAGTCGTGTCGGGATAGCACAGTCGGTAGTGCACTTGCCCGCGAAAGGCAAAGGTCCCAGGTTCGAGTCCCGGTTCCGGCACACAATTTTAATCTGCCAGGAAGTTTCTTATCTGAAAGACTGTTTCAGGAAAGTCACACCTGACTATTTTTTCCTTTATTTTTTTAATGTATATCTATTTTATAGTGTTACTCATTATTACAACCCATTACCAGACTTAAATGGGGTCCGCGGTGGAGTAGCCGAGCGGTCTAAAGCGTCACGCTGCTGAGCACGCGCTTGCTCGCCGTGGAGGTTCGAGTCCTCTGTGAGGCATGGGTGTGTGTGTTGTCGTGTTGTCCTTAGGTTAGTTTACCTAGGTTTAAGTAGTTTGTAAGCTACGAACTGATGACCACGCAGTTTGGTATGATAGATTTACAAACATTTGAACTTAAATGGATCCTAATGTGCTACAATTAGTAAGTGATAGTATAATTAGTGTGTGACAAATAATAAGTCATTTGAATCAACCGACCAGTTAGTGAAGGATGGAAGGAAAGACTCTGTCCCGTCGACAGCGTGGTCATTAGAGACGGAGCTCACGGTCGGAATTTTTGGGTGAGGATGAGGGGGGAAGCAAATCGGCCGTGCCCTTTGAAAGGAACCATTTTCCTGGAGTGATCTAGGAAAATCACGGAAAACCTAAATGTGGATGGCAGCATGTGGATTTGAATCACCATCCTTTTGAATACGAGTCCAGTGTGTTATCTCCAATTAGTGAGTGACAATTAGTAAGTGATAAGTTATTTGTTTATTGCTGCAGTGTTACAATTGTGCCAGTTGATTTTATACAGCCCTACATGTTTATTCATGTCGCGATCATCACATCAGTGAGTGTTCTCACACCCACAATCGCCGTTAAGGTATGGAATCAAGCGTCGATGGGAAGAAGAGTAAAATCTACGTTCCTCCTTCTAGCCATGCAGACGAGAGAACGTCGTTATCATTCGTCTATGCATAGGACACAGCCTACGCCACACCGTGTGAGGCGCTATGTTACGAATTGCACGGCCACTCCCGTAGGGGGTTCAAGTCCTCCTTGAGGACATGAGTGTGTGTGTGTGTGTGTGTGTGTGTGTGTGTTTTGTCCTTAGCACAAGTTAGTTTATCTAGTTTGGAACCGATGACCTCAGCAGTATGATTCCATATGTTTCCGAACATTTGACGATTTTTGCACACAGCTATGACTCCGACGACAGTATCCTACAATGTGTGAGGTTTTTTGCGTGCTGGTCACAGTGAACGAGTGTGGAGGCTCAGCGGCTGGCACAATGAAGCTGCATTCTGGAGGACGACGGTTTAAAACTCGCCTCCGGCCCTCCACAGTTGGACTTTCCGTGACTTCCCTACATCGCTTCGTATTTTGAAAGAGCCCACTCTTGAAGAAAAAAAAATATTGTGCTTGTGTCATTTTTCTGATGTCCACGTTTTGTTGTGATCTTCCTTATTTTTTCATCGCGGGAATCCACTATTTAGTAGATTTTTTCTATCATTTGTTCACGAAACCTTCAACAACTCATTTTTGGAGCGATTTGCCCTCATTTTTTTACTGACAATGGCACGGATTTTTGAAATGTCCTACTAGTTCTGTAAAGCATTACCGTGACATTTTTATTGTGTTACCAGGGTGGCGGGCTTCACTACTTTCTTTTTTTTTCTTTTCCTTTTTTTAAAGAGAACAACAAGTATCTATTCCCTTAAATCTATATAACGTAACCTCGTGTTTACTTGTACTGCGCGGTGGAATAGCCGTGCACGCTGAGGCGCTCTGCTACGGTGCGTGCGGCCGTTCCACGTGGGAGGTTCGAGCCCTCCCTAGGGGAATGGGTGTTTGTGTTGTTCTTGGGATAAGTTGATGTAAGTAGATAGAAGTTTAGGGACCGATGACCACTGCAGTTAGTTTCCATAACTATACAAACATTTTTTTTTAATTGGACGTTGTGGAATATCTGATATTTTAATGATAATTTATGGGATGAGACCGAGTGTAATTGTGCAGGCGAGCACGAATGAGATTTCAAGAGAATCAGTGATGTGCAAGAACTTGTTCAATGTTCAAATGTTTGTATAGCTTATGGGACTTAACTACGGGGTCATCAGTCCCTAAACTTACAAACTACTTACGAACTAGCTAATACTAAGGACGGCACAAATATCCATGCACGAGGGAGTATTCGAACCCCCGACCGTAGTGTCCGTGCAGACCGTGACTGGAGCGCCTCAGTCCCCTCGGCCACCGCGGCCGGCAAGAACTTGTTCGTAACCGGGTTTCTGCCAGCTGTCCCTCACTGTGATTAATGTCAGCACCTGTCCCATCGTTCCTTGGGAGTACAAAATGCAGTGTTCACCTCACATATTGCTATTAACTTACTGCTGACTTAAGAATACCAAGTTACTGAAATTGTCCCCTTCGTTTAATCGAAATACAAGACGCTGTAAGCCGATGACAGGGCACGCTCGAATATTTGGGAAACGGCCCACAGCGCCAAGGATGCTCAGGCTGTTGTAATGCGAAAGTGGTGGGGAACCTCATCACGATCCCAGCCTGAAAATTACAGCAGTAAATTTTCACATCGCTAAATGGAAGCGGCTCTGTTGTCGTTTAAACGTGCCGTCCGTAATTGGTGGACCGGATCCGAGCCGACCACGCGATCAACTGGTTATCTCAGTCCACTAAATTGTTGGCGACGCGGATGCGATAACTTGACTGTGGAGCCAGACTGCGGCTCTAGACGCTGCGCTGCCTCAGGTGTCTGGCTAGAGTAGCCCGCGCCGCCTCCGCAGTCGGCGGGCAGCTACTGCACTCGTTTCTGCGTACACTCCAACCTGTTTCTCCATCTCCAGGGCGTCCCCAGTTTCGTAACTACACAGAATATAATTATTTCACGTTTCTCAATATCCATTGCGTTTTTCCTGAGTCATTATCTTCTCAAAAACTGCTTGCCTGTTGCGTTAATAGGGGCACTTTCTTATTACCTAGACATTCTACTGTTCGTTCTTAGCCTACTCGCCGTTTTGATTGGTAATTCAGTTTGACATAACCAATTCGCTTTTTTTTTATTTTTTTTATTTTTTTTTAATATGCTTTTAAAAAGATTTGTCGCTTTACTTCCTGGAATTAATTATACTGTCTTATCCTCGAAAGGCTTCTTTAAAAGATCTCGAATAATTTACCGAAACATAATGAATACTACAAAATACCAATTAAGAATAATTTTCTAATAATACGACTGTTTTTTGTAATTTCGTCTCTCTCATCGTTTGCTAAACATATAAGATGTTCGTTGCGTGCTTCTTAGGGATCAAAGATGATGGACATCGGCGTTAGGTGGCAAGATAAAAAGGAAGAAAAAAGAAGTAATAAAAAAATCACCAGACACTTTAGGTAACAAACAAATTAAAAATTTAAAAATAAATTCGTAAAAGCGTTTGAAGATGCGTAATTAGTACTGGAAGTCTTTTAGGGGTTTGGTAATCAGGTCTTCCCTCAAAACTGTTTCTGATATTTCGTTAAGCCAAAGTAGGAACTTGGTTGAAAGATTTTTGGTAAAAGCAACAGAACTCTTTAATCTTCAATAGTCTTTTCTCAACCCCTCACTAAGGAAAGTTTCCTTGGCGCTTTATGACTGAATAAATATTTTAATATATTTGATATTCAAGGCGGCTAATTTCCATTCCGTACAAAGTTTTAGGATACTGTTTGCTTTGATCATTGTACAGATAATTGAAATAATTTACTAAAATAATACTATACTTCAAATATGACCACTAAGGCGGAGTGTTACGGTTATGTTAGCCGGAATTCAAATGCGTTACCGAGAGATTGGGTCTGTAACATGACCGTAGGTGGGTTATTCGCAGTAGCAGGAGTCTAACGTAGTGAATCTTTTATTACTTAAACTTCACCAGTTCTCTTGAAGCAATGAAATAAAGTGATTAAAAGGTCTCCTAGCTTATCCAATCATGCTAGAAAAATATTTGCATCTAAGGGTACTTGGCATGCATCCCAATACTCGCTTTAGAATGCTACATTGTGTGAAGTTTCAAATACGTCGTTCAAGAACTTAATGTACTTGCAAGAAAGGCTGTACTACTTCCACTAATAATTCTGCACTTTTATACCTATTTTACATTTTCTTGCACATATCCTGTATTTTACACATCATATTCTGATACTAAATGTAAGAATTAAGAATTATCTTAATATTTTTCCAAGAATCTGATAGTTATAACATAATGTTTGTGTTATGAGAAATAATATTATAAACTCGTATCGCACTATTTGCACTGAAACTTTTATGGACGGATTTCCTTTACGACTGCGCTTAGAACTTCCCTTTTTACGATGAAGAGTGTTCGGTCCCCTTTAAAAACTTGTACAAAAGGAGTGAGTACATAATATTATGATTGGAAAGCCAAGTCGGAAATATCATCCAATGACACTACGAACACTTTATCTCAATTTGTGAAACAAATCTGTTTTACTGCATGCTCTTTGCTTTCCACATTTTTGGAGGAAGTATTGTGGACCAAAATAATAATAATAATAATAATAATAATAATAATAATAATAAAAAGGATCTAGTAAACATCGACACCAAAATACACATCGAAAGAGCAATGTCATGAGCTGTTGACCAGTAGAAGAGTCGTGCTCACAGTATCAGAGGCATGCTCATAACTCTTGAGGTATGCATTTTAAAGAATATGATCATTAGATTTTGTGTTTTGGTCCATAATACCACCTTTCAAAATATGGAAAACATTGAGCTATCAGTATAAGAGATTTGTTTGATAGTGTCAAAGATAGAGAAGTAGTGATACCGTCTCTATATTGCATGGGTCCGTTATCAAAATATTATATATTCATTCTAAGAGGTGCCAACTAACTTTGTCGGAAGCATCTCTCACGTTGTACACGGCGTTGTTCACGAAGGTAGCGCGGCTATAAGGACGGCAACAGCTAACACTCATCAGTTACCACTTGACGATCACCGAAAGCTTGGTGCATTTTATCCACTTGATGCGGATAGAAACCCGAGAAAATATTAGGACATATCGTCGCGAAACCATGCATTCCTATATGACTTATATATTTAATCTTCTTTTAACAGACACAGAAATAACAATGGCTTGCCAAATATCTTTGGCCGTTTTTGCAAATGTGTCGCAATTTTGAGAGTAAATGATATTTATACTCTTCGTTGTAACAAATATTTGACTGTTTGAAGAGATGTGGGAGAGAGCAGCCTTTGCGCATGCGTAAGGTTAGGAGGGAGTGCTGCTTACAGTCTTACGTGACTCGAAGGTAGCTTGTTTATTCAATCTGTTATTTAACAGATTCATTTTTTACAGTCACTTAACAGTGTAATCAGTTACTGTGTTTTAGTGTTCATGTAGATATTCATATGTTCTTGGTGTTTTTTATCACAGAAAAAATGAAGAACGTTCAGTATCTTTTAGAAAGTAGTTACTCAGCTTCAAGCTTCGAACAAAAGTGTGAAATATAGGAAACCCGCGGCTTCGCTCGCGTGTTTGTTGATTATGATAGATAATGAGCGAAACGTCAAATCGTTTTTTTTAAAGAGGTGTATTAAAAAATTCTTTTTTACTGCTTTATTTATTTATTCTTAATTTCCTTATTCGTATGCTTATCCTTACAGAGAAAGAGCTGAAGACATTGTAGCACGCATAGACGAAATATATGGTCTGTGACATCACGTTTCGCTGTATGTAACCTCCTTGCTATAGAGTCGCAAACGTCATCGCTGGCCTTCAGTACAATTTTTTTTTATAATTTGACGACTTTCAACCACCTTATCTTCCACCCTTTTATAGCTATCGCCATGGAACTGCTATGGTGTACAACGGAAGACTTCGGACGACAATTACACACAAACCATCCGTTTGCGTTTGTAGTTTTCGCTGCAGATCTAAATATTAACACACACACACACACATGTAGAATTTTATATACATCGATATCTTTCCATCCCAATATACTCCACCCTTTTATCATTATCAACCCTCAAGCAACAATTCAACCAATAAAACCATTTTCAAAGAGTAAATATAACTTTCAAAGAGTAATCATTGTTCCGCATTTCCGCGTTATATTCTTCAAATTACAAAATATCTATCAGACCTCTACAAGACCGTGCCTAAAACCTTCCTCAGGTATAAATTAGTAACTGTACAAATATTTAAGTCTCTGCGACTTGTCGAACGGACATTCACATTAATATATATAGATAAATAGCTATTCGAACGCCATAAAACCGAGCTTAAAGCCTTCCCCGGGGAGATATTAGTAACTGTACAAATTTTTAGCTCTTTATGTCTTGTGGTTCAAATGTGATAAACGTACACCGAACAGACATTCACGTTAATAGATATAGATTAGTAGGACGATGCCTGAGCTAGAGTTGAAGCGAGCGCAAACAAGCCAGTGTAAGACATTCTGCAGATCTTTTAAGGAGATCCGGCACTCTTCGAAGTAAAATCAAATGTTCAAATGTTTGTAAAGCTTATGGGACTTAACTACGTGGTCATCTGTCCCTAAACTTACAAACAACTTATGAATTACTTACGAACTAGGACGGCACAAATATCCATGCCCGAGGGGGGGATTCGAATCCCCGACCGTAGTGGCCGTGCAGACCGTGACTGAAGCGCCTCAGTCTCCTCGGCCACCGCGGCCGGCTAGGAAGTAAACCCCCAGTCAGCTGAAGCACCAGCCGCCATTGTTGGGAGGCTGATGAATCCGACAATGTCACTGAATCACGCTGTGGTCGCATTTTCCATTTAACGTACACATACCGTAACCTTAAGCCGGGCTGTGTCTGACTGTCGAGCACCACAGTGAGCGCCACGGCCGACGTAACGATGGCTCGGCGGTGTGTGGCCGAGAATGCAATTTACGTTGTGGTCTCCGAAGAGCCATTACAGCCACGGACGACTACCGCAGGTGACGGCGCTGCAGCGTGAGGAATTTAGCGCCTCTGGGCGAGCTAACAGGCGCAGGCAGACGTATATGGCGGGACCCGGTGCCCGGAGTTATGGTGGAGGGCAGGGGCGCAGATGGCGTGGAAGCGGTCGGAAGCCCGCGTGTGCGACCTCCGGAATGGAGGTCAGCGCGGGTCCTGAAACTGCGCCGGCATCCAGGCCGCCGTAAATCAAGCGGGAGAAAACGGCCGCCTAATGCAACGCGCCCAGCTGTCTGACGGGGACCCACGAGCAGGGGGGGGGGGGGGGCTTGTACACAAGGCACCTGATGACACTTGCTAGAGATCTGCACCTCGCTCGGTTACTCGCTCGAATCGCGTGATACGTGTCGTTCTATGACAGTCCGACAGGTGTCGGTACTGCAGCTTGTGGCAAGGCGTGTGGCTGCACTCGACTTCCTGCACGGTCGTTCGAGCGGGCCACGCTAGAGCGGCCCGACTGTCCACACTGCCCGCTAGCCACTCGGTCGCCCACCGCAGCGCCACTCGAATCCAAGGCGAGTGGCGGGAGCAAACTAGATGCTTGAGAATACATCCTGACTGCGAAATTTGGAATTGTTTCCTTTTCCGGGTGCTTCGAAAGCTGTTCTCTCGATCCAGTTGAACTAGCCATTCAGTTTCGCATTTTATACTTTACCATACATGTTATTATGCGTGATTAACATAAAGTTTCTGTGCTAAGATCATTTACTAAATGAGTTTTCCAGGATCTTTCTTTCTTTCTTGTTCCCATTTTGCGGACTGTTAGTGCCTGTTCAGTGGTAGGTGTTACTTGCCGTCGTAACGAGGAAGTGATTGTATTTTATATCCATTCCTCTTATCACTCTAAAGTCCTGGAATACTTTTTCCATCTTTTATATTGATATTAAATACACGATATTGACGTAAACCCTTTAGGTTAGTTTTGTGCATCTCTCTCTCTCTCTCTCTGTTGCACCTCGTTAATATATATTCCCGTAGCATTTTGGCACTGTGCGTGGTTGCTGCGCCTGTGGGCAATATATAGAATCCTCACTTTCTTCCGTGTCTTGATCAGAGATCGGCCTAGGTACTTTGAAGGGGGAGTGAGAATTAGGGGGACAGCTCAAAAAGTTATTTTGATTTTATCGAAGTTGAATCTATGGAATATGTCTTTTATCAAAAGATACTTTCATACCAAACATCATTAAAATCGCTGCTCTAGTCTCTAAGTTATCGCCATGTTTCTATTTTAGCGACAATTTTGGAGGGACCGTTTCACCCCTTAAATATGTTTCTCCGCCGCTAAAAAATAATACGTGTCCCATAGTTTTTCATGTATTATAACATATGCAAATTCCATAAAAATCGGAGAGTGACACTTGGGCAGGTTTCCTTGTGAGTACAGCGGCAGCACTACGCTATGCGGCCTGGGCCCGCGCCGCCCCACGCAGCATCGTTCGAGTGTCAACACGCTCGCTGTGAGCGTAACACACTCGGCGCGCCACCGCCGAGCGTTGCGCACTCGACCGAGTACGAGCGAGCGAAACCGGCAATTTGCAGACCTCTAACACTAGCTCCCCGTGTAGCGGCGGGACCGACTGCCAAAAGTGTGGTAGTAGAGTGAGTCCGCCTTTGCCAAATCAAATGTTTGTAGAACTTATGGGACTTAACTACGGTACCGAGCGAGGTGGCGCAGTGGCAACGCACTGGACTCGCATTCGGGAGGACGGTGGTTCAAATCCACGTCCGGCCATCCAGATTTAGGTTTTCCGTGATTTTCCTAAATCACTCCAGGCAAATGCCGGGATGGTTCCTTTCAAAGGGCACGGTCGATTTCCTTCCCCCATTCTTACCCAAAAATCCGAGCGTTAGCTCCGTCTCTAATGACCAAGTTGTCGACGGGACGTTAAACCCCAAGCTTCCTTCCTTACTACTTAACTATGGGGTCATCAATCCCTAAGCTTACAAACTACTTAGGACGGCCATGCCCGAGGGGGGATTCGAACCCCCGACCGTAGTGGCCGTGCAGACCGTTACTGGAGCGCCTCGGTCCCCTCTGCCACGGCGGCAGGCCCGCCTTTGCCTTCGGGCTTGTTTCATTGTTCACATTATCAGCTAATTTTTAATTTCTTTTTCTTTCACTTTTTTCATTATTTGGTAGTATAATTGCCGCTGCTTCGCACGCGTAGAGTGGATGGTTTGCATTGGTTGTTTCTACTTCTAAATATAACCCTTTGGGGCCCCGCAGCACATTTGGCCGGCCGCGGTGACTGAGTCGCTCCAGTCATGGTCAGCACGGCCACTACGGTCAGGGTTTCGAATCCCCCCCCCCGGGCATGGATATTTTGCCGTCCAAGTTTGTAAGTAGTTCATAAGTAGTTTGTAAGTTTAGGGACTGATGACCCCGTAGTTAAGTCCCATAAGCTTTACAAACATTTGAACATTTTGAACACGCACATTTGTGCATTTCTGGTTTTTCCCGCTTTATTTCTTTGTTATTCGCGCTAGGAAGTTCGGGCCTGCATCACAAAATCGTGTATGGTCTGTGGTAACGTGCGCAACGTGTTTTAGTTCCATGTTTGTACACTGTGTGGTGCCACCAGTCGGCAAACTTCCAGTACACTTACAATGGCGGCAAGAAAGAATTGTTGGAAGAACATATACAATTTTTAAGTGTGCATTGCAGATGACGAGCCAAATTTGGTGATGCAAGTTTTAATAATGCACGTTTTAAGAGTTTGACAATGTTCTGTTTCTTATATTACATTTTCACAAGTAAGTATTTTACTGAAAATAGGAAAACATTGTAAATTTTTTTCTGAAGATGATGACATAACTCATTTAAACCGGTAAAAAAACAGCAAATAAATTAGCGATCTTGGCTGAAGTAAATGTGCTTTATATAAATTATCGATCGCTCTCCATAGGATTAATATGCCACTTAACTATAATTGTTGCCAAGGTATTCATATCCTTGTTTTGATATATGAAGCTATCATATCTGTCAGCCATTTGCTTTTATATGTCATTTCTTTCAAAGGCATGTTACTCTAAGATGGTGCAGATCATAAAAAGTTGTAGTGAAGGCTCAAAACAAACAATTGTGTAGGTACAATTTAAAAAAAAATTAATTCCTTTTTTTGTAATGAATTGCTCTATGTATTTTGTAACTCTCTCTATTAATATCACGTCACCTATAACGTTAGGTCTGAAAGGGATAAATTTTTATAGATTTAGCTTTAAAAATGCTTTCCTATCATGTATTTTGATACAACTTGCCACCCCCTATTGCACCACTGAATTCAAATAATCCCGAAACACTTTTTTTTAAATTCTAACCATGGTTACAAATCCAAATTTCGCTTTTCTAATATCAAAATAGTCTTAGTAGCACCCTTAAAAGATTTTCCCTTAATTCACCCGCTTAATGGTTGATTTTCCAAAAACATCGAAACAAGTATTTTTAAAATTACAATCAAAAATCTAAATCCGAAGTTTTGTATCTCTTGCTTCAAAATTGCCTGAATAGCAACGTATTTTCAAAAAACCTTTCATCCCTATTTCAACCCCTTAGGGATGGCAGTATCGAGAAATCGCTGATACCTACGGTGTAAGATAAACGTCTACAAATTTCAAGTTGCTATCGTCTGTAGATTCACTTTTCAGCGCCTTATTCTGTCTTTTAGAAACGGATGGAGAACACGAAATATCTTTCTTACGCTTTGGCACATTTCTTGCTAGTTTTACTTTTCGAATGTGCACTTATTTTTCTTTATTCGTGCGCTTGTTGCAAAAAAACAACTGAAGAATGTGCATTATGTTTCGTTGTATAAAACCTCTTTGCTGTTATAGTGTCAAAAGTCATCGCTGGTCTTCAGCCCGAATTTTATATAAGCTGACGACTTTCAACTGTATCTCCCACCCTACTATAGCTACCGACACGGAACTGCTATGGTTTACAACGGGAGACTTTGTACTACAGCAACACAGAGAGATCGTTCGTCTCCATTGAGTAGGTTTTCCTGAAGATCAATGTATTGACACCAACACGTAGAATTTTAAACAAGTTGGTAGCTTTCAACTCCCATATCTTCCACCCCCTTGTCGTTATCAACCCTCTACCACCATAGTGCATATGGGAGACTGGTACCTACTATCACATACAAGCACTATTCGTATGCGATGTGTAGTTTTGGCTGCAGAATGAAATTTTATGCACAAACATCTCAATATATATATATATATATATATATATATATATATATATATATATATATATATATATATTAATATTTATTTACTTATTTATAATTTTGTGTGCTAAGAATATTACTTTAGCCTGCTACTATAGAATAACACTGCAGGAATAAATCATAAACGAGATAATAACACAAAATTCACTTTCATTTTGGAACCTTGTTACTGTTTTGACAAGATTGCTTTTCCATCTACCACAATGACCGGTTTCAACTGATCTCCAGCTCATCATCTGATCTATAAAAGGAGAAGATCAATCAAAATACCTTACACTCACTATCCATCTTCTTTCTCTTTGGCCACATTGCCGCACAGGCTTGGTCGCCTTTGTTAAATCCTGATTTGCCGTGTTAATAGTTACGGGATGCCAGATACCCTTCCTGTCGCTACCGCATACACCCCGGGAGGAAATTTGTACCCCAAATGTCTGCGTATAGTGTTATACGTGTCAAAATGTAGAGTGTTAACTGAATGTTTGCGAATCGTGTAAATGACAGGCGATTTGGTTACCAGCCCGGTATGCACCTAGGGGGATCTGGAAAACCGCCTAAAAACCACATCCAGGCTGGCCGGCACTTCGATCCCCTTCGCTAATCCACCAGGCGGATTCGAACCGGGGCCGGTACGCCTCCCCATCTCGGAAAGCGGTGCGTTAGAGCATACGGCTAACCGAACGGGTACACATGAATGCTAGAAATCATAGCTTATACCTTTTATTTTTGATTTCTATATACCTGTGGAACTGTGGTGTATCTGATCATACCAGTAACATGTAGCTCCCTCTATATGGCGTTTCGTGTGGTTGACTATGCAATGCCGTATAGACGGAGATACATGTCACTGGTATGGTTAAATACACCACAGTTCCTCAGGTATGTAGATATCAAAAATAAAATGTATAAGCTATGATTTTTGGCCTTCAGGAGTAGTAAGTGACAGGTACGTTGAATTATCTTCTCTTTTTGTAGATTTGATGATGACTGCGAAATCATTCGAAACCGGCCAGTGTGGTAGATATAAAAGCGAACATGGCAAAACAGTAACAAGTCTCCACAAAAAACGAGGTCGCACTCAGCAACATGTGTAAATTATTAAAAATTTAATTGAAACTAAACGTGCAATTTACAACAATAAAATAGAGTGCGGTCTACAAGTTCCTGCATATAGCTGAATATGTGAAAGACATTAGGAAGAGTATACACTAATTCACAACAAACTGCTTTTGATGAGCATAATGTCGCGTCTGTTTACGTTTCTAGCAGGCCGCAGGTAAAAACTGCGAATAGAGGAGAAGAAATGCTTTCAACGTAAGTGGCCTTTTACGCAATTTGAATTACGTTGATAGTGAGAATGTGCTATTAATTTCTTAAATTATAGACAGTTCAAAACTTGACACTTTGGAAACCTTCACTTAGACAAATGTAGGGTAGTCCAGTCATTTATGCCATTATTAAAAATTTTACCTGAACTTTTATTTTTTGATATAGTAAATCACGGTAAAAATACTAAGCTCCTTTAGTTTATTATATTTATTGTAGTTCTTCATTAGACGGACTACAAATTATGCAATAACGATGACAAAAGTATCCATAAAAATATGGGAAGACAGCCAGTCAGGAGTTTATAAATAATTATAGGTTGTGGTCGCACTTTTCTAGTTTTATTACTTATTCGCGTAACTAGCAATTTTTGGCGAGCAATTAAAGCCGTTCTATTAGGTTACAGCCTAACAACATACATGATAATCGTATCCTATTTGTACAGAATTGATAAGTAATTAAAAAAAACTAAGTAAATGATGAACGACCTTTTCATAGATTTCAACATCTGTGTCATCATGAAAACTGAAATATATGCGAATTTCATTTACAAAAAAGAAGTGAAAAACAACATTCTCGTCACCTGTCTGAACATGAGCCATGATTGCCCGTTCTTACATCGCATCAATTGCCGCGTCACCAATATCACGAAAAAATATTCGCTCGGCAAAAATTTTATATCACCACCAAAAAAGTGTATTTTCATCAGGGAAAAATTTACATCTTATCCGGCAAAAAATCTGTGATTTTTTTCTTCTTTTCCACGTATACACTCTTTCAAATTGTGGCTTGAGGCAAAGTCTGCTTTGTAACTCATCTCTTGGGTTTTATGTTCCGTTCAGATCAGTCTTAAGGCAGGCCATGAATGTTATTATATACACATTATTTATTTGCTGACGCTCCTATTTGAATGGATGCATTGTAACGTTGATAAAGTCTTCCAAATGTTCTTCTACTTTACATAACACTATATGCCTACAGTATGTCCATACCAATGAACATTTAATATTTTGTTAAGTGCAATAAGAGGACCCCATACCAAAACGTCACCTCATCCGAAAATCACTACAGATTTTACACACGACGTCTGACAGCGTTCTTCAGGGAGTCCCCGATGGATGGCCGCTGGGCATGCCGAGACTCGTCTTTCCGTCTTTCGCCTGTCTAGTGGAACCGCTCATTACACCACCTCAGTCGTCGCTCAGCAATGACTGCAGAAATTGACGGCTTGTGAGGCACGTCTCAACCATGTTCGTGGAGGTTTCCTTTTCCTTCCTTTTTCTGTTCGTTTAAAATGCAACATGTAATCCAATTATAAACAACGTTGAAACAGTGTTCTGCCGAGCTGCTGATATTCTAGGATGCTTCTCTGAATTAACATCGTGTTATTAAACAGAACTAAAACCCACCCCACCTATGCTACTATCACAATAGTTTGACAGGTTTAGACGAGTTCAGATGTTCCTGATGATATCCTGTAGCCGGTTCACAACCATGCGAGTATGGCCGCAAGTTTTCAGGAGCCATGTCACGGACTGTGCGACATCTTCCGCCGGAGGTTCGAGTCCTCCCTCAGGCATCTTTGTGTGTGTGTGTGTGTGTGGGTGTGTGTGTCTGTGTGGGTGTGTGCCTGTGTGTGCGTGCATGTGTGTGTTGTCGTTAGTTTAAGTTAGTTTAAAGCAGTGTGTAAGTCTAGGGATCGTCGACCTAGTAGTTTGGTCCCTTAGTTACGAAAAATTTGAACTTTTCTTGGTTTACGATCCAAGTACCTAAGCTCTCCGGACTAACAAATTGACGACACATTACATCCAGCCTGCTTTTACACTACCAGGTCCGCATGTCGTCACTTCGACTTGCCCATTCCTCATTACACTGACGTCTGGATACTTTTGATCTGGTGCCAAACAAAACGATCCACCTTCTACTACCGAATTCTTATCACATTAAGCGCCATGCTAGCTGTGAACATGCTTGTACTACGAATAGATTCACCGCGATTATATATACAATTTTTATTCACTGTAATCTGCACGAATCATGCTGTACTGGACTTTAGCGTAGCTGATAACGTCAGGCCGAACACTGCGGTGCGAAGTGCGACTCTAGAGCGAGGATTCCATTTGTTTTTTATTTTTAGTTTTTAATATCCTTTGATATATCTTAGATAGTCTCTTTCACGCGAGTTGTGTGTGAAAAGAATGTACTTTTGAATCTAACAAGAACCGTATTGTTTGCAGACCGGATAAATGCGAAACAGCAATATGGGGAACATAACTGCACTGACAGTGTGCCTCAAGCTCATTTATCTTCATCCGATTACCTTCCTATGTTAATATGTCATATTTATTAAGCTGTTTTAGCAAAAGATTAATACTTATAACTCGGTAACAGTGAAGAATGCACTAAACTCTGAACTGAAGGAGTGCAAACCCCAATCTGTTCGTAACAGAAGCATTTTTCCAGTAGTTCAGCTTGGCTTATAGCTTGGTTGCGTGAAACGCCATCAGTAGAGGCTGCAGGGTCATCTATCGTAGGTCACTGGCGAGTGACTTTTGGAAAGGATTCGATTCAGTTCCACTCTGTGGTTTATTGGACGAAATACGTGAAATATGTAAATATGGACAAAAGGCAAGAGGGAAAACTATCAATTTTCTAGCATTTTACCTAATTGAACGGAGAGGTCAACGTCAATTCAGAATAATTTCGTTTCGCTGTCTACTTTCTTCCTTCGCCGTCACGGATTGCCTTAGGTAAGAATCGAACACAACGCTACCGAATGTAGGCCGCACGCAGTCTGGAGCATTCGGCGCAGTAAATCATTAGCAAGTGGTCACGACTCCAACGCACGCTTGTGCACCGGTCACGATTCTAATGCAGATATCGCCCAGTGCAATATTCCCCCTGCTGGAAGAAATACAGCTGCGTTATTACGGTCCACAAAATGTGGTGACATTGTCGCTGACCTGTTGCACACTGGGAAAAGTGGCTACGTTACGCAGTGCTGCGTGAAATTAGCGGAAAACTCATTTGTGTCTTACAGCATGATCCATTTCCCTGTGATGGACGGTAATCTACAGTCTGAGTGGCGCACTTCAGCATTCCCTAGGGGCCAGTAGATATTTCAGGAGGGCGTGAGAAACTGACGGAGCGTGGAATGAAATATCCCATATATCGCACTGAGGTTCAGAGCAATTTTCCGGTAATGAAGTTTTCCCGTTCATCACTAGAAAAGACTGAATTATGTGAATGATATCTTCGTTAAGTTGCTTTAGTATCTTAAGCCATCGAAGTAATTGATCATTTGATTGCTACGGAATGAATGAGTCAAACTTTCCAGACAGACTAAACTGAGGACTGAGAATTCGGCGTGACAGGGGTCATGGATATTTTTCATATACCTCTCCTGGCAGATTTAAAAGACTGAAGAGATTGGAAAAAACTGGCACTGTACTATCGTTTTACACCATCGACTTTAAAAAGCTTCAGTATAATCTAGGCACACGAAATACCGCTTGGAAATATATCTGGTGAATATCGCAGCCAAATGACAGAATGTGCAATTGTTTTCATACTATCAGACCTTATTCAGAGGCATTCGTATCTGAAAAGTTGATATTACGAAAAGTACCTTACCTACAATCACATGCACGAGGTGAATACACGATATTACAATATTCTGTGGTGCAACATCTTTCGACAAAGTCCCACCTCTGCCTCTTACGCAACGTCGTTGACCCAGCTTTAGGAATAAAATGAAGACTGTTCATACGAATCCAAGAATCGAAGTAAGTACGTCTAATGAGAGCATCTTGAAGCATAAAAATAATATTTATATTAACCAAAGATTTCGTTGACACTTTTGTTTGTTTGTTGTTTGCCTCATCTCTCCTGGTATTTCCCCACAAGTATCCCTCCATTGCTCTTTGGGCACTTCTCAGGCTGTGAACTACTTTTTTTATTTTTAAAAACCTTGTCTCACTGTTACAAGTCGTAACTGGTTATGAAAAATGGCTCTTAATCTTCTAAGTTTCTAACACAACACAAATAAAGGTTTGTAAATTCTTTCTTCTAAAATACAAAAACTCGTGTACATGATCCATGACTTTTATTATATCTATATGATGATGTCGTCGTGTTGACTGCCATAACATTGATATTTAAGCCTCTTTTAAAACTCTTTCATCAAAACGCTTACATTTGTTTAAAATATTAACTGCAGTACAACTCGTCAGTTCACCGACATATTCAAATCTAAATTGATTCAGATACATTCAATTAATCATGTTTCCTGTTAAGAGTTGGGGACTTTATCCAGTAAGAATGAAAATAATTTTGTGACGCAGAATCTCAGAATCTCCTTACCTGACACCTCTTTCATTTCTGAATTTCTCGCTTTCCTTATGAAGCTTGTTGGGAGCTCTACGGTTAATACATACTGAATATTAACATAAAATCAATTCCCTGTTTCTCAAGGACCATTAACAGTTCTGAAGTCAAAATTGTAACTCATTCTCATTTTACAGCTAATTCTGGTTTATTGCCTTTTAGAGCCTTTGATTGGTTAACGGATGATACTTTATATAGTTGCTGATTTTGAACGTTACGAAGAATAGGCGATCTGTCGTTTTTGTACATTTAGTTTCTATTTTTTTTTTTAATTTTCTTTCTCCATAGTCATCCGGGGAATAATTTAACAAACTGCTTCTTCTATATCGGTAAGTGATTATATTAATTTACCTGCAATCCATTTTATCATAAATCGAATTGCTTTGTAAGCCTCGTATGACAATTCTTTATTAACGGTCTCGGTTTGTGGTTCACGTAATGGTCTATACAGACATTTTTGTATTGTTGCATGTTAACTGGTATATTGTGGAGCTATTATCTTTTGAAACAGACATAAATAACGCTTCCGTTATCCATGTTGATGGAAGCGATTTGTTCTCGGATTTCTTGCTGACAAGAGTTTCTAATTTATGTGAAACAAGACGCACGCTATGTAAGTCTTATCTAAGTTCGCGGGTAAAATTCCCGTGCTGCCCACTAATAGCTGTCACAAATCACTGACTCCTTTCTTGTTGAGACACCCACTGCCGTCTCAGTCAGCTCTATTTCTTAAAGGCCCAACACACTCGTGCAGAACCACACGAGGACATTGTAATAGATTACCTTCGCTGATTAAGATTTTATTCAGTTTCTTCGCTCGCAAAGTAACAAGATAATTATTTCAGTTGCCTTTCTTCATGCGTGAAGGCAAGATTTCGAAAGTACTCATTGTATGTGGTGGGCTGGAGGGAAGACGACTTATTTTGAGCCAGGAGACAGGAAAATATCATTTCTGTTGCATTTTCACGATCTATTTTTATTCTATTACTCTCGTTATATTTTTTTTTCTCATCTCTCATAGTTTATAATATTTTTTTTCGATGTTTCCGTCCACCCGAGCTTTTAGTCACGTTCCACGCCATTTTCATTACACCGAACAGTGTGGTACTGTTCATCTCTGTTTTCATATCCTGGAGTAAGACTTCCGCGATTTTAGTACACTGGCTGAGACAAATATTGAGATGTTTCCATTCATGTTGTACGCAGAGTTGCTTTGACGCCACGCCACTACACTCTCTGTTCTTAGCAATGCGATTCGCTCTAGACCAGTGTTTCTAACCGAGACCAATAATCCCACAGTCTGACTGCGTATGAATTATTTTAAGACTTCATCAATGTTATCACTATTTCATAATGACTGTAATTCTGATTACATAAGTCATTAGTAATTACAATTTTTGGATTGCATTGACGCTGTCACGTAGTAGTACAGCTTACAGCATGTCAAATGAATGTCTGACAATTTTCTTCCTCACCTAATTCACCAATTTTCCCATCCACACATACGTTTAGTATGTACTTTTAATCTATTACTGGAAAAAATGAGATGTACACAACACATGTGCTTAAGTACGTCATCAGCCAAGTCTTCTTCTAGTCGTAGGTAGATCCCGCTATCAACAAAAAAACTGGTTCACTTCGCAACATAGACTGTGTTTCAGCAGTTCCTGCCTGTGTCGTTTTCTGCAGCCAGGTTATGTGCCGTGCTAAGCTTTTGGAAACATTCTTGTATCACAATGAAAGTACATAATCCTTCAGATCCGTCTTTAACGCATTATGTATTTCACTTTTTCCTATTTAATGTTAGCATTAATTTCTCTCTTTGATGCGTCCAGATACCAGGCACTGTATATTCAAATAGTTACATGGTAGACTACGTAGGAAAATGATTTAAGAGATTGATGTTTCACGAACGGACTATACAGTTTTTCATGTGTTTTCAAACACTATCAGGGCAATTGTGCTCCGCTAATTTCTCTTCTCCATTTATATATAAACATTAGTAGTTACTTTGTGAGGAACAATTGCTGATGTTGAGGAAAATTTAGTCTGATGTGCAGCAAAGAGTTAAGGAGATGAGATGTTCATAATTTGAACGCAGTGTGTGCAAAACTGAACCCAGAGGAAGGCTACTACCAACTGATTGCTTAGATGAATGTCGAGGACTACTTGGACATATCTGACAGATGGCATGTTGTTCGTGAACCCAATTATGGTTTCCTAGTTTGAATGAGAGTAATAAATCTTCCGTAACATCCTAAGCACTTTCAAAACGTTTCCCAGTTTGGAAAACCTACACCACTTCCAACTGTTTTCTAGCAGATTCCTCCGATAATTCCGTCGGGAAGAGAAACATGGTAACAGTTTAACGTGAAAGGGGGTAGAAGACACACAAAAACAGCACAAGTCGAGTTTTACGGATACAAGTGAGATTTACTGCCTTTAATTAGAACCTCGTAAAGTCCGCCTCGTTCATTAAACACTGCCCCTAACTAGCTAATGGCCCCACGCTGTGGCATGCCGCGTCTTCCTACAATGCGAGCGCAGCCACACTGGCCTGGAACGTTAGCGCAGAGAGCAGGCAAAGTGAACATAATTACACGCATGCTGCAGGAAGGCATTTGGAAACTCTGCCAAAGCTTTTCAGACCCGTGAAGAACTTTATCGATTGGCCTCGATGCAAACAACAGTCTTAAAATCTTACCTCCGCAAATTGCTGCTACTAGTAGTCGTCTCATACACTTGGGAAGACTTGCAGCCGACACAAGATCCCAGCTGCCCCATGCATTTCCTTAAACAGTCAGCCGTTTCAACCAGAGCCGAATGGAGCGTTTTGCTTTGGCCATTTACATTTCCCGCTAATAGCATTGCTGTGCAAACTGCTATTTGCTGAAAACAGTTTTAATTCAGAGCAGTTGGTGTGAAGCAGTTGCCTTCTTGGGAAAGCGAGGAATCCTCTCGGTAAACTTATACGTTTCTAACGGAAACCGTTTTAAAGAAATTACGGGAATCTACATGTAACAGGCTCGATATTTAAAGCCCTACGTTTACACCTACATACATACTCCGCAACCCCATCATACGGTGCGTGCTGGAGGATAGCTCGCGCCACTACTAGCCGTTTCCTTCTCTATTGCGCTCCTAAATAGAGCGAATAAATATACTGTTTACACAGTATATATACGCACGAGCCCTAATTTCTCTTATCTTTGTGGACCTTAAGCGAAATGTAAGAATATCGCCTTCCATGCATTACCTTGTGAGTTCACAAAGCGTGTTGATGGAACCTATCGTTAACGAATCTAGCGATGCTTGGAATGATGTAGCAGGAACAAACTGCTCAAAACGGACCAACGCATGGAGCATGATATGATACAAAAGCATAATTATTACAGAAAAATCGTAGAGGGAGACCGAGGGACGAATACAGTAAGCAAATTCAAAAGAATGTAGGTTGCCGAACGTATCTTCAGGTGAAGAGACTTGCACAGGACAGGGTAGCGTGGAAAGCTGCATCAAACCAGTCTGCAGACTGACGACCACACCACGATGTTGAGCGCCCTAAAGCTCCAATAACAACAACAACTGAAGACCACAACAACAACAATTATTACAGTAATTTATTGTTATCAGAGATTATGTTCTTAATGGCAAATACTCAAAGTGTCGGCTGTCATTTATCAACAGTATCTGTAATCAGTGGACAGTATTGTGAACACAGGGTAAAACTGTGGTGAGGAATTTTTATCGGTAGTTTTGCACTCCTCATGAGGTCAGGCGCATGGTCTCACACACGGACGAGGTCTGAGGTCCTGGCAGGCCAAGCGTGAAGGAAACGGCGGCTCAGCACGCGACCCTCACCAAGCCACGTTCGCGAGAAGTGTGAGACACGTGTTAACGATGTGGGGCGGAGCACTATTCTGCAGAAAGGTCGCACCTCCGAGCGAGTGTTTATCGACCATGCAAGGAATAACGCCATCCTGTAGCGCATAAGCGTGCCTCCCACCCCTCATTTCCTCGAGAAAAAAGGGTCTGACCGTGATTGACGTCCTACGGGCACAGCACCCGTCACTATGTTGTCATATATGTTGCCAGGCCTGCCTAGATTTCCAGAGGACAGCAAATATCAGCCAGCCCTTCGGCGGCATGGTCAGACCTGGCAGTCTTTATCGGTGGTTGTCAAATTTGGTATGGTGTCTGAATTAGTGTGTTGTCTTCGTTGGGTGATTGTTGTCTTATTAGGTGTTGGTGTCCTGATTGGTGTGTTGGTCACTTAATTGCGTCTGATGTAGTCCTGTCTGACTTTGAAATTGCATCGTCAAGTTTGTTGAGGACACTGAAGGTGTCTTCTGAACTTAGCAGACCATATATAACGTTGCTAGACAGTTGTTCTTGTAATTCTCGCGCCTTGTCGTCGAAGATGAGGCACTCGAAAACGACGATTTCTGGATTGCCTTCCCTGGCTCCAAATTCACACGCGGGTGACACCTGTACCCCGAAACGGCAAAGATATGTCGGATAGGGCCGTGCCCTGTCAAAAGGTGCAGTAAGCCTCTTGTTGGTTGGAAATAGCTCCGGAGAGCATTTCTGGACGGAAGCTGGTGAGTTCTCCTACCGGTATCTTCGGCGACCCACAGCTCCAACCCTCTTCTTCTGATGGGAGAGCCGTCACAGTCTAAAAGAGACAGTCGCGAAACTCAGTAGGGAAAAAAATGCAACCATATGACAGCTGAAGCGATACTAGCGCTCCAAGCGGCTGGGTAGCAAGCTCAGTACTAGAAAATGGCACTACCGAAACGAAGAATTTATTATTTATTATTGCTGTTGTTTATATATTTCCTAGGCGTTAAACGTGGTACTGTATTTCGTGACACAAATACGGAAACATTATTAAACGGAAATCCCGTTTCCTGTTGACGTCAGTTTGTAATAATAACATGCCAATGCCTTGTAATACATGCGGTTCACACTAGCACGGGCGTAATCATAACATCCAAAAACGATTTAAGACAATAAGCGAATTGTAACCTGGTGTGTTTAAGTTCAAAAGCAACTGAGTTATAGTTATATAATGTACTGGTACGTAGTTACACGTACCGCATGTATTTTTTCTGCAGATTTTGAACATCTTAATACATTTGATACTGGTACTAGACACGATTTTTACATTCTTAGAGACTAAGTGTTACGTCTTATAAAAGCCCTTTTCGCTTTATTCTTGCTCAGATGGCTTGCATGTGCCGTTCCTGTCATGTTGTCATTGTACCTACTCCCCAGGAAAGTAAACGTACTGTAAACCTTTAAGAATCTTTTCCTGCTAAAATCTCAGTTTTTCTGTACACGTTAAACTACAGTTAGTTACGTTTTATTTTACATTTTGTACAAACAAATCGCGGTTAACTTTCGACTATCATTGCTGCATCACCAATAGCAGGCTGCTATGAAAAAAACAATACTGAAGAAAAATACTGGGTTAGTTACATCTGTTACTGATACCATACACCCTTAAAATTTAACAAACTTTATTTTATCCTACATTGTAAGAGCTTTTCATATTTGAGAAAATGTACATTTTCTTAGTTTTCCTCTAACTACAATTTATCGCACCGCAATAAGCAGTCGCATTTTAAACGTGTCGTTCGACTCCATATCTAATGCACAATGGTTTCTCGCCTCTCGGTATGTTGTTACGACCCGGCCGCTTGGCAGCGCTGCATTCGCCGCCAGGTTGCAGAAAACTACCAGAAGTTTCGTGACTCTTTATGTTAAGGCTAGTTTACACGACGACACTACGTTTCATGAAACTGCGCTACTGGCCAGTGCGCATGCGCGGCAGGCGTTCGCGCAACTCGTTGGCGAAACTACAGTTTTGGCACCTTCCAACTTTGACGAAAATGATTGCGCCGCGTGTTTTTAGGTTAGGTTATAACCAATACAGAACAAAATACAACATAAAGGGGGGAACGGAAGAAATAATTCGGGTTTTGAACACATATGCGATGAATAGTTGTTTGTGCGATTTTAAGCAGCGGCGTGTTAGTGCTCTTGAAGCAATTATTCGTGAATTAAATATTGATGGGTTGACGATTAGTGAATTGCAGACTGAAATTCATTCAATTCCAAATATTTATACAAACGAACTATGACAATTGTGGATTTCGAAACACGATACAGGTGTTGCAGAGACGAATATCTACTTGACAAAAAACGTAATCCAATTTGTAATTTCAGTTCTGGTAACAATGCTTCACGCATAACAGTATCTTGTTTCTTTATTACATTACGAACTATGTTTAAAAGGAACGTAAACTGCTCTGGTGACATTCTAAGCTGATTAAAATAGCTTCTAGGGTCTTCAATTATAATTACAATTTCTTTCAGCAAGGTCGCTAAGCAACCGAGCTGACGTCTTTTTTTAATCCAGTCACAACCCCAAACACGCTTTTTATTCTTTTTATGTTTAGTCTTATGCAGTGACTTCACACAGAGAAGCAATAGCTTCGCCACAACTCTTACAGATACCAAAAGTTTCATTCTACGGCGACTACGGCACTCATAAAACAACGAAACTGAAGTGCATGGTATTGGCGCCGTGTTTACAGACACACAGGAAACCAGTTGCGCGCGAATCATTTCATGAAACGAGTGTCACAACCTGGTGTCGTCGTGTAGACTAGCCTTTAGACTCTGGAGCCGTTTCCTCAGACTTCCTCGCCCAGCGTATAGCCTGCAGCGCTGTCGATCTTGCGACGAGAGGCGTGCCCGGCGCGCTGCGGTGTGCGCATGCGCAGGTGACAGGCCAGGCTGTGGCCGGACTCATGAATGAATGAAGCGGCGCGGAGACCGGTTGCTGCGGCTGGGCTGACGGGCGGCCACTGGCCTGCGGTCACAGCCGGGCACAGCGCGTGGCTGCTAGAGAAGAGCAAGACCAATAAACATGCGTCCAGAAGATTAAGACCTGTTTATAGTAAAGGATGGCACGACGCTTGTTTGCTGTTACTTGCACAGTCGTTGCATTGGCGCTCCGTCAAATATGTCAGCAGGGTGTCACGATGTCTTACTCGCAGTACCCTACCTCTGGGCAGATGTTAATCCCCAAGCAGTTAAGGAAAGGGGGCCTCAGCACAGAATTTCAAAGTGCTTGATATGAATACGCCCGTACGTGCTATCACAAGGGTTAAATCGACACATTATCTGGACTTTCTCTTTGATGTATTGTCTTCCTTGCTGTACATCGTGCGGTGTCAGCAACGATTACGGATACCAAAGTACCGCGTGATCAAAAAGTCAGTATAAATTACTTAATAAATCACGGAATAATGTAGATAGAGAGGTAAAAATTGACACACATGTTTGGAATAACATGGGGTTTTATTAGGAAAAAAAAAAAAAAAAAAAATGGTAGACGCGTGAAAGATCTCTCGCGCGCGTCGTCTGGTGATGATCGTGTGCCCAGCCGCCACTTTCGTCATGCTTGGCCTCCCAGGTCCCCAGACCTCAGTTCGTGCGATTATTGGCTTACCTCAAGTCGCAAGTGTATCGAGATCGACCGACATCTCAAGGGATGCTGAAAGACAAAATCCGACGCCAATGCCTCACCATAACTGCGGACATGCTTTACAGTGCTGTTCACAACATTATTCCTCGACTACAACTGTTGTTGAGGAATGATGGTGAACATATTGAACATTTCCTGTAAAGAACATCATCTTCGCTTTATCTTAATTTCCTATGCTAATTATTGCTTTTCTGATCGGATCTGGTGGACATTTTTTTGAACCTTTTTTTGTTCTAGTAAAACCCCATGTCATTCCTAGCATGTGTGTCTATTTTTGCCTCTTTATCTACATTATTGCGTGACTTATTAAGTTTTCAAATTTATACTGACTTTTTGATCACGCAGTACTTTCGCCACAATGTGAATGAATGTATGACGTTTGTCGAGGAGGCCGCACACCTTGGCACTGCTCCTTCCCCAGGCCTCAGGCTCCCAGACTTTTCCTTATGGAGACATATGAAGCAAGTTTCTACGCAAATATATAAATAAAACGACAAATTAAAGATGTGCAGGTGCTACAGGTGCGTCCCAGCTAGTACTGCAGCAACTACCGCGTCTACTCAAAGGATGGTCCATTACTTCCCACAAACGGCAATCAGGTACATATCCATGACTGGACGCCACGTGGAACATCTACTATAAATACTTCTTTATCTCTCGAAGTATGAGTGTGAGGACCCATGTATATTGGTGAGTGCTGCGACGTAGTATTCGAAACTTTTTGTAAAATCTGTACACGTATAACGGTGTGCAAAATAAAATCAACAAAGGGAAACTTCTTAAGATTGCGTTTATTTTGCTACGAAACCGTATAAACAGGAGATAGTAAAACAGAAACAACGTAAAGAATAAAGAACGGAAGCAACTGCACCATGCACAGAGGTAAACAACGTTTCCTTCCGTTTTGCTTCAACTTTTCTGATTTGCACACACTTTACGACAACTGGTTTATGTGCCCAGTATGGAGTGTGACCATCTGTGACAGCAATAAAGGCCTCAAACGGCTAGGCATGCTGTTAATAATGTGACTCATTTCATGTTGAGGCAAGAACTACATGCAAGTCTTGGAGAGTGGTTGATGAATGCTGATGTGATGAAACCTGCTTCTCTACTGTTCCCCAAACATCGGGAGAGTGAGCAGGTCACACCATAGATGCACTGCCTTTCGAAGAAAACCAATCAACCCTGCTCTTTGATGTTGAGAATTATCGTCTATCTATGGGAAGTCTGGGCCCACAACACCGCTCTAGAACCGCACTTAAGGTCCCACGATGTTGTCACGATACCTGGACAGCGGTTAAACCTTGCCGATTTACAATTACAATTTCCTGAAGATTTGTTCGAATGGTCAATATAATCCCTGTTAACACCACTAGGAACCCTCCTCTACACCACTCTCTTAACTTAATATTTGGGTCCCGAAATGATGATGCACATTCTCTCCAGATGCGAATACGCCGAGAACCACTCTCCTCACAAAATCGGGACTCTGTTGTGAGAAGACCGTTCAGGTGATATGTCAAAGAATCCAGAAGTTCCCTTCTGTGTGGACGCGTTAGGGTTACTCATAAGCAAGTGTCCGTCAATAAAGACCACTCTGTTGAATCCGTTTGCCCACTCAGTGTCCGCTGCGAGGACAAATGCTGGTTACCATTCAGAACTACGGCGATATCGACGCGTCTTAACGCCAAATATCAGTCATCCTTGATCTCAAACACGGTTGGCCCTGACATGGCCTTCGCGATACAGTTTCACTCTATAAACTGTCGCCACAACCGATAAACATCATACCGATTCACATTAAGCTATCGGGCCACATCGTTTCGAGACTGTCCTGCTCGCATTCTTCCTTTGGCCCCCATCTCAGGGCGTAAGCTGAGCGTCATCTTTGCGCCATACTGCACAATATGTCACTGTGTTCACAGCCACTGTGGATGACCTGTCTCGTTGGTAGCCTGATGTCACAGTTGGCTTGGTTGTATCCGGAATGACATCTTCCGGGCGTACGATTATACGGACATAGCCATTGTAGACAGTTTATAAGGTAATGTTAAAGAACTTATCTTTATTATACAGTTATGGATCAGTATTCTTTAAATAACATTTCCATTTCGTAACTGTTACAGAATTTAAAAAATAAATAAATAAATAAAAATAAAAAAAGTACGTGTGCTTATAGCAGGATCTGAACCAGAGACCTTACAAATAGAAGCCTTATAAAGTTCTATATTAATCTTTCGAAAAGTATGTCAATGAAATAATAATATTCGTTACTTAACAGCATCCGGAACGCTAATTAAAAACGACGCTTTTTTCGAGAATATCGAAGGTGACTAGTCGCTTAAGATCCAATTTTAAATATGAACAAAAAATTATTTCGTATCATTTCCAGCAAGCTGAAATCACATACTGCTTTCGGTCATAACAAAACTGTAGTAGATTGAAAAAGAGGTCCAGTTCCGTACGTTTTGCGCTTAGAAGAAGAAGAAGAAGAAGAAGAAGAAGAAGAGAAGAAAAAAAATGCAAGCTCCTCAACGACTTCGTTTAGTGTCAGCAAATATCCGTGGTCTTGTTGGAGACTGAATCTTTACTTTGCTAGTCCGGCGTTTGCTCACTGAAGCACAGGGCATATTCCAGTAGACGTGGAGGAGGTACGATGTTCTGGCTCGGTTACTGTCGTGACGCTGTGAGAGACTTTTTTCTGTTTCGGGCGAAGGACGCTCTCCATGACGGATGTTGCGGCTGACCTTTGACGGCATCCGCAGAATTCCCGGCGAGTTACCAGCAGCCGCAGAGAAAGTGCTGCCCGTCAGACGTCGGGTGGACACCGTTAGCGGACGTCTTTGTGTATGATGGACCCCTCACCTACAAGGTCACTCCCTCCTACGCTCTTCAGGTCTATGCGAAATTGCAGTCTAATTATCGTTTTCCGTGAGGAGCTGGCTGTGTTTCGACTGTAGCTCCCTTCATATCAACTTTACCCACCCATTTACCTCTTCCGTCGACCCTCCTGCAAAGGATGATTCAGAAACCTTAACTCTTGTCATTTTAAGCAACTCGCAACCCCTTTCTGAGCACTGTCTATATCTACGTACCACCACGACGTAAGCTCATATGTTATACGTTAAGCACTTAAATTTTAAAAACAGTTCTTTTATGACATTACTAGCTGAAAACACAGCGTTGCCCGGGTATTTATTTATTCATTCCTGCAATTTTTCAGGTATGTATTCATTTGTATAAGGGCCGTATGTCTGTAAAATCTCTTGGGAATACAATTAATAGTAAAGAATTAATAGATTAAAACTTGATGCGTGAAGAGCGGTTTTCCATGAACGTTACTGTTAATGTCATCATATCTCATGAACTACATGTCGGAATGTGGTACAATTTAGAAGCTACATTCAACTATATATGTGTATACTGTCTGTAAAATTTCCTGTCGCTATAATTTGTAGTGTTCAAATTATAAATTGTAACGTTATACCGAGAACTGTAGTTTTACTCCATAAACAGCGGAAAAGTAGTAAGCGAGAAACTTTTTTTCTTTCATCATTTTACTATGGTTGCCAGCGAGGAAAAGTTTAATAAAGGTTTGAAATTATGTTTAAAGTTTGTTGCAAGTCGCGAAGTACTGCCATTCTCATACAGTGTATTTCTAAAGTCTCGCCGCATTATATGGCATTTTTTGCGATTTCTATTGGTTATGACGTAATATCTTTTGAACTATGTGCCGTATGTTATTCTTAACCATACAGCAATTGTTACCTCACGATAGGGAATGGCCGTCCGCGGTGGCCGCGGGGACTGAGGCGCTTCAGTCACGGTCTGCACGGCCACTACGGTCGGGGGTTCGAATCCCCCCCTTGGGCATGGATATTTGTGCCGTCCTTAGTGTTAGCTAGTTCGTAAGTAGTTTGTAAGTTTAGGGACTGATGACCCCGTAGTTAATTCCCATAGACTATACAAACATTTGAACATTTTTGATAAGGAATGTGTATACTTAATTTGGTTGAAATCGGTCCAATGCTTTAGGAGAAAATGAGCAGCATTGACGGAAAACGCAGCAGTTTTTCGCGCATCTCATTGTTTATGACGTCATATCTCGTGAACTGTATATTGGGTGTGATTCTTAGACTTACGGCGACCGTCCTTATGGATTGAAGCTTACGTGTACAAAATTTCATAAAGATTGGAAGAAAACTATAGATTTGTATGCAACACGTACAAACATACGGACACCCTGGTTTATAATTAGATTCATTTAAAAATATGGTGTGGCTCAGTTTGTTGTTGATTTAGAATTTCCTTCATTTGTACCTCTGTTGAAGGTTTTGTTACCTCATTGTATAAAAGCTTAACTCTTATACAATCATGTTATATTTAAATAAATCTAGATATTGCTCAATAACGATGTTTATTATTTTATATGTACGCAGTTGTAAAATAATAAACATCATCATTTAGCAGCTATCTAGATTTAGTTATAATATAAAATGTCTGTAAGAGACACCAAAGGCGCTGCGGGGCCCCAGTGCAAGATACGTATAGGATTATTATTAGAGACGAAATCGGGAGCTATCCCGTGCCGCGGCAGAATAGCCATGCGGAACTAAGGCGCCCAACTGCTGTGCGCGCGGCCGTTTGCCGTCGGGGGTTCGAGTCCTCCCTCGGGCATGTGTGTTTGTGTGGTCCTTAGCATACGTTACTTTAAGTCAGTGTATGTAGTTTGTAAGCCTAGCGGCTGATAACCATCGTAGTGAAGTCCTGTAGATTTAAAAACATTTCAACATTTGGCTATCCCGTGACAGAAAATTTATCAACTCATAAATTACTTTTCAGTCACGAATGTTTATTTCGTTATTAGTTGTCCGAGCTTTTAGGAGCTACAACTCCATTTTAAAGGACTAATAGTCGTTACAGCAGCGTCATACCTGTTAGCTTTAGTCAAATAATTCCACACAATATTTTACTAATTTTCAACAACTGGAAGAAATGGAAGGAAGAGAGGTTTAATGTCCCATCTACGGTGGAGTTATTACAAACGGATCCCTCTAGAGGTTGGATAAGAACGTAGAAGGAAATCACCCATGCACTTTTTTTACTCGGCATCCATCTGTGCAGAAAGGATACCTGTATGATTCATTGCAGACATTTAACCCTTTATTTCCTGGCTGTATTCTCAATTTCTTAACCACTACACCATTTGACACTGTACTAAAGTAAGAGGTAACTATACACTCTATTGCATATAGTACTGTTGAAACTGCCAACCTGTCATTAGAGGGAAAAAAAATTCTCTTTGTGGCATTACGTGTCACACCGAACACTACCTTTGTCCTGTTTGGTGTAAAATACGACTTCGCTGTGGCCGGTACATTGATGCATAGACAACACGAGCCTTGTGCAATTGATTCATACCTTCCATTGCAACGCAATCACAGATACATTGCCATGCACTCTCCAAGTAGTTGAGGTTGCCTTAACGTGAGTTATAGCGCCAAGTATTGCGTACGTAATTGCTACATGCCTTTCTTCGATATTGTGAAAGCCAGAGATACTTATCGAGGGGTTCCAGCGTCAGTAATGCATGGTTTATTGGAAACACGTGGAGCGTATTAGTTGCAAACTAGTTTTTGATGCAGCTAGTTAATCGATTCAAGTGTGTGCGCCTCTACCACTTTACATGTTTTAAGGAAGGAGGTGGTAACTGACAAATTTTCACTTTTTCTCGTTCCATCTCTCTCTCTGTCTCTCTCTCTCCCTCCCCTCTCTCTCTCTCTCTCTCTCTCTCTCTCGCTCTCGCTCTTTCTCTGTCTCTCGTGAGGGAAGTATCAACGAATGAATTATGCAAAGTCAGTTGCCGTCAAACTAGTTCGTGAACAAGGCGTGCACAATTATGACATTCCCCTCTAGTTCAGGTCTAAGTACTATGGTGATGCAAGATTAATAAGATTAATTAATTAACCCTTTAATGCATGACTTTTTATTTGAAGCTATAAAAATACCACGATAAATTATAGTCCATATATACTAAGAAAAATATTGAAAAAAATTCTTAATTTAATCGATCAGAGGTGTAAGGGTTATGATATGAAGACCAGCAGCTCCAAAACGAAAGTAATGTCCGTGGGAAAAAGATTTAAACAGATTGAGGTCCAGATAGGAGAAACAAAATTAGAATAGGTAGACAGTTTCAAGTATCTAGGATGTATTTTCACACAGGATGGCAACATAGTGAAAGAATTTCAATCAAGGTGTAGCAAAGCTAATGCGATGAGTGGTCAGCTAAGATCTACTCTCTTCTACAAGAAGGAAGTCAGTACCAAAACTAAGCGGTGCACCGCTTTATTTTTGACCAACTTTGTTGTATGGGAGTGAAAGCTGGGTGGATACTGGTTACCTTATTCATAAAGTTGAGGTTACCGATAAGAAAGTAGCAAGAATGATTGCAGATACTAATAGATGGGAACAATGACAGGAAAGTGTCGATAATGAGGAAATTAAAGAAAAACTTGGAATGAACACCATAGATGAAGCAGCTGGAGCGAACAGACTTAGATGGTGGGATCTTGTTACACGCATGGGAGAAGCAAGGTTACCAATTAAGGTCATGGGCTGGGCAGCAAAGGGTAGGAGGAGTCGAGGTAGACCAAGTACTTACAAGGAAAGTACTTGGGCGCGATCAAACACTTATACATCAAAATCGTATGAGAGATAATGTAAAGATCCCTTATTGCTCTAGCGATCCTATTCCTGGATGCTTTTCCAGGCATGCTGATTGTTTCAGTGCTGCATTCAAGAAGATTTAGCATACTACAAGTGAAACGAGATCCACGTAAAATGTGCCTACCTGCCTGCCTGTGAGGTGATGTAGCTGCAGCCTTTAAAGTGTAAAATAAGAGGAAGCAGAGTGCTGTTGTTCATGATGGCGGCCACCCAGCAGTGGACGCGGATGCCCGGGGCGTTCAAGGCGAGACGTCGGCGGGTCGGGGGTCAGAACCACGTGCCCCTGGCCCGCCTCTGCCGTTAATCCTCCGGTCCGGACCCACCAGCAACGCACCAGCGACGGGCCACGGCCGGGTCTTCATACAAGCCGCCTGCCGGGCAAGCTCATTCATCCAGCTCACCCACTCACAAAATAAACATTGTTAATCTGCACTAATATTATGCGGGCCTACTTAATCGCCTGGAAGACAGACTTAAAGCGACTACTTGCTCTTAGAGGCAATTCCGCGAAAGGAAGTCGTTAGTCAGCATTACATACTTTTGGTACTTCGGACTCTAGCGGGCATGTACGACGCGAAGCGACCATTGACATGCAACGTGTGGTCCCCACGCATAGCGGAGACGCGTAACAGCGCCCTCTTACCTTTGCATAGAGGATGGAGCCGAAAAGCTGCAGAGGAAAGTCTTCGCAGTCAGCGAAGAATCGAACCTTCGTCTACGTGTAGGCATCTACAGACCAGGGGTCAGCGTCAGCAGGAGCTAGGCCGTTATTCTCGTGTAAGACGAAAGCGTCGTTCTTACTCTTTAACGTCGTGCTGATGAAAGAGTTCCTGAGAGAAAACAATTTTAATATTGTGAAGACAGTTTTGCACATAGAGACATCGAGAAGTATTGTTGCTTTGCAAAAGTTGAATAAAAGTAACATTAGTTCTATAATTGTATATACCTCTTTCTTCATTTCAGTCTTCCAAAAGATGCTCTGTATTACCCTATTATTAAACACCTTCTTTGATACGTATATTGCGAGGAATGCTAACTTAGAAGATGTAACAGAATTATTAAATAGACTGGATACACTAAGCTTGCCCATCCTGTCATGGAATATAGCTGCGCGCTACGACATCCTTATCAAATGGAATTGACGGAGGACATCGAAATAGTACAAAAATTGCAGCTTGTTTTCTATTATCACAATACAGGGAAGAGAAATTATACAGGATTTGGTGCGAGAATCACTACAATATGTTTATAATTCTATCGGACCAAACTGCGTGGTCATCAGTCCGTCACTACAATAACGGTGTTTTTCGTTGCGGTGAGACCTACTCAAAAATTTTAGATAGCCCACTCTCACCTCCGAATAAAATACAAGAAAACAGAGATTAAAAACTAAACCAAGAGACGCAATCCAATGATAACCACACGTCCTGAGGACGATGAAACTAACATGATATGTAATCACCGTGAAGAGGCCATTGGCAGAAACAAAGGGGATGAAAAATTGTAATCATTTGACATATTTTAAGAATGCTGTTGTTGGGGAAGAAAAACAAGAGGGTGTTGCAGGGAAATTTGGATTAGGGTTAAGAAAACTTGTAGAATTCTGGTATTAGTAATGCAAACTTTATTTCATTAATACCTCCTTTAATCATCATCCAAGGAGAAGATACATTTGGAAAATTCCTGGTGATATTATCAGATACCAAATCAAATTCATATTAGTGAAGTAAAGATCTAAAAACCAATTCAAGGACAACAGATCATACCCAGGCTGCGATATGGAAAGTGGACATATACTGGTTATGATGACGGGCGAACTAAAACGCGGGAGCATTAAAAATAGAAACAAATGTAAGTGGGATTTAACCATGTTCAAAAATGAGACTAGACTGAAGATCTATCAACAAGTAACAGACAAGAAAACGAATACAGAGGTCTGCAGTGATTTTCAAGGAAAGTCGAAAAAAGTAAAAACACGCATTTCAACAGCAGGAGAAATAAAGGGAAAGGAAAGCCAGAGAAAAATATGATGGAAAACAGAAGAAAATTTAAAAAAAAATCGGTGAAGAGGGATCATCAAGAGAAACATAAAGAGTATGATAAACAGAATCAATAGAGAGACAAGGCAAGCAAAGGAAAGACACCATGAGGATATCTGCAAAATTTGTAATAGACTACAGAGACGGAAAAATTATATAGAACTCGAAAAAAAGTGTCGATGGGAAAACCAAGGAGAGGTGACGATACTAAGAGATGTCCTATAATGATGTGCTGTATCACTAATTATCTCTAATTTATACAAGTACTCGAAAAATTTACTAATTCATGAACGAAAATGGAAATGATGAGTCCTAGCTGAGAGTAAAGAGAATGGATGAAGTTATGGGGAATAATAGAATTTCAAAATAAAGCAAGCAAAACATAAAAGTTATATCATAAAGAAGGTCAATGTACTACTTTAATAAATTGATAAACTTAGGCTGTCGGAGGCCCGAGGCGGTGGTAAAACAAAACGAGGCTCCCTGTCCTCTTGGAAAGACATGTATTGCTATAAAAAAGTAACTTTTGAGATTTGGAGCCGCCCTACCCCCCCCCCCCCCCCCCAAAGACGAGAGGCACGGGGGCAGTCTTAAAAAAATAGTTTTCGAGATTTGAAGGCCCCAGAACAAGAGGCCAAGGACGCTAAAAAAAGGGGGGGAGAGAGAGAAATGGATTAACAAAGCTACAAATGAAGCGATGTTGGAAAGGGCGGACGAAAAATAGAAGCTTGTGGAGTGTGTTGTTGAAAGAAGAATTCACGTTACTGGACATCTTACGAGACATGAAGGACTGCTGAAAAGAATAATAGAGGGATATTTCAGACTGAAAAGACCAAGAGGAAGACCATCCTCTGAGGTACGTGGTCGAAATCATGAAAGATGAGCGATAAAAGACGCATGAAAAAATGAAGAGAACAGCGGAAAGACGTTCAGAATGGATCTTGCTGCCAAGCAATCTTTGGAGTGACCACTACAGTAGAAGAGTACAGAAGAAGAAGAGTCGGAGGAAGCTGTCTGGAGGTAGCCGCCGCCGCCGGCAGCTGGAGGGCTGGTAGCGGCGGCGGCGGCGGCGTGGTGCACGTGCTGGGGAGATGAGCCGTGGGAGCTGGGCGCGCCCGCGGCTGTGGCAGCGGCTGCGGCTGATGCCATCTCGGCGGTGCGTGTGTGCGTCTGCGTCTGCCACGCGGCGCGGCGCGGCATGCAAATAGAGCCGCGCGGATTACATCTGGCACGTCCCCGCATGCAGATGGCGGCGGCGCTTTGAAGCCGTGACTCACTTAAGTAGTTCCCCAGGACGGCTCGCTTTGTCTGCCGCAGCCGCAGCCGCCGCCGCAGGCCGCGCGGATCCGGCAGGCACACGCGCCCCGCCTTCCGCGGTCGGCTGGCGGGCAGACGCTACCGTGTCGCGAGACGGAGATACCCTGCCCTGGATACCTGCGCCAGAGGCGCTGTACATTTATTTTAATACCCCTGTGGTCTCAGTTGCATTGGGATAAGATTATATGTGTAACCTTTATCTCTTGGTAAGGAAAGGAGAAATGTAGGAACACGGGAGGCAATACTCACTTTACGGCTTATCCTAGAAAATAAAGGACAGGCAAACCTACATATATAGCTTTTGCAGATTTGGAGAAGGCGTTTGACAATGTTGATTGGAATAAACTCTTTAAAGTTCTGAAGCTAGCAGAAGTAAAATATAGGGAGCGTAAGGTTGTTTACAACTTGTGCAAGAATCGGACAGCGGTTGTTGAAGGGGATGAAATGGATGCAGTGGTTGGGAAGGGAGTAAGACAGGGTTTTAGCCTTTCTCCAATGTTATTCAATTTGAGCCAGCTGTAAATGAAAGCAAGGAGAAATTTGGAGAAGGAATTAAAGTTCACGGTGAATAATTAAATACATTGCGTTTTGCCGGCGAGATAGTAATTTTGTCAGAGACAGCAAAGGACCTGGAAGAGCAGTTGAACAGAATGGACAGTGTGCTGAAAGGTGCATATAAGATGAACATTAACAAGAGCACAACAAGGGTAATCGAGTGCAGTCTACGAAAATCAGGTGATGCTGAAGAAATTAGAATAGGTAACGAAACAATAAAGGAGGTAGATGAGTTTTGTTACTTGGGCAGTAAAATAACAAATGATGGTCGCAGTACAGAGGATATAAAATGCAGAATGGCAATGGGAAGAAAAGCATTCTTGAAAAAGAGAAATTTGTTAACATAGAATATTGATTTAAGCCCAAGGAAGTTCTTTCTGAAGGCGTTTGTGTGGAATGTTGCCTTGTATGGGAGTGAACATAGACAATAAACAGTGCAGACAGGAAGAGGATAGAGGCTTTTGAAATGTGGTGTTACAGAAGAATGCTGAAGATTATGTGGGTGGATCGCGTAACTAATGAGGAGGTACTGAACAGAATCGGGGAGAATCTCTGGCTTACCTTGACTAAAAGAAGGGATCGATTGGTAGGACACATTCTTAGACATCAAGGAATTGTGAATGTAGCGTTGGAGCGAAGTCTCCGTTCGAGATTTCATCCAAATCCCTCCAGTAGTTTCAGCGTGAGGGGCTAAGAACGATGCACACAAACTTTTGTATGTACCATCAATGAAGATATTTATTAATTTCATTTATACGACAGTGTCTATCATTGAAGTTCGATTCTTTGGAACTTTTTGCAAAACCTCGTTTCGAAACCCAAGGAAAACGACGCTTATTAAGAAATACTAGTTTTACAACAGTAGTTGACAAACACAGAAAATTAATTCGCTTGTAAAGAGGTAACACAATAAGAGCAGAGAAAGGCGGAAGCAACGGATATTCGTGAGAACGTGTTGCGCTCTGCTAAAGCAACGTGCACCAAGGGCCCTGTATATGCCCTTCCTGGTGTTAAGTGGCCACGGGGTCATGTTCCCGTCACAGGACAAACCTGTCAAAAGCCCTGAGATAACTTCGGCACTAGGACTGAGACTTATTGACTTGGAGAGAGTATCGCACAACGTCCGTAGTACGTTTTTAAGAAAACCATTGTAATTCACCTCGGAAGCAATAGATGTTGATCGCGTGCGAAGGACGCTGTAGGCACGTAGTCGAACTTATCGGAACAGGATCTTCATTTATCATTCACTTATTCAAATTTGATTTTCAACGATTCCTGGAGATAAACCTATGTTGACTGCTGCGATGATCCTTTTCAAAGGACAGGATCCATGCATTTTTCAATGTCCAGTTTCATCTATAATGCCATGATCCACATAAGTATCTTTACTAACTCCGTGTAAATGCGAAGACATAGAATGCATTAAGAAATTAATTTTGGTTCCTAACTGTTGATGTGAATGAGTGGCTGCTGAGAGAAAAGTTCTCAATCCATTGACATTTGATATATCACAACGAAATCAATTATGTCCGACGAGCAGCCAAAAATAAACGTAACATTTGAAATAGTATTGGAAACTCGATAGAAACACCATACTGCTGAAGTCATACTTACTTTAAACTGATTTATTATACAGGCGTTGTGTTTACACTCTAACTGACGGCAATAAATTAACTTAGCCTTGAAGTTACTGGGTGCTGCGACGTGAATGGATGGTAGTAAATTTCATTCCAGCAGCCCTGTGAGCTAAAGTGTGACATTCCATGCGCCTTCGTGACACGTACTGATTCAGTAATAACGGATATAGAGGTATATTACATTTCAAATGTCAACGTACCTCTCCTTTAAGTAGTCTACATCCATTGGTAATATTGCTGTATCTATTACTTTTGTTTCTAAAATAAAACCATTGATCACCAATTGATTGTTAAGGTTATACATAATTCCTTCCTTATCTCAATTTCTACATAACTGTGACGGTTTTCGGCTTTTCTTATACACACCTTCAAAATTTTATCCGGAAGTATAGAGCGTTTTTCATGTTAACACATCGTAGATTATATACTAAAGAAAGAGAGGAAGGGGGAGGGGAGATATGTTCCAACGTCCTTTCAACACTGTGTTCATTAGAGACGGCTATTGAAGTATAGTCTTAATTCCAGAAGAATTTTTGTTTTGTTGACAGAAATTCTAAAATAGTACTCACATACTGCACATTCTCTAACCGGTCCCGTTACATTAACGAAGTGGAACGATGGGGCTCAGTTGTAGTACAAATTCACATGATTGTCGACATGAACACCTGATTTCAGTTTTACCGTACTTATCGTCCGACCGTACGTTAAACGTAACTGATGCAAGACTGCACACTTACGTCAGTCGTTCGTTTGTGAGAAGCTGTTTCAGTAACTTTTCAATTACAA